>JAHLSL010000037.1:433767-446610 GCA_025920805.1 Petroica traversi
AGGGACTGTCACTGCTGGCTGAGCCCAGGATGCCTCTCTGAGACCCCTCTGCTCCTGCTCATCATCTGCTGGCTGAAGTGACCAACAAAACCAAGCCCAAGCCACCCTTCAGCAACACCAACAGCTCTGAGCTCTCCTGCAGTATGGAAAAGCCCCAACAGAAACGTGAAGGACTCTGCAGAAACCAACCTGGTGCCAAGAATGGGTTCAGTGAAGTAACGGGTTGTGGTGGCTTGGACACCAGGGAATCCAGGTTGACCAGGGCAGCGTTGGGGCCCAGGAAGGACTCAGGGGTTTTCCTGGCCGTGCTCTGCTTGCCCGAGGTCCCACCCGAGTGCTGGGACTCAAAGAGATCAGGACTCGTGGTACCGCTGTGCTGGGAGGGCAGGGTGGAGCCTGAATCAGCTGCAATGACACAAAGGGACAAACAAAGGCTGGTTAATGCCCAGGGGGGCAGGGAGAAGCCTGAGGTGTGTGAGAGCAGAAAGAGCTGGGTTAGTCAGGGTTTCAGGCTGTCACATCTCTCAGCATGCAAGCAGGGCAGTTCTCTAGCAGAGCATGAAGAAGCCTCAGTCAGAGTTGCAGTGCTCTACTGCTGGAATTCTCACAGCTTTGCTGCTCCAGGCTCCAAGGGATGATCCTCCAAGGATCCAGGCCCTGGCCCTACACTCTGTGCCCTTCCTGGCTGGGTTCCACCCAGGGATTGTCTGGCCCAGCTTCAGGCAGAACCATCCTGAGAGCAATGGCACCACAACGGGCTCTGGTGGGTTTGGTTTACTGGCCATTGATCAGGGAAAAAATAAATCAGAGTGTTCACAGAAGGTATTTTCTCATCTTCCTATTGGAATTTCTGTGTTTGAGGTTCAGTCAGCATGGTTCTGGTTGAGTCTCTGAGCCCTGCTCCAAACGTGCTGGACATGGGAAATTAAGGAGTCCAACACATTTCTGGGTCAATGCAGCAAAAGTCACACAGAGCAATTCCATGGATTACAAAAGGCCCTTTCCCCACGAGTTCATGCACAGGCCAACGAGGAGCTTTTACTGCTGCATCATCCCTTCCTTCCCTTTGTGAAAGCTGATTTTTTTGTTCCATAAAACTCAAGAACAGAGACATTTGTCACTGTGACTGTCACCCAACCTGTCCACATGCTAAGAATTTGATTCGTACCTGGCTTTTTGGAAGTTCGAAGTGTGTCAAATTCAGAAAAATCATCTTTAACTGTACCATTCAAATTACTGAAGAGGTCAAAAGATGTACTTCCTGTTCAAAACAACAAGACAGCCCTGTCATTAACACATCTTGGGTTGCACCACACAGCTGATCCTCCTGGCAGCAATTCCTAACCCATTCCTGTCACCAAGAAGCCACCACGGGTTCCAGGGCAGCAGCTGGGAGTGCTCCTGCTCTGAGCCAGGAGCTGGGAGAAGGAGAATGTCACAGAATTGTCCTTTTTGACAGAATAACTAAGTGAGAGCAGTTTGCTTTTGGATCAGTGTAGGGCACACCTGAGCATGCTGGGGTTTGGCTGATTGAGAGTCTGCATTAGAGACAAGCAGGATTTGCTGGAAGGAGAGAACAGAAATGGATTTACAGCCTGGACTATCAAGTGTTAATCAGTCAAACACCACCAGTGATGATTTCACTTCTGCTTCCCCAGTGGAAAGGAGGAAAAATGCCAGAGCAAAGGTGTGGAGATGGCAAAGCCCTGTTAGCTGAAGCACCAGAGTTTGCAATCAGTAAAACATCACCAGTTCAAAACGTGGACAAGCTCTTACCTCAGGCTGGAGGCAGAAAAAACACACCTAAATGACCAGCAATCAACAGCTTGAAGGTTTGTGTGGGTATTTTTAATGTTTCCTTAATTTAGTTTTAACCTTCAGCACATTTCAAGCAAGAAGAGCACGAGATGACAAACCCCAAGAGAGGAGTGAAAATTGAAAATAAAAACAATACTTATCAAAAAATTGAAAAGAAATAAATACTTATCAAGAACGAAGAGCCACCACAGTGAAAGGCTCATTTCCCAGAGCTCCAGTTATTGCTCTCTGCCCAGGGAAAAGCTGCTCAGGGAACTTTTTGCAGCACTCAGATCCCTTTCTCTGATGTGCACCAGGATGAAGGAGCAGAAAATGCATTTTGGATGCTTTCAGCCAATATGAAAATGGCAGGTATTAACAGCCATCAAGGCTCCATCACTTACATAGCATGAACAGACAATTACAGCAGCACCTTCTGCATCTTTACAGGGCTCAGGGAGGGTTTCACACCCTCAGTCTGAAGGAACAAACCTTCATTTGCACCTCTAAAAGTCTCCTGGAGCTGCTCAACCTGCCAGTCTGCATCTGCAGAGAAATCCATCTGCAGAGCTCTTTATCACGAGGAAAGGTGAAATTACTGCATCATTCATTGCCAGAAATTAAGTCCTTGTCTAATTAAAGATAAAACCCAAGAGCAGCAGCAGTCCCAAGTGCTCAGCAGCCACAAATACCAGGAGGAGACATGGAAGGGACAGAGCACCCAGCAGCACCACCAATTCAGAGCCTTAAGCTGGAATAATTACATTTCAATTTCTTTTTCCTGCGGGTTATTACAAGTCCCTTCAACTTTGCAGACCAGTTCTGCCCATTGTTCAGCTTCTCTGAACCACACAATGCAAGAAAATCCTTTGGACTTCTCCTCACTACTGAAATAAGATGGATATGGGATGAGACCATTGCTCACCAGAAGTAGAGAGAGGTTTGTTTGCAGGTGCTGATCCCCAGGGATCCACAGAAGATTTTGCTGCAGTAGAAGATGGCTGAGCAGGAGCCCAAGGATCCACATTTTTGGCCAGGGGCTGAGCTGTGGATCCTGCTGGTGCTGCCCAAGGGTCAACAGAAGCAGCTGGTTTGGCACCTGCAGGAAGAATGAGCAGAAGAGGAGTCAGAGCAGCTTCCTTTTGGAAAGAATTCCTTGGGGATTGACCATTCTCAGGAGCTTTTACTGCCAATTATTGCTGAGCATCAATGGGAGCAGCAGCTCAGCACCAAAAATCCCAGCATCAGTGGCACACACCTGGAATAACAACCTGCACCAGGAAATTCTGGGCAGGGCACAGGAATTCTGAACCTCAATTCAAACTCCTGCAGTTCCAACAAGAAAATAAACCTGCCTTTGTCACTGACATTGGCACCACAAGTGACAATGCCTGGCTGGAGGTGACCTAAATCACAGGGTGTATTTATGAACTCAGGGGAAAGTCAGTTTATAAAAAGCCCAAAGGTAAAAGGTGTTGAGATACACAACATTAACCCTTGGACAAGGCAATCTGTGAGATTCCAAGGGAAAGTTTTCCAACTCTTTTAACCACACTGTTCTTTTACAGAAATATAAGCAGCTTCCCTGAGCCAGCTGTGCTTTTTTATTCCCATTTCTAAGCATTCCTGACACACATCTAAAGCTGCCCACTGATACCCCTTTTTTTTTTTTTAACCCAAAGCCTGAATGTTCAGGGTTGCCATTTTTTTTACTGGAAGATGCTGACAACTCTTCATTCCTACAAATTCAATCACCCAAAGTTTAATTCCCAAATGAGGATTTTATAACCCAAGAGAGCAGGACAAAATCACCCACGTGTAAAAACTCCTACCTTTAATATCCTGCAGGTTTCAAGTTACAACTGAGAATCATTTCAGCTTTTAAAACTCCATTCAACACCCCTGGCATCCCAATATTCCTGCAAACCAACAGAATGCTGCACAAATTCCAACTGGAATTTTGGGTTTTGTTCCACCAGCAGCCACAGCTCCTGAGCAGGAAATGCCAAAACTCTCCAAGGAAGCCCCATTATTCCCACACCAGCATTTCCATTTCCTTTATCTGCCCCAGAGCTGAGTTAGGAGCAATGCCATCCTAATTCCCAGCATTTCCCAGCAGCAGCACCTTCCCAAAATGTCTTTTTTTCCCCTAAAAGCAGCACCCAAAATGAGAGCGCTCAGGAAAATCCCTTCCCAGAGCTTCCACTGAAACACCACAGCACTGGCAGGGTTTGGGAAATGCATTTTCAGGAGTGATTTTGGTTTTTTACCAGCAAATTCATGAACTTTGAGATGATTCCTGGGAGGATTCAGGAGCTGGAAGCTGTGCTGTGGTGTAAGGAAGTTCAGAAGCACTGAGGAAATGCTAAGGCTGGAATTGGTACAAGGAAAATCCTGTCAGATGGGAGACACATCAGGCAGGAGAACTGAGGAAGGTGGATTTTGGTTGCTTTTAACCATGGAAAAATCAACTGAACCTAAAATTAGAGCCCAAAATTTGGGTTTTTTCTCAATTCAGACCAAAAAAACCCACGTGACACTTGGAATAATAACCTGCAGTTGGTCCAGGAGCTTTGTAGGTGCATTTAATGCCATCATGAGCAGGGAAAAAAACCCCAAAAGTGGCATTTCATGTTTAAACTTCCAGTTTTTCATCAGGAATCTGGTGGTGGTGTGTGGAATGCAAGTAATTTCAAAGCACTTTAGAGCAGAGGTTGTAGAATCAGCAGCCTGAAGCAGAACTGACAGAACAAAGCTGTCAACCTTTACAGAAAAGCTTGTATTTGCACAGAAACTTCCTGCCCTTTAAAAAAGTCAAAAATTTCAATAAAAACCAGATCCAGCTCCAGTTCCAGGTGTAACACTTGTGAGGAACCATCCTCTTTCTTACCAAAGAGTGACTGCCTGGACAGGCTGACCCTGAACCAGCCCACCACACACACTAAAGAAATACAAAAAATTTGGCTTAGTTGCTCTTTAAAATGTGAAACACTGCATCCTTCCCTTCAGAAATATTCCATGGATTTAGCATCAAAATCCTATGGAACAGTGAATATTTCAAATGGCAACCTGAATTTTTTCATCTGCTATAAAAATCTGCATTTAAACAATTTAATCTTTTGCTTCTGACCATACACAAACCCATCACAATTCCCTAGGAGCATTAAGGAGGATGATATTTCAGATATTTCAGTCCTTCCAAAGCTCAGTATCTTGCCTAAATATCAGATTAAATTCTGGCAAGAGTCTAAACCCACAGCACTGGACCCAAGCAGTGAAACACAAGTGAGATGAGTTGGTGCTGCTGTAAAAACCAAAAGTGCCACCTTCCTCTTCCTCAGGATTCAAACTGCACACACAAAACCCCAACAGCTTAAAAAAAGTACAACTTCCATTGTTTTTCTGCTCCAGAATGAGTTGAAGGATTTAGTGGAATAAATCACACACGAGCTGGACATGGAGCAACTTTGAAACGCTTCGAGTTAAAAAGCAAAACCTTTCAAAAACCATCCCTGGTGGCACTTTGCTCTCACCAAATGATTGCCAGGGGTCAGAGGCAGGGGCTGCAGCCGTGGATCCTCCCCAGGGATCCGTGGGGTTGGCAGCAGCAGCAGCAGCAGCAGCAACAGGAGGTCCCCAGGGCTCTGTTTTGGGTGGGGCTGGTGCAGAGGAGGGCAGAGCATCCATCAGGTCCAACAGAGTGGTGTGCTGAGGGCAGGAAAAAAGCTGAGCTTTACTCAAGAGCATCATCAGGCTCAGTACAAACCCGTGAGAGTGAAGAAGCAATTATTATTATTCTTATTTTTTCCTTTTACACGCCTGCATTGGCTAGCTCCAAATTTAACCCACATGGCAGAAGCTTTAAGCTACACGACAAAGCCAACCCAAAAGCATAAAAGAGCTCAGTATTAAGCTAATCCGTGTTACTGTATTCTCAGCTTTTGGCAGCATGAAGCAGGAATTTCTTAGGTGAAGGCACTACCTCCTTCTTTTTGGGAATTTTAATTGTGTCTCTGCGACTCTCCTCCAGAGCCATCTGTAATCTCAGATCGTCCCCGCGTCTGAGGCGCTCCTCCTGCAAAGGAAATCAACACTGGTGATATAGACCATGAGCCTGCTCGGAGCTGCTGCTCCCTGCAGGGCTCCAACCCTGCCACCCTGTGCTCCACAGGGCTGCAAATTCCACAGAAGCAACGAGGGAAAGAAGTTTTCCTGGGATTTTTTTTTTTTTTTGCCTCGGGAGCACCCCGACCCTGTGGGCGCAACAGCCAGTTTAGAACTGACCCTGGGGTTGTTTTGATTCTTTCCAAAACTCAGTTAGGAACTTCAAGTGATCATTTTTCAAGGATCAAAATGGATTTTCAGCATTTCAATCACTGCTGAAGGTTGCAGGGAACTAAAGTTAAATTTCCCTGGATTTTGTTCACTTCCCTCCACGCTGGCACAAGATCCACCAAGGGAATTGAGTCTTGCCAGCTCTGGGTGTAATTTGAAGGTTTAAAACTCTGTAACTACAATGTTTGTGCCACATTCAATGCTTTAAAAACCTTTGCTTGCCTCATGTCTCTCAGAGATTGACTAATCCCCCAGATTGTCATTTTTGAAGCTTTAAATGCTTCCAATTCTGATTTATATTTTTGTTCCCTTTATTGCCCAATAATGATAAAGTTTACTGGGTGACAGTTTCCCTTTGCAAGCACTCATGCTTAACATGCAGCTGTAAACTGAATTGTCACAGGAAGCCCCTAAAATATTACAGGCACTCAGCATGACTGGAATTTTCACTCAGAGCTGAGATTCATCTTTGTTATATACGAAAATGCAGTCATTTTATCCACATTAATTCCAAATTCAGAATGAAGCTCCTAAGAATAAGCACAGGTGATAGATCAGGACCCAGTTTATTTTAAATCAAGTTTTTTTGGATTTTCTGGCACTTTGTGTCAGGTCACCCTCCTGTTCCAGACACTCTCACCACACCACCAGCTCCAAATTCCACTGCAATCAGACATTAATGAAGCTTTTCAGGATCAGTCATGTTCCCAGCTCTTCCTAACTGAAAACACCTTCAGAATGTGATGATTAACATCCTCCCACACACAAAGTGACTGTCATCTTCCACCAGGCTCAACAGCACGGAGGTTTCAGTTACTTTAAAAAGAGATTTCAAGAATAAAAATAATAATAACGAAATAAAAACCCAAGAGCGACACCTCCAAACCGGCCTTTTTTACACCCCCTACTCCGCCCTGAGCAGAGCATTGTAACAACAAAATAAAAAAAAATAAAAAAAAAATAAACCCACATCAACCAGGATGGCAATTTAAACTCTCCAAAAACATGGATACTTTTTGGAAAACCTACAGGGGCACCGACCTGCTCCGCCACCTCCCGGCTCATGGCCAGCGCCAGCTGCAGCTGCAGCTCCTCCTCCCCGCTGGTCTGGGGCCGTGCCTGCTCCAGCTCCGAGGACACCCGAGGGGATGTTGCTGTGGGGAGACAAAAACCAGCATGTTCAGCACAAAAAAGAGCAAAAAAAAAGGCTCAGGTTTGGTTCCTGTGCTTCGTTTTCACAGTCTCAAAGTTCTCGTAGGGTTAAGAGGTGAAGCTCCTGTCAAACGTGAGAGGGTAAATTAGTTCTGCTTGATATTCAGTTGCTTTAATTTGATTTTATTTTATTTCTGGGAAATAAAAGTTATTTTATGTGGTTGTGATATCAAGAAGTACCCTCAGCTCATGCTGGGCATACCCTGAGTGTATCAGAGCTCTGGGTGCTTCCAAAATGTACAGAATTCCTGGTTGAAGGAACATTTGTGGGTATTTCTTACATCTTCCAGTGTCAGGAAGGACCTGCTGGGAGTGGGCCAAACTCAGGGGAAAACTGGACACCACCCACTCTTCTGTAAAATAATTCAGTCTTAATGGGAAGATAAAGAACTATTCTTAACTGCTCGGGGATAAACAAGCAGTTATTCAGACCCCAAATTTACAGAAATACAGGATCATTCTCTGGTAAAAAAGGAGTTTGGTAAATGGGTTGGGGATGTTGCTGTGGGGAGACAAAAACCAGCATGTTCAGCACAAAAAAGAGCAAAAAAAAGGCTCAGGTTTGGTTCTTGTGCTTCGTTTTCACAGTCTCAAAGTTCTCGTAGGGTTAAGAGGTGAAGCTCCTGTCAAGGGGGAGAGGGTAAATTAGTTCTGCTTGATATTCAGTTGCTTTAATTTGATTTTATTTTATTTCTGGGAAATAAAAGTTATTTTATGTGGTTGTGATATCAAGAAGTACCCTCAGCTCATGCTGGGCATACCCTGAGTGTATCAGAGCTCTGGGTGCTTCCAAAATGTACAGAATTCCTGGTTGAAGGGACATTTGTGGGTATTTCTTACATCTTCCAGTGTCAGGAAGGACCTGCTGGGAGTGGGCCAAACTCAGGGGAAAACTGGACACCACCCACTCTTCTGTAAAATAATTCAGTCTTAATGGGAAGATAAAGAACTATTCTTAACTGCTCGGGGATAAACAAGCAGTTATTCAGACCCCAAATTTACAGACATACAGGATCATTCTCTGGTAAAAAAGGAGTTTGGTAAATGGGTTGGGGATGTTGCTGTTGGGGGACAAACCCCAGCATGTTCAGCACAAAAAAGAGCAAAAAAAAAAAGGCTCAGGTTTGGTTCCTGTGCTTCGTTTTCACAGTCTCAAAGTTCTCGTAGGGTTAAGAGGTGAAGCTCCTGTCAAGGGGGAGAGGATAATTTAGTTTTGCTTGATATTCGGTTGCTTTAATTTATTTTATTTCTGGGAAATGAAAGTTATTTTATGTGGTTGTGATATCAAGAAGTACCCTCAGCTCATGCTGGGCATACCCTGAGTGTATCAGAGCTCTGGGTGCTTCCAAAATGTACAGAATTCCTGGTTGAAGGAACATTTGTGGGTATTTCTTACACCTTCCAGTGTCAGGAAGGACCTGCTGGGAGTGGGCCAAACTCAGGGGAAAATTGGACACCACCCACTCTTCTGTAAAATAATTCAGTCTTAATGGGAAGATAAAGAACTATTCTTAACTGCTCGGGGATAAACAAGCAGTTATTCAGACCCCAAATTTACAGACATACAGGATCATTCTCTGGTAAAAAAAGAATTGATAAATGGGCTGGGGGT
Source organism: Petroica traversi (assembly GCA_025920805.1). Taxonomy (NCBI): domain Eukaryota; kingdom Metazoa; phylum Chordata; class Aves; order Passeriformes; family Petroicidae; genus Petroica; species Petroica traversi. Next base: position 442,724 of record JAHLSL010000037.1, read on the forward strand.
GGTTTTGGATTTCTGGGGTTGATTGGGGTTTTTTGGGGGGGATTTCCCCCATTCCTATTCAAGGAACAGTCAAGCTAAAATATGAATTTCTCAATTCACAAACCATCTTTTAGTGATGCTTTCACTCCAGGAGTGTGTGAAATTCCCATCCTACACCATCAGCAGGTTTAGCACTGCACAGGAATTAAAACAACTTTGTGCTCACTCTCCCTTTAGCACCCAAATCATTCACACAGAAATTTTATCTCACTCTGGCAAGGAAGTTTGTGTTTAGTGGCTGGAATGCTGATTAGTTTGGCAAAATGCATATTGACATTTAATACATTTAATTGAATGTTCCAAACTAGTGTGTCAAGCTCAAAGAAATCAAGTTTGCTCCCAGCAGCTCAGCTGGGCCTGTGAAAACAAAGATTGCCAAGCTCAGTTTGAAAAACCACTTTTTCATCACTACTTTAATCCTCCAAACACCTCCCAGTCTTGTCTCTCTCTCCTTAAATTTCAGGCCAAAATGACATCACAAAACAAGAGGAACTTTCTCATCCAACAGGTCAGAAGGAAGGGGACTCTCCATAAACAAGGAATGACCTTTCCTCCTTCCCACCACACCCTGAGGGACCATCCCACCCCATCTGCTCCTAAAAGCACCAATTAATTTATCCCCCACAACCTTGTGCTGATCCTGAAGCTCTTGAGCCAACCTTATTTCAATTAACATGCTGCTCATAGCTCAATTCTATTACTTTTTCAAACTTTCTCATGGAAAATAATTAAATTTAGCCTGGTTGATGAGTCCTCTCTGCTCCAACAGTCACTGCCAGGCTCTCCAATATATTCTATTAAAAATATGATGATTAAAGCATGTGATAATTCCCAGCCACTCACCTAATGCAGGTAATAAATTAGCACTAATTCTAATCATTCCAATCCAAAATGGATGATTCAAAACCAGAATGGAGGTGGAAAAACTTCCCTTTGGAGCCCAGGGAATGTTTTCTGTTTATCTTTGCCAAAAGAAGATTGGGTGGTTTATGGTTGTTAAATACCTCAGGCTTGCAAATAGCAGAGAGAGAAAAATTATTTCAGATAGGGGCAAAAATGAATGGTATAAAGTGGCCATAAATAGATCTGAGGTGCAGATGGAGAAGAGCAGTTTTCCAGCAGGGATTGGAGAAGGAAAGAGTCCTAAAAGGCTTAAAAACAGAGCCTGGGACAAATGGGACACCAGCAGAGTCACCTGAGAACAGATGGCACCTGGAGCAGGGAGGGACCTTCTGCTCTGCTGGGCTTTTAACTGGGGGGAAAATGGGATTTCCTGCATTTCCTGCACTTCCTACATTTCCTGCATTTCCTGCATCCCAGCTTTCCCATCCCTGCTCCCAGAACTGCATCCACAACAACTCAGAGCCTGATGGCAGAATGATGTTAAAATGATGCAAAATCCAAAAAAAAATGGGTCAAATTCCAGTGCTCTTCCTCCCAATGCCACACTAAGGGCTGCCTGAACTGCCCAGTGCATTCCTGCCTGGAAAAGCTGGAAAAAGCAGGAATTGCATCCCACTCTGAGCCTTTCCCTGGCTCTGCACTCCCAGCTTTGCTCCATGAGCTCCCAGCAGATCCCACCAGCCAGCACCTCTGAGATCCTCACATACACACACATCATTCCTTCTCACTTTTAGCCTTTCCAGCACTGCTTTCATTAACTCTAAAAGGTATTTCCAGCTCCTTTTTCCTTTAAAAAAAAGGGAAAAATGTCCATTTGAAGTTCTTGTTGGGCCTCAATAAAAAACCAAACTATAGGAATGTTGTTTTTCATGCCAGCCTCTGCAGTGTTATAAAACCATCCACATTAAAGAACTGCCAGGATTTTTTTTTACTTTTTTTTAAGGATTAAGGGAAATTCAAAACACTGTTCTTGGGAGTAACCTGAGTTTTATCTGACATTCCTTCTGCTCCCAGGTCAGAATTCCCAGGATCCAGCAGGAAGGTTATGGCCTTGGGAACAGGATGGTGCCACACAAAGCATCCCTTATCCCCCAGCACATGACAATTAACTCAGATGTTTATGTAAGATGGCACTCAATAGATCAATTCTGACCTGCTGAGCCCTGCTTTGTTGGGAATTTGGAGATCCCAGTCCATCCAGGAGCAAATTTTGGGAATCTGTTCCTGCAGGGAACACTGGGGCTGCTCAAGGAAATCATCCCCAGGCTGAGTTAATCACTAAAGCAGAATTTCTCCACCATCTGTGCCTGGCCAAGCTTGGACATCTCACAGACACATCTATTGATAATTCCCTATATTTTGGCTCTATTAAAAGGCCTCTGTAGCTGGTTATAGATCTGAGTTAAAGTGAAACACAGGGCACAGAGAGCAGAGCCTGCATTAATAATAAAAATCAGACTGTGCTTGAGGTTTCAGGCTGTATTTGTTATTTCTGGGTTTCTTTTTTCTAATTTGCAGGTGGAATTCTGAACAACAGAATTCAGCTCTCAGGCACATTTGCCCAGAAAGAAGAGCTGCTTCCTCACTCCATCACTGAACCTACAAAGGTGGACAAAATCAAAAATTGCTTGAGAAATTAAAATAATATCAAGGTAAGGACTCAGAAACCAACAGCCATTCCCTTGGCAGAGATCCCATCTGTCAGTCTTTTAGTGAAAGACCACTGAAATACAGAGAATTTTAAAAAGGCAAATGCAAACTGCTTAATCCAGGAATTGTGTAATCCACCTTTCCCTTGGGAATGAAGGAATCTTTCAGGTCCAAGAATTGATAACACCAATGAATGGGACAGAGTGGAGCTGCCCAGCCTCAGTGCAGGATTCTGACTGCACTGAGAGCTTCTGAAATTCAATGAAAACTCAGCAAATCCTTCAGGTTTGGTTGGTTGGGAGTGTTTCCCTCTGGGTGATGCCACACCCTGTGAATGGACACATTGGGGAATTCTGTGGCACTACAGGAGCCTGGATACACCTCCCACCTTCACTCTCAGCACCAGAAAAATCAATGTACCATGAGAGGATTTAATCAAGCTGTCAAATGACATCTGACAGGAGTCTGCCACATTCCTTCAACACCTCAAACTACAGGAATTCTCCCTGCTGCTCAGGCAGATTCACTGCTGGGGGATATTCTCTGTATTTCCTGGATAAGATGGGAGGGCAGGGATCTGATCCAACCTGCAGAGATGCAGAATAGATTATTAAAGAAATCATTATTAAATAAAAAACAAACCCTTTAAAAATAGGAGCATTCTGAATGGAACAGGGTGCCCAGAGAAGCTGCCACATCTTGGAATGCTCAAGGTTGGAGCAGCCTGGGATAGTGGAAATGTCCTCACCCATTGCAGCTTTAAGGTCCCTTCCAACCCAAACCATTCTGGATTTTATGAATTTTCTATTGTGTCAAACCCAAAATAGCAATTCCTCTGAATTATTTTCTACTCCAAGCAAAAGGGGAGACAAAACTGAAACAGATGAGTGAGCACAAACTTGCTGAGGCTTCACAAAATGGCTTTAAATAAGGAGTCAACTTAACGTGAATAATCACTGGAAATACAAAAACTCATTAATTCAGCTACAGCTAATTGCTCCCAGAAATTTTCCAGGCTCAGGTTAAAGACTTGGCAATTCCCAAGATCCATAAAAGCCTTTCCCAGTGCTTTCTTCAACATCTCCTCTCCAGCAGAACTGAGCCCACCTTGGGCAGGCCTGCTGGAATGAGGTCACACCGTGTTTGTGGCACTGAAATCAGGCCATGAATCCCATGGATCCCATCCCACCCCATCCATGGATCTCATCCCACCCCATCCTATCCCATGGATCCTATCCCATGGATCCCATCCCATCCCATCCCATGGATCCCATCCCATCCATGGATCCCATCCC
>JAHLSL010000037.1:453174-470245 GCA_025920805.1 Petroica traversi
TCAAATCCTGAGGGAAAGACCCCAACCCCTTTAACCGTGTCTGGCTGTATTTTCCTAACACCAGGAAAAGGCATCACAAAGAAAAGGAACACTTGGGGCTGAGTCTGCCTGTACTTACAGCCATGGTAGGACGCTGGGGATCCTCCAGACTTGCCATACTCCTGCTCTGAGTAGCTGGTGGACAGGTTGGGCTGGCTGGAGCCTCTGCCAAAGGTGATCTGGTTGCTGCCCACCCCCGTGGCCACCTGAGCCATGCGTTCTTTGGTCTTCAGGGCTTGGGCCCTCTCTGTCTTGAGGCGCTCGTCGTCCTTCAGGAGCGACACCAACTGCTTGGATTTCTCCCTCACGTTGATGCCCTGGTCTTTCCCATCTCGATCGATGTACTGAAAATCTTTCAACGTCTGGATAGCAAAAATATTCTCTTTGCACTGCTGGGCCACCCTCTCAGAGCCAGTTTTGATCAGGTAATCTAAGAGGGTGAGGGCCTTGTAGACGTGTCGCCAGTTCTTGCCGTGGTCGTTCAGTCGTTTCCAGATCATGCTCATAATTTCAGAAAAGGCCACAACATTGTAGGTCAGATCTGCTATTTCAGTCATCAAGGAACTGGAAGGACCCCAGGGGTCATTTGAGGTCGCTTCCCGAACTTTTATTTCGGCCTCTGAGTAATTGTTCACAATGTTCTTCATCTGCCGTCTGATAGACGAAGTCGTCATTTTTATTTCCCTTTTTCCCAGGACAGATTGCAGAACACAAACAGCAAAGGGCTAAATTTGCTCTCCCAGGAACGTTTCTGAACTGCAAAGGCTCCGGAGCAGTGGGGTATTTGTGACACCTTCCACTACAATCATTTCCTCTCCTCAAGAGGATGACACGAGAAAATGAAAATCATGACCTGAGTGAGGAAAGAAAACAAAGCAGGTTAGTGGGGTCTGATTGTTCTGCACGGCCACACACAATTTCACTTGGCAGAAATTTTCCTGGATTCATTTTTTCCTCCTTGAATTCCTTCTGATTTTGTAAACAGCTTGTTCTCCTCACCAGTCACACTAAACATTTAAGATTAAAAACCTGAAGTGCTGAGCAAAACAAAAGCGTGAAGATAATCACACTGATATAAAAGCAAAATTTTAAAAGGAAACCAGAAAAGCCCAAATTAGTGACTTATGGTCCAAAGTAAAGCCTACCTAGAATTTTTAATTACAGAAATGACAGAGCTCAGATGAAACCACATGAGAAATTCCATGTTCAGCAGGCACTTGCTCCCTCTGAAAGCAGGAATATGCATCCAGAGAGAATGAGCAAACTTCTTAAAAACCAACCAAGCCATTTCTGAGACCCTGGGTAAGTTTAAAGCCCTCTCAGTCTCAGGCAGAGATCCTGTGGCCCAACACACACCAACTCAAGGTGACCTTTCCTGATAAGCAGATTAGAAGGAATTTTTTACCCCTCAAATGCATTCATTTTGTACATTTGACAACACTCAGCAGAGTTTTCTGCTCTGCGTGTCTTTCACACAGCCCAGAAGCATTTTAATTCCATGAGAATGGAATTGTAAAGCCCAAATGATTGGCAAGAAAAGGCAAGGACAAGCTGTGGAGCTGGAAAGCTGTGGCAGTTCTTTAGTTAAGGTCACTGTTTCAAGTAAACAGAGGCCCATTAAGCCCTGGAATAAATGACTTGAGCAAACTGGCAGATTGGCCATTCCATGAACACAGAGCAGCCCTGAGAGCCACAAACACTGAGCAGGACTCTGGAACTGAGCTGGCCACGTTCTCAGAGATGCCCATTCCAGATGTCCTTTATAAAGTTCCTCCAAACACTCCCAAGGACAACCCCATCCCTTACAGAAAGCACAAATTTCAAGCCTGACATTGTTATCATTCTTCAAATTACTCCATTCTCATCTGGAATGGAAGCAGAATTCAGTGTCAGCACAGGTCTGTAATGACTTTTTTTAGCATAAAGACAAATTCCCTTCCCTGGAAACCTTTCTGGGCTGGTTGAACTACCAGAGAACACTCCCAATGAGTTATTTTAGTTTATCTTTTTCCACTAAATTTGGTTTTTGGCAGAATAAAAACCTCTTATGAGATGATGGAAGATTAACTGTGAATGAGATCAACACAAAACTTCAGGTGAACTCCATCCCCCTGGTGCTGTCCCCAATATTTAGAAGCAGCTGCAGGACATTGTCCCCCTGCTGCAGATGGCTCAGAGCACCAGGAACAAAAAGGGGCATCTCCTGGGACACTGAAGTTGTGTGTCACAAACCCAGAATGCAGAAATGTTGATCCTACATAAACACTCCATGACTGCTCAGATCTGTTGTAATTCCATCACACTGCCCAAATCTGTGATCACTCTCTAATGCACAACTTGTGAAAGGTGAGGAAACCACAAAAATGAAATAGAAGAGGCACAAAATGCATCTTATTTAGCCTAAACCATTTCTTTTTGCAAAGCATAGTTTTAGGCAAGTTCCCAGCAAAGCTGACATCAGTTATCTGGGGTGTCTGGATGGTCACACTGGACTGGAATTCTGATGATTATACAGATCCCAGAGCAGAAAAACCCAATCCCCCCATAAAAACTGAGCTTTTTCACCCAGAAAAGCAAATAACATGAAAAATCAAACCCAGGAGAACTACAAAACCATCTAAACCAACTCCACCAAGCCTGGCATCCTCAGACAAAAATCCTTGTGCAAGGGGCAATGAGGAAAGAATATTTTTATTCCCTTGTGTTATCAGCAACTGGGACACCCTGGATGCCAGAATGGGGACATTGAGCCTCTCCCAACCCCTCTGGAAGCCACCTGAGCTCCTGTGTCACCCTCAGCAGTGACCACACTGAACCAGGAACACTTCCAGCTCATCAAAAGCCTGATGTTCATTCCCCAAGCTGTGGGCAGGGACCTGATTTTTTAAAAAGATTTTTAAATCTTTAAATTTTTAAAAGATTTTTTAAAAATATTTTTAAAGATGTTTTAAAAATATTTTTAAAGATTTTTTAAAAATAAAAAGAACACATCACCCCCTGGGTTTGTTCATGTCCCTCGTGGTTTTACAGGAATTGGCCAATTCCTTCTGAGCTGAGGCCTCCTGAAATTCAGGCTATTTAGAAGCTTCTCCATCATCCCTGTGATCTTTCCATGGATTAAACCCCATTTCTTGGGATACACAAAGTTCCCAGCACTCTGCTGGATTTCAGATCTGGCAGCAAGCAAAGTTTGTATCACAACATGGTCATTTATTGCTCAGCACTCCCTGTTTATCAAATCCTTCCTAAAATTCCATGTGCCTCTTGGGATTTGTATTCCTACAGTACATTTTTTCTCCCCGTGCATTTCACCTGCCTCTTTATCCCCCAGCAGCTCTCAGTCTTTTATCACTCCTTCCAATTTAAGATTCCTTTCAAATTTGAGTAATTTGCTTCAATCTGGTTTTATTATTTAGGGCAATCTGCAGAAGGGAGCACTGATCTCTGGCAGGACACCCAGCTGAAAAGAGCCTTTCCCTGTGAGAACCAACATTCACTCCTAACCCCATTTCCTGTCTTTTAACCCACTGCAAATACATGAGAAACATCCTTGCCTTATGAGAAATTTGTTTCTTTCAAGGCCAGGGATGAGTGGCCTTTCTCCTGTAGTGCAATTGTAAAAAAAGAATATTTTGGGAAGTGCCTCACCTGTGTGTATCCCCCAGTCAAAAGCAAATTTTATTACTTTAGAACTTCACAAGATATAAAAAATAATTTTAATACCTCACATGTGAATCCCTAAGAATTAATCACTCCCACCACACAAGACTGAAGATGTCAAGACCCTTTTCGCTCTCCAAATCCAGCCATTTTTACACAATATCACAGGAAAAATACTCCAAGTCTCCTAAGCTTTGCTGCACAGCAGGACAAGTAAGAACAGCCCAACCCTGGCTCATTTTTGGAGTTTGATTAAATTCAACATGAAGCTGTCCAGGTCCAAAAAACCAGATAGCAAAGAGCCTTCTTTCCTTCCCAATTAATCCCCAATAGGAAAGCAGGAACCTGGGTTTGGAGAAGAAGCCAAAGAAGAACTCCAAACCTGACTTTTTTTAAGTCTGGAGCAGCACTTTGGAAAAACAACCCCAGAGCAAAGACAAGAGGGATTAACAGAAACCAGCAATTTCCACACTTTCAGGAAATTAAATATTCACTTGTTCTGTAACAGACTCAAAGGACATCAATCCATCAACACTGAGGGATTCTTCACTTTCATATCCTTGAGTCCTGAAAGCCAAGACCTTTAATGAGAGTCACACTCAGGTTTGTTTTTTCCTTTCCTTGATGGACGTGTTTTCATCTTTACTCATCACCCAGTACAAACAATTCACTGTAAACCTCATTTTACTGTTAAAAGCCCTAAGAAAGACAGGATGGAAGCTGATGGAGCTGTTGTTCCCCTCAGCAACATTCAAGGTCCTGCTATCCACACTCTGCTCCCTCACCACACAGTGGAAACCTTTTCCTGGATAATTCCAAGTTTTGCAGCACCTCAACATTAAACAGATCAAAACCACCCCAACTGCATCAAAGTAAGGAACCATTTCTAACTCATTTTTACACAGAAAGTTTAGGGACCTCAGTGAATTAACTTCTCCCAACAAACCACAAGGATGCACAATGCACTTGCAGCTTCAGCAAAAATATGAGTTTGCATTTTGAACAGCAGAGTTGCAAAGGAAGCAGAAAGTGAGACCAGTTGATTAAAGCTGTTTCTGGTTAGCAGAAAAAAGGCTTGAGCAGATTTCTGTGAAAGTTAAACAGTTCAGTCTTGGGGAGCCTTCCCCATTTTTTTTTGGCCCTACAAGCCATTTTCTCTGATTTTTAACTATTTGGACATCTGCAAATGGCAGAGCAATCAGATGTGCAGACAGGAAGGTGAAGCTCAGGGGTTACCTGGAGGGAAACACCTCGTGCCCTTTTCCCTATTCCAGCAGTTTCATGACACAAATTATGAATTTCATGGTGCTTTCCTAAGCTAAAGGTGCAGACAGAAGGGATTCTGCCTGGACTCCTCATCTCCCTCACAAGAGATTAAGCTCAGTGCATGAAATCTGCGTGAGGAAACATTTTTAACACGTTGTGTTAATTTTAAAATTGTTAATTTTAAAATTGTTAATTTTAACAATTAACACAGAACCACAAAGTCAAAGAAAACAGCCCCATAAACCCACCTACAGACAAGGCTTTCAGCAGAATCCATTCACACCTCTGGAATGTAAAACTCCAGGCAGGATTTGTCTGTGCTGATAAAATGCCCTTCACATCAGCCTGAAGGGAAATATCTGCACGGCCGAGCCAAGCATGCACCAGAAATATAGGAAAAGCCTTTAATATCAAGTGTGAAAATTAACATTTAACATCAGGAGCTCACCAGATATTTGCATAAAATTTTAATTAACAGCATTACAGACAACATATTTCCTTAGATTAGATATTTACTGTAAGGCACACGCATGGAAAGTGAGGTTTGGAGAATAATTAATTCAGTCAGTCTGTGAGCTGAACCTACAGACATCAATCTACATAAAAATATCCCTGCCTTGCTGCCTCCCCTCTCAGCTGGGAATGGCAGCCTGACAGCAGGATATCCCAGGATAAATCAGGAAATTTATTCCAGGATAAATTCCAGGGCTAAATCAGGGAATTCTCAGCAATCTGCAAAGGATCAGACTCTGAGAAGGTGCTGACTGAGGAAGAAGCTCCCCCAGACAGACAGACAGACACCAACACCACACCTGCACTCCCAATCCCAAACCCAGCGAGTATCAGCTCCCATTTATGGCAAAGAAAAAGGATTCCCATTGCCTGCCACTCAATTCCCATCCTGGCTTTCTTGGCATAACTCGTTACGTGCCAAAATCCAAGCCCTGCATTTTAGAAAGTCTCATTTTCCACAAAGGGCTCAGAAATCAGAAAAAAACCCGAGCACAAACCTTGATAAAAATCAGGAATATAAACAGAAAAAAGCCATTTTTCTTCTACTAAATCCACACTGCTAGACAGATCCTCAAACTTTAATAATTTACTGATTTTTTTTCTCTCTTATAAATAATTCTCAGAGAACAACTGGCTGACCAGAGGGTACCACCACCCTGCCTGTGATAGAATATTCCACTGCAATCCAAAACTGCTCCCAAAAGCAAACAGGAAAAGGGGCAACTTGTGCATCTCTTGGAGGAGAGAAGACATTTGGCACCACACAGAAAAGCCAACAAGCAGAACACTTATTAGCTCCCTTTTGCCATTGTACAGCAGAGAAAACAGCAATTCATGGGAATAAAACAGCAAAATGAAGAGCCTGAAATTCCCATCAATGCCCTTCCTCAACCTTCAAAATTATTTAGGAAGCGAGCTACAAATACAGATTGGCAAAGGGTCTGGAGAACAGGGTTAACTCCAGAGGAAAGGTTTCATTTCCATTTTTCACAGCTTAAATGCTTGTCTTCTTCAGTGTAATAATTTCTGAGGAGAGGAAATGGTTCAAAATTCAAAGTTTTGGAAGCTTTCCACTCCCTTTTACAAATGAGAGAACAAGGTCAGCTTTCACAGACAGCAGGTGGCCAAATTATTTCTTTATTTAAAGAGTTAATGCTGAAAGATAATTCCTCTTCAAATTTATGCATATTCATGACTGCCAAGGGTCGATTCTGCTCTGCTTTTACAGCCCTGTCTCAGCCTCACTGAGGGAAAGCAACTCCAGCTTGAGCTGCCTTTTGGCCATAAAAGAGATTTATGAACACAAATCTGGTTCTGTTTTCCCCATCCCACCTTTTCTTCCTCCTCGTCTCCTTAAATTCCCAGGATTTGTGCTCCGTGGGGAGCTCATTTCTCAGAGTGCACAGGAAGGGGGGTGAGGAGCAGATCTTTAACCTGTCCCACCCAGCAGCACCACCTGGACCTGGCCACGTCCTTTTGGGACCTGCCAGGCCACAGGTGCTTTGTCACCCCCAGTTCCTTTGCCTTTATAGGGTTTTGTCACCTCCAGTTCCCTTTGCCTTTATAGGGTTTTGTCACCTCCAGTTCCATTGGACTTTGTGGGGTTTTATCATCTCCAGTTCCATTTTCCTTTGTGGGGTTTTATCACCCCCAGCTCCATTTGCTTTTGTGGGGCTTTGTCACCTCCAGTTCTCTTTGACTTTTTGGGGTTTTGTCACCTATAGTTCCATTGGACTTTTTGGGGTTTTGTCACCCCCAGCTCCCCTGGCCTTTGTGGGGTTTTGTCACCCCTGGTTCCATTGGACTTTGCGGGGTTTTGTCACCCCCAGTTCCCTTTGCCTTTGTGAGGTTCTGCCACCCCCAGTTCCACTGGACTTTGTGGGGTTTTGTCATCCCCAATTCCACTTGTCTTTATGGGGTTTTGTCACCCCCAGTTCTATTGGACTTTGTGGGGCTTTGTCACCCCCAGCTCCACTGGACTTTGTGGGGTTTTCTCATCCCCAGTTCCATTTGTCACCCCCAGCTCCACTGGCCTTTGTGGGGTTCTGTCACCCCCAACTCCACTGGCCTTTTTGGGGTTTTATCACCCCCAGCTCCATTTGCTTTTGTGGGGCTTTGTCACCCCCAGTTCCCTTTGCCTTTGTGGGACTTTGTCACTCCCAGCTCCACTGGCCCTTGTGGGGTTTTGTCACCCCCAGTTCCACTGGACTTTGTCACCCCCAGCTCCATTTGCTCTTGTGGGGTTCTGTCAGCCCCAGTTCCACTGGCCCTTGTGGGGTTTTGTCACCCCCAGTTCCACTGGCCCTTGTGGGGTTTTGTCACCCCCAGCTCCATTTGCAGCTGCAATTCTTGCCATGCTGGCTGGGAATGAGCTCTGAGGGCTGGGAGAGGGGACAGCCCTGCCAGACCTGCAGATCTCCACCAGCGACCCAAATCCGACCTGTACCAGGATCTAATTTTAGGATAACGAGCTTTGGCAGCAGCTCTTTAAAAATAACCCCTTCCTCCTTCTACAGCCAGGTCAAGTGTCACCCTCAGTGTCACCTGCACCGTGGGCACATCTCAGTTTATTCTTCATGCAGCAGTGAATATCAGAATATTGCAGAATTACCAGTGGGAGGTCAGGTTGTTACTCACTGAACCAGAAATTCCAAATGCAAATGAATCCAACAGGGCAGCAAAAACACCTCCCCAGACTCCCCAAAGGAATTTGTTCTCTGGGGATTACCTGCTCCAACAAAAGCATTTCATGTGTTTTCTCAAATGAGTAGGAAAAATAATATTACCCAATGTGTAACAATCTGAAATAAATTCATTTTACCAAGTATACTCCAATAGTATTTTCAACTGAATTAAGGGCAGTAGGAGACACTTCTCTCCTTTCATAATTTCCTCTTGGAAGGGAAGAGGATATCCAATATTCCTGCCAGATGATGTGTCTGAGGATTTATTACTAATTAGAAAATCCAGCCTTGTCACTTAGGCTGTTATGGGGTGACAGGCACCTGCTCAGTCCCTCACAGATCAGCCTGAGCAGAGCAAGAACTGCAAAAAATACAGGACCACAAAATGTCAGCTCCTTCCTTTGAGCCCCAGTGTTTTCCTACAGAATTGTAATTTTTCAAACTCGTATTCACCTAGATTTGTGCTCATGAATCAGACTCCATATTTTGGGAATGTGTTTTGGGAAGACACCTGCTGCTTAACACCACCCAATGATTTCATTAACTAAATTGATTTTGCACTTTTATTAATACAAAGCAGACGTCACCAAGTGCAGTTTCTCCATCCTCCTACACACACCAGACATGAAACCACATTAATACACTCAGTAGGCCAGAGGCAAATGCTCACCATGACAAAGATCAGGGGGGAAAAACAGTTTAACTCCCCATGTTTCTACTTCTAGAAGCAGAGGGATTTATGCTTTTATTTTATGACATCGATTTCTAAGGAAAAGGATTGTTCAAGAAGTACAGGATGCCAAGAAATACCTGTCCATACATCCAGACATTACTTTCTCCAGTTTAATTAAGTGTGCTGCCTGCCAGCACAAACTACAGACCCTGCAAAGAAAACAGAGATTGATTTAATATCCTACTTACACTCATCAATGTCCATTCATGGCATAGAATTTCAAGTGCCTTCCCTCTCAGCCACCAGATTTGCACAAACATCTTGAAAAGTCAACACAATGTCTTAATTCAACTATCAGAGCTGCAAACAACATCAGATTGCTTTAAATCTCAGAAATTCAGGTACATGAGCTGTCTGCTCATGGGATTGGATTTCAGGAGGAAATCCTTCCCTGGGAGGGTGGGGAGGCCCTGGCACACATTCCCAGAGAAGCTGGGGCTGCACCATCTCTGGAAATGTTCCAGGAGCAACCTGGGGATGTGGAAAGAGTTCCTTCCCTTGGCAGGGGTGGAATGAAATGAGCTTTAAGGTCCCTTCCAACCCAAACCATTCTGGGATTCTGTGACTAAATTGTTGTAGGATTTCAAAGTAGGAAGCACATCCCAAACCCCTCCTTGCTCCATCCCTGGAAATGTTCCAGGAGCAACCTGGGCATGTGGAAAGAGCTCCTGCCTACATTCCAGGGGTGGAATAAAATGAGCTTTAAGGTCCCTTCCAACCCAAACCACTCAGGGATTCTGTGACTAAATTGTAATATTTGAAAGTAGGAAGCACATCCCAAACCCCTCCCTGGACGAACGTTCTGGCCAAAGAGAAGGACAGGATGGGATTGTCCCAGCTCCTGCCTGCCCCACACCAGATCCACAGGTGGAACAGCTCTGGTGACCTGATCCCAACACCAGGGGCCAGGGAGGGCTGGGGCTGCTCATGATGCCGGAATGATTTTTGTCTTTTCTTTATATCCCTTTTACACAGTTCAGTGTACCCACAAGTATCAGAATGCACACTTGCAACCTTTTACTCAGTTCAGTGCTCAGTGTTTTGTGAGTGCCCTGCAGGCCCTGAGGCTGAAGAGCCCAGAGCTGCAGAGCCAGGGACACCAAACATTCTGCTGGCTCAGGAAGCCAAGGGCCCCTGGCAGGACAGATTCTGGAAACTCGAGCTGAGCCCACCAAAACCTCATTATTGGGCTCCCTTGTTGGATCTGGGCTGTGCAAAGTCTAGAACTGGTGTGTGTGACTGACGGGGGTGCATTTGCCACGCTGGCACCTGGGGGAAGTGGATGCACCAAACAGGATCCTGATTCAAATCCTGAGGGAAAGACCCCAACCCCTGTAACCGTGTCTGGCTGTATTTTCCCAGCACCAGGAAAAGGCATCACTCACACATCACCTCACCCAACCAATTAATGCCAAGGTCACTCGAATCACCTGAAAGAACAGCCCAAATAAGGGGAGCACCAGTGATTTGAACAGCTCCAGTTCCAGCTCACCGGGCAAAGCTGCACCTGGGAAGCTCAAACTGGAGGTGAAGGTGAGGGTTTAGATTTGGGATTTGCTCCAGCAGGTGACTGGGCAAGGACTGCAAACTCCTGGGAAATCTCCTTTTCCTGCCCAGTGCCACAGCAATTCCTTGCTGAAATGGCCACAGAGGAGGAAATTTGGTCCACTCTCCAAATTACCAAACTTCCCAAAATCTGAGCCCTGCCCTTTTCCCACCCTGATTTTAGCTCTGTCCTGCAACACTGAATATTCAGCTTTCCCTGACTCCTCCATATCTTCCTTTTCACACTGCACACACCACAATTTCCAGAACCTTTTCCAAACCAATCCACCTCTTCTCCCTCTTCCTATCAGACCTGTCTAACGTGTCCAGCACCACCAGCAGGGCAGGAAAAATTCCAGAGGAGAGGTCCCAGCTGTGCCACCAACAACCTGCACTTACACTGAATTCTGGTCACCAGGAAATAGAACTCAAGAATATTCAGTAATATAAAAATAAGTCCCTTTGGTCAACTTCTGTGCTGCCCCAGTTCCTGATTCTGTGCTGTATTTTTAAGTTCAGCTTTGATGGAAGTGAATCACTAAAAGATTTTTTTTTTAAATGAGCACATTTGACATAAAGATTTTGTCTCATTTTGCTGCTTCAAACTTCCCAATTCCTTCATTCAGGCACAGAAAAAGAGTTATCTTTGTTCAACAATGAAAAGATTTGTTATTATTTTACTATTATTTTGTTGATTTTTGTGGAATTAGGGAAAATAAAAAAATCTGGTTTGGAGATGCCAGTGAATCCCACAGTGTCTTATGCAGATACACAGAAATTTTCAGCTGTCAGCATAACAATTCCTCAAGTTTTCTGAACCCATCCTCCAGCAGTAAAATCCTACCTACTCTTTTATCTATTCTGGATATTTAGACGGAAAATGATTTGAGTGGGAGGCAGCTTGTTCTTTTCAAAGAGGATGACAAAGACTTGTTACTCAAAAGCATCTGTGCCTGTCCCTTCATTAAAGGTTATTTTCCTCCAGTCAGCTCTTGCAGGAACATCTTCTACCCCCTTAGATTGATACCCCACAAGCAAAAACTCTGCCCTTGGAACTGCAAATATCTCCTAAGGAATCCACATGGAAAAGGCAATACCTGCCCCTGTTCCCAAAGCTTTGTGGCTTGGCATATACTGAATAAAACAAAATAAATCCCTTGTGTGGCTCTGCTCCTCCCTGTCCCTCCCAGAGCTGCCTGGTGTTTATTGTTTTGACCATTGTTTTCATGCAAGTCATTAAAAACATTCTCTCGTTAGGCTGAGAAGCAGAACACGAAAAGTGGCTTAAAAACCCACTCCATTTTCTCTTTTTTTTTTTCCCCCATGATCTTTCCACCTTGTCCAAAAGCACAGAAGAAATCCCAGCCCATTAACATCCATCAGAGAGCAGTAATGAATTCATCAATATTGCTCCAACCCGTGTGCTGAATCATTTGCTATCAACATCTGCAGCAGGAAGGGCTCACACATCTCCTCACACTGCCAGCAAACCCCTCTCTGAGGAAGGAAAAATGAATTTATTGAGATTCTGGATGGGTTTGGTGGTGCCTCTCCACACCAGGATTCTCACAGCCATCAATTCCTGCCTGGATTTGCTCCCCCTGGACATCTCCCTCCTTTGCCAAGCCACCTGCAGGCTTGCAAGGAGCTTTCAGTGCTCTTTTTTCTAGAATTGATACAAGGATTTGGCTTTTTGCTGCTTTTTAAGCTACCTGGCAAATATGTTAAGCCTAAAATCGAGTATTTAATTTGCAAAAGGGGAAAAAAAGCTACAGAAATCCCTCCACACCAGGTTACTGCAATCGTTATTGCTGCACACTGGGCTGTGATTTTATTTTGTGTCTATTTACAGAGCTATGGAGGGAAAAACTTATTCCTCCAGCAAGAAGCTTTCCTAACAGTGTAAGTTTCTGTACATAATAAAAGCTAAAAGCTACCAAAATCAGCCAGTCTTAAAAGAAAATAATTATCAAGTAACATGGAAGTTTAGCTGCCAAAAAAAGGCCCATACCTGTGGCTGGAGTACAAGAGTATTAAGTTACTGTTCTCACAACAAAGGAAAAGGAATCTACTCTTGAAAAAAAAAAAATCAGCCTTAATGATATAAACAAAATTATCCTTAAATGGAGATTGGAAATGACTTTGCCTGCTTTGCCTTGCCCAGGATGCCAAGGCTGGTGGGCTCTGCAGTTTCCCATATCTGCACATCCCTTCCTTGTGTTTACACTCTCAGTTCTAATGGCATCTCCTAATTAACCCCAAGAATAAAGAGGGTTTTGTTAAGGTAGCCCTTAAAAAGCAGGCCCAGCTAATTCAGGTCTCAGCTCCTCTGCTGCCTTAACCCAGCTGATGTCTCAGAACATACACACACATGTCTGCATATCCTCAACTCCCACGGCTTAATTCAATTAATACTATTAAATCTTTAATGCTTGGCTTCAAAGGCCTTTTTTTAATTTTTAATAGCTCTCATAGGTTAGCACGGATGTTTTAAGTCTTTCTGCTATATTTTAAATAAACTCCTCTTTTCTTGCCACTTTGATGTTTGCCTTTCTGACAAACCTCTGCTCTGTGAAGCTGCTGCGACTTTGTTTTGTGTGCAAGGATGACATTACAAGCTCCAAAAGATATGTTAATCACCGAGCTGGAATCTGGGATTTTTTTAATTCCTCTCACCTGCCCTCTGGGCTGGGAGTTGGCACCAGCACCAGCTTTCATCAAAACAATGAAACCCAGAAGGAGAGAAGATGCAACTGGAGGGAGGGGGCTCTGATTTGCATCTGTTTAGCATGGAAGCAGCAGGCGGGGCTTCATTCTCTTCTACTCGGCTTTCCCATGAAAGGAGAAAATGTCAAAGTCACCAGATTTTATTGAAATAGTTAAAATAGGAGTTTTGACAGAAGCCTGGTCAAGCTGGATGGAAGAATAAGCCTTGTGGCATCTAAAGGCACATTTCACACGTTTGATGGGCACTAAATGAGTTTTTAATTCCTCCCTTCTCTCATTCCAACTACACCTTGAGACCTCTCCCCACCTTGCCCTGCTCCATTTCTGAATTTTGAATTTGTGAGAGAAGAGACAAAGCTTTGCCAGCACATTTCAGGCCTTTCTATAAAGCATAAACTACAACAAGAAGCAAAAAAAAAATAAAAAAAAACCAGCACAGACTTTCTTCCTCCTTTAAAGTTTATTTTTCTTCTAAGCAAGTAAAAGAAAACCCTTCTTAAAATAAAACTAAAAATCAGCATTTCCAGGGACAGGAAAAGGCATTATAGCATTATATACACTATCCAAGCTGCCACAAGAAAGAAGAGATTAAAAGCCTGGCTGTGAGCCAAGGCACCCAGACACAATTTTGCCCAGAGAACAAAAGTGTTCCTGCATTCAGGATGTTGGAGCTGTTTCCTGCACTCACACCTGAAAGCCACTCAAAAGAGGGATCCCAGAGAGCCCCACATCAACAGGTCCCTCATGCTCCAGAGTGAAAAATGTGCTCAGCTCTGCTTGATCAGAACAGAACCCCCCCCTTTCACAAAGCAAATTAAAAACAGAATAATAAAGGCAAGCTCCAAAACTCTCCTGCTGTTCTTCACTCCTCAACATTTCAGCAGAGTTCCCACCACCCCCAAAATTCCAAATCTCCAGCCAGACCACATGTCCTGCCTTTTAAAGCTGATGTAAATACTCCTGGAGGCATCCTATGGTCCTATGATTATGAAATTAAATATACACAGCCACTATTGGTTGGCAGGCAGACACCAACATGGCAATTGCAGCACTCAGTGTGTTTAAAGCAGCAGGCCAGGCAAAAGGAGATTATTCACTAGGTAGTCAAACGTAAAAAAGAGCCAGACATTTCAGTCTGTCCCAGTCTCACAAAGGGGTCAGCGATTTGTAAATTTTAAACACAACACTTAAGCAGTTTTGCAGACTAAAAATCCTTTGATGATTTACCTCAGTGCTTCTCTGCAATAAATCAGTTTAAAAGTGATTTTGCTGTATTGGAGCTTTTATATTTCAGCTTCTCTACAAGAACTCTGAACGCCGAGTCAAACCAATTATAAACATTCCTGCACTTTGCTTCCTTATTAAAGCTTCCCAAGAGAACCAGCAAACATATAAACATAAATATCTTTCAGAGGAGTCACCCAAGTACCAATAAAATCTTCAGAAAGCAGCTGCTTTGCTGAAAAAGTATGCAAAAACATGGGCTGCATAATCATACTCTGGTGCAAGGAGTTAAGCTGTTCTTCTGAGCAGCAGGTAGAAATTTCTGCCTTAAAAATAGTCATAAACTGAATAGATTCTAAAAAATTACAGCATTAAATATTGATTTCTGATCTACATTTGCATACTCCTATGAAAAGTAGTCGCTGTCACCTGTTCTGTTTATCTAAAAACATTCCAACAGAGGCATTATCTTGACTTTCTGAGAAACTCTTCTAAATTGGTAGATGAAGTTTAACTTCGTGAACTCTGCTCAACAACAGTGGCAAAATATAGTAACACTTCTCATAGGTAATAGGCATTCCATCCTTAAAAAGAAAAGGAGAAAAAAAATCACTGCAAGCAGCAGAACACTGCAAGAAGCAATCAAAGCCCTGCAATAAGGCAGGATGGGCTCAGAAGGCAAATATTTAATTAGATAGCACAACAGAGGGGAGGTTTTGCTTTTCAATGGTCATTAAAGAGGTTTTTATCAAATAATTAAATACCTGGGCAGGGTATTTTAAAGATGCACCAGATCTTCCCTGGATGTGAGTATTGAGGGTAATGCCTGATCAGGAATCTCTGACCAGACATTACCACTCACAATCCAGCAATGGCACAAAATGGGAGTGTGTTTCCCTGATTAATTAGTTAAGTGAGTAATTAAAAATGTCAAAGTCCTGTTTTTCAGATAACACCTGAAGTGCTTTTCCTTTACTGTGTGGCAGAACACACTGTGCTTGACCATCCACCAGAGAACAGGCATGTTAAAACAGCTCTGAGCAGAGCTGCAGGATAAGGATTAATTAATGTTCTTCAATTCTGGCTGATTTCATAGGTTAGAGCAAACATCTCTGCCTTACTGCTGTTGTCACAAGCCTCATCCCTGTCCAAACAGAGCTGAAAGTCAGTAGAAAAGCAGCTTCAGCAGCAATTGGGTCAACAGATTTGGCTGGAGAAATCCTCATCACTAAAAAGAAAGAAATAAATAAAAATCAGAATGACAAAACTGAGGTGATGCTTGGGGTCGGCTCTCCCCCTCAGCAGCAAACAAGAGGAACCTCCTGGGAACAGAATTCCAACCTGGAGGGAAATGTGCTCAAAGGATTCCTTTGTGCTGCCATCCCAGGGGAGGAAGTTACCTTTAAAAATACTTTGCTTTGCCTCTCCCTGAGGAATATCAGAACTGTCTGTATCACTTGTTTCAGTGGGGTTTGTCCCACAAAGGTTTTTTTGCTTGTGAGCTGCACAGCTCTTACACCAGTGAGCAATTTACTCATGCAATTACTCCCAGGGGACTCAGAACAACTCTGTGAGAAAGAAGGAGCTTTGCCAACCCAAGGGTTGCACAATCAAGGGGGGAAAAGAAATTTAAAACTACAACCAAAGCAGGAAGGGGGATAAATTGCAACTGACAAAAACTACAATCAAGAAATAGCTGGTGACAGATTGTTATTTAAGTACAAGGAAGTGATTTAAACAGGAGCAGTTGTAATAAGATTATACGATTCTCTATTAAGATTCTTAAAATGTCTTTGTTCTAGCAAAGCTCTGAAAAGACCATTGCCCTTGCAAAGGTTCAGAAACTGCTAAATTGATGTTAAGTCTAGAAATTAATATCATTTGGGAGAATAAAGGGAAAAAAAAGTAGAAGAACATCCCAGACATCATTGGTAGCTTGTCAGCCCTGCTGGTATTTTTCTCTAGCAGGGGTACAATAGCATTTCTTGGTGGCAAAATTCAAACCCACCAAACAGAAGAAGGGAGCTTGTTCTGCCTGGGTTTCTGCTTTTAAATAATGAAAACTCCCAGGTTGATTTTAGAAGCCATCCCATTATGTAAGTGACATCTCCAGAAGGGCAGGGAAGTCTCTATGAGGTTATACTGGAGAGAGATTAAATCAGTGTCTGGCTGCTGAATTTCTGCCATGACCCCCAGACTCCACCATGTATTTTAAGTAGTTCAAAAATTACAGCCCCCAAAATTGGCCATAACTCCTGCAATACTGAAAAGCAAAAAGGCAAGGGAGTTGTCAGATTTCTGTCTGGTGGGGTGAACATAAAATATCTCTAGCTAAGGTGTCTGGCATGGTTTTAAACTAATAACTGGCTTTGAACTTCCAAAAAAACCCCACAATTTATTACTTAATTTGTTCAAGTATTGTTCACTGAATGCTGCAATCTGAGAAACAAAAAAGCCTCAAAGAGCCAGGCCTGTTCCAAGCCTGAAGAAGCAGCACAGAGGCCTTGTCCTGCCTGGGTCACCCTCCAAACTCTCCTGGACCTCACTTATTTAAATCCTCCTCATTTAGGATTTATTGGATGGTGACATGACAAGGCTCAGGCACTGCAGAACGTGGCTGAAACGGCTCTGGGAGGAGAGGCAGGAGCAGAGGAACAAAAATCAGGAGCAGGGACAGGGT
>JAHLSL010000037.1:489127-534547 GCA_025920805.1 Petroica traversi
CACCTGGGGCTGGCTGTGCGCGGCACACGCGGGCCCTGCCGTGGGAAGCGCCGCGTTTTCCTTGCCTGGAGCCAGGAGCCAGCCAGAAACAGAAACCTTTCCCGGCAGGAAAAGCTCCGGCGTGGCGGGAGCCGCTGGAAAAGGGAGCGGTGCCTTTCCCAAGCTGCGCCCGTTGAGCCGGGCAGGGTGAAGAAAACCGCGTGTTTAAGGACTGGAGAATAATTAATTCCTGTTTATTGCCGACATCCGGCGCTCGCTGGGGGCACAGAGCTCCCTCGGGAGAGGGGACACCGGCGCGGGGTCACCATGGCGTTCTCCCAGGTGCAGTGCCTGGACGACAGCCACGTCAACTGGAGGTCCAGCGAGTCCAAGCCCGAGTTCTTCTACAGCGAGGAGCAACGCCTGGCCCTGGAGGCACTGGCCTCCCGCGGCCCCGACGCCTTCTATGAAGTCCTGAAGAGGGAGAACATCAGGGACTTCCTGTCCGAGCTGGAGCTGAAGAAGATCCTGGACACGCTGGAGACCTACGACCCCGGCTCCGAGTACATCCCGCGGCACGGCAGCAGCGCCGGCGACAGCGAGGGCGACCGCAACAGCCAAGGGGACGAGCAGGACATGGCCCCTTCCCTGGAGTATTGGCCGCAGAGGTCCGACCGCTCCATCCCGCAGCTGGACCTGGGCTGGCCCGAGACCATCGCCTACCGCGGGGTCACCAGGGCCACCGTGTACATGCAGCCCCCCATCGAGGGCCAGGCGCACATCAAGGAGGTGGTGAGGAAGATGATCTGCCAGGCTCAGAAGGTGAGTGCGCCGCGGGGACGGGGCAGGGGTGGCCCCAGGGCGTCCTGCCCGGCCGGGCACTCCCTGTCCTGCGGGAGGCTCTGCCCGAGCTGAGCGTTCAGGTTTTTGCTTGTGCCACTATTTGGGTTTTGCTGAGGATGCTGCGAGCCTGGCTCAGCGCTCCTGGGAGCGGCACAGCCCTTCCTAAAATCCACTCGGCAGCGCCGTTCATCCCAGGGTCCCCCAGGGGAAAAGTGATGGGGAGAAAAATGGCTTGAGCTGTTCTGCTGTGAGATCATGGGCCCAGCCACGCCACAGTCGTTGTTCCCGGTGTCACAGCACGCAGCGACCTGGGATTGTCTTCTGGCTTCAGGGTCCACCAGCTGTCCAGTGTTGACCCGGGGGTCATGGCCTGGCCTCAGTCCTTGTGTCCACCTCCATCCAGTCCTTAACCCTGGGACCTGCACAGCCCTGGGGCAAAGGAGTCAAAGCTCTGCTCTGGCTCTGACCCACACGAGGCTCAGGTTTGCCCGAGATGGCTCTCCCTGGCTCTCAGAGGAGAAGGATGGGCTGGGGAGGAGGACAAGGCTGGGCAGATGCTGAAGGGATTTGGGTTGAGACTTGTCCTCCCTGTGGCGTCAAACCGAGGAGCAGGGAGTGGGGAGGCATCACAGGAGGAGCAGGCAGGGAGGGAGGGAGGTGGTGGCCTGTGCTGAAGGCCAGCAGAGGTGGGCAGAGGTTGCTGGTGTGACCCAGTCCCAGCTGGGAAGTGCAGGAAGGGTGGTACCTGCTGCTTTCCCGGTGCTTTGAAGTTCTGTGTGTCCAACACTGTGAGAGCTCCAAGGAAGGAGCTTCCCAAGCCGGAGGATGTTCCAGCAGGAGAACAGGGACACCCTGCCAGGGTGGCTGAGGAGCACAGGCTGGGAGGAGTCAGCTCCGCCTGGCTCCTCCAGAGGTGGTGCTGGGGTTTGCAGATCCTGGTAGGAGAGAGGGAAACCTGTGCCACGCAGCCAGCAGAGCTCTTCGGACCAGCTCAGGCAGAAAAATGCACCTCCCGACACATCCACGGCAGGAAAATCACAGGAATGGCTGAAGGAGGTGTCAGGGCTGCCCTGCTGAGGGCAGGAGCCATCTCTGCCCTCTGTCACTTCCCAAAATCTGAGGAGACTTGTCCTCACCCGCCACATTTTCCCCACCAAAGTTCTTTGTGGTGAGGGCAAAGGGAAGGGAGAGCGGACACCGCGTGGGACGGAGGAGAACAACCCCACAACAAACAATGTCTCATCCCTGGGTCTCTCCTGCCGGCTCTGACTCGCTGCTCCTGCCTGGCTTTGCCTTCTCACCACTTCCCACCTGCCCCACGCACACTCCTGAGTCACCCCACGCCCTGCTCCTGCTCCCGGGGCCGGCAGCTGAGTCAGGCTCATCCCCACCTCCCCTGGAGCCTCTCCAGGACTCGGGGACGTGGCCACGGTTGATGCTGCTGTGCTCATCACTGCACCTTGATGCCCTCTGAGCAGGGCTGGGCTCTGCCCGCCAGCCCAGACGGGCCCTGATGTGGGATGAGACATGGTGACACCACTGGTGACATGCAGGAGCCTGCTTGGAGCTCGTGGGGCCTCGGGAAATGTAGAGATGGGTGAGTGCTCCGTGCTGCTGGGGATGGCAGGAGGTACAGGGGCTGAGAGTGGGGCTCTTCCATGGTCTCCCACCCTGAATTCGAGGACAGAAGTCCCTGCAGCTGTCACACCGTGGAGCTCAGGTGACAACTTGTGGGTGCTCCTGAGGGTGGGGGATGCAGGGCCAGACCACCCTGCTGGTTTCTCCAGGGCTCAAGGTCTTCACAGCAGCTCAGAGGTGAAAGGGTTTGGCTGAGGAAGCTGAGAGTGGACGAAGGGATGGTCCTGCTGCCACCATCAGATGTCACACACACTGTCCATGTTCTCCGTCCTCCCTGGGGACATCCTGAATTGTCCCACCCCAGCAGGCAGTGGAAATGCTCTCCCTCCACGCGCAAAGGAGCACATGGCTGGGAGAGGCTCACAGTTCTCTGGCAGAGGGTGACCCTTGCTCCAGACGTTGTCCCAGACGTTCTCCCTGCAGTGCTCCAACCCCAAACGCCGCCGTGGGAGTCACTGTGTCACGGGCAGGAGAGCAAAGTCCTCTGGAGCTGGCACAGGGAAGTTCAGAGCCTCGAGAGCAGGTGCTGGAAGGTCACACAGGCAGGGCTGGAGTGAGGAAGATGAGGGAGGTGAGGAGGAGCAGAGCCAGGATGAGGAAGATGAGGGAGATGAAGAAGCTGAGAGAGGTGAGGAAGAGCAGAGCAGGGGCGAGGAAGCTGAGGGAGGTGAGGAAGATGGAGCAGAGCAGGGGTGAGGAAGCTGAGGGAGGTGAAGAGGAGCAGAGCAGGGGTGAGGAAGCTGAGGGAGGTGAGGAAGATGGAGCAGAGCAGGGGTGAGGAAGCTGAGGGAGGTGAGGAAGATGGAGCAGAGCAGGGGTGAGGAAGCTGAGGGAAGTGAGGAGGAGCAGAGGTGAGGAAGATGAGGGAGGTGAGGAAGCTGAGGGAGGTGAGGTCACTCTGAGGGCCAGAGGAACCCCGGTCCTGGCAGGAATGAGGCCGAGCGCTGCCGAGTCCAGAGCCCCAAACCCAGGCGTGGCACAGAGGGAGATGCAAACGATCCCCTCCTCTTTGTGGGAATGATTGGGAGGAAGGAGAGGCAGGATCCCGTGGCCATGTCCCTGCTCTCCCTGAAAATCCCACCTTTGTGGCCGACAGCAGAGCTGGTGAGGGATGTGGAGCACCAGCAGCTTCACCCAGAGACCTTCACCAGATCGAGCCATGGCACAGCCGTGACTTCCTTGCTGAGGATCTTCTCAGGCTGCAAAGTTCACAGGATGGACATCAGGAACAATTTCTCCATGAAAAGGGTGCCCAGCCACTGGAAGGGGCTCCCAGGGAGGTTTGAGTCCCCATCCCTGGGAGTGTCCAAGGAATGCCTGGATGTGGCACTCAGTGCTCTGGGCTGGTGACAAGTGGCGATGGCTCCAAAGCTGGGCTTGACAATCTTGGAGGTCTTTTCCAACCTTAATGATTCTGTGATGGGCAGGGAGGAAGATCTCCCTCCTCCTCCTCTCCTCTTGGCTTTCTCTGACCAGAAACCAGAGCATGAAAACATTGACCTTGGCCCAAAGCCTCTGGAGAGAGCAGTGACTCTGACCTCCTCTCTGCTCTTGAGGTTCCAGGTTGGGATTGTGGTGACATAATTACCCTGAGCAACTTCCAGCCAAGGTTGGGAGCCCTATTAATTACTGTTTACAAAACCTCCTGCTGTTCCTGGATGAAAGGGTCGACAGGGGAGAGCAATTATTAATGTTACTTGTCCCACCTCTCCTCCATCCCAACACGCTTCCTCTAATTGTGCCTTGGTGCCTGCCTAATTTATTAAATGCCCACGTGGTGCACCCCAAAAGTCATTATCTGATGATTCACAGTGAGACAATAAAGAGCTGCAACTTCCTCTATAAAACATGATCCTGCAGTTTGTGTGCTCATCAGAGCTGCTCCAAAAAATCCCTGCAGCATCCAGGGGGACGCAAAGCTCGCTGCTCCTCGGGGATTTGGGATTTCCACCTCTGTATCCAGTGGATCCTGGCAACTCCTGGGACCCTGGCAAGAAAAGCTTCCCCTGCGTGGGCACCGGGAGCCTCCAGCTGTTGATTTAGGGCTGATTTCCTCTGCAGCCTCCAGGAGAACGGCAAAGCTTCCTGGGATGACACAGCAGCAAAAGGGCTTTGGGAAAGGGAATGTCCCAGCACTGAGCACTGGCAGAGGTGACAGGGACAAGCTCGCTGCAGATGGCACAGCCTGCTCCAGACAGTCCCATTCCCCAGGCTGGGAAGCAAAGAACACACAGGATTTCACTGCTCCGGGGCTGACAGGACTCCAAACCTGGCAGATTATCCCTGTGCCAGGGTTTGGCATCCCAGGGCTCAAGCTGCAGATTTCAGCAGGACAAGGACAGTCACCACACCAGGAGTGCTGTCCTTGCTCTCCCGGCCATCCTCGTGCCAGGGCAGAGCTGGCTCAGTGCTCTGAGATCCCGGTGACAAATCAGCCTGTCCTGACGTGGTGGGAACTGAGCAGGGACAGGAGGCACCAGCTGAGCAGCAGGAATTGGGTTCAAAACGTGGGTGAGAGCTGGGCATCCTCCCCATGCCCGAGCTGGGCACCCTGGGCCACTGCCAGTGTCACCAGGGCTGGGATGGGGGACAGGGCCATGCCCACAGCCCTGAAAAACTCCCTCACACCTTCAGAGCCACGAGCCAAGGCCTCGGGAATGCTGGCAGCATAAAGGGAAAATGCTCTTTTCCCCCCAAAAGGAAGGTCAGCGTTATTCTCACCCCCTTTTTGCAAGGGATCAACTTCTCCTGGGGAAAATACAGTGCAAGGCAAAGTGACGTGAGATTGGAGCAGCAGCGTCAGAGGCAAATCATGTGCCACCAAATCCTTGTCCCCAAGCCAGGCACACACTGTCCCACCCCAGGTGTCCCTTGCCCAGGACTAACAGGAGACAGCTTAGCTCATTCCCAATTTCTTGCTGAAAACAGCAAATCCAAGCCCAGAGCTCTGAGAGGAGCTTTGAACCCATCCCACTCCGCATCCATGCACATCCAGCAGCTCGTTCCTGCCTCAGCTTCCCCACCAGGACAACGAGGATGAGCACTCCACAAGGAAGTGAGGATTAAGCCTTTCACAGCCTGGGGAGAGGCTCTTGGGTGAGGATAAATGGGAATTCACTAAAATCGAGTGGCAAAACCATGAATTGCCCCTCACTCGGCTGGCTGCACCTCCCAAAATACTCCTGGTTGTCGGGGCTGGGGACACCAGGGTGGCATCGGGGACAGCAGGGCTGGGGCTCCCCGCACAGCCTCGCTCCCCCCCATTGCCTGCAGAAAAGGAAGGGAAGAGCCAGCAGTGTCATAACAATCCTCTGCTTAATTAAAGCTCTCCACGTCCTGTGGCACAGGACTAATTAAAAGGCAGCTCTGTGCTTTGAGAGCTCTGGCCTGGCCGTGTCTGAGTGTGCAAGCACCAGCACCATCCCAATCCCTCCTTCCTCAGGGAGGAGCATCCTGGGGTCTCCCTGTCCCCCTGGTGTCCCCCTGGCCCAGCCACGTGCCATGGCCAGCAGGGCCCTCCTGGAAGGGCAATGGGAATGGGATTCCCTGGATGGGATTCCCAGGGCACCTTGCAGGAGCAGCCTCAGAGATGGGACAAGCTGCAGGTTTCCAACCAGGGGACAATGACAAAGCTTTTCCCTGGGATGAGGGGGGCAGGAATCCCTGTGGAGCTGCCCTGGGATGCTCAGCTGCTTCCAACCCCTCTGCCTGCCAGATCTCATGAGCTGCTGCTCACCACCAAGGTGATGGCATCGCCAGGAAATCAAAATCCATGGACACAGAGAAACCCTTGGCACCCAGGCTGGCACTCCAGTGAAATTCCCAGCGTGGCCCAGATCCATTTTCCTACCAGCCCTGGCTGTGGCAGAGCAGCAACACCCTGGGAACAGAGGCAGCTCCAGCTGGTGACTGTCGGTGACACTGCTGTGTGACAAACACAGCTGTCACTGCTCGGGGTGCTGGCACTGCTGTCCTGGCTCTGCTCCTTCCACACAGCCTGGGAGGGAGGAGGGATTCTGTGCACCCCGGGCTGGGCAGTGACACCAGGACAGACGGACACACCACTCCATGGTTGGGTTTGATGATCCTACAGGTCTTTATAACCTTAATAATTGTGGGATCATTGTGCATCAAAGGCCACCCTTCTGGTGACCCCTGCAACGCTGGCCAGGGACACCAAACTCCTCAGCCAGAAACTGGACTTGGAATTTTGTGAAGCTCATTAAAGGCAGGAAAGTTAAATTTACCCTCAGTAATGAGTTTTTCATGAGTTTATCATGCTATGGGCCATTACTAGATTCACAGAATTGTTTGGGTTGGGAAAAACCTCTGAGACCATCAAGTCCAACCATGAACTCAGCCTTGCCATGGCCACTACTAAACCACGTCCCCAAGTGCCACATCTGAAAGTTTGGGGCACCAAACTTTCCACAGTGACAGCAGAGGAGTGGGAGAGGGAACTTCTCCTTTCCACCCTCAGTCTGACCAGAGCTGGGAGCAATCCTGGGCTCTCCCACCCAAAATTCCATCCTCCTACAGGGACCCCTTTGCTTTGGCTGTCACAAACCAAGCACCAACTGTACCTTGGGTTGTCCCTGGCCACACCACCCAGACTCAGCTCTCCTCTCCCCTCTCAGGTCATCGCCGTGGTCATGGACATGTTCACTGATGTGGACATCTTCAAGGACCTGCTGGACGCCGGCTTCAAGAGGAAGGTGGGAGTCTACATCATTCTGGATGAGACCAACGTGAAGCACTTCCTGCAGATGTGTGAGCGAGCCCACATGCACGCTGGGCACCTGAAGGTAGGGATGCCCTGAGGGTCTGGAACCTCCTCCAAACGCAGGGAGATAAATCAGAGTTATCAGCTCTGCTCCCTCCTGCCTTGGGGGGTCACAGCCCCCAGTGCTCGAAGAGTTTAGTCCATTTTTCCTGGAGCCAAAGCTGGAGGTGATGCCCAAATTCAGGAGCAGCAGGATGGAGGGAATGGGGGAGAGGCAGGGATGTGGATTTGCACACAGAAAAGCCCAGGGTGCTGCTGGTACCCAACCAGGGCTGGGACTGGGACAGAGGAGAATTTGGGGGGTGCAGCCCCACAAACAAAGCCCAGGGCAAACCTGCGAGCTCAGCTCCTCCTGGGAACGAGCTGGCAAGAGGGAGGGAGCAGCAGAGCCGTGCCAGGGCCGGATCCGTGCTGTCACCAGCTCCCTGCCTGCTGCTGCCCCGGGGGCAGGACCGGCAGCAGCAGCCACCCGCCGCTTCTCGAGCTTTCAGGCTCTCCCGCAAGTCAGAGGCTGGAATTAAAAAACTCGATTTTCCCCTTTTCCGGAGCCTCCGCCCCTGCGCGGGGCCGGGAGCGGAGCAGGGAGGCTCCCACGCTGCCTGAGGCGCCGGCAGCTGCCAAGGATGCCCTCCCTGCTCTCGCTGAGCTGGGCAGCACACGCTGCAGGGACTGATCTGATCTGCCCGCACATGCCGTGTTCTCCGGCCCTGGATGCACATGGAATCGCTGCTGTGCACAAATCCCATGGAAAAACAGGGAAGGCAAAGCACAAGAGGGATGCCTGGCAGTGCAGAGATCGCTTGGATGGGGATTGGAGCAACCTGCTCTAGTTCAAGGTGTCCCTGCCCGGGACAGGCAGTTGGAATGAGATTTAAGGTTCCTTCCAACCCAAGCCATCCTGGGATTCTGGGATTTCCTTTCTTCATCCCTGTGTGAGCAGGGGTGCAGAGAAAATCACTGTCACAGTGCTCATGCAAGGGGCAGAGGAGAGAACAGGGCGTGATTTCAGCCTCAGGAGCAGCACCCAGAGCAGGGATCCTCACTCCAACCACAGGACAGTGCCAGGCTCTTCCCTGGGCACAACACGGCCAGCACGGGATGCAAACCCACCAGAGCATCCCTGGGGGCTTGCAGACCCCCCTGTCCTGGCCACGATGGCTGGGCCTCGCCTGTTGCTTGGCAGAAAAGCGATGTTGGCGCTCCTGACGTCAGGCGGCCCCGCGCCCGCTGCCAAATGCCCGCCGGGAAGGCCCGTGCCCGGGCAGGCTCCCCAGATTTGCTTAGAATGAGGGCCAACCCCTGGCTGAGCAGGAACACGCAGGAACCACAGCACCCTCACACACCTGGCTGCCACAAAGTGAGGGAACGGGGGCTCAGGGACCCCCGCGCGGGCAGCGCCGCCCGGCCAAGCTCACACCTTCCCCAGCTGCCCAAGCCCACACCTTCCCCAGCTGCTGTTCCCGAAGGCCCGGCTTAATCGCTGCTCCCAACAATGAAAGCAAACACAGCCCGGCTTTTTCCTGCGCCCAAACTCCCTGGAGAGCCCGGGATCCCGCAGGCTGCCGCTTGCAGACCAGAAAAGCCAGCGCTGACGCACTCCGGTGTTTTCCTGCTTTAGCAGCCCCGGTGGCAGGACTGGAAAAGCAGGACAACATCTGCAGAGCTCGGCAAATGTCTGGAAGTTGGGGTTTGCCACGCGTTGCTCGCTGGCACGGGGTGCGGGAGGAGGTGAGGAAAGTAGGGCAGAGTCTGGGAGCTGCTTCGTAAGCCGGGAGATGTTAACGAAACGTCCCCTCGTTATCTCGAGGGGCAATTAGCAACCGGCTTGGGCAAGGCGGGCGCTGCGTTGAGCAAGGGCTGCCTGGAGAGTGATTCACCCACCTGGCTCCTCGGCAGGGATTAAAGAAGCAGATTTTACTGAACAGCAGCAGTAGGCCGGGAGGAAAAGGCACCAGCACTGGGAGTGTTGTTCCCTGAGAAAAACCCACAGCTGTTCCCGGAGTTTGGGCTCTGATGGACCCCCAGGCTGGTGAGGAGCAGAGGGTGAAGCCTCGTGTGTAGGGGTGACACAGGACAGGGATGGGAATTGCCATCCCAGCCTGCTCCCAGCCCCTTCAGGGCAGCACAGTGACACAAATTGGGGTGCTCAGTACCGGTTTCCCCCCAGCCACAGCAGGTAAAAAGCAAAATGCTGTGAAAAAATTCAAATGCAGCAAAAAACCCTCCAAAATTTCTCCCTTCAGTGCGTGGAACTTCTCTGGAAACAGGGTCAGGAAAGCCTTTGCTTTCACATGGCCTGCACTGAATCCTCCTGCCAGGTGTGGGGGAGCAGGGACCAGGGGTACACCTGGGCTTAGGGCTGTCCCCAGTCATGGTCACAGGGAGAGAGGAGAGCCAGGGAAGCAGACAAAGAAGGCTGGAGGAGGGGAAGGCAAATATTTTTGATGCTTTTGTTTAAAAAAACCAAAAGAAAACGAACAGAAAAAAGGCCATGGAGGGCATGACCCAGTGAGGACACAGAGCCTTTAGCATTACCGACATCCCAGCAGCAACAGGAGGAATGCAGGTACTTTCTTAAGAAAATATTTTGTCTGCACCCAAAAGGAGCCCATATGCTGGGGAAGATCCTATCTGCTCTGCTGTGGAATGTGCCAGTGCCCTCCATGGAGACACCAGAGACAGGAGCCAGACTGGAGATAAAAAAACCAACATTTTTGCAGAGCCAGGGCTGCCCCTCCATCCCCGAATTCCCCAGGCAGGACACCCAACTCCACTCCAGAAACCTGCTCCCACACCACCAACTTTCACTTCCCGAGGGTGAAAAGATGTTGCCCCACTGCCTGATTTCCCAGTGGCCCCTAAAAGCAGCACTAGATGCCCAAATTGAGGAGCACAGCAAAGGGGGAGCGTGGCAGAGGACAAACCCACCACCAGCAGCTCCACGTGGGCTGTCCTGGGGTTCCCAAAAACCCCCTGCAGATGTGCTGGGAGCAGGTGTGGAAGCTCCTCTCCCATGGGGACATTTGCATAGATTGGGGAGCTTGGCAGCCCCACCACACAGCCCTCGCCCACGGACACGGGCGGCACCGAGTTCAGGAGATGGCAAACACAGCCTGGCACATGGCAAAGCAGGAAACTCCCCAGCCCAGCTCACCGCGTGGCCTTGGGCCAGTTATTTCATCTCCCCATCGCTGTGGCCTCCTCAGAGCCAGCCACGGAGAGCGTTCCCAATCCTTGGAAGGGCTGTGGAGCTCCAGAGAGATGTTCTTGGAGGGGTGGGTGATGCTCTCACAGCAGCTCCTCGCTCCTGCTCACGCCTCTGCCTCTGCCTTGCAGAACCTGCGCGTCCGCAGCACCGGAGGGACGGAGTTTTTCACCCGTTCAGCCACCAAGTTCAAGGGGGCTTTGGCCCAGAAGTTCATGTTCGTGGATGGGGACCGAGCCATGTGTGGCTCCTACAGGTAAATCAGGGACATCTCCTCTTGCCCACCCCATGGAGGTGTTGGTCACAGGATCGATGTGAACCCACGTGGTCCAAGGCCCCAGAAACCCATACCAGATTTGCTCTCCTCTCCCTAAACTGGGAGATGATTTTCCAAGGAGATCTGGAGTGGGCCCAAGGGGTTCCTGCTATTCCCTACATTTCCAGGTCTAGGACACCCCATCCTTCTCGGAGCTGGTGGGACACACCAAGTGTTTCTGTGCTGATGAGCACAAAGAAGGACCAAAGCACGAAACCACAACCAGTCCCAACTTCAGTTTTCCCAGTACATTTCCTACATGGAGTATTTTTCAGTTTGTTCAAAGGAAATCTTACTTTGGTAGAAACAGACCAGCCCTGTTCAGGTTTCAGGTCTAAAAGACAAGTTTTATAAAGGTGGAGCTGAAACATCTCCTCCTTTCTGGCCATAACAAACAACACATCCACTTACGAGTCACTTTTCTTAACTAACCCAAACTGAGATAGGAAAAGCAGCCAACACCAAAGTGAAACACTGACCCACTGCAAACAGTTTTACTTCAAGTCCCACTGTGCTCAAGACTTCAACCCTTCACTCCAATTTGGGACGGGAGCCACTTGGTCAATCCCATCATTATTATTATTAATGTTTACAATGAGATCACGTCCCTGCTGGCACCATCAGTCCCCCGGGGAAGGCCGGGGCTGGGGACAGGTGTTGTTTACCAGCGAGTGCTCAGAGAGTCTCCACTGTGTTTCTGTTGCAGCTTCACCTGGTCGGCGGCGAGGACGGACCGAAACGTCATCACGGTCCTGTCGGGCCAGGTGGTGGAGGCGTTTGACAAGCAGTTCCAGGAGCTCTACCTCATGTCCAAGGGCGTGAGCCTCAAGTCCATCTCCATGGGTGAGGAGCCCGAACCCGAGCCCGTGACGCTGCCCTCCGTGGTGCCCGTGACCCCCGCCAACGCCGTGGTGAAGAAGTTGATAAACCCCAAATACGCCCTGGTGAAGGCCAAGAGCGCCGACCAGATCAGCAAGACCTCATCCGAGAACCAGGACAAGAACCAGAAGATGGACAACAAAGGCAAAACACCTCCTGAGGGCCAGGGGGGCGACCGGCACGGCGACATGGCTGACCTCTCTCTGGTCATCCACCCCGGCCTCCTGAACCTGGAGAAAGCCAACATGTTTGACTACCTGCCCACCTGGGTGGAGCCCGACCCCGAGCCTGGGAGCGAAGTTTTGGGCTACATCAACATCATCGACCCCAAGGTGAAGAACGTGAAGCTGTCGCAGATGAACCGCATCAAAGTCTGCGATGTCTCCCAGGCCAGCGCCCAGCACCGGCAGATGCTGAAGAACAGGGAGATGGAGGCCAGGAAGAACTCGGAGCAGGAGCCACCTCTGCTGTCCCCCGGCCACAGACAGATCCCACAGCCCCCCACGGAAGCTCCTGCAGCCCCCACCACCAGCCCCATCGAAGGCGTCAGCTGGACAACGAGGCAAGTGGGGACATTTGCCACTTCACCGCTGGGCCACCACTTGAAGCCACAGGAGGAGGCATTGGAGGATGTCAAACCTCCAGTTCCAAAGCCAAGGACCGTCCCTGTTGGTGTCCTCATGACCAAAGTGGTCACAACCTGTGACAGGAGCATTGCCCTGGAGGGTGACACACAGCCACCGCTGGCCGACCACACGGCCGTGAAGCGGGAGGAGAAACCCAACCGAGCCTCCGTGGACACCTACCATGTCCAGCCAGACCGGCCGGTGGCAGCCCCACAGGAGGACAAAGGGCCTCCCTGTGCCCACAACGGGCTGGGAGAAGAGGAGGAGGAGGAGGAAGAGGAGTTCATCACCCTCAGTGACCAGGAGAGCTACTCCAGCAGCTCTGCTGACCACAGCTACCGCCGCTCCAACGCCTCGTCCATCTCGGACGAGTACTTCGAGGTGAGGGATCGCTACGGGCCCCTCCGCAGAACCAACTCGGACGTCACCCACAACGGGGAGATCCTTCCCATGCAGAGGAAGCTCAGTGACCCTCACATCAGCCGGGGCACCTTCATCAGCCCCCTGGGCAGCCTCCCCTCCCTGAAGCACGTGCGCTTGGAGGACGTGACGAAGAGGAGGAGCAACGCCGTGGAGATCAGGCGGATTCTGCCCCGCACCATCCTGGATGGCAACAGCTCCTACCCCAGCAGTGCTGCTCAGGTAGGACCTTTTGCTGTAACCTGATGTTTCTCCACCCTACAAAGGTTTGCAAACCTGGAGGTGACCCAGCCAGCTCAGCTGAGGTGTGGTGTCATCCTGAGTTTTGGTGTCATCACGATCTTTGGTGCTGTCCTAGATACTGAGATCAGAATTCCTAAACAGGAGAATAACGCCCTGCACGTGGCCATGGTCACCCAAAAGGTGACCAGCGAGGTGGTGGCCACTGCTCTTGGTGTCCAGCAGTGGGCATGGCTGTTTAAAGGGAGGGTTTTTGTAATTAACGATTATCCCACAGCACGGGGCTGGGGATGGAGCTCCTGGCACAGCTGGACAGATGTGCTGGGACTCACTGAGCTCCATCCGCAGCCCATCAGTGGTGGCATCACGCCCAGCTGGGGACAGACTGTGCGTGCAGGCGTGTCCCTCTCAGGCTTGTTTTGCAGCGCCCTGCCAGGGTGATTAGCATCAAAGGGAAAGCGCTCGGACACATAATTAGGCAGAGCGAGGCAGCGGAGAAACAGGGACAGCAACCTCTGTGGGCGAGTGCCACCGTCAGCAGCTTTGTGGCTGATCCACGAGTGACGCCAGACTTTGTCACCGCACAGGGCCAGCACCCTGTGCAATCCCATGGGGAGCAGGCCAGAATCCCAGAGCACGAGGTCACAGCAGCATCCCCACCAGAGCATCCTCCCATCCACGCAGGGGTGGTGGCACTTTGATCCCCCTACTTCCACCCAGTCTCTGAAAGTTCTTGCACCTCTGCCAAGCGTTTTGGTTTCTCAAGGCTCCCCGCCCGCTGTTTTTGGGGCATTCAAACCCCCAGGGCTAAAGCAGCAGCTGAAATCACTGAAACTGCCCGAGGTTACCCTGGCTGAGCATCTAATCTGTATTTACGGGGAATTAAAATTTACGATCCCAGAGTCCACTTGCTGCTCCTTTCCCAGCCGGTGACAGGGAGCTCGGAGCTTTAATCCTGGCACATCAAATACCCCCGAGCCCTGCAGGGCAAGGAGCACCGAGCTCTTTGATGCTCTGTGACCCAGGTCCCAGGTGCCACCTTGCTGGGGACGGCTGGTGTTCCTGCAGTAACTTGTTCTGGCCCTTTGATGAGAGGCAGATAATTAGCACAGCATCAGGGCTAGGAAAGCCAGCGCTCAGTTGGTGGAGAGGTGCAGGGAAGAGTTTCTCCCATGTGTAAAAATAACACATTGAAGGAACCCTCGATTAACTCTTGAAAAGTCAAATCTGTCAGGAATCACCAGCAATTCCCCCAGACACATTTTTTCTGGGTCCACATTTCTTACACGCTGGCTGATTGTCCAGGGAAAACATGGTGTTTTCCATGTAATGGAAACCAATTTCTCCCCCCAGTTTCTCTCTGGAAATCACCTTTCCCAAACACACAACCCCACTGACCCCCGGATGCTCAGCAGGCTCGAGGAGAGCACCAGGGTCCTCTCCTGTCCCTCTCCCACCTGCAGAGCCCCCAGGTCTGTGCAGTGCAGAGATTTCCAGAAATGTCCCCCTCCCATCCACCCTCAGTGACAAATCCCCACACCCCCAGTTCCACAGCCTCGTGGGGAGCCCTTACCTGGGTACAGGACCCTGCTGATCATCCCTGGCATGATGATGAGGAACAGGGGCAGCATCTTCAGGTAGCTGGCCAGGATGGAGCCGGCCTTGGCGTGGCTCAGGTTTTTAGCAGAGAGTGACCGCTGGACAATGACCTGTGGAGAGCCAGGTGTGAGGGCTGGGCAGCACCAGCATCTGCTCCACATCAGCCAAACTGCATCCCAAATGCTGGAGCCACCAGGCCCAAATGCAGTGTGAATGTACCCAGCCCGCAGTGGGGTTTCTCTCCAGACCAGCTGGGGTTGGGGTTACACCGTAGCACCCCAAAAAGCCCAGTGCAACCACAGCAGCACGTCCTCCTGCCAGCAGCAACCATTCCCCACCACCACCCTCCCCTCTCTTGCCCCTTCTGTCCAATCTCCTCCCCAAAGAGTGCCCACAGTAACCTGGAAACCCAGTCCAGCCTCCTCCTCCTCCCACAGCTCCACTCAAACCATCGCACCTCAAAGCTCTGGCCAAGCCTTGTCCATCCACAACACAGCCACCCCTGGGTTTTGAGGCAATCCCTCTTCAATAGGAAATACCCGTAGGAATTGCTGATTTCACAGAGCTCAGAGCCTCCCCAAAGGCTTCCAGAGAAGTGCTCTGCACCCAGCAGGATTCAGGCGCTCCTGAGGAAGCTCTGGCTCATTCTGCTGGTGGGCAGGAGGGACAGGGTGCCAGCTCCTGGGGTGGGATACTTGGGACAGCCATGGTTTCACTTCTTCCCAAGAGCCAGAGCACCTCAGGAGCCACAGGAGCCACCACCCAGCTCAGGCACATGATGAGCTCCGAGGGAGAAAAGCTAAATCATCCCTAATCCTTCTCACCTGAAGCCATTTCAGACCTTAACACTGGTTTTAAGCACCTAATTAAATCAATCTCGGACTGCCTAAGCCAAACTCCTGTAACACAACCCTTCTGGTCAAAGCAGGAGGTGGCAGCTCCAGGGCCAGGGAGGCCTTGGGGACATTGGGACTTCCTGCACACCGAGCTGATGCCAGCAGCAGCCTGGTGAGGGTCATGGCAGAGGCAGGGCAGGTGGCACAGCCAGCTCTGCAGCCTCCTGGCCCAAATTCCTCCTGCCCTCAGCACCTTGGCTCACCGAGCTCCCCTGGTACCTCTGCCCAGGTGCAATCGCAGCTCCAGATCATGCACAGGCACACCCAAGGGGGAGATAAACATCTGGTGACCGCAGCCGTGTGTGACAGCCTGACCCAGTCCAGAATTAGGATTGATGGTGCTCAGACCTGACCCAAACGTGTGTCTCAACCCAGCTAATGAGAGCCACCCCCACAGCGCTGTTACAGCTCCACCGCTGTCTCCTGATCCCACCTCCTCTCAGCCCTCCATCCTTCCATCTGATCCTGGCAGTCACCTCATCCCTCACGTTGGGTCTGGGTGACTGAATGTTCTTCAGGCTTGACACGAGGGATGGGTGATTAAAGTGTGTGCTCAGGCTGCTGCTGCAGAGAAGGTGCTGAGACGCCTTGTCCTGGATTTCCAGGCAGGAGGGACTCAGCTTGGGACAGCCTCCAGACTGCCAGGGCTGCTTGGGAAGGAGTGTCAGAGTGTTTGGTGCCAGCCAGAAATCAGAGGAGCAGCCACGGTTAATATTCGAGCCAGTTTTGAGCTGCCACTGAATTTGGGCAAGGGACCAAGGCACAGAGGGATTTGGCCATGAGGACACCTGGCCCAGGCAGGTGGAGAGGTGACCTTGCAGAGGAGCAGCGTCCTCCCAGCACCCGAGCTCACCTGTGTCTCTGCTCTCTCCCAAACAGGGGACTCACCTCTACCGCTACCGGCCCCGCACCCCCGCGGGCAGGGAGCAGGGCAAGGAGGTCTCCTGCTCCCCCACGCACGAGAAGCCCCTCGGGGCCACCAAATTCAAAGGGGACGGAGCAGAACCCAAAAAGACCATTGCAGGCAGCCAGCCCTTCTGGCAGAGCAAAACCTTCAGCCCCAGCAAGCCCACGGCGCCCGGGCACCTGCCCCAAAACACCCCCAGGGCGTCAGGAAAACGCTTCCCCTCCCTGCCCGAGAGCCAGAAGCCGGCCGAGGAGATGAGGACACCCCTGGGCATCCCGCTCTCCAAACTGTCCCAGTCCAAGCACCTCAAGAA
Organism: Petroica traversi; assembly: GCA_025920805.1. Classification (NCBI taxonomy): domain Eukaryota; kingdom Metazoa; phylum Chordata; class Aves; order Passeriformes; family Petroicidae; genus Petroica; species Petroica traversi. Next base: position 505,772 of record JAHLSL010000037.1, read on the forward strand.
CAGGGTCATGGGGGCCCAGGCTGCTTCTGTGGACTCCAAAAAGCAGCCTCCTGACACCACGGGCCAGAAGGACCAGTAGGGGCTGGTGGTGGTGGCCTCGCAGAGCTGGTGGAGCCCGGGCACCATCCCCTCCTTCCTTGGGGCAGGGGGTTCTTGTTTACATTTACCTGGTCGGTGCACCAGTACCACGTGGCCATGATGGACAGCCCAAAGGTCATCCCGGTCCAGGGCAGGTCTCCAGAGACCGGGTCTCGGAAGAGGTGCATGGCATCCGCCCTGGGCAGGTGGCAGGTGGTGTTGGGGACAATCTTGGACGGCACGGCCCTCAGATAGGCCTCTTCCAGCTTGGGGTAACCTCCGATCTCGTTAAAAGCTGGAAAGCATCGTGGGGGAGCTGGTTAGAGCGGAGAAAAAACCCAAGATGTGTGGGGTAAAATGCTTGCCAGCTCCCTAACCCAGAATGCTGCCTGGAAAGGGAGGGATCGCCCGTGCTCAGGGGTTTTTTCTGGTTATTTAAGAGACTCTTCTGTTACTGTTTTGCACAGCAGGTCCCACTGCAGTCTGCCCTCCCTTCGGAGGGTGATCTGTGTCCTGGGACAAAGACTCCTCAAGGGACCCACCTCTTTTAACCTTGTACTGTAAAAAAGCAACCTGTTCATTAAAGCTCCCTGGTCCCACGGCAGGAGAACCTCGCCTAAGACTGTTAAAATCCAAGGTTAGGTGGCCTTGGACTCAATAAACTGCAGCTCAAGGTGCCTTGGTACAAATGTCCAGCCAAATATTTTCTACCCTCACCACCCAAGCACTTCCCCAGCACCCCATGTGCCCCCATCCCCAAACCTCCAGCAATCAGTAAAAGAAAAATAAGCAAAGAAGCCCCTTTCCACTGCATTTTTCTTAGGAGATGGGATCTGAGCCTGAGCCCTGACAAGGAATATGTGCCATGAACAAGCCCCCGAGCCCTTGGCATGTCCTGTGCTCCTCCTGCAGCGCTGCCACCCAGCCCTGGGCTGTGCCCTGGCTCCCCACGGCCTCCCCACTCCTGGGGGGCACGGGGTGAACCCTCCTTGCAGCTCCCCCCGTTCCTCCAGAGGGAGAATTTTAGAGCCAGAGGCATCACTTTTTGGAAGGAGGGATGGGAGGCACCCACCCCACTCCCCCCATGGCCACCCACGCAGCAGCCTGGGGAGATGAGCAGGGAGGGGCATTGGCACCCCCAAACCCACAGCAGAGGAGAGGAGAGTCAAAGCAAGGCCCACGAGCATCCCTTGGTGGATCCCCCACGTCTGGTCCTGCTGTGACACCCTGAATCCCTTCCATCCCTGTACTCCAGGCCCTCTGCTCAGTCCCTTCCAGCACAGAGGTGGGAATGTGCTCCTGAGGGAACGTCCCTCCCACAGGACCATGCCCACGAGTGCTGCTGTCTTTAGACCAAAAGCAAATCCCTCAGAGTTCAGGCACTGGAATCACCAAGTGCCAGCTTGAGCAAACCCGAATTTCCAAGCATTCACCCCCTTCCTCTGTCCTCTCCTGCCCGAGCACATCCCTCTCCCTCAGCCCTCCCATTTCCACGACCACCCCACAGCCCTGCCCTCCTCCCAGAGCATCCCCCTGACCCGGGGCTTTTGGGGAGCTGACAAAGGGGCATCACCACCACATCCCCCCCTTGCATTCCCTCCTGCCACATTTCACAGGGAGTCAGCATTTGTGAGCTCCTCCTGCTCTTGTGCAAGGCTCCCTGGCCCCCCTCCAGCGCTTGCTTTATCCAGGCGCCGGCGACTCCCAAGCTTTGCATGGGCGTTGGGCACCAACAAAGGCTCTCCAGAGGCAGAGGCCGAGTGCTGAAAGCAGAGATTTGTGCCTGGGGGTGCGGACCTGCTCCCTTCCCAAAGCCAGCGAGTCACGGCACCCACGCCCGCCGAGGAGGAAGAGCAGGGAAAATCCCTGCGGGCAGCAGGAGCTCAGCTGGCAGAGCTGGGATGGGATTAAATCCCCGTGGTGAACGGCAGGTGGGGGTGGGATGGCCCGGGCTGTCTCACCTGAGATGCGGGAGCTAAGCAGAGCCATCACCAAGGTCTCTGATCAGTAAAGTGACTTTAAACTGACAGAGGGTGGGGTTGGATGGGATTTTGGGAAGGAATTCTTCCTTGTGAGGGTGGGGAGGCCCTGGCACGGGGTGCCCAGAGAAGCTGTGGCTGCCCCTGGATCCCTGGCAGGGCCCAAGGCCAGGTTGGATGGGGCTTGGAGCAACCTGGGACAGTGGAAGGTGTCCCTGCCCATGGCAAGGGTTGGAACAAGAAGAGATTTAAGGTCCCTTCCAACCCAGCCCATTCTGGGATTCTGAGTGTCCTTCATTAGCTGAGCCCGACAGGAGCTGGAGCACACCGAGCACCCCTGGGGCACCCCCACCTCCAGGACCTGAGGTCTCCTGAGACCTGAGGAAAAACCTGTGCAACCAGCAGCTTTTGGCTGCCCTGCATCCCTCCCTGTGCCGAGCACCCTCAGCTCCCTGCAAACCCCGTGCCAGGCAGGCAGCAAAGCCAAAACAAACCGGGCTCTGCAGCTCCCCGAGGGGATTTTCCAGGCTTTGCCTACCTGCCCTCCTGCTCTGGCTCCTCTGCACAGCTGCAGCTGGCAGAGACAAGCCCCTGAGAGCCCCACGGACAGCTCCAAACAGCATTCCCAACATCCAGGCACTGTCTAACACAGGCTGGAGCTACTGTTCCATCTGCCCTGACAGGAAAAGTCCTCCTCTGCCTGGAGCAGCTCCGTGCTGCTGTTTGGGGTAGTTAAATGCTGTTGTACCTTCTCCAGAAACTCTTTGTCCTTCCTTTTGTCAATCTGCCTTGCTGCATCCAGGGCTCTGTGGCACAGAGGAGCAGCCACAGGATGGGGCTGGGTCTGCTCCCCCCTCCACAGCTCTGGGTTAAATTAAATCCTTTCCCCCCTGCCTGCCTGCACAGCCTTCCCCAGGAGATGCTGGAAATCATCTCGGGAGAGGCTCTAGAAATCCTTCTCTGTAGTCAAACACCTGCCTTTGAAGCTGGGACCTGGCTTTTCGCTTCCTGCTCCCCAGGGCCCCGGCGGCAGAGCCAGGCTGATGAAAGCTCCCAGCCTCCCAAGGCCTGGAATTGGGGAGACAAAACAGTGCTGGGGGTTCAGGAAGGGCTGGTGATGAAGCATCTCGCTCCAACCTGGAGCAGGCCACCAAAATCCACATCCCAGCCCTGCAGCAGTGCCTTGTTCCAGCACCACCCTCAGCCAGGCACATCCTTGGGCTCTGGGATCCTGCTTGGAGACCCCACCAAAACCCCCGGAGCAGAACTGGGAATTCTGCTTTGCTGTCAAGCCCTTGATCAGTCTCGGAATGAGACACAAACACGTGGAGCAGTGGTGTCCTCAGGAATGTCACCAGGGCAGGGGACAGCCCCAGGGGGATGCTCCATGGCATCTGCCCTGGTGGAACAGCACACAGGGGGACCTCAGATTTTATTGAGATGATTGCCCCAGCCCAGAGTCCTGCTGGGCATCTTGGCCACCAGATTGCTCAGACGGAATATTTATTTCTGACTGGGGAAAGAGGGTCCCCCTGGGTGGGTCTGTGCTGCCCCAGCTCTCACCTTTCACTGCCAGCACGATGGCTCCCAGGACCATGATGAGTGTCTGCAGTGCATCCGTGTAGATGACAGCTGCCAGCCCCCCTGCTCGGGAGAAAGGGACAGTGTTGGAAGAACCACTGGATTTGGGCTTGGAGCAGCCAGAAAATCCCAACAAAAGTGCCAAGCTTGCAGGGACGTGCCTGTCACCAGCCTTGTCCTGCTGGCACTGAGGGTGGGAGCTGCACTGGGGAGGGGGAACAGCTCCTCGGTGGGTCTGGTGACAAGGAGGGGACAGCAGCCACCCAGACGGGGTGGCAGGGAGCAGTGGGAGCCACAGGGGCTGGGAAGGGGAGCCAAGGCCTGGCTGGAGGGGAGGGATGCAGCCCCACACAACTGGGACACCAGCCAGCCCCAGATCACACCCAGGACATCAATGTCACCTTCACCCCGCCCCTCCCTAAATCCCAGTCACACACCCCTCAGCTCTCCTCCCAGCCCTACAGTTTTATTTTTCCAGCACCTGGTGCTTAGCAGGGTCCTCTTTGGCCTTCCAGAATTTGTCCCTTTCCACCCCAAGCTCTCCCTGCAGACCTGCTGCAAACCCTAGCCAGGATCCATCGCCCAGCACACCAGCAAAAGCATTAAAAAGCAGAAAAAATTTTAAAAAATGGGTCAAAAATGGAAGCAGTTTCAACCCCAGTCACTGAAAAACATCCAGGGAAGTTGGGGCTGCACCGTCCCCAGCCATGCCTGGGATTTGGAGGGATGTTTTTGGGATCAGGGTGATGCAATGATCACACCTGGCTGAGCCCACACCGAGGTGCCTCACATCACAACAAAGCCTTGTGGGCAGGAAAAACCCGAGATGGGATTTGCCTGAAACCAAAGCCTTGCAAAACCCAGCGTGCTGGGGATACATCTGGAATTGTTTCCCGTTTGGATGAGATAAGGAGGGAGGGTTCACTGCTGGGTATCTCCAATGGCACTGCCAGGGAGGGAAGGGCCCAGCCAAAACAAGAACCCAAAGGGGTCTCATGGGCTCAGAGTGGGGCTGAGAGCCAGGATCCCACAATTTCCAGCCCTCATCACCTCCAGATCACAGAACCAGCACAAAACCAGCAGGGAAACACGGCCAAGAAATATTCCTGGAAGCTTTGGGAAGGGAGGGCAGGAGCTGCACTGAGGGCAGGGCAAGGGGAAGGAAAGGGCTCTCAGGCAGGAGATTCCACACGAATAATCCTGTAACAGGAGAAGCCCAGATCATTGCTGGAACAAATGGGAACACACGCAGGAAAGTGCTCAAGCAGGGCTAGGGGAGGAGTTATTGCAAATGAAAAGGTGTCATGACAAAGGAGAGGTCCTGGGTTGAGTCATCACCTGCTCCAGAAAAGCTGCTCAGAAATACTGGCTGGATGGGGCAGGGACATGAACCCCACTGGTATAAACCCTTAAAAACCCTCTAGGAGCAAAAATAATACAAAATAAAAAGAATAAAATTTAAAATTAATAATAAAAAATAATAAATATAATTAAAATAACAATAATAAAAATAATAAAAATGTAAAAGATAAAATTAAAAACTAATAAAATAAAATACAAGAAAAATAAAATACAAGAAAAATAAAATACAAGAAAAATAAAATACAACAAAAATAAAATACAACAAAAATAAAATACAACAAAAATAAAATACAACAAAAATAAAATACAACAAAAATAAAATACAACAAAAATAAAATACAAGAAAAATAAAATACAAGAAAAATAAAATACAAGAAAAATAAAATACAAGAAAAATAAAATACAAGAAAAATAAAATACAACAAAAAATAAAATACAACAAAAAATAAAAGCAGAAGGGTTAGGGACATGTTTCAATGAAAGAAGAAAATTTTGAGGCCAGCAGATGCTGAGAACCCACCTGCAATGGTGTAGAGCCCCGTGACCACCAGCATGAGGACAGTAGACAGGTAAAGGTCCCAGCCCAGGCAGACTTGCACGAAGAGAGCCCCCGAGTACAGATCTGTCTGTGCATGGAAAAGGAAACCTGGAGCTGGCACAGGGGACAGGTGACATCCACCAGCCAAGGGCACAGCAGGGGAACAGCCTGTGCAGGGAGGACATGGAAAGCTGGAATGGTTTGGTTGGAAGGGACCTTCAGGACCATCTCATTCACCCCCTGCCATGGGCAGGGACACCTCCCACTGTCCCAGGCTGCCCCCAGATCTGGCCTTGGACATTTCCAGGGATGGGGCAGCCACAGCTTCTCTGGGCATCTGTGCCAGGCCTTCCCCACCCTCACAGCACAGGATTTTTTTCCTTGTATCCACTCTAAATCTCTCCTCTTTTATTAAAAAGTATTCCCCTTGTCCTATCACTGTCTCGTATAAAAAGTGGGACTCCCTCTTTTTTAGCAGCCCTTTAAGTACTGGAAAGCCACACTCAGGTCTCCACGGAGCCTCCTCTGACATCCTGGGCCACACAGCAGGACACTCCTGACCGCCAGGGTCCCAGGGGTGGCTGTGTCACCTTCTCCAGCCCCAGGGAGCAGAGCAGGAGCTCCAGCTGTCATTGTACCCACACGGGGTGGTCACAGCCTGGTGGGAACGAGACAAAGCAGAGACTCAGAGCTGGGGCACCTCCTTCAGCAAGAGCTGTGACACCCTGAGAGGACAGGAGCAGGCGCAGTGACAGCGGCAGTGCCACCACCACGCCTCCACCCTGAGCTGAGCTCAGCCATCCCCAGCTGGGGCATCTTCACAAAAACCTTGTTTGGAGAAGGGAACGAGGCCAGAAGGGGCAGGAAGAGGCAAGAAGAGCCGACTCCACACCCTGGCCCCGAGCTATGACGGGTTCCCACAGCCCAGAGAGAGGCTCTGATTTGACATCTCCTCACACACCTCCCAGCACCCTCCCCAGCAGCAGGGCTGTCCTGCCCCGTCATGTGGGAGCAGATTCTTGGATTAGGAAGGTGCTGGGCAGGCGTTGTTCCTCTGCCATGTCAGCCCTCCTCGCCCCAGCTCTGCCCTCCTCCTGCTCTGCTCCAGCTGGAGCCCACACGGAGCTGAGAACCAGCACGGGGTGATGGAGAGGGGCCAGGTAGGGTTGGGCCATGCCAGATCTGAGCTGGGAGCTGCCCAGGAGGGCCCCACAAACCCAAAACCCAGGAGGGGAGCACTCATCCAGCTCCAGCACAACAGAAATTCACCCCCCAGCAGCTGAGCCCACAAGGTTAGACACAACCTCAGTTAAATCAAATCCAACCAGCCTGAAGAGCACTCACACCACGATCCTGAGGATCCTAATTCAGGGCCTCTTCCATGGCATCTGGACCAGGCTTTACACCACAGTCATGCCTGGCATTCCCAAGGGAGGTTCTGCGTGTCCTCAGCTGCACTTGGGATTGGCCGTGTGTCTGGGAGAGTCCTTGTCAACACCAGGAAGGAATTCAGCCCTGGAATGACCTCTCAAACAGGAACCAACTCATGGGCAACCACGCCATGACCTCCACCAGTGGCTCCTCCAATATTTTCCCACTGCAAATGCAGTCCAACCACAGCTGAGCCCTGCAAGAGGACAACTGAAGCCCTCACACAGCACAAGACAGAAAAAACCCCAACCAAAGGCCCTCAGCCACCTCCTCCCAACACAGCCTCAAGTGGGAACCCAAAATATTCTAAACCTCCCTAGCACAGTGCCAGCCAAGCATCCTTGGTGTCTCCCAGAGCTCCTCATGTTCCTCAGAAAGATCCATCCCTCGTCACATCAGCACCCCCCAGGAAGTTTTCTCCCTCCTGATTTTCCCCCCTGCTTCTCCAGCAACCCTTTCCCCCAGCCCAGCTGGAAGATTCAGCCCTGGACAAGATATTTCATCACTGCTCCTCGCGGGCTTGCTCAATGCTTAATCATTTTTGCAGTCGTCTGCAAATGAGTCGAGGCCTTTGCTATGAGGAAGCAGAGGCATCTCCACCTCCCTTTCTGCTAATTCTGCAAGGGTGGGAAAAAATAAAAGCACATGTGACCCAGGCATTAATAAGACATCCCAAATACAAAAACAAGCTAATTAAAACCAGGCATGACCTATTCATAAAATAAGTCCTTTCAACCTCAAGAGGAGAGGAGAAGCCTTTGAAGTCAGGCTTCGTAATGCAGAGAGGTCCCTGCCTCCACTGGTGACCTCACTTGGAAACTTGTTCTTGCCCAAGTGTCACAAAAGCCTTCCCAATAAAAGCTGGCTTTGGAGACAGCCTGGCATGAACAATTTGGTGAGGCCAGAACCTTGGCAGAACGAGTTACCCAGGCTACAGAGGAGTCTCCAGGGGCTCCCTGCCAAGGCTGGAACATTGCAGCTCCTCACAAGTTCCCAGCTGGGTGGGACACCAGGATTTTGGGCTGCCCTGCCATGAAACGTGGAAGGTTGGGGTCCTCCAAAAGGAGATTTGCAGGAGAGGAGGGCCTGTCACCCCCGCTGCCAAAAGGAAGAGCTGAGGGAGCAGCAGTGATGCTGTGACTCTGCTTGGGAGAACGCGGAGCAAAAATCCACCTGCAAACACAACATCCACAGGGAGAGGAGGCAGGAAAAGCCCCGATAATCCCGGGCTTTGAGGCGGCCCCCAGCAAGGACCAAAGAAACTCCTCGGGACACAGCCCTGCCTGATTGCTCCGAGTTTCACACCTCCTTCCCACACTCCCCATTGCGGCCACCGCGGGGATGGGGACACGGGGCCAGTTTGGCAACGCCCTGAGTGTCTGCAGACACTCATCCCAACCCACTGCTGGAAACAGCCATTGTCTGTAAGATTTGCTGTGAAAGGAGCCAGATGCCAAGATAATCCCCTCATTAGCCTGATTCCTCTTCTGTTGCATCCTGCCTGACTCAGAGATCAGAGAAAGCTCAGCAGACCAAAGAAGTGACAGAGCTGGCTGAGGGAAGGCTCAGGGAGAGGAGCTCGGGAGTGTCCATGGAGCTCCAAACAGGAGGCCGTGTGGAGAAAGGCCTGGAGAGCCACAGAGGTTCCTGCTGGAGATCAGGGGTCATCTGCAGGTTCATCTGGTGTTAGGCAAGAGCTGACACCACAACCACCTCCCAAGCTGAGCAGGAGCTTGCTGGACATCCATCCCTCCTGGGCAGAGCCATGGAGAGGCAGGAAAGCACTGGGACCAAGAATGTCCCCATGGCTTAGCAGAGAAGAGGGGACATGGAGGAATGCCTGGGAAGAGACTGAAAGAGAACCTGAAGCTTCCGTTCTTCAAATTCAGCAGGATCAAATTATCCCAGCAGGAATTCTATCCCAGCTTCCTTTCCTTTTAAAGGCCAGGAGGGATCTGTGTGAACCCCACAGATCACAGAACCAGGGACACAGACACACAGGGGCCCTTGAGCTCCTCCTGGATCTTTGGTGGGGCAGGAAGGAGATGTGACACACGAGGGGGGTGAGTTACAACAGTTCACTGGACAATCAGTGAACAATCCAAGTGTCACTGACCAAACTTGCAAACTGGTGCTCTAAGAGATACCAAAACGATTTCAGGAATGGTGCTGTAGGATTTTCAACACCCCACATATGACTAGGACATAAAGGATATTATTTTTATGGAAGAATTCCCTCCAACAGGACAGAGCATGGTTTTGTGGGGAGGGAGGGAAACACAGGGCACAGCTGCAGCCACAGAGCCACCAGTGCCACCTGTGCCACTCTGCAAGGCCTGAGGTTGTGGAGAGGGCTGCCATGTCCCTGCAACCTGTTAAACCCAAAGCACGGGGCCTTGCCCAGGGTCAGGGAGCAGCTCAGCAAGGGGAGACTCCTTTAGGGCTCTCCTAAAGCCAGGGATTCCCACCAGCAGTGCTGGGCTCTGTCCCAGGTGGGTGCAGCCTCTCCCTTTGGGAAGCACTGACAGATGTGCACAGAGAGCCCGGTTTGGGGGCTGCTCCATCCTCCTCATCCCTCGGGGAACAGCCAGAGGATCCCCCCACAGCTCAGCCCTCCCTGCAGAAACTGCAGGGAGTGATGCCTCATCCAGAGCTGGTGAACAGAGACAGTCTGAGCACCTTGCTGAGGGCACCAGCACTGCCCCTCCTGCCTCAGACAGTGCAAAAAGCACTTTTCTTGCAGCCAGCCACCTGCAAAAACACTTTTCTTTTAGCCCCAGCAGAGCCCAGGTCAGATCCACCTGTTCCATCAGAGCAGGGTTGCTCCCTCGGGCAGGTTTTCTCTCCAGCTTTTCTGAGCTGTTTGCTCTTGATCTCTGTCTCCTGTCTCCAGCCGCCCGGGGCTGTCTGTGCCAGGCTCTCTCCTGCTTGCCCTAGACCTGGTATCACAGGCTCCTGAGCTGTTTTACCTCGGATAAACTCTTCCCATGGTTACCAGCGTGAGCAGAGGCTGCACACAGGGAGTTTGAATGAGGTTAAAAGGAGGGGAAAACATCCCTGTGGAAAAGTGCCTGATTTCCAGGCACTGCACAGGCTTGAATATCTTACAGCTGCAGCAAGGCTTCTTTTCCTCAGAAAACCCACGAGCCCCAAAGGAATGAGTACATTCCCAGTTCAGTCCCCTTGGGAATGCTGGAAAGCATCGCTGCCAGAGCATGGAGACAAACCCAGACAATGCAGCCCAACCTTTGAGCACATTTCACCCACAACCTCTGCTGCAGGATGAGTTTGGGAATCCTGACACAGCCACACATCCATCAGGACCCCCTGGAAAGGACCAGCACTGCTGGATCTGTGTTTGAACTCTTGGGATGTCACAGAGCATCCACCCATAAATTCCCACTTTTTGTCCCACTCCATCCTGCAGCAGCTGCTCTCCCCCAGTTTGGCTACACAAGGTTTGAACCCAAAAATAACCCTCTGATGGCTGGAAATAAATCCTGGATTGGTCACAGATCCAAAGGCAAGGCTACTCACCGAGATTTTGGTGAAGATGGAGAGCAGGAGTGACAGGCAGGAGAGGTACATGCGGATCCTCTCCCCTCCAAACCTCCGCTGGAGATACTCAGGAATTGTGACAATCTGCCAGGGAGGGAGAGCCATCACTGCCCTGTGCAGGCCCCATCCTCCTGGGATGGTCCTGGGAGGGCAAGGACAGCGTTATTCCCAGAGCAGAATTCTTGGGAGCAGGGGACCTGTCCAAGGCCATGCTCCCCACAGCAGGACAGATGGACATACCCCAGAGGAGATGTAGACAGGCACAAACACCCAGGCCAGTGCCAGAAGAGCATAAGTTGCCTGTTGGGAAGGAGAAACATTGCACAGCCAGAAAAAAAAATGTAAAAATGAATTCTGCTGCAGCTCAACACTGACTGCAGTCCTAGACCTTTCCCTGCTTCTGACCCAGCTCTGGGTCACCCTCAGGGACACATTTTTACCCACAAATGGCTTCAGATGACAGGCACGGGGTCATGGTGGAGACCCCCAGCACCTCTGCCAGCAGGAACCTGCTTCCCTCAGCCCTTCAGCTCCTGACTGGACATTTCCCACCAACTCCTTGAGCACCACACAAAGCCAGATGCCTTTTTTTTCTCTCTCTGCAGGACCCAAGGACTTTGGATACAACGTGTGGGGAAGCAAGGAATGGGTGACCAATTCACTCGTGTTCCTGTTAGGACCTGCAGGGGCTGGATTAGGAACTCTGCTCCAAAATGTCCTTTTCCCTGAGCACGTGGAGCTGAGCCGACTCCATCCTCACCGCAGGACAGTGCAGAAGCTGAGTTAGCAGGGCTGTGTTAATTAATTACCCCCCTGCGCGGCTCCTCCCAAACCTTTCGAGACTGTGAAATGGCCCATCTGCTGCGACAGAACTCATTGCCTTAATCACACGACACATTTCTTACATTCCACTCGAAGCCGGCGACAGCGATTCCCCCGGCAGCGCCGGTCCCGGCCAGGCCGAGGAAGAGCCCGGAGCCTTCGCTGCTGGCGAAGAGAGAGGCGCCGATCTGCGGGGAGCAGAGGAGGAGCTGCAGGTGCTCACAGCTTGGCACGGCTGCCCTGCCAGCTGGACCAGCTCTGGCGCTTCCCCAGGGGATAACGCAGGAAAAGGAGGTGGGAAAAATAAAGTCTGAACTGGAGCAACAGGGCACAGATGTCCCCGTGGCTTTTAAAAGTGTGGCCAAAGAGTTCCCATGTGGGATGGGTGTGTGTTTAGCAAGAAAATTCCTTAACATATAAATTCAGGTAGCTGAATGTGATTCTCCCACAATCCAGCTCATCTGGACATCCCTGCTGGGTTTGGGATTGATTTCTTGTCTCCAGGAGGATGAGGAGCCACACATTGCTGTGTTTGCCACAGTGGCCCTGTGCGAGGAGCCAGGAAGGACCTACAGCCAGTTTGTCGAGATCAGACACAAATAAGAGGGGAGAAAATAAACTTGGGACACCCATAGTTTGTTGGAGTCGGCAGGAGCATGCAGAAATGGTGAGATGGATGTTTGGCTCCACAGACCCCTCCCCAAGCTCAGAGCAGCCTGTGGGAAACTCCAGCATTCTCAGAGCAGTAAGAAGGGAAATGCAGCTCTGAGGAAATCAATTCTGGCAGGAGGATGTGGGCAAGGTGAGGGAAAGAGTGGACAAGAAGTGGAGAAAGCACGGAGGGAATTCAGTGTGGCAGTGGTGCTGCTGTCCCTGTGCCCAGGGTGTCACAGGAGGGACAGAGGTCTGTCTGTACTTACTGGCCACCAGGCCATGTCCCTCCCAGCAAGGAAATAGCCACTGACGGTGTTCCTGTTCACCCTGCAGGAAGACTGGGAGGAGGAAAGATCAGCACAGAGCACCCCTTCCCTAAAAACTCAGACCCAAGTCTGCCAGACAAGAAGCCAAGAGACAGGAGACTCGATAATTAATGGGAGCTCTGCAACTCGAGCTTAATTACACCAAACGGTGGCTGCAGCCCAGGTACCTGGAGCCATGAATAGCAAAGGAAGCACCTGGAGAGGGGGAAGCAGGGAGGATGTGCCTGTCCTTGTGCCATCCCTGGCAGACAGGTTGGCTAACAGGACTCAGCTTCGGCCAGGATTTTTCTGCAAGGCAGAATAAATGGGATGGGAGAGTCTGTATCTGGAAGTGCTGTAGCTGATGGTTGTTTCTGTTATCAGGACTGTTATCAGGGCATTTGGCTCAGCACCCTGTAATCGGCAAAGGGCAGAGCTGTTCACACCCAGCAGACAGAGGCTGGGGGAGAGATGGTTAATTGGTTAATTGGTCAATTCTGTGGATAATTCCACCGTGTTCCCAGGCTATAGCAGCCTTTCCATAGGGGGTGAAAGGGGCAGAAGATTTACACAAAACAGAGCAAGTCACAGCATCCCAGAATGGATTGTGTTGGAAGGGATCTGAAAGCTCTTCTTGTTCCAAACCCCTTCCACTGTCCCAGGTTGCTCCAAGCCCCATCCAACCTGGCCTTGGACACTCCCAGGGATCCAGGGGCAGCCACAGCTTCTCTGGGCACCCTCCCAGGGAAGAATTCCTTCCCAATATCCCATCTAACCCTGCCATCTGGCAATTGCAAGCCATTCCACCTTGTCCTGTCCCTCCATCCCTGTCCCAAGTCCCTCTCCAGCTCCCTTGGAACCCTTTTAGGCACTGGAAGGGGCTGTAAGGCATCCCCAGACCTCTCTCTTCCCCAGGTGAACACCCCCAGCTCTCCCAGCCTGGCTGCACACAGCACAACACACAAAATACCCAAGTGGAAACTACAAGAAAATAACAAAGGCATTGAAAAAATTCCACACAGAAAAGCCAGCCTTGAAAAGAAAACCTCTTCAAACAAGAAAGCAGAAAGGAACAAAAGACTCTTACCCATATTCCCACGGCAACGTTTAAGGCAAAATAAACCACTACAACAACAAGGTCAGCAACGCTGAACTGCTGCGAGGGGGGAACAGACCCAGCAGTGGAATTGAGCTCCATCATTCCTCTGACTCCTTCTTCATCCTCACAGGGACAGTCACTCAATCAGTAACTCGTTAGCAGCCCAGGCATTTATCATTAAACAGCCCAGCAGCAGGAATTGTGCTTCCAAAGGTGCCTGGGTGGGCAGCCTGGCCTCCTCTGCTTCCCACCCCTCTCCACTCCCAAGGGAGCCAAAACTGCTTGATTTTTGTGTCTTGCAAATGAGCAGGGCTGAAAAATGTCTGAGTGATGCCTCACGTGCTTCCCTCCCTTTCCACCACTCCAATACTGTGAATAGCCAAAGGACCAGCAGTCCAGCTTTGTGGGTGCAGTTTGTTCCCAAATTCCTGAGCCCTCACCAACATCACAATCACTCTGCATGAAACCAGGCAAAGTTGGGGAGTTTCTATGTTTTAAAGCAAAGATCAAACAGGAGCTGGGTGAATTCCTGAGGTGGAGTCTGGCACAGCAGCGAGGGCTGACCAGGAGAAATCCCCAGAGAAGAGATCACAGAACCATGGGGTCATCTGGCCTGGAAAAGCCCTCTAAGATCATTGAGTCCAACCATTAATCCAGCCCCTCTAAACCACATCCCCAAGTGCCACATCTGCACTGCTTTTAAACCCCTGGTGATTCCACCACTGCCCTGGCCAGCCTGTGCCAATGTTTGACAACCCTTCCCATGAGATTTTTCTTAATATCCAACCTAAATTCTGCTGGTGCAACTTGAGGCTGTTTCCTCTTGCTACCTGGGAGAAAAGATCAACCCCCACCTGGCTGCAGCCCCTCTGTCAGGGAGTTGTGGAGAGAGGAGGACACAGTGATTCCTCTGAAGGCCAACAGGAGACAGGCACAGGAAACCATCTCAGAACTCCATGGTTTTGAGTATTTAGCCATCAGTTTGCTGTGCTGGACGCTTGTCTGGCTCAATCCCAAGTGGCAGCACACTTCCACAAGGTCTCACTAATAAAATAAACACAGAGCAGTTAATATGCCCAGCTCTGAGCCAGGTCAGTGTTTCTCCTCTCTTTGAAGGAGCGGCTGCAGCAGCAGCAGGAGCAGCTCTGCACACCCAGGAGGAACCGACCTTCCCCCTCAGTGCTCAGCTGGAATTTGACCTGCATTAACACATCCAAAGTACCCACAGTGTCAATAAGTCAGCCTGGTGTATCCATTAACGTTAAGGAAAGCACCTGGTTTTATCCTTTCAAGTCAATGAACCCTCCAAAGTCCTTGGAAGTTTGTCTCCCAACATAGAAACCATGACAACAAAGGTTAATTTTCACCTGTGAACACGCCAAAAGCTTTATACTCATTTGTAGGACATGATGGAAAGATTAAACCAAACGACCTCTAAATGCTCATCAATTCCACCACTATTTTCTCTGCAACAGGTGAGGAACTTGGAGTCTCTGGGGCTGGGAGCTGCCTGGCAGCCAGCCGGCCATTCCACCCACACCTGCCCAAGGAGGGCTGGCAGAACAAACCTGGACAAGTTCAGCTCTGCACTATGGCGTATTTTTTAGCTCATCCACATACTCAGGGCAGGCAAGAAACCTCAAAAAAACACCCCCAGTTTACCTGTGATGAGCTGATTTGGGTTTTACCACCTGGAACCTACAATATTCCCAAGTTAAAGAATCACAGAATGGTTTGAGTTGGGAGGGATCATCTCATTCCAAAACCTTGCCATGGGCAGAAACACCTTCCACCATCCCTTGGTTACTCCAAGACTTGTCCAACCTGGCCTGGGAACTTCGAGGGATGTGCCATGGTCTGAGCAAGTCCCTGTTGCTCCCTGCCATCTACCTGCCATATTTCAGGACACTCAGCACCTGAACATTTTTAGAAAGCTCACACAAAACAAGTCTTTATTCTTTGTCGCAGAAAATAAATACAGGTGCATATTCCATATGCTTTTCTATAAAAGCACTCCTACAAAATCACTGAACTGCATACAACAGTACAACCTTTTTGGCTTTTTAAAATGCAAATATTATACAGTCACTTCATTTTGTTATCATTTAAAGCACTTGTAGCAAGCAGCTTTGGAAAAGGAATGCTTAATTTAGAAGTCGAATTCTTGCCTCAAGTGTTTTGTGGGATTTTTCCATCGTGTATAGTGCAACTAACCTAAAAGCAACTAGAAGAGTTTTTTGTAAAATGTTTATTCCCACCAACCCCCCCGAAAAAAAACCTGCAAAGGGAAAAAAAAAAGTCTTAAAAACTGTTCTACTGATACTTAAACCAAGAGAAAACAAGAAGTGGCTCAATGGAAATATTAAGGTAAGCATGATGCTTCACAGCTCGTTCTCTGTTTTATTCCAGTTTGGCCCAGGGTGTTTCTTTAAAGGAAGAAGCTTTAATCATCCACTCCTATATTCCTGAAAAGGTATGACATGGACTCCCCATTGTGGATCCTGCGAATGGCCTCTGACAGGATCATGCTGATATCCACAGTCTTGATTTTGGGGCACTGGAGTTTTTGTATTTCGTGTGGAATTGTGTTTGTAACAACCACCTGCAACAAGAAAAAAGGATCTGTTTTAGTTCTGCTATGTTTTCCACCTTTTATATTGGAAATGTGAAAGGGAGTTTTGCAGATCCCACAAAACCACCCTGGCTGACAAAACAATATTTTACACGACTGTAAGGGTCACAATGTTAGGAAAAGCCATGTGTTGCCATAGATTTCATGTATCCATGGATACTAATGGCACTGACCCTCCTTCCCTTAATTCATTCTGCCACACAGATCCAGAGGAAGGTACAAAAATATCCCACCCACTGAAGGGAAAGGTGTGCTGATACTGACAGTCCAGCATTTCCCACTGCTATAGTTTAAAGACATGTGGATGTTAATATTCAAACACACAACTCCGTAGTAAGAAAGCATGAACCCAGGAACCTCCCATCTGAATCCAGGAGCCTCCCATCTAAATCCTTAATGCCAGCCTACTTCAATAATCAAATCAGGGGAAAATGGCTTGTTTAGAAAAACCCCAAATGGTTTGATCAGAGCTCAGACTCCACACTCACTTCATCGATGGCAGACTCCTCGATCAGCCGGGGAGCATCTGAGGACAGCAGCCCATGGGTGGCCATGACAAAGATCTTGTAGGCCCCTCTCTCCTTCAGGGTCTCAGCTGCAGCCAGAAAGCTGTCAACATCATCTATGATGTCATCCTGCCAAAAATCCCACAGTCACCAAGGGTTCCCCACACCAGACAGACCAACACAGCACATCCCACTCCCAGCACAGCTTTGCCAAGTGAAACAAACCCCAAACTATCAGAAAATTGCCCTTTTCCTTGACAAACCCAAATTACACTCTGCTTTAGAGAAATCACGAGTGATTCAAGGAATCATAGAATGGCCTGGGTTGGAAGGGACTTTAAAGATCATCTCATTCCAAGCCCTGCCATGGGCAGGGATACCTTCTGTTAGACCTGGTTGCTCAGAGCTCCACACAGCCTGGCCTTGAATATTCCCAGGGAAGTGGCAGCCACAGCTCACCCTTACAGGGAAAAATGTCTTCCTTGTATCCAGTCTAACCCTACTCTCCAGTAAGTCTGAAGCCATTTCCCCTTGTCCTGTCACTCCAGGCCCTTATAAAAAGTCTCTCTCCATCTTCCTTTCCTCTTCAGGTACTGGAAAGCCACAATTAGGTCACCCCAGATCCTTCTCTTTGCCAGTTCTCTGAACAATCCCACTTCTGCCAGCCTTTCCTCAAAGCAGAGCTGCTCCATCCCTCTCATCATCTTGGTGACCTCCTCCACACTTGTTCCAACAAGTCCATGTCCATCACCTCAGCTTCCCTGGCATTTCTAAACTCACCAGCAGGAACAGGGTGATTCTCCCCTCCTGTTTTGTGCACACAACACCTGAACCTCCTCCCCTTCAGGTGAGCACTGAACAGAATTCCACCTGCTCTGCTCATGGAAACAAAGTCCAAATGCTGCTTTCAGAGTGGATCCCTTCACAGCTCCCAGCCAGCTCTGTGTGTGTGCTCAATGCTGCCCCATGCCATCAGAAGTTCATCAGCAACCAAAGTTTAGTGGCTCATACAGAACAGTCACTTGATTTCTGCAACTTTAACATTAACAATATGATTTATGAGAAGTGATGGCATCTCACTTACCACAATGATAGCTATTCTTCCTCCTACATCTCCAACAACTGTGATGGGTGGTTTTTCCTTGGGAATCAGCACTGATTAGTGGCAAATGTTTTTAGAGGGGCAGAAAGGAGAAAGAAAAGAGAAAGTTTATATAATTTATTTGAAGTATGGGTACGTCTGATGGGTCACCACTATTAGAGACATGAAGCAGCAACTATTTCAACAGCATTACCAAGAAAACGAGCAAGATTCTAAAACATAAATAATTTTCTAAAGCTTAATTAAAATATTAACTATACTCATTTATACCTGAATTCTTTACCAATCAACTAATTCTTTATTTCAGCACAGAAACAGAGAGGCTTGCAGACACAACCAGTTCAGTCCCCCACTGACACCCACACTGGGTTTATGTACTGCAGGTTAGGTCACACCCACATTCAAGCAAGAAGGAATCGCATTCTCCCCACTAAGAAAGATGACCTTTTTTCTCCATGAAGAACCACTCCTTTGAGACCCAACCCCTAAAGCCAAGAAAACAGCAGGTAACACTTTCCCACGCACACTTACTTACTGGGGATCTCAAGGCTGGGGTGGATAGCAGCTACATATTTGGCTGTGGGAGGGGAGTGTCGCCCATCCACCATGTCAGACTCAGCATCCTGGGCTTCCCCGTGGATCACCGCGATTCCCAACCGCAAGCGCTCAGCAAACGACTGTGCCCTGCAGGGGAAGGGTTCAAAGAAGCCAAGAAAAGGGTAAATTTAAAGTAGTTTACTATGTACAATCTTAATTTATTTCCATTTTCTTTCTAATGTTTCAGAGGGAAGTCAAGTGATCCTAATGTTTTAGGAGAATTCATGGAAGAAATCGGTTGTGCCTCAGTGTTTTGTTTTTATCGGGTTTGTTAAAGTCAGAATAATATTCAAAGTGCCCATGTGGGCCTTGAAGGAAGAGGATAAATGCTGCAAATCACAAAATGTTGACTATTCCCTTCTCCTCTGCCCAACAGCCAAAATAACACTTCCCAGCCTTCAGCATCCTTGGGATCCAATGCTTTAGCAGGACACATCTAACAGTAACCAAGAACAGCCTTGAGGTCTGGATTGTCTACATTTAATAGGGAAAAAAATCATATAAAAAGAGAAAACAAGTGTTCACCTGTTTATTTAGTACTAAATAAAGTCAGTATCCCTGACCTGCTGACACATAACCTGAGATACCCTATGGAAAAAGGGATCCAGACAATCATTCTGCCTGACAAACCACACTTGGAGTGGAACAGCTTGGATTTTTTAATTAGCTGACATGAAGTTCCTTCACAGTGCAGTGTTTCTTCAACTAAAATTAGAAATTTCTGTAAGGAAGTGTAAGGTTAGCTGGGGGAGTGGGAAAAGCAGATAGTTAGGAAAATAAGAATTTGCATCCCAGATATTGGAAGCAGTAAATACAAATCAGCTCATCCATCCCACCTTACCCTGCACACCCAAGGATTTGGGATCTTGCCTAAGCCACCCATCCAAGTCTCCTCTGGTCCAAGCAAGCCCAGCACATCCAGACTGATTCACTCTGCTCAAACACCAGCACCTCAGACCTGGGCCTGAATCATCTCCTCTGTCCTTAAGCCTTTCACTATCCAAACAATCCAAAGTCCAGAGAATAATTTGCCCATCGTGATACTCAGTTAATTAAAAATGAAGATTCTTCCACCCTGTGGTTATCATACAGTTATAGTATTTTTGCAAGTAGTTAATTACAGGTAATTATTATTCTACACATTAAGAGTTATAACTTTGCAGGCATAATCCTATCAATAAAACCATAATAATTACCTTAAAATGCAGTATTAAACTGAATGAAGGTCAAAGCAATAGCCCAATGATTTATTAATTTCTCAGTGAGCTCAGAAACCACAAAGACATTCTGAACTTCACCACGCAAGGATTCTTTTTCACAAGCAGGCATTCATCAAAAGTATTTTCCTAGATTGTTTTCATCCCGGATTAGGCTGAAACATCCAATCATCCTTCTCCCAATACAATGTAACTCATCAAATACTGTCCTTAAAATACTCAAAGGAACATGTGAAGAAGCTAAACAATACAATTCTGGGATCCTCTCCTCCACAAATCACTGTGTGATGTGCAACTCATCCATTTGCTGGCATTGACAATTACAGGATAACCATTAAAATGCTGCAACAAACAGCTGCCTCCACCCAAGAGGCAAAACTGGCACCGTGGAAAAGAAATGGAAAAGAAACAAATGTGAAATTACCTGGCCAAAACAAAAGAAATCACAAAAAGTACTGTTGGAGAAAAAGATGACAAAAGGTGATTTGCTACATAAAATAAGGAAAACACAGAGTATCACAATTTGTTGGCATGAAAGTTTAAATAACTTCTCAATAAACTCTTGGTTTGTCACCACAGCAAATACAGCATCTCTTAAACCATCATCCAGCTCTTACAGCACCTGCTGACAGCACTGTAATTCCAGAGTTTAGGAACAGCCAACTAAAAAGCTTCATGAATTAAGAACAGTCATTCAACCACCAAAGACTTCACAATCACAATCATCTCAAACAGCAAATCAAGTTTCACCATTTGCATTTAGGAGCTGATCAATCATGTTCTTAGCTATGCCCATGTTAAGACACTTATCTGCATTAATGACATTACATTTCCAGCCTTTTTTCCTCATTTACAGCAGCAGATTTATAATGTAAATGCACACAAATATAACACCATTAAAAACCTTCTTTGTCATAAAAACTGCACTGATTTAACCCATCCTTTTGTAAGGCTTTTTTTTTTTTACTCTCCTTAGATTTATTATGATCATAGCGATGCAAAATCTACACAGCTGACAGAGGGGATTTGGGAGGGGTGTGAAGGCTGCACCTTCTAATTATTGGGTATTTGTCCTTCACTTGATCCTAAGAACAAAATCCCGACAGAGATTTCCTGCTCTAAGGCAAGAGAGCAGATCTTACCCACCTCTTTGCAGACGCAGGAGATTTGGCCACAATTACAGCATTCCTGTAGTCTGGTATCTGTAGTAAATAACAGATAGCAATGTCCACTTCATATCTTTAGACAAATTTAAACTCAGTAAGAATCAGAGAACTTTATTTTGCCAGAAGAATTTTAAGCATTGAACATTTTACCTAAGAAAACAACCTCAAGAATCCACGGTACACGATCAGGGTTGACAGCTCAGTACAAACAGGTATTAAAAAAATCCAGATATGAACTTCGAACTGTACCTTTCATAAACCCCATTTTATTGCACAGATAACAGAAAAGTAACTTCTTTAGGACATCAGGGTTACACCCACAAGTGTTAAAAGAAACAGGAAACCATCAAAATTAAAGTTTCCTGTTCAACTTAAATTGTCTTTAATCACTAAAAAAACAGCACTTTTACAACTTCCTATTGCTTTATAGAGTACCCCAAGAAAAGTCACCCCTCTCCATCACATCATACTGGCTCTTCCTATGGATCAGCAGAAGGGATGAAACTTCCACAGTCTCTGCACTGATGCTGGAGTGCTGCAAACCCTGACAGCACCAGAGGGACGAGGCCAGGAACTCTGGGTTTCCCTCTGAGGTTTGACAGGTGCTTCAGTCAGGATTCACAGTTTGCTCCTGAGTCTGCTGCCCCTGACCCATTCTCATCCTGGTTTTTCACTGCAGACTCCTGTTTCCTATTTAACCAGCATTAACCATCCCCATATCTCTAAAGTTTCTTATCCTCATCTCTGTTTTCCCTGCAAACAATTACTCCACATCACATCATCTGGCTTGTCTGTAACTTCCCAAGCATTCTACCATTCACACTTCCAGTCCTCCCTTCCAACAGCAACTACAACTGCACTCTGATTATTTTCAAAAGCTCTACCTGAAATGGGCATGGGAAAGAAGAAATAAGTTCTGAATTTGGACAAGGGCTCAACCAACTGAAAAAAAGAAATTTTCTGAGGATGTCAGGCAAATCCACAATGTTAGTAACTCCACCTATAAACTGGGAATTCAGCATGTTCTGTCCTTTATAAACACTGAGTTATACAAGAGGCTACAAAGATTAACATGACGGAAGGTATGGACAAGGCAGGGCCTGTCACTCGACATAAAAAAGGCTTTGATCTTGTTCAGACACCATTGCCTCATTTTTCCCCTGCCAAATTACCAAATTTGTTCTCAGCTCTTCAAAACTGAAGTCAGAAAGCCAGAAATGTCATCCCAAAGACACTGAGGTGTCAACAAGTCCCTGTAACAAAGGGCTACATCACTCTGGGATTAACACGTGCACAAAGGAAAGAGAAGCCACCAATATTTGCCAAGCAAACAGAAGAAAACACCAGATTTTCATATCACACGAAGTTCACTGATTGGACTGTTTTCATCCCACAACAGCAAGTAATTCTCTTCACACCTGGGCATAAATTTCCAACAGGGAACAACTACAAGCCCTCCTCCTCATAACTTTCAGTGAAATGTTTTTTTACATGACTTTAATTCTTATCAAACTGGACTCCATTTCATGCTCCTCAGCACATCCCATCATGATTCCCAAAGCTTTGGAAGCTCTGGCATTCCCAGCACAGGATATCCAGCAAGTTGTGGCCACCAGGAACTTGAGATGAATACTAAATTCCCCCTGGATCAAAGTTTTAAGCAAAGATACTACACATGACCTGGTTGGTGAAGGTACTCGCCAGTACAGATCCCATGTGATCAGATCCCTTCAGTTAATTCTGGTTTTAGAAAATCCCCTCATGCATGAGCAGAGGGATGAAGAACTGAAAGTATCTTTTAAAACTGCTCAACATGCACTTCATTGCCTTACAAATGGTCATTTGTTAGACTGCAGAGCAGTGCCAGACTCAAAGCTGCAACAATTCTGTGTAAACCATTAAAAGCTCAGAGAATCAAAATGTGCTTCAGGACAAAATTAGGACCATGATCTTGTTGTTGACCACAAACCACAGTTTTAAACAATACGTAAAGCAAAACTTGTCTTGTGTCTGTGTATTTGGTTTTCCTTTTTTTTTAAATTTTTTTTTTAAGTCAGAAGTGCTTACAATGTGCAGCACTTCTCTCCTGGAATACACGGCTGTGGCAAAGCCAGAGCCTGGAGTTTTGTCCTGACATCCTCTTTGACTCTATTATCAAATGAAATTATAATGAGAGATTCAAATGGTAAATGCTTCCCCAAACAGATTTTAATACTATCATAACAAAATCACGTTGGTTTGGGTTTCCTTAAAGAGGTGGGGTGTGTTCTGTTTTTTAAACTGAAGCATTCCTATCTCTATAAAAAGAAATACCTTGGACTGAAAAGCAAGAGTGAGCTAAACCTTTTCTCTCAGCAGGAAGAAAGCACTTGCTTTATTCCAAATTACCATTAGTCAGAGGCTTAACGTGCATCTTATACCCACAATTATCATTTGCACATTTTGTACAGGCAAATCTACCAGTAGCACTCCTCAAAACCCTTATAAAAATAAGATGGAGAAATGGAGGCACAGAACATCCCAAGTTAAGCTCCTCAAGTCAAGACATGCAGTCTGAGCAAACAGTGGGTGAGATTTCCACCCACCAGCCTTCCTTTCAAAGCACAATCAATACAAAAAACTCTCATCGTTTACAACTTCCAAAGTGGTTCTTATTGTGTGATTTAAATTTATACCCACACAAGCAGCCCATCCTTTAAATGCTAAAGAAACTGGAAATAGGAAAGGGACATCAAGAGCAAGAAAATCCTATTTTTTGTTCAGTGTTAGGGGAATATATCTATGAAAAAAACAGCATTGTTGTACGGGGAAGAAAACACCAGCTCTTCATGAAAGCAAAAGTTACACGTGTGGGGAAGAGAAGAACCAACAGCCCCAACACCACTTCCCTGCCCCAACATGACCCTTCCCCCCTTAAAATTCAGTTTGAAGAGTTAATCTTTTCAGAGGAATTTATTTCAGATGCCCTGAGTCATGACAAAAAAGGAATTTAAAAAACCAACTGTAATAACAGGCCTTCCTCACCTCCTCTTGGATGTACTGGAGTAGGAATGGGGATGCCCTCAAGTTATCAACTGGAATATTGAAGAAGCCCTGAATTTCCTTCTGATGCAGATCCATGGTAATAAGATGTGTTAGTCCTTTAAAATAAAATAATTAGACAAATGAGTTAGTCTTTTAAAATAAAATAATGAGACAGAGAAGCACTTTAAGAACAGAAAGAGAGCAGACACTTTATTTTCCTAAGTTTCACTTCAGTTTGTCCAGAAAATCTCTAAGCTGCATGAGAAATTTATGATGTACTTTCACACTAAGTGAAAGTACATAATAAATTAATTTTAGTCCCTCTTAAGCACGCTGGTATTAAGAGACTTCTACAGTGGCTTTTTTAAAACAACCTCAGAACACTGCACAAAACTGACTCTGCAGTGCCACACTGAGGCAAGCAAGATCCTCTTCCACTGGACATGGGACAAAATGGAAGCACTGATTTGTCCTGTGTCACACTGCAAGACCCTGGCACGTTCATCAGAGTTCTGAGCTCCTGAAAAATGGGCCCAGCTCCTAATCAAAAAACCACTTCTCTCGAAATAACAACCCAGATCACACAGTTTGTTATCACTGCCTGCTTTTTCCCAGGGATGGGAGTGAAAGGAAAGGAGTAGAAAATGTGTTGAAGGCTGTGAAAATGAATAATCTCATTCTCCCACATGGTCTCAAATGTAAAGGACAAAGTGCATTCATCCCACGAGTAAAAAACAGACAGCAATGACAAGGCACAACTGTTCCAGACTGTGAGAAAGGCAAAGGATTGCATTATGAGAGGTGGATACCACAGCCCAAAGCAGCTCAGCCCCGCACACTCATTTTGCCAGCTCAGTACAACTCCATGAAAAATGGTTGTATCAAATTCGGGCTTTTCATGAACTCATCATTTGGAAACATTTCTAATTACATCCTCCTTTTTACGTCGGCTTTAAACACATGAAAAGCTTGGCAGTTATTTTTAAACAGAGTCCAAATTAGTGTACAGATCTCTCTAAACCTGGAAGCTGACAGCAGGAGCCCCCCTTGCCCTGATTATTCAGCAGCCACATTCTTACCAGCTTTGCACATCATGGAGGCCAGCAATTTAGAGACAATGGAGCCCCTTTTCCTCATCTTGCACTGTTTGCTGTAGGGGAAGTATGGAACCACTCCAATAATGCTTTTGGCACAGGAGGTTTTGCACGCATACACCATGATCAGGAGCTCCATGATTGTGGTATTCACATCCCTGCAAGGAGAAACATCTGCTTCTGTAGCTGGTGCATAAAAATCCTGTATTCAACACAGTTTTTACACCCACTCCAGGGATTTCGTACCAAAGAATGGTGACTGAGTGAACATCACCAAGAATTCAGCTCTGCCCCTCAGAATGACAAGTGCCCTGGACCCAGCACTTTAATTTGCACCAGAATTACATTTCTCTATTTTATTTTATTGGCTATTTTGGACAATTCAGCAGTTTTCTGTTATACCAGGTTGCTGTAACAAAGTAGACCATGATTAATCTCCAACATCACTTCTTCCATATAGATTTTTTTTTTTAAATGTCATCTATTACAACATATTCCTCTACTGTTAAAGCCAACAACAGGCTAAATACTTAACATTTAGCACCTATTCTCTGCCCTAAATTAAGAGTTTTACATAAATAAAGAGATGGAAAGGGCACTTTTTTAGAGAACTGGTCATCAAACAAGACCTACTATTTCTGCTGCCATTAAAAAACTTCATAGCACTTCTAAAGTTCTTTTCCCATAAAATTAAAGAATTTCTGAATCACAGGACACATTGCCCAGGAAACATCCCTCCTACATCTAAAACTTTGTGATGGTGCTAGAGATAGGGAGCTGAAAAGAGAAGAATTTAAAGGGAATGACATAAGCAAAAGAATACACTTAGAGCAGGAATGCAGAGATCATGGGGAGGGTTTCATTGATATATTCACTAAAAATTAAAATCATAGAAGCTAGTTTATGTCAAAGTTGTCTTTTGTACATATAAAAAATCCAACAAAACCCCCCCACAAAGAAAAGCCTCTATCTAGTTAATCTAAGCTTATTACACTGCATCACAAACATAAAAGGTGGTTAAAAATGAAAACCAGAAGCATTCCTATGGACAGCCCACATCAAATGCTAGCAGAGGGTCTTTAAACAGTTACTCACTTTGAAACTGTCTGGATGATAAACACATCCTTTCCTCTCACAGACTCCTGGATCTGCACCCGTGTTTCTGCCAAGGACAGAAAGATGTAATATTTGCCAGAGCAGAATTTAGAGTCTGAGAAAAGGGGAATCAGTACATGCAAATCAGTGTCAGGTACATTTCCAGTTTTGCTAATTAAAAGCTCACCTCTGTTTGGCTCTTGATAAACCTGAACCTTCCCCATCTCAACTCCCAAACGCCTGTGGGAACAGAAAAATGTAGAAGTCAATAAGGGGAGAGGAAGGGCAAACCAAATGTAAACCCCATATAATGCAACAGTTACTGAAAAGCTGCATTCCATGGGAGAAAACCAAGGCAAGAAAATCCCAAAGCACAAAACCAATAATTACAGTGAACATCTCTCTAAGAAGCACCTATGATTTCCAAAAGCTGCACTGCAGACTATGCTAAATTTATTTTCCAGGCAAGCTCAGAACAAGCAGCAGGGAAAAAAATCCTGGAATACCAAATCATGTAACATTCTGTAATTTTTAATATATTTCCTGCCCTATATATATTTATGTGACAACATACATGTGAATAATACTTAAAAATACTGATTTCAAATCATTCTTGTCTATAGAAAAAAGTCAACGCAGAGTGAAGAGGAAAGAGTAGCAAATACTATTTTATGGATAATGGAAGAATAATATCTGGTGTATTTATTCCACATCAGCATTAAAACAGCCCCCCAGCACTACAAAAAGGAGACCAGAGTATGCTCTGCACTCAGGCCCAAATTCTTTCCACATGTAACCTGAGTTCCTCTGAACTCCCCTTTCCCCTCCTGTCACACCTAACTTTGGGTAAATAAGCCTCTGGAAAGAATCCATCCTATCCAATCTTCCCAGTAATGTTATGCATCCAAATCAGCACAGAAAAAATTTACTTAAGTCCTAAAAGTTCTGCTGAAGGTATTAATGCATTTAAGCTAAAGAAATGTTCCCATCCAAAAAATACAGAGAGCAGGATGGATGTTGTTTTTCTGCCTAAAAAAACCTCACTACGAGGAGTAAGAAAACTTCTGCCATGATGATTTAACACTATCCAAACATTAATTATCTCACATGTTTCCTATAAAATGCTGCAGCCAACCACAACCTGCCACGAAACAATTCCAACACAGGTTACTCTTTGTTATTGAGCTATTGAAATACATTCTGGAATATTCCTGTAAACCACAGCAGTTTTCCCATGTAACCTTCCTTAAAAAGGGAAATCAAGTGTCCAGTGACAAAAATCCCATCAGGATAACCCCAAGATTGCCTGCAGACTTTACTTACTCAGCAATCCTCTTGGACAGTTCCATGCATGAGGAATTGGAATTAGCTGAGAACAGCACCAGCCCACCCTTGGTGATATTCATGATGGCCCCAAATTCAGTTGATGACACACAAAACATCAACCCTAAGTTGTTTTGCCGCTCCTAAAAGACTGCAAGAGATCAAAGGTCATTTAAATCCATCTTAAATAACAAAACAAAACTAAGAAATACATTTTCTATGTTTAGAAAGTGTAGTTTCCCAAAAGCTTGGATATTCCAGCATCCTTAATATCTGTTATCCCCACTTTAACAGCTACCCCGCAGCACTCCAAAGATCCCCCAAGACAACCTGCTAGCACCAAGTTTTTTTCCTTTTTAACTTTTTTCCTTAGGCTACCATCCAGGAACACTGATACTTTTTTCCATCAGCTTGTCCAGTTCATTTTCCAGAACTGAGCGAGGTTTATTGACTTTTCCAAGATCACAAAGACAGTCAGGGGTAGAATTGAGCTAAAAAGAGCTCCTGGGTCCTGGCTAGAACCTATTTCCACAGCTGAGTCTCTTTTCATCACTTTGCAGCAACTTATAAACTTACAAATAAGGATGTAATGTAAGGAGGAATTCAATAAAGTTGGCAGTTGTAAATAATGACCTCTTGCACAGCAAATCCACTTGCTGAAGCAGCTGTTGTCATTCTTTGAAAGCAATATTTCTCCTGTGAAAACAGGAGAAAAATATCAGGAGGAAATCAGTATCATTTGTTTTTTGTTTCAAATAAAGGCACAAACCACTAATCTCACCAAGGATTTGATGGGATTCCATCTTTATATTATTCTTTGTAAATCACATTTTCATGGTTATTTCTACTATAAAATTTAAGTCAAATAAAAGGAAAAAAAAAATCACAGCCCTGGTAGATCGAAGCAGCATTCAACTCAAAATCCTGCTGCACAAATAATCCAGCCCTTCATCATCCATTTCAGTATTATGTAGGGGACTGGAAATATTAAATATGAGTGGCATAATTTAAACCAAAGTAAAGAGAAGTTACAGCTAAATCAGTAACTTCTTTCCTGGTAAACATCTCCCTGCTGAGAAACAGAATTATCTAACAGTCACACGTAATTGGCTAGAAAAAGCTGATGATGTATCAACTATTAAGTACTCCAAAACAGCAACTAAAAGAAAAACAGGAGTTTTGTATTTACAGAAACAGCTGGCTAGGTCTGTAATGGAACTCCTTCACACATCCTTTACAACCAGACATAGTCTCAGTTTAATTTTGTCAGAGGAACCAAGTTTGCTTTCATGAAGAGCCAAAGTCAAGTCAGGAACCTCCTAACAACAAATCTGTTGACACCAAAGCTGAGCTCTGCTCAACTGCTGTGAATGAAAACCTGGCTGTCATCAGAACCTCCAAACTGTGCAGAGACCGAGCACAAACAATGGCAATTTCAGCCCCAGAACGTCTGAATGTTTCACTGCACTAAAACCAGAAGGGCTTCCCCCAGATCCCTGAAACAAGACCTGCACACCTCCCAAACTAAATACCTAAAAACCCCCCTTTCTTAGCTACTGATTCTGCTGCTCACTCTCTGCAACTCCCAGCTGTCAACTAATGGCAATCACCCA
>JAHLSL010000037.1:550351-563376 GCA_025920805.1 Petroica traversi
AGCATGGGTGAAGCCTTTTCTCTCCTCTCCCAAAGGTGCACAGCATCATCAAGAAGGAGAAGCAGCGGCAGAGGCTGGGGCTGGAGTTAATTGCATCAGAGAATTTTGCCAGCCGAGCAGTCCTGGAGGCCCTGGGGTCCTGCATGAACAACAAATACTCCGAGGGTTACCCAGGACAGAGGTACAGGGCTGGGGCACCACCAACCCAAACCCTCACAGGGTGGGAGAGGAACCCCCCATCCTGCCAGGCCTCCCCTCTGGGAAGGAAGCAATGTCCTTATGCTGGCAACCAGGCTCTTCCAGAACAGGGTCTGACCTTCTCAGCTCCTGTCCTTGGCCACACACGGGACAGTCTCAGCAGGGTCATGTCTGCTATGGCTGCACAAACAGGGCATCACCCCAGTTGCTCCCCAGCTTGGTCACCTGAGTAACGAGTTTGGTTTTACCCCCTGCCCTGTCCTTTTGCAGGTACTACGGCGGGACAGAGTTTGTGGATGAGCTGGAAAGGCTGTGCCAGAAGCGAGCCCTGCAGGCCTACCGGCTCGACCCCCAGAAGTGGGGAGTCAATGTCCAGCCCTACTCAGGTATTGGGGTGCTCAGGAGAGCCAGGACAGGTGCCCAGGCCCCTGTGTGCCCCAGCATTCATAACCAGCCCAGCACGCTCTCTCTGCAGGGTCACCCGCAAACTTTGCGGTGTACACGGCCCTGGTGGAGCCCCACGGGAGGATCATGGGGCTGGACCTGCCTGATGGTGGCCACCTCACCCACGGCTTCATGACAGACAAGAAAAGGATCTCTGCCACCTCTCTCTTCTTTGAGTCCATGCCCTACAAGGTACAGAGAGCTGCTCCAGCCAGAGCCAGGATGCAGTTATCATAACTGTTAAAGTTAAAAGTGCCAGCATCCAGCTGCCAGCAACCTGTCCTGCAGGACAACACTCCATTCACCACAGCAAAATGAACCTTCCTTTTCCTCTCCCAGGTCAACCCCAAGACGGGTTACATCGACTATGACCAGCTGGAAGAGAACGCCCGGCTCTTCCACCCCAAGCTGATCATAGCAGGTAAGGATCACACCTGTACCCACCTTCCTGGTGGCACAGCCTGGCTGGGGGTATCTCCTTGAATCCAGCATCACCCCCATAAGCTCAAGGATTCTGCAGTGCCAGGAGGAAACCTGCAACACAACCACCCTGGAAGGAGCTTGCTGGGCTGCCCCAGGGTCCTGCACATCTGCTGCTGTCCCTGCAGGTGTCAGCTGCTACTCGAGGAACCTGGACTACGCCCGCATGCGGAGGATCGCCGACGAAAATGGGGCCTACCTGATGGCTGACATGGCCCACATCAGCGGGCTGGTGGCTGCTGGCGTGGTGCCCTCGCCCTTCGACCACTGTGACATCGTTTCCACCACCACCCACAAGACCCTGAGGGGCTGCAGGGCTGGCATGATCTTCTACCGCAAAGGTGCCTGACCTGGCTGGGCTGCCAGGGGAAGTGATGATCTTTCCTGCTCTCACTGGGAAGGAGGGAGGGCAGAAAGATCCTGGGAGCTTCCCTGAGCTAACCCTGGAGCTCAGATTCGGAAAGGAACAACCTCCATCCCTGCTCTGAGAGGCTGGGGGTGAAAGCAGTGGTGACTGCCTCGTGATCACATCTTCCCTCTCTCACAGGCACCCGCGTGGACCCCAAGACAGGCAAGGAGACCCTCTACAACCTGGAGAGCCTCATCAACCAGGCGGTGTTCCCCGGGCTGCAGGGAGGCCCACACAACCATGCCATTGCAGGTACGCAGCCAGGCTGGCTGCCAGCTCCAGCATGGCACAGGGAGCTGGCAAAGGTACCTGGCACAGCCCTGACACCCAGCAGCAGCACGGGAGCCTCCAACTGCCCTACAGGGCTCACAGCCTGGGGACACTGTGGCAAGAGGCAGCTGGCTGATCCAGCAATGCCCAAGGAGTGACCAAGCCTGTCCTATCCTGTGTTTTGGCTCATGGCAATGCTGCCAGCCTGGTTAGGGAAAAGGATCAGTCCATTAATTTGTTTGGCTCCAGGATGGGTTCTGCTGGCAGTGCCATTGCTGGTGGGAGCCCCCTAGAACTGACACTGGTCCCCCTCCCTGTGCAGGGATCGCCGTGGCGCTGCATCAGGCCATGACACCCGAGTTCAAGGCTTACCAGCAGCAGGTGGTGGCCAACTGCAAGGCTCTCTCTACAGCACTGATGGAGATGGGCTACGACATCGTCACAGGTGAGGACACGTCTTGGCAGCAGGATAGGGCTGATCCTGAGGTCTGACCAGGGCAGCACTTCATGGACACCACGTGTTGGTGCAATTCCTCAACGCTGGTTAAATCTCAAGTCTTCTTTTGCTGAAGTTTCCTGCAGGAGCAGCATTTCCCCAATCCCACATGCCCAACAAAACCCTCTCTTTGCAGGGGGCTCTGACAACCACCTGATCCTGGTGGACCTGCGCAGCAAAGGCACAGACGGTGGCCGGGCCGAGCGGGTGCTGGAGCTTTGTTCCATCGCCTGCAACAAGAACACGTGCCCTGGTGAGGGATCCCACAACCTCTGCTGGCTCCTGCTCCACTCCAGGAGCCTGGCTGAGATCCCACAGGTGTGATTTCAGTGCCAGGTTTGCTCACGGGTGCCTTGTTGTGGTGCAGGTGATGTCAGTGCCCTGCGCCCCAGCGGCCTCCGGTTTGGGACGCCGGCTCTCACCTCGCGCGGATTCCGGCAGGATGATTTCCGCAAGGTGGCCCAGTACATCCACAAAGGTGAGCCAGGGCCGTGGGGACCAGGACTCAGCTCCAGCACCAGCCTGGGCCAGGGCAGCTCCCCTGGCTGAGCCACCCTGGAGCCACCCCCACATCCACAAGTGAGGAATAACCACCCGACCTGCACATCTGGATGTGGGGGAGGAAGTGGGCACAGCTGGGACCAGCCAAACTCTCCCCACTGCACAAGCAGTGGGCTGAAAACCTGTCCCTCTTGCAGTTTCCTCCTGATTGTCCTCAGGAGTCCCTGAGAAGGGAGGCAGGGAGGGAGCAGGATTGTGTCCCTGGGAGCAGCAGGGCTGGGAGAGCCGTGGGATGCAGCAGCTGCCAGGGCTTACCAAAACCTCTCCCATCCTGGCAGGGATCGAGCTGGCTGTGCGTGTGCAGAAGGAAATGAGCCCCAAGGCCACGCTGAAGGAATTCAAGGACAAATTGGAGGAGCCAAAATACCGTGGGGAGCTGAAGGCACTGAAGGAAGAGGTAGAAGCCTTTGCAGCCACGTTCCCGCTCCCAGGGCTGCCTGTTCTGTAAGGAGACACAGCCAGGCCTGTCCCCAGAGCCACAGGAGTACCCAGGATCATGGCACAGTCACAATCCCCAGGCTGAGACCAACACCCCGGTGCCTTCTCCCAGCACTTCCTTGAGGGAACTGCAACAGCAGCTCCTCCTTTGGCTCTTACTCCCCTTACCCCTCCCATGTGGGGCACAGGGACCCCCTGAGTACAACCCCCATGGGGACACCAGCCCTTCACCACTGTGTCACCACTGGGACCGAGCACCAGGTCACCCTCACCTCATGGCCAGGTGCCATCCCGCTCCTGGTGGCTGTGGAGCAGCAGATGAGATTTAGGCTGGTCTGTCCACATCCCCTGGACACCCTGCCCATGGCAATGGGAAGGACAAGAGCTCGAGCTGCACACGAAACCTCACAGCCACTGAAAGTCCCCCTGGTTTCAGCCTCAAGGACTCCCCTTCATCCTATGTGCCTTGCCACCTCCACAGGCTTTGGCAAGGCCAAGCCTTGTCCCAAACATCCCTCCTGGGATCACCATCCCATCCTAACCAGATCCTCCAGTATTTTCTAAGACCCCTTGGCACAAAGCTTAGGTTGAACCATTTTTTAATAAGCACGGTAAAATTAAGAATTTAACCACAATGTATGACAAGAATCATAAGCTTTAAAAAATACGACCAATTTTTTTTTCTTTTTTTTTTGTATTTCAAAAATATCTGAACCCAAATAAATATTTTTTTTTAAAAGTACATTTCTCAGACTAGTCATTTGGTGTTAACATCTGTTAAACTCTTGTGCAGTAACACTTACAGCACGACACTAAGACATGCTTCTTGGATTTCTCCCGGTCACACTCGCCCTAACTACTGACGCAAGCATTCGGCACGCACAGGCACACACACGGAACTCAACATGCAGGAATAGGATACAGTGCTTTAAAATGAGAATTCATCACAGCCTCCTGGCAGCCCTCAGAGGCAGCTCCGAGCCCAGCCCCATCCCCGTGCCAGCAGCTGTGCCACTGGCAGGACTGGGTACCCTGCTTCTGCCTTCCAGTTAACACTGTCTCGGGGAGCAGCAGGTGGGGGTGTGTGGCCCCTCCAACATCGGGGTGCAGTTTGGTGCTCTGACATTGTGCTCTGGGGCAGGTGTTCTCCTGCAGCCTGGGCAGCTCCCTGAATTCCCTCATACCCTGTTACAGGAACCTTCTCACTGTGCTGCTACAAGCCCTGAGTCCTGCCCAGCTCATGGAATCTGCAGCGTGGGCTGTCCCCACCACCAGACCCTCATGCTCAATAAAACCCAAAGAACTGGTTTGGGGCACAGAGCCATCAGCTCCCACCCCTGGAGTGCCTCTCCCACCACGGGGAATATTGCTAGAGTATAGGCAGCTCCTCCCTGCCAAGGCAAGGCAGCTGTGGAGCTGCTCAGAAGTGATTGCTATCAGATGAAAGGAAATCTGAGCACTGTTCTCTGAGAAATGAAACCTGTGTAGGGTTAAGATCACCTACAACTATGGCTGACCCTCCTGGGGTGGGAGCTGGAAGCGGCAGATTAGTGGAGAGCAGAGCAGGGGCTGGCAGCTGGGAAGAGCAGGAGTGGGAAGCCAGAGCTGTCCCTCCTGCAGCCCTCCCTCCTGGCCGGGGGAGGCTTCTGCTCTGATGAATTCTCGAGGTGGAACTCCTCCTCTCCCTGGCAGCGAGGAGGGAGCCAGCGTGGCCATGCGGGAGCGGGGACATGCTGGGCTGGCAGCACTCACAGAAGCAGGGGACAGCCATGCAGGGCACCACTGGCTCTGGCAGCTGAAAGGCTGGTGAGGATGGCACTGCCACTGCCAGGAACCCACCCTGCTCCTCGTGGAAGGATGGCTCAGGCAAGACGACGACGCACACGTGCCAGAACTCGTGGCGGGAGCTGTCAGTGCAAAGGTTGGTGCTTGTTGTTAGTGAATATCAGAACCTGGTGAGGTACCACACCAGAGATGGGGGAAAGTCCTAAAGTGCCAATACAGGGATCTGTGCTGTACAGGAGCAGAAGAACAGAGACAGAGAAATTACAGAGACAGAGGAATTCAGCTCCCAAACACCTGCTGTGTTCGGAATCCCCCCAGTTTCTGCCACCACAAGCAGAAAGGACTCCAAATGCACTGAGGTGCACAGCTGGGTGTTAACTCCCCCTTTCCAGTCCAAGTTCAGAGGTTACACTGCTGAGAGGAGGACAAGCACTCCAGGGTGTGTTTCTCCACAGCTCCCAGTTGCAGATAATCCCAGAGGTTCCGCTGGGAATCGAGTGATGTTCCAGCCAAGCCCCCGGGGCATCCTCCCCAGTCAGAGCTGCTTTGTGGCAGAGGGGTGAAGCAGGTCAGACAGGTGGTAGTGCAAGTATTGCTCAACACGGCCTTGAGTATCAGATACTACAGGCTGGACAGAGGGAGCAAGAAGTGAGTTATTTATCAATTTACAAGCACAGCTGAACGCCACAGGTTGAGACCACTGTGACTAAGATGAGCCACCACAAATCATCTCTCCCACTCTGCACTGGAGGAAGATGTGAGTGAGTCAGCAGGAAAGAAGTCTGTCCCTCCCTCCCTCCTTAAACCCAAACAGCAGTAGGCTGTTTTTTAGCAGGAAACAAGCTCCTGTTTTGAGTACTGCTCCAGAGCAGGACGCTGGGAGCTTTCATCTGCCTGGTGTCACCTGCATTACTCATCTTCTCAGATGCCTCTTCCCGCAGGGAATCTCACCTCAGCTTTAGTGTGGAAGTTTGGGTGTGCATGAATCAACCAGGGGCACCTTGAATCACTTCAGGAAGCAGCCAATTGGATGGACACGGAGACCTTGCACCAGCAGACTCAGTCCACATGAGACAGGAGAGCACATGTAGGACAGGAAAAGGCTTTGAACACGCTCTAAAGGTGAGCAGCCCCAGAGAGACCCTGCCCACCTTCAGCAAAGGCCACACCAAAATGCTTCCAACCATCATCACAAGCAACCCCTGACCCTGGAAATCCCTCTGGAGAGAACCACGAGGCCAACCTGGCTGAGCCACCACAAACAGCAATTACTTTAAAAACAGCCTTTCTGCCCTGCTGGTTTATACCCCAGAGAGCACTTTCCAGGGGAGAGAAGGAGGTGGCACAATCCTGAGGCACAGATGCTGGTGCAAGATGACAGCATCCCCAAGGAGCCTCCCTGCTTCCAGGACATGGTTTTGGAGCAGTGCAGGCCCCACAGCAAGTCTCAGTGGGGTCTAAGCCACACTGGGGAACCCCAGGCCGTGCACAAAAACTTGCCAGCTCGGAAGGAAGATCACATTCATCTCCAAAGCTGCCTCACATCACCACCGTAAACAGAAGTTTAAAACAAAGAAAAAACAAACCAAAGAACAGATCAGCTCTCGCACCATCTAGCTGTTCTTACTCCATAATCAGCATTAAAAAGAATTTAAACCACAATTACCTTTCCTAGCAGGACTTTTCTTGCTTAGAAGTACCTTGGGAGCTGCTACTGCCACATGGCACTGGGCAGAGCAGCCCAGCATCATCTCTGAGACTCCAGAGGGAAGGGCTGTGCCCAGGCACAGCAGGAGCTTTCGGCACTGACAGGAACGATCTGGGAGTGTCACCACATTGGTGGCACATCCTTTATGGCACAGAAGCTTTGAAAGAAAAAGTTCTCAGTACCCAGGCTCAGAGAGCAGCAGTTCTGCCCCATCCAGAGCCACCCAGGAACCCCATGTCAGGACATGACAATGGCTCAGCCAGGAGCAGCACGCAGCGACGCCAGCCCTGTTTTACCCAAAGTACAAATGCCAACTCCCCAACAAAATAAAATAAAATAAACTCTTATGGATACAACACAGAATCCAGTACATTCATCCCCGATCTCTCCTGAGCACTCGTACCTCACCAGCCTGTGGTAACAGCCTGCTGTCTCACAGCGCGGCTCCAGCTGAATCACATTGTTTCACCATCACAAAAAGCACCTAAAAATGAGAGCCCTCACTCTCCTTCAGGTCCCTTCTGTTTTTAAAAAGCCACCCTGACCTCACACGCTTTGAGTATTCCCAGTCTCTCTCCAGCCTGCTCGGAGGCTGCCCAGCAAATGGGACGTGACAAATGAACAAGGCACAGTGCTCTACATTCACAGCGGCCGGCGCCTCGGGGCTCGCCGGCGTCAGGGAGTGCTTCCACCTTCCTGATTTTAACAAAGCTGGGAGACACTGGGAAAACCCCTTCTGGAGAGAAGCATGTGTGCCTCTGCTGTGCTCCTACTCACCCAGGCACAACCTGTCCTGGGAGGTGCCCAGAAACTCGGAAAGTGCAGGAAGGGACACCATCCACTGTGGCTGCACAGACCCACGAGCTGCTGCCCTGCCAGGGACTCTGAGCTACACTCACATGACAGACACACCAGTGGATACAAAACTTCACATGGCCTTTACACTTGTGATCACAGCACTGGCTCCATGGAAGGGACTGACAGCGCTCAGGGCTCTGGCAGAAGCGAGCAGGGCTCTGTGCTATTTGAGGGGCTGCATATTAGTCAGTATTGATCCCCGAGACAGCCCACGTCCCTCCATGCCATAACCCCCTGGGATGCTGCCATGGCCCACTTTAACAGGGCCCCTTCTAACATTTACAGAGTGCCCGATGGTTTATGTGATGGAACATCTACGCTTTTGGCTACAGGGAACACCCAGAAATCCTCTCCCACAGACCCGGATTTCTGTGGAGCAGAGACATGAACACCTCAGCCCCTTCCCGATGGGTGAGAGCTACTGCAGACAGCGGCAACGTCAAGCACGGATGAGCTCTGTCAGGGCACACAGCCTGTGCAAGGCTAGATTTTGTACAAAAAGCTGGGGACATAGTCAAATCTGAGCAGGGGGTTCCCCCCCTGCCCCAGTTCCTGAATGTAGTGCAGCTTCAGCAGCTCGGCCAAGTACTGCACGATTTTGATATCTTCATTGGCAAGGCCCAGTTGGAGCTTTAGGAAGTTCATCCTGCGACTCACGACGGATTCCTCCGGTTCCCTTTCGCTGATGGGAAGGTGCAAATGATGGCAGAAGGTGAAGAGGAAGGCTTTAGAGCACAGCTGGGTGAGGATGCTTTGGACGTGCATGTAGTAGGTGCTGCCACGCTTGATCTGCGTGCGGTGGTCGGCCAGCCGGGCCACCACGGTGCCCTTGTAGAGGGGACAGCGCAGGGTCTTGCTGTCGGCGTCCAGGATGCTCAGGTAGCGGCTGTACCGGCTCAGGGCGTGCAGCACGTTCACCCCGCCAGGGGACACTGCCCTGCAACAGCAACAGAGAGGTGACAGCTCTAATTAAGCTCTGTAATTAAGCAGCAGAGTGTGTGCGTGCCCTGTATCCTGTGTGCTTTCCCTCTAGTGATGAGCTGGTGCAACCCCTGTGGGTGAATAAAGTCCTCGGGGGACAAATAGGCTCTCCAGCCTGGCAGATCCCAAAGAAACCTCGATTCCCTGGATCCCCACATGCCCTGATCTGTACTGTGCATGCTACAGCATAACCACCACACTTCAGGTCAGATCCCTCCCTCAGTGACATGGACAGGGGGTGATAAGACATCTCTGGTGAACAGACACATCTTGCAGCAGCTGGAAGCTTCTCGATGTGACTCAGAAACCCAAAGCAGTCCCTCTTTTCCAAGAGCTTCAGGTTCCCCCCAAATCACTTTGGGAGGGAGCTGCTCTGAGGTGGCCCAAGCCCTGAGTGGAGCAGAACCTTCTAAATTTCCTGAGAGAGAGAACCATCCTTAACCCACAACTTTTCCCGACTATTTGTCACACAAGTGCAAACCCACGGCACACTCACAACCACACAATTACCCACCAAGCTTAACCTAATGCTATTGAAATGCAAATTATGAGCCTACGCAAAGCCTTCAGCTCCTCCATTCTTTGTGGTGACAGTTCCTGGGCTGAGCTACAGCTCCCAGCCTCAAACTGGGAGCTCCAAGTGGTGGAGGGGCTCCCCTTGTGCCCAGGCAGTACCTGGCTTTAGGAGACACAGGATCCTCATTGAAATACATAGTTTAGCCTGTAAGTTCCTTCCTACAGCCTTTTTACAAATGGTTTGTGGAGAGCACCCACATTAAGCTGAACACTTAATTAACATTCCACGGAGGAGAGCTGAAATGACTGACACATGTTACAGGCAGCTCTTAAATAAAGATTTCTGTTTATAAAAATTGCATCTAACCACAAACATTGCACAACGAGTAAACACTTGGGGCTTTTAAAAACCTCACTGACAGACAGAGAGCTTGTGAGCAGCTGTTGGCAGAGCTGTCATCCTGCCTCACAAGCATAGGAATGAGAGCAAACTCACAGCTTTGGATAATTTCACCATCCACATCCCCCAGCAATACAATACTCCGCAGCTCAGAAAGCAGGTTTCTGTGTTTTAATTTCCCTGCTGTTTACAAACACTCCTGCAGGAGCTATTCCAGCCTTGTTCTGAGAACTGGGCTGTCACTCTGACTCATGTTTTCCACACTGGTGACAGCAGTGGCTATTCCCAGCCATACCTGCACCCAAAGCACAGAACACATACTGGAACATCAAAAAATCCTTCTCATAACATCAACAAGGGCAGGGCCCTTGAGCTGAGCAAACACTCTGCTAATATGAGCTGCAAAGCCACAGACCAGGCCTGGGTGTTGGGAAGGGCCCTTGTTTTTAGGACAGTCCTTACCCTAAGCAGAGGTTTCCTACAATCCCAACACTGCTCCTGCACAGCTTCAGGGGCTTTTTTTCCTCACCAGCAGGTGCTGCACTCCAATTCTGACCTACAGATCTCATCACCTCCTCATTAGGCTCCACAAGGAAAAACCTCCCCCCAGCACCATTTAAACCCCAAAGTTCCAGCTAGAAATGTGAGAAGAGTTCCAGTAGGAGATGGCAAAGCAGAGCACACAGGGGACTCCAGGCACACTTGTTTGAGATCATCTGGGAGCCCAGCAGGAGACTCGGGCCTTTGTTCTCTGCTTTGCCAGGCAAAGACCTAAACCAGAAAAAAACCTCCTGGCCAAGTAACTCACCTGAGGCAGGCATCAAGTGCCCAGATGTTTTAAACATTAACTCTCGTGAGGCTGGATACAAAGACACAAACCAACTCCTTTTCCAAAATAAACCCCACCAGCAGAATTCGTGGCAGCCGTGTTGGTAATTAAGAGACCTCCACTGCACGCCCATTCCCCTCTGAGATGAAGTTCTTACCATACTCACACACCTCGACCGTATCAAAGCAAACAGACCCTTGAATTTACCTCTGGAGTCCAATCAACTTCCACTTCTGGAAATCCACCAAGTGCAGGGGGGAAGTGACCCAGTGCTTCACGGGCTTGGCATACACACCACAGTTGGGCACAAAGATGGAGAGCGCCGTCACCAGCTTCTTGACCATGGCCTCGTCCTCCCCCAGCACCACCAGGGTCCTCCCGCTGAGCAGGGAGTAGATGGCCGGGTGGGCAAAGGGGTACTGGCGGATGAAACGCAGCGCGTTCTGCCCTGCCCTCTTCCTGTGCCTCTCCCCGGCCCCGCAGGCCAGGTGGGCGGGAGAGGGGGTCCTGTCGGAGCACGTGGAGGCAGCGCTGCTGATGTAGCTGGTGGAGTCCGAGCACTCATCCAGGCTGCTCTTACTGACCTCCCTGCTGCCCGTCAGGTAGCGCGAGTCGAGCTCGTAGGGCAGGAGCCCCCCCGAGAGGCCGTCGTGGGAGGGGAAGCCCCCGCGCAGCCCCTGCTCTGCCGGCCGGTACGGCTGCGGGGGGATCCGCACCACGCCGTCCTCCTCGCACGGCTTCTGCCCCAGCTCGGGCAGCGGCTCCAGGAAGCTGGGACTCTCCTTGCCGATACAGCAGGCAGCATCCACCTGCACTAAGCTTTCCTGCTTCGAGGCGTCGTCCTGCCCGTCATCGACACCCGGGTTCAGCCTGGGGGTGAAGCGAAGGCCTCCCTCATCGTCATCCATGTAGGGCTCCTCGTTAATGGCACTTGGGTAGCTCGCTTTGAGATCCTCTGGGATGAGGGACTCGGAGGGGCAGGTGCTGAGCACCTCGATGCTGTCCTCGCTGACCGTGCGCCGGCTGCCCACCTTGCTGCGGCCGGCCTGGGGGCTGGGCATGACGGGCAGGCTGGCCTGGCTCTCTGATTTCGTCAGCCCAGCTCCTGACTTTTCTGTCCCCAGCACCTCGATGCTCTCCCCACTGCTGATGCTGCCTTTGATATCTGCATCCAGATAGTCCAGGTTCTCCTGGTGCTCAGACAGCACCGACTCGGACATTTTGGGTTCTTCAGAGTCCTCCATTTCCTGCTCCATCTTGATGGGCACACACTCCACGCTGGACTTGTAGGAGCCCAGGCTGATGACTACTTTAGGAGCAAGGGACTCTTCCGGACACTTCTCATCTATGGCATCTTGGCCGAGCCCCTGGCAGCCTCTGTACTGTTTTTCAGGAGGTTTTTCATCCAGGAAAGACATGTCCTCAAAGAGGAAGTTGGTGACACTCTGCTGCTTTAGGAGAGCCCGGCTGATCTGCTCTGTCAGGAGGTAACACACATCACCTCGAAAAGTCCTCTCAATATGGTGCAGCTGGTCAAGGGTCTGGGTGAAAAAATAAACATCACAGAGTTCCTCCAGTGTCTTCAGCTTCTTGTCAAAGCACTTGGCAGACTTGGCTTTGATGAGTTTGGGGGTGTAGGATGGCACGTGGGTGTAAAGGTGAGTCTCACTGGGCTCAGCAGGGTCGGAGGCAGTCGGGTCCTGGCTGCTGCTCACATCAGCCTGGTCCAGGGCACCCTCTGGCTCGTAGGGGTGGAATTCAGACTCCTTCAGCTTCCTGTAGGGATATGACCTGATCTGCCTCAGCAGGTCTTGGTGCTCGATGATTGACTTTTCCACACTGGCCAGCTCGTTGGCCTTCTCAATGGCCTGGGTTGTGTAATACCCCTTGTCGTTGGCTTTCTTCTGCTGCTCGGTCTCATTGTGCAGGACAGTCCTGGTGTAGTCGAGATCTTTCAGTTTCTTTTCCAGTTCGTTGGCAAACGCCTTCCGGTTCCCCGTCTTCAGGCATTCAGAGGCTTTGGAAAACTCAGTGGAGAGTTCCTGAAACTGCTGCATGATTTTGTGCTCGTCAGCAGAAATGTAGGCCATGCAGAAGGGCCTCACAAAGCCCCTGGCTTCCAGGTCGTACAGGGTCAAGTGGTGCACGTAGGCAAAGGCCCCTTCCTTGGAGTCTCCCAGCACCACCTTGGAATCCTCCACAAAGTTCAGCTTCGGGTAGGCAGAGCCGGGAGGGTGCCCCACGAAGGATGCCTGGTAATCCACAGACATGATCCGCAGGGAAAAATAATTGAGATCGAAGGTGCCCGACACTTTGGCGTCATCGGGGATGGTCAGGAGGGGCTGGGGCCCCACTTGCTCCGAGAACTCGGAGATGAGGATGAAGTCCCGGGTGAACTTGGAGCCGGCGACCTTGGCCCAGGGGTTGGCGCCCTGGCCGGCGAAGGGGAACAGCGGCACCGAGTACTCCTCGGGCAGGGGCGGCTCGCGGTACAGATCATCCTCCAGCTCCTCCTCCCTGGTGAAGGCCACCACGTCAGGGGCGCTGATCATATTTCCCGCAGGACGGGACCGACATGGAGCAGCGACGCGCCCCCGGTCCCCCCGCCACCGCCGGTCCTTGCAGGAGCCTTCGGGTTCCCCGTCTTCAGGC
>JAHLSL010000037.1:568376-585273 GCA_025920805.1 Petroica traversi
AGGGAAGGGTCTGTCCCGGGTGAGGGACAGCCCGAGGGGAGAACGGGAAAAGGGAAGGGTCTGTCCCGAGTGAGGAACAGCCCGAGGGCGGATCAGGGGGCGAGGGGGCTGCGCTGCCCCGGCTGAGGGGGCGAGGGCAGCCCCAGCAGGGCAGGAGAGGGCCGAGGGACAGGACGCGGGACAGCTGTGTCAGGAGGGGGTGACACCTTCTCCTTCAGCCGAGGGGCTGCCCTCACCTCCTGGGGTGGCCGAGCGGAGACATGAGCGATCTCTCCATCAGCGATCTCTCCACCCCGCAGGATCCGGGACACGGAGCAGCAGCAGCAGCAGTATGCCCTGGCCTCACCTCCTGGCATGAACCTCTGCGTGCGGCTCTTTACCCGGGGCACGATGCTGCCCCAGCCCTGGCGCCTCTTCTCGCGGGCCGCCGAGGACTTGGCGCTGCAGAGGATCCGCAAGGTGCTGTGCGTGGCCGAGAAGAACGATGCTGCCCGAGGGATCGCCGAGCTGCTCTCCAACAGCAGGATGCGGCGGGTAGGAACAGCCGGCGCCGTGCTGCTCCTTGGTGCACGGACAGGGGTCGCTGGGGAGGGTCCTTGTGGTGTGTGGCAGCCCCAGCGCTCTGGGCAGAGCTTGGCATGGACACTTCACATCAGCACTGTTTTTGTCTCTGAACACGCGAGGGTACAAGAATGGTTTTGTTCTCTTGGCAAACAACACTTGCCCGGGTGTATTTGGGAGTCTCGGGTCCTTGTGGTTAAAGTCCAGCTGGAACTCAGCTCCCTCTGCCCAGCTGCCTTCCCCAGGCACCCTGGGTCATTCCTGGATTAACAGTGTGTGACAGAGGCTTCAGAAACTGGCAGCATCTATTGGCATGCATTTCCCAGTCCAAAAGCACCACTTCTGCAGCATCAGCAGGTGTCAGGGGTTTACTGGAGGTCACCAAATAAAGCAAAAATGGGCTATGGTTTGGAGAAGAGGAACTCAAAAAATTCTGCTCTCTGCTGCTCTGATAACAGTTTGCATAATCACTTGCTGTTTCCAAACTAAGGAACTAGAAGGTGCTACTAGACCAGAATCAGAGAATTGAGGTTGAAAAAGAGCCCTGAGATCATCAAGACCAACCTGTGACAAATCTCAACCTTGTCACCCAGCCCAGAGCACTGAGTGCCACATCTGTTGTTCCTTAACCCCTCCATGGGTGGTGACTCCACCACCTCGCTGGGCACTTCCAACTCTTGATTGCCCTTTCCTTGAAGAAATTCTTCCTGATGTCCAACCTAAACCTTCCCTAGCACAGCCTGAGGCTGTTCCCTCTCATCTTGTCACCTTGGAAAAGAGGCTGACCCCCACGTGGCTCCAACCTCCTTTATCTGAATAAAAGGTGTTATTGAAAGCCTGGATGCTCACAGTCCCAATCAAGAAATTGTCCTGCTTCTGTAAGAAAAAATTAGCAAATACACAATCTAGAAACTTCCATGAGTCCCAGTAAGATGGGAGGTAGCCTTGGGGACACTACTTGTCAC
Source organism: Petroica traversi (assembly GCA_025920805.1). Lineage (NCBI taxonomy): Eukaryota > Metazoa > Chordata > Aves > Passeriformes > Petroicidae > Petroica > Petroica traversi. The sequence continues at coordinate 569,903 of JAHLSL010000037.1, forward strand.
TTGGAACAGGACAGGAGTTTGTCAGGAGTTTCTGAACACAGGCCAGCCCCATAGAATAAATCAGTTTCTCCGTATTCATGGGAAATAGCCCTGGAATCATCTTCAGGAGTGGTTTAAAATCCTCTTACCTTGGAAATCACCATTTCAATGTCTCCACAAATGATACAAGAGATTTCCATCCCTTTGCTGCAATTCCCATTAGCTCCAGTACATGGTCTTTCCTTTGCCCTGTGCCTGCTCTGCTCCCTCCCTGTGTGGACAAAGTGAGGCAGGATGGATTTTCTTCCTGTTAAAAAAATTAATTAAAAAAAAAACAAGGATTGTTGTCATGTTAAAAGCCAGAAACTCAGGAATTCTCCTTTTCCTTCCAGCGAGAAGGGTTTTCCAAATTCAACAAGATCTATGAATATGACTACCATATGTTTGGCCAGGTAAGAGTTTTCTCTCAGTCTGCTGCTGGATTAATGAAGTACAAATACTAATTAAAAAAAGCTGTTTGTCAGGAGTTACAAAACACAGCTCCAGCCATGGGGATGTTCTGCCTAAAGATGAGGAAAAGTCAGATGTTGTTTTCTTGGCTCAACCACCTGTTTTGTTGCTCTAAATCAACTTCCTGGTTTTGTGTCAGTCAAAAATTTATTGCTGTGGGAGCTTCCTACAAAAATTGAGGCTAAGGCCGTGCATAGAGCTTGTTATTAACGTGTATTAATGTATTAATTGGGGTTGCCCCATCCCTGGAAGTGTTTCAGGTCAGGTTGGATGGGGCTTGGAGCAACCTGGGATAGTCAAGGTGTCCCTGCCCATGGCAGGGGGTGGCACTGGATGGGCTTTCAGGTCCCTCCCAACCCAAACCATTCTGTGATTAACAGAAGGGTGTCACTGATAATGTAATCAAGAACTGAAGAGAGATTTTAGGGCTGTGAGTAGTTTTTGGTGAGTGATGGACACTAATTTCCCTGCTCTGTCTCTTGCAGAATGTTACCGTGGTGATGACATCTGTGTCAGGACATTTACTGGCTCATGATTTTATCCTGCCATTTCGAAAATGGTTGGTACCTCCTGGCCCTGGCAGGAAGGGCTCTGTCACCTCCTGCCCCTCACAGCAAGGGCCTGTCACCTCCTGGTCTCATCCTTCTTGACACTTGGGACACTGCCAGCTCAAAGAGGGGGCAGGGAGGGGCTCTGACTCAGAGCAGGGTGATGAGTTCCAAATTTCATATGACATAGCCAAAATATTGTTTCGAATTCCTGTCTTCAGGGTGCTAAAAAATCCTAAAGACACATAAAACTCATTAAAATACATCAAGGCAGACCCAGGGAATTAAACTGATTCCTAAATGGGATGGTTTTGTGTTCTTTTTTCAGCTAGGAGCTGTTCTGGGAAGCAAGGTGCTTTCTCTGCCTTACCTCCTTTTGTACTCTGGGTTTCAAATAAAAGCAGCAGCTTGTTGCCTTCCAGATTTGCTTCTTTCTCTGGCTGGTTTTTCATTCTGTTGCTTTTAAAAGTTACTCAGCATTTCATGTGAACTCTCTGTTACCTGAAACAAGGCCTGTAATAAAAAATAATAATTCTAATGTTAGCACCAGTTAGTGTCTCACAAGTGTGTGTTTTAGTTTATATGATGCACACAACACATTTCTCCTCTGTTTTCCAGGCATAGCTGCAACCCTTTAGCTCTTTTTGATGCTGAAATTGAGAAGTATTGCCCTGAAAATTACCTGGATATCAAGGTACATGGTGGTTAAGGCTTTGAAAATGAGCTCAGGGGTTGGTTCAACAAACATTGCCCCAGACAGAAGGATGATCTTACCTTTGTTCTTAACGTCCAAATTTCTGCAGTTTAGCAGATTCCTGCCACATTTCCTAGGACTATTATGCTGTTCATTTGTGACGCTGAAACTCTTGTTCATGTACAAGTAGTGCAGTGAAGGAACAGCTAAAAATAGAAATGCTTTTTTCCATCAAGGTGGAATTGGTGATTGTGTCTCAGTTTCACAGAAAAAGACATTTTTAGAAAACAGATTGTGGTTCAACCTGCTCCAAGCCAAGCTTTTTAACAGAATTAGATGTAAATAAATGACTCAGTTCTTTTGAAAATTGCCTGATCTCCTGAGACACACAATTACAAAATGTTATTGCAACAACCCATCTCCATGGATACCCATTGCATTTCGTGTTTAGTGAGTCATTCTGAAATGAAACAAAACGACAGAGCATTGGCCTGGAATGTTCTCCCTGTGTTGTTTTCCTCTCAGAGAACCCTGGAACGAGAAATCCAGCAGTGCCAAGCCCTGGTGATCTGGACTGACTGTGACCGAGAAGGAGAGAACATCGGCTTCGAGATCATCCATGTGTGCAGAGCTGGTGTGTAGAGCATCTTCACCCATCTACGTTCATTAATAGTTTAACAGCTGCTCTGAGATCTTTTAGCAGAGGCAAATTCTCAATTTTATTGTGTCCAGGTTAAATGCTGGCTAATTCTGATAAACATGTGGCTGTGATAGACCAGAAGTGCACCCAGCTGTTGGACAGCTGTAGAATCGGTTGACTGCGTGCTCTCTCAGTGGCTGTTTATAAGTTGCTCCTTTCTGTTGGTGTTTGAGTCACTCTGATCTCTCTTCTGTGTGTCTCTGGCAGTAAAGCCAAACCTCCAGGTTTTCCGGGCCCGATTCTCTGAGATCACCCTTCATGCTGTCAGATCAGCCTGCGAGAACCTCACCCAGCCCGACCAAAAAACCAGCGACGCCGTCGACGTCAGGCAGGAGCTGGACCTCAGGATAGGCATGTAAACATCTGTTACTGCAACCTCAACAAGGCAGAAATGCCCTCTGTAGTCTCATAAACCTGATTTTTAGGTCAGATATGACTAAATGACATCTTATGTGCTCTTTGGATCAGAGAGTCATCAGCTCCTAAGGTCAAGTCCAACCTGTGACTGATCCCTTCCTTGTAGACCAGACCAGAGCACTGAGTATCTCATCCAGCATTGTTTCTTGAACATCTCCAGGGATGGTGACTCCACCACCTTCCTGGGCAGTCCATTCCAATGTTTAACAGTCTTTTCTGTGAAGAAATTTCTCCTGAAAGGAGGAAATTTCTCCTTGAAGCAAATATTAAGTTACAGCTCAGCCACCAGCATTGACAAGCTTCTTCAACTGAATATTAAATAGAGTAAAATTAATGTTCAGAGTAATAAAAAGATCTGAAGTGCTGTGATTATTATTCAGCATTGTTTTATTCAGTTGTGGTGCCCATTTTGTTTCCTCAGGTGCTGCCTTCACCAGATTCCAGACTCTGAGGCTGCGGAAGATCTTCCCTGATATTTTAGCAGATCAGCTGATCAGCTATGGCAGCTGCCAGTTCCCAACACTGGGATTTGTAGTTGAACGCTTTAAAGCCATCCAGGCCTTTGTTCCTGAAGCCTTCTACAAAATTAAAGGTTTGTTTGGGGAAACACAGTCCTGGCCTCCATCTTTGAGGGTTTGATGTGGATAGAAAGGAAAAACACGGGAGCAACAAACACAAAATGCTGCAGAGGTGGTTTCCTCTCCCTCTGCAATGACCACTGAGCAGAGCTGGAGGGTTTCCATGTGTCTTTGTGGTATTTCCATTTTGTGGCTCCTCAGTCAGCCAGTCCTGTTGTCCATCACAGTGACCCACGACCATGAAGACGGCAGCGTGGTCTTCAACTGGAAAAGGAACCGACTCTTCAATCACACAGCATGCCTGGTCCTTTACCAGATGTGTATGGAGGTAGGAAAGCTTGTAAATAGTTGCACAATCCAGATTCAGCCAAACATTCCCTGTATCTGTCTTGTTCAAGACTTTAAAAGAGCAGTTTATGTAAACTCCTAAAGGAGATGTGGGTTTTGCTTACTCTGCTTAGGATCCGGTAGCGACTGTTGTTGATGTTGTGAGCAAGCCAAAGAGCAAATGGAGGCCCCTGCCCCTGGACACTGTGGTATGTTTGAACTCTGGGAGGGGCTTCTCTGAAAAGAGCTTTGAACAGATGTTTTACTCACTGCTCTGAATTATCCACTAACACTTTTGGGTTTTCTGGCTCTTCCCAATGCAGGAACTGGAAAAATTGGCTTCCCGCAAACTGAAAATAAATGCAAAGGAAACGATGACAATAGCAGAAAAGCTCTATACTAAAGGGTAAGAAAGCAAGGCTTGGCTTGGTAAACTTAATTCTTTTAAAAACAAATGTCCTTTTGTTCAAAATGGAAAGCATCTTGGAGCAATTCTCAAAGTGCTCTCCTCTCTCCCTTCCTAAGGTTCATTAGTTACCCCCGAACTGAGACCAACATTTTCCCCAAAGAGCTGAACCTCTCTGCCTTGGTAGAGCAGCAAACACAGGACCCACACTGGGGAGAGTTTGCACAGAGGATTTTGGATCAGGGTGGGCCAACCCCTCGGAGTGGAACCAAATCCGATCAGGCTCACCCTCCCATTCACCCCACAAAATACACCAGCAGCCTACAGGTGGGTGCAACCAGAGGGAACTGTGTTGCTTGATAAATGAAGATAAAAGTCTTAACATGGTCATTAGCACAAAATCCTCACCTGAGATCCCACTGATTTTGTGAAGTCTTGGAGGACACTGACCCTTCTCACTGTTTGATCTCAGGGCAACGAGCAGAGACTCTACGAGTTCATCGTGCGCCACTTCTTGGCTTGCTGCTCTCAAGATGCCAAAGGACAGGAAACAACTGTGGAGATCGACATTGCCAACGAGCAATTCATTGCTCAAGGACTCATGATCCTGGCCCGAAATTACCTGGAAGTGTATCCTTATGACAAGTGGAGTGATAAGGTAATCCCTTGAGTAACATAAGTAGCACTTCACTGCCAACTTCAGACCTCTCTGCAAAACCATCTTTTGACCACTTCTGGCTGTTTCACTCAGAGCCTTTGTCCTGAGTGAGTAGACCAGGAAGCAGTTTCAAAGAGATTCTCCTTCCCTTCAGGTTATCCCGCTGTATCAGAAGGGGTCTCGCTTTCAGCCCAGCACAGTGGAGATGGTGGATGGTGAAACCAGTCCTCCCTTGCTCCTCACAGAAGCAGATCTCATTGCTCTCATGGAAAAACACGGCATTGGTCAGTATGGGCAGCGTGGCCTCTCGCTCTTGGCAGAGGGAATTCTCCCCAGGGAATTCTCCAAATGTTGCTTCAGATAAGAAATCACTTAAATGTGCAGAATAAAGGGGTATAGGGGGCAAAGTCCAAACATCCTAAGGAGCCTGCAGAGAGCCTCCAGTACCCAGGAAGATGGGCAATTTTGGGTTCAGGGTGTCCCACCAACACCTTGCTGGCCTCAGTGCCAGTGGGGCACAAGTGCTGCTCCTCACCAGAAGTTATGTCCTTGTCCCTGGGCAAAGGGGAAGTCTCTTCTTGGCCCCTGATTTGACTGACACCTCTGTGCTTCCAGGGACTGATGCCACCCACGCCGAGCACATCGAGACGATCAAGACGCGCATGTACGTGGGGCTGACGGCAGATCAGCGCTTCCTGCCCGGCCAGCTGGGCATGGGGCTGGTGGAAGGTGAGGGGAGAGCCCTTACAAAGAGGGCAGGGGCCTTCCTTGCTCCTTCCTTTAGCTTAGCATTCCACATATTCCTCAGGCTATGATTCCATGGGCTACGAGATGTCCAAGCCCGACCTTCGAGCTGAGCTGGAGGCTGATCTAAAACTGATCTGCGAGGGGAAGAAAGACAAATCTGTAGTGCTGCAGCAGCAGGTGCAAAAGTACAAGCAGGTCTTCATTGAAGCTGTGGCCAGAGCCAACAAGTGAGTACTGTCGTTGCCCTCTTCCTTTTGCTTTGCTCTTCTGGGAGATGCTGGCTGCTCATCTAGGGCTCAGCCTGGAGTGGGGGATCCTGTCACACAGTTTCCCTGGAATGAGGGATCCTGTCACATGGTTTCCCTGGAGCTCTGCCCCCCTGTGTGTAGGCACTTGCATGGGAAAGGATGACTCGCAGCCTGGCACGCTGTCAGGAGTTCCTGCCAGCTAAGGGTTGAAACCAGGATGAGTAGTTAAGATTAAATTTGGGGGTGGCAGTATGCACTGACCTCTGATGTTGTACCCACACCTTTCCTGCTCCAGAAATGTGGTGCTGACTCAACATGTGCTCGTGGAGAAGCTCAGAGGGGCTGTGTGGGGGCCAGCAGGCTCTGAGTCACTGCAGCACCTGACACCTTGCAGAGACACACACGATGCTCTGCTCATTTCTTTGCAGGTTGGACCAGGCCCTGGCTCAGTATTTTGGGGAAGCTGCAGAAATTCGAGAGCAGGATGAGGTGCTCCCAGAAACGCCCATTTCTGTTCGGAAGTGTCCCCAGTGCAACAGTGACATGGTCCTGAAGACCAGGAAGAACGGCGGGTTGGTGACCTTCCCTCTTGTATTCTCCTGTGTTGGTTTGTGTTTCTCCAGGCATTTGTTTACCTCCTTTGGTAAAAGCTTGGAAACCTTGGGCTGCAGCTTGCTGACTCCACCAGCTACGTGAGCTGTGTGGACTCAGCTGAATCTCTTCTCAAGTAGGTATTCTGCCCTGTAAAATGGCAGTTTTGGCAATTTCTGATGGCTGAGAAGACACAAGAACGGATCCCCAACTGTCTTGAGTTTGCCTCTTCCTCATCCAGTGCCTTTGTCCCCTGGCAGGTTCTACCTCAGCTGCATGGGCTATCCAGCCTGTAGAAATGCAGTCTGGTTCCCTGATTTCGTGCTGGATGTGACCAGGGACGAGAGCATCTGTGATGTGTGTAAACCCCATCCCGTTCACAGGTGGGTCCTGCCAGTTAACCCTTGCTGGACATTGGGGCAGAGACTTCCCTGGGCTAGGCTGGGCAACCATTTTCCATTCCAGTCTTGGAAAGCTGGAGTAGCACTTGGCTTGGGGATAGAAAGAAGAGGGGTTGGGGAAACTGGCCTCCATGTAGCAGAATCAAAACAATAAATAAAAATTCAAGTCTAAACTGAGGTCTGTTGATGAGAAACTGGTAGACTTTGACTCTTCCTTACCTTGCAGACTGAAGTTTAAGTTCAAGAAAGGCAGCGTTCCCCCCGTGATGCCCCTGGAGTTCGTTGGCTGCATTGGAGGCTGTGATGAGATGCTCAAAGAGCTCTTGGACCTCAAGTACTCTCACAGATCATCCCAGCCCGGGCATCACCTGCAGGCCAACCACTCCCTGAACAGAGCCAGCAGTGAGAGCAGGCAAACCAGGGGGACCCCAGACGTGGCTCGGGGACGCCTGCTCTCCATCAACACCTCCAGGACCCCCAGGCCTGTTCCTCCAGCTGCCCCAGATGATGGCAATGCCGTGGTGTGCAACTGTGGCAGCGAGGCCTTGCTGCTGACCGTGCGCAAGGACGGCCCCAACAAGGGCCGCCAGTTCTACAAGTGCAGCTCCAGCACCTGCAGCTTCTTCCTCTGGGCTGATGAGCAGCCCCAGCACGGAGGCACCACAGCTCCACGTGGCTCCACACTGCTCCAGCCCGCTGCTGGGAGAGCTCCAGCAGGATCCCAGCACCCAGGAGGAGGCAGGGAGCTCTTGGGAAGCAGCAGCTCGGATGCTGGCGGCAGCACAGTGTGCAGGTGTGACCAGCCTGCTGTGACACGAACTGTGCAGAAGGATGGGCCCAACAAGGGCAGGCAGTTCCACACCTGCCCCAAGCCTCGGGACCAGCAGTGTGGCTTCTTCCAGTGGGCAGATGAGAACGTGGCACCAGGTACGGCTGGGCTGGGGGCTGTTCTTAAGCTGAACAAAAGAAGGAGCTGCTGGAGAGGGTGAGGGGTCTAGAGCATCTCCCTGATGAGGAAAGACTGAGGGAGCTGGGTCTGCTTAGTCTAGAGAAGAGAAGACTGAGAGGGGATTTCATTAATGCATGTAAATATTTCAAAAGTGGGTACCAGGAGGATGGTGCCAGACTTTTTTTTAGTGGTGCTGAGTGGCAGGATGAGGAGCAATGGCTGGAAACTAAAGTACAAGAAGTTTGACCTCAACACGAGGGAGGACTTCTTTACATTAAAGGTGGCAGAGCTCTGGAAGAGCTGCCCAGGGAGGTGATGGAATCTCCCTCTCTAGAGACATTCAAACCCACCTGGACACGTTCCTGTGTCACCCGCTCCAGGTGACCCTGCCTGGGCAGAGGGGGGTTGAACTGGGTGACCTCCAGTGGTCCCTTCCAACCCAGCTATTCTGGGACTCTGCAAACTGAACACCCTCTCACACTCACACTGCACAGCGTGGCAGCTCTTGTGCCACCTCATACATTTAACAGATGTCAGGTTTGCCTCCAGAACATGTCAGCAGCTTTACAGCACTTCAAATGTTGCTCTTAACAACAAAGTCTGGCGTACCTTTCTGAGTGCTGGCAGGATACATCCCCACAGCACCCATCCAAGCAGAATGTTTGCCTTCTGTGTGCAGTAATCTTGAACATCTATCTGTCCATGACTCATTGGATAAAGCCCAGCTCTCTTCCCAACAATCTGGGAATTTGTCCTCCCAAATTACAGTGCTTAGCTTTTGCTGACTTGGTCCAGAGTTGACCACTTGGCACCACTTTTGGAGATCTTAAACCCCATTCTGGCATGTCAGGGAAACTGTGCTGCTCTCTCTGACCTAGTTTAGGGCTGCAGGGAAAGCCCAAGTCATCCTGGAGCTTTGATCAGAGATGAAACTGAATGTGGAAAGATGCTGAAAACAAAAATAATGACAAAATAAGGATGCAAAGAGAGAGAACTGACAAAAATGACATAACCAGGTACAGAGGGGGAGATGTGGTCTGTGAGAGAGCCTCCTCCTCAGACATTTGCCTAAAGGGGTAAAATCAATTTTTCAAAACTACTTAAACCCCAAGTTCTTCTCTGCCACGTTTTGTTTTTGCTTCAGCTGCAGATCACAGCATGCAAACAGGCAGATCAGCTTCCCCTGTTCCCACACACCCCTAATGCTGCAAGACACATGGGTAACATTTCACTGTTCAGACAAATCTGAAGCAAATGCAGGTTCAGGAATAATCTGAGAATCCTCGATCAGCTGTTTTGAACTTACCGTGTGTTTCTCACCTATTTATGCTTTCAAAGATCCTTAAATTCAAGTTGTTTATTTCTAGGCCCTTCTGGAGATGATTCTTTGAACCACTTTGGCAGCAATGGATACTCCAGAGGGTTGGGAAGCAAGGCCAAGAGACCAGGCAGCCTCACCTCAGAATCTGCTGCCAAGAAACCACGGACCTGCAGCATTTGCCACCAGCCTGGGCACACGAGGAAAACCTGCCCTCAGAACCACTGAGGTGGGATGAGAGCCTGCAAGGACCAGGGTTGTGAACTGCTGCAGGAGCAACCTCAGCCACGAGGAACTGGGCTCTGGAATCAAGTCCCTTGAGCGTTTTTTGGTTTTGGGCTGCTCCTGCCAAGGGATGCCATTTGTTACAGCAAGGGTTCAACCAGCTGGGAAAAGTGGTTCCACTGCCAGCTTTTGTTTCCAGCTGCTCTTCTGCTGAGCAGGTTGGGATAGTCTGAACATTTCAAGGAAGCACTTGGAACATTTCAGGGAAGCTGAGAGGAAACTGCTGGATCCATCCTGGTGGTTGTTCCTGGCCTTGACATGCAGGGAAGAGCTGGGTAAGGGCCACCAGGACAGACACCAGGGCTCTGCTCAGTCTCTGGCTTTCCACAGTGTGGAATTTAAGTTCCTTTCTAAGCTGATACTACCTGAGCAACATTCCCCTTTTTGTCACCCTTACCTGGGTTGTCCCTGCTGGTGAAGGAGGGTGAGGTGCAGAGGAACTGGAGCTTGGCCTGGGAGGAGCTCAGCTGCAGTGCTCAGGAAAAGCCTTCATTTTAGATGGTCCCTCAATTTGAAGGCGAGTTCTCCCTCAAACTTTGAGACAAGCCTTTGTGATGCTGCTAGGTGATGAAAGTTATTTTAGTTAAACTAATGAGTTTCTTATTAAATATTATTTAAGTTTCAAATTTGATGCAGTGACACCTTCACTCTGCCTAATTATTTCTTCCTACATAGAACAGTGAAGCTTTTACTGTAAAAGCATCCAGCCAAATCCTGCTCTTTCCAATCACTGGAACAATACAGGAGCTTTCTTGGCAGAAACTCCCCACAGTAATTTAGAAGTGAGCTACAAAGAGATGGGAAAAGTGGTTTTTATCTCGCCAGCTGCATCTGCTGACCCGGGACAGGCAGACAGAGCTGGCTGAGCTGAAGGGAGGCTCTGTTTTCCTGCTCTGAGTTCAGACTGATCTCCCTGGGAAGCCAGGCTGCTTCTTCCCTCACTGTTGGGGCTTCCTCTGTTCATCAAAGGAGGGAGATCTGCAGGATTCCTGAGTGCTCTGCTGCCAGGACCTCCAGTGCTGCTCAGGACCCTCCTCCTGGGCTCAGGGCAGTCCTGGGGTCAGCACTGAGGGGATGGGCAGCTGAACCCACAGAAGCACAGCTCTGAAAGAGAGCCTGAAACCCTGCAGCACTCCATTACTCTCAAGCCTAAATCCATGCAGAAAGTCAGGAGAATTTGGGTTGCATTTCTCTGTACCCCTCACTCCCACCATTAACAGCCGTGGCCTAAAAATACACACCCTGGGCTAAAATAACAGGATTGCAAGGCTTTGGAATGCAGTCACTGAGCCAAGGCAGGGCAGCAGCCTGGCCAGCCACCTTGGAATGGCAGCAGCAGTGGGGAGCAGCTGTGCAGAACACAGGGAGCATGTTAATCCTTGCTGGTGGATCAGCCAGGACAAGCTTTAGGAGTCTAACCTTGGTCAGTGCTCAGCTGAGCCCTGTAAGTGGAGCAAGCTCAGTTTCCAGACATCTCCCACACTGCAGCCAGGCACTCTGTGCATCCAGGGCTTTGGAAGAGGAGGAGGAAGACTGCAGGATGGGATCTGACCATCACCAAGCTCTCCACACCCTGGGTGGTTCCCAGGAAGGCCACCACAGCTGGGGGGGTCACCTCAGCCCTCACCAGGGGAAAGGAGACAAAAAGGAGCTGACACCAGAGAACCAGTGTGCACAGGGAAGGTTTATTCTCATCACTAACACCTGGGAAGTGGTTTGGAGGAACAAAGTAATGTCAGGCTGGGAGGAAAAGCAGGTTTTTTCCCTCCCATAAACAAGATAATTGCTGTAAAGAAAACTAAACCACAACAGCTGCTCACAGTGAAGTCCACAGGATTTCTTCAGCTCCACCCGCGTGCAAAACCAGCTCTTCCCATTAAATATGAGAATAAATTCCTTTGCTCTGGGACTAGAGCCAGGCCAAGCCCTACTAGCAGCCACTCAAAAAAAAAAAAAACTAAAACAACAAATACCCAAACAAAATATATCTTCTTAATAAAAAGCATAAACCACTTCAGTTCTTGCAAGCACTCCGCTCACAACATCATTCCTGCCCTGCTTCCCCACCCCATACCAAGGGGCTCCAGGGAAAAAGGACCTCAAGACAGCAGCAATACTTGCGTGAAAAGGTGACCAGACAGACTGGGAGGGGACACGGTACCTGCAGGCAGTCACTGGCAGCCACCCACCCACTGGGGAGGGGACACAGCCCTGCTGCAGCCTCCAGCTGAAACCAGGAGCTTCCCCCAGAGCCAGCAGCTCTTTTTCAGGACATCTTCCAGCAAAACACTGCATGGGACAGGGGCCCCTTCCCAGGGGCAGCGCCAACACTGTCAGTACAAAGAGGTAGGGCTGAGCTCACCCCCTCTGGCAGCTGGAAGGGTTTCCAAGGAAAAAACCCCCAGCCCCATTTGCTATGGCTGTACCATCCAGCACCCAGACAACCACCCAGGTCATCCATGGGGTGTATTTTGGATTGGCAAAATGCTACAGGTGTGTGAGGCTCCTCTGAGTGCTGGCACAGTGAGACCACATGGGGTGCTGGTGACAGGACCCACCCAGGACGTGGCACCTGAGGGGTCTGCAGGACACAGCAGCAGGAAGGGGCTGCTCCCCGAGCACGAGGGGAACCTGACAGCTGGGACAGGCAGAGGACACTGGGAACCAGAGACCAAACATGCTTCACTGGGTTCCCAGCAGACAGAACTCACCTCTCTGTGTGGGCTGCCCTCACCCCAGCTTTGGCAGAGCCTCCGAGCCAAAGGCTCCTCCTGCCAGCACCCACCTCTGCTCAGGCACGTTTTATTCACACAGGAAACTTTTTTTTTCTCTCAAAGTGCAAGAACTTTGCCTCTTACTGACTAGTCAACTAGAAGCATCACAGCCCTCACAGCAGGGAGCAGCAGGCAGGGGAGCAACACCCCACGTTCAGGAGCTCCTGACACACCGCTCACTTCAGCAGGACCTCAGGCTCAGATATGGCCCTGTAGAGCACAAAGCCCATCTCATCGATTTCCTCCTCCAACAGCCCGGAGAACAGGTTGATTTTGGGGTTGAAATAGGAAGGCAGGACTCCTTTCTCCAGGGAGGCCACCAGCTCCTCAAGCACCTGCTGGAACCTGTCAGCAAGGCTTTCCTCTGCCCAGTCTGAGGCTGTATCACTGAGGTGCAGGATGATGTGGGTCACGGGGCTGCCCCCCAGTTTGTGCAGGCTGGGCTGGCTCCTGCAGACACCATTCAGGATTCGCAGGCAGAGCTGCCGAGCCCCGGAGTCACCGGCATCCAACTCCTTCACCCTCGAGACCTCTGCTCTGTGAAAGCTCTCCAGCCACAGGTTTTCCACCAGTCCTTCGGGAGGAACAGCCAGAAGAACCTTATCCTCCATTTCCACCACTGGGAAGAGGGTGATGTTCAGCTCAACCTGATCGTGTTTGACTTCCAGCTTCAGCTCCCGGGAGGCCACAACGGGGTGGATGGCACAGCCCAGCAGGCCACCGATGGCCGGCCAGTTGATGGAGGCCACCAGCAGCTTGTGGAGGGTCTCACTGAGCACATTGGAGGAGAGGTACCGGCCCACGATGAACCTGTCCCAGGGGCTGCACCCACGAGGGAAATACCCCAGATCAACCCTCTTGATCATCCAGTACTGGGGGTTCCTCACCACGGTGTCCTCTCCTGAGATGAGGCTCCAGAGCCCAGCGTCGAGGGCCACTGGGAGCATGAGGTGGATGTGGTCAGCTGCCAGGACCTCGAGGCCATCGAGCAGGGCTCCGCTGAGGAAGAGGCGGCCGAAGGGCAGCTCCGGGCACTTGCTCCTCAGGAAGTTCTGCAGCTGGGTGGAGATGTTCCTGGCCAGCTGTGGGACGAGGGACACTTGGATGTCGGGCACAGCCAGCTGCCTGCTGTGTGAGAGGAGCTTCTCCTGCAGCGTGAGGCAGCGCAGGGGGCTGGATGTGACCTGAGGAGCCCCCAGAGGGACGGAGCAGCTTCTGGGGTCTGTGAGAAGGGAAAGAAGAAGACACAGCTCTGAGCAGAGGGGAAGGCATGAGTTGGGTGCCCACCCCTCTGGAGGTGACACTGACCTCGCCACAGGCCCCTGCTGAGCTCTCTGATGCTAATGGCAATTCCTAGCCCCAAATCAACCCCAAAACCCAACTGTTCCCAGCCTCACTTCTCAGCCAGAGATGGGAACCAGGCAAGGGACTCGCTGCCAGGGTCACAGAATCACAGAATGTGCTGAGTTGGAAGGGACCCACGAAGATCATCCAGTCCAGCTCCTGGCACTGCACAGGACACCCCAACAATCCCAACCTGTGTATCTCTGAGAGCACTGTCCAGATGCTCCTGGAGCTCCAGCAGCCTCGGGGCCATGCCCATTCCCTGGGGAGCCTGGTCAGTGCCCAGCACCCTCTGGTGCCTTTTTCCCAATATCCATCCCAAACCTCCCCTGACACAGCTCCTGCTGTTCTCTCCTGCCCTGCCACTGGTCAGCAGAGAGATCAGTGTCTGCCCCTCCACCTCCTCACACAAAGATCCTACAAACAATCCTGCCCTGGGTCCAGTATCTCAGGACATGCCCCGGACCAAGCTGGGCCAGTTGGACAAATGCCACATCCATGGGCAGCCAGACAAGGCAGCCTTTGTTTGCAGCAGCTCCCGAGCTCACCTTCCTGCAGGCAGAGCTGACCCAGAAAACAAGGAAACAAACCCCCACAGCCCCCGCCCCACCAGCTGGGACACCCTGGATCAGAGGTCCTGCTTCCACAGGCATTACCTAAAAAGGGGCCGTGCCTCGGGAGCCTCCCAGGAGGGCAGGCTTGGCTTCCCAGACATGGAGCTAAAAATATCACAGAGCTCCCAGACTGCCAGGAGCCACCCAGAGCTCACCTGGCACCAGAGGCTGAGCTGGAGAGAGCAGAGGCTCGCTGAGGTCTTCCCTTCTCTGCTTCTTGGGGGGTTTTGGTGTTGTCTTGATCAACGCCAAGTCCTGCCAGCTCTCCTCCAGGGACTTCTGCTCTGCTTTGGGATCACCCTCGTCCCGAGGGCTGGTGGCTCGGTCTATGAGCTGCAGGGAAGGAAAACCCAAGAGGATAAGTTGTTACCTTTGTTTTCTGTGAATTATGGGTGATAACAGCCCCTCCAGAGCACCCCTGGGGGGACAGCCTCACTCAAGGCTTCTACTTGGAGAAACACCCAGTTTGGGGGCCACAAAGATGCACATCATCTTCCTGAGGGTTTTACATGGGAAACAGATACCCAAATACAACTTTAGCCATAGGTGCCTTTTGGGATGTATCCCAAACACTCCAGGCAAACGGAACATGGATACACAGTCCCACAGGGTGGGAGCAGGCTGCTCCATGCCCATGGCACTGCTGCCAGCACCGCTGGCATTTGTGCCACGTGCAATGATCCAGCTCAGGGGCAAACATCGAGGATTGTGGCACATCTTGCCCCACCACATCGGGGCCAACCCAGCTCTGCTGGCCATCTCCCCGTGCTCTCATCCCCGCCCCAGCCTTACCCTCTTGACGGCCAGCGTGGCGATGGCCAGCACGGCCGCCCCGCTGACGCCCAGCACCAGCCTGGCGTTGGCCAGCAGCACATCGAACACGCTGCCCAGCCCGTCGATGACACTGCCCAGCCCGCCGTTCTCCTGCCGCCTGCCCCGCTGCTGCCAGAACGCCGCCATGGTGGCCCTGCGGAGAACGCGAGTGTCAGCCCGGGCTGGGGGAGCTGCCTGTGTGCCCGGGACAGGCACAGCCCGCAGGGTTTGGGCAACAAAAGGTTCCGCTGGCCCGCTTCCCTCCGGGACAAAGGCTCTGCCGCCGCCGGGGTACGGAGAGGGAGCAAGGGTCACCCGGGGAAGCGACACCGCGGGGACGGACACAGCGGGGAAGGGACAGCATCCCAGGGAAGGAAGGGACACCCCGGAGAACGGGCACCCCCGGGAAGGGACACCCCAGGAAAGGAAGGGACATCCCGGACCCGCCGGGGAAGGGTCACCCGCTCCTC
>JAHLSL010000037.1:585673-602726 GCA_025920805.1 Petroica traversi
CCAATCCCACAGGACCGGGCGATCCCAGTCTCCAATCCCACAGGACCGGGCGATCCCAGATCCCAATCCCACGGGACCGGGCGATCCCGGCTCCCAATCCCACAGGACCGGGTGATCCCAGTTCCCAATCCCACAGGACCGGGCGATCCCGGCTCCCAATCCCACAGGACTGGGCGATCCCAGTTCCCAATCCCACAGGGCTGGGCGATCCCGGCTCCCGATCCCACAGGACTGGGTGATCCCAGTCCCTAATCCCACAGGACTGGGCGATCCCAGTCCCCAATCCCACAGGACTGGGCGATCCCAGTCCCCAATTCCACAGGACTGGGTGATCCCACTTCCCAATCCCACAGGACTGGGCGATCCCAGTTCCCAATCCCACGGGGCTGGGCAATCCCAGCTCCCAGTCCCACAGGAATGATCAGTCCTGTACTCCAGCTCCCAATCCTCTAGGAATAATCGATTCCCATCCCCCAGCTCCTGATCCCCTAGGACAGGGCCATCCCAGCTCCCTGGTTCCCGATTTTCTGGCACTGGTTGATCCCAATCCTCACAACCCCCAGTCCCATGGGGCTGGGTTGTCACGGCCCCACAGTTCCCAGTCCCACAGAGGGCTCGATCCCAGCGCATCAATCAGACTGAGGTCCCCAGATCCGCATCCCGTGGGACAGGTGTTTTCCTCACCCTCCTCCTCCTCCTCCCCAGGGCGGGTACTTCCCCGAGCATGTGAAGGCGATGACCAGCCTGCGCTGGCTGAAGCTGAACCGCACAGGGCTCTGCTATCTGCCCGAGGAGCTCGCTGCCCTCCAGAAGCTGGTGAGCCCCGTGTTTTGGGGTGCAATGGGGCTCCCCTGGCCCGCTGAGGCTGTGGGATCTGACGGCAGCCTGCTTCCTGCCAGCCTTGTGGCTCAGCAGCACATGCTTCACTGTCTAATAATAGCACTGAGCTGCAATATGTGGTTGAAATGGGATGCAGGGGCTGTCAGGAGTGGGGTTGCGATGGACTTGCACTCGGTTTCGCCTTGGTTTCCTAGAAAATCAGATTAAAAATGCTTAGATTCTGTGCCCCGTAGCAGAAGGGAAAGGTGATGGTTACAACGAAGAGGATCAAGGGTTTTGAGGCTTTTTTTTCGATTTCCTTTGCTAAAGTATATAAAGACCAGGAGCTGGCAGCTGCCTGGCTTTGGTTTTTAGGCTGCTCTACCAGGCCCCTGGTGGAGTCGTGGCTCAGCTTGACTTTGGTGGTGTCCACAGCACGTCAGGAACCTCATCCTGTCAGAGTCAGACAAACTCAGTGCTTTAAATGCTGCCAGAAGTGTCTGTCCCTGTGCCAGGTGCAGGGAATCCCTCTGTGCCCTGCCAGGTGCTCGGGGGCCACAGCAAGACTGAAATCCTGGGATCCCGCCCACAGCCTGCCAGTTCCTTGTGTTCCTCAGCAGGCAGCAGGCTGGTGATGCTCAGAGGAAAACATTTCCCCAGGGAAATTCCTCCTACCCCAGCAGTGCCCACGTCTGCCCGTTTCACCCAGTGAGAGGCGTTCCCAAGGATTGGGATCTGTTTGCTCTGGGGCTGTGTGGGCCAGCTCAGTGACATCCCAGAGCACCCCAAACCCTCCAGCAGGGCTGAGGTGTCCAGCCAGAGCTACCCCAGGGGATGGGGGATGTGGGGGCAGTGCAAGCACCCTGAGCCAACCAACCAGTTTGAGACTGGGAGTGTCCCCTGTGTGTGACAAGGCTTCACAGGTCCCCAGTTCTCCTGGGATGGAGGAGTCTCCACATCAATGTGGGGGCCCAAGCATTGCCCTGCACAGCCCCAGCTCCTCTCTCTGCTCACTGGGGCTTCTCTGGGGCTTCCCTGCAGGAGCACCTCTCCGTGAGTCACAACAGCCTCACCACCCTGCATGGAGAGCTCTCTGGCCTGCCCTGCCTGCGGGTGAGTGTCCCTTTTCTGCCTCAGGGGTCCCCAAGAATCTGAGGGACCATACCTGGCTGCCCTGGGGGCTCAGCAGGCAGCTGCATTTCTGCTTCTCTCCCCTTTCCAGGCGATCGTGGCTCGTGCAAACAGCCTGAAGAACTCAGGAGTCCCTGATGACATCTTCCAGCTGGATGACCTCTCAGTGCTGGTGGGTGCAGAGTCTCCTCAGCTGATGCAGGAGCCAGCTCAGACTCCTGGGTCCCATTCCTGCACCTTGGTGGCTCCTTCTGCTCCTTGGGAGCAGCAGTCCTAAGCCCATGGCTGAGCTCCAGGGAAGCTGCTGTTGGCAGGGTGACCCTCTGGCAATGCCTCCTTTAAAGGCTGACGCCGTGGCTGGGTTCCCTGTGTGAGATACCCTCAGTCCTCAGGTTTGGGTGTGGGACAGAGGGTGACAGCTGCTCTGTGCTCCCATTGTCCCAGGACCTGAGCTACAACCAGCTCACAGAGTGTCCCCGGGAGCTGGAGAATGCCAAGAACATGCTGGTCCTCAACCTTGGCCACAACAGGTGGGTCCAGGCCAGGGTGACCATGTCCCCCTCCTGGCCATGGCCACCTCTGCTGGTCACACTTTGCTCTGGGTCCTGCTCTCTGCCCCTCCTCGAGGGACACCCAGGGCTGGTGCAGGTCCCAGGCAGTCCTGAATTCCCCCATATCCCTGCAGCATCGACACCATCCCCAACCAGCTCTTCATCAACCTGACGGACCTGCTCTACCTGGACCTGAGTGACAACAAGCTGGAGAGCCTCCCCCCCCAGATGAGGCGCCTGGTGCACCTGCAGACCCTCATCCTCAACAACAACCCCCTCCTGCACGCACAGCTCCGGTACGGCCCCGCTTCCCGGGCTGGATCCCAGGCTGGATCCCTGGCTGGATCCCTGGCTGGATCCCGGGCTGGATCCCGGGCTGGGTCCTGCTCCATCCTGACTCTCTCTCTGCCCTGTGGCTCTCCCTGGTCCCCAGGCAGCTCCCAGCAATGACAGCCCTGCAGACCCTCCACCTCCGCAACACCCAGCGCACACAGAGCAATCTGCCCACCAGCCTGGAGGGCCTGGTGAACCTGGCAGGTAGGGCCAGGGCATCCTGCCCCACAGAGCCCTGCCAGTGTGGGTCTGGCTGGTGGTGTCACCCCGTTGTCTCTTCCCCCAGATGTGGACCTGTCCTGCAACGACCTCAGCCGTGTCCCCGAGTGTCTCTACACCCTGGGCAGCCTGCGGCGCCTCAACCTCAGCAGCAACCAGATCACAGAGCTGTCCCTCTGCATCGACCAATGGACCCAGCTGGAGACCCTCAACCTGTCCCGCAACCAGCTCACCTCCTTACCTGTATGTCCCCGTCCCTCTGTGTCATCCCTGCTTGTGTTTCCATGGTTCTCCCTCACCCCACCATCTTCCCCTTCCCCAGTCGGCCATCTGCAAGCTGACCAAGCTGAAGAAGATGTACCTGAACTCCAACAAGCTGGACTTTGACGGGATCCCCTCGGGTATAGGCAAGCTCAGCAACCTTGAGGAGTTCATGGCGGCCAACAACAACCTGGAGCTCATCCCCGAGAGCTTGTGCAGGTCAGGAATACAACCAGCTCTGCTCTGTCCCCACAAGGGAACGCAGAGGTGATGTGGTCTCAGGTCACCCCAGGCTGGCCCATCACCAGCATCACTGTCCCACAGGTGCACCAAGCTGAGGAAGTTGGTGCTGAACAAGAACCGCCTGGTGACTCTGCCAGAGGCCATCCACTTCCTGACAGATGTGGAGGTGAGCACCCAGCCCCTCTCTGCCTTGGGCTGGTCCCATCACAGCCCCAGCACCTCCCTGGGATCCCAGGGCTGTAGGGTGGGGTGGATGAGGTGGGGGCAGGGAGCTCAGGGCCAATACCTGCAGTCTGCCACATGGTTTAGCCCAGGCAGGCCGTGAATTCAGGTCTCCCTCCACATCCCATCATCTCAGTGAAGCCTGGACTGCTTCACCTTACCACTCTCAGTGTCTCTATGAGCTTGTGCTTCACTGAGGTCTGTGCCCTGTTTGGCAGATCCTGGACGTGCGCGAGAACCCCAACCTGGTGATGCCCCCAAAGCCAGCAGATCGCTCCTCGGAGTGGTACAACATCGACTTCTCCCTGCAGAACCAGCTCCGCCTGGCCGGAGCCTCCCCTGCCACTGTGGCCGCTGCGGCCGCGGGTACGTGTGTGGGCACACAGCCCCTGCCTTGGCACAGAGGCTGGGAAATGAGCCCTGCTCCTCAGGGTGCCCCACAGGTGTCCTGGCTGCCTTTCACCCTGTCCCCGTGTCCCCAGGGAGCAGCACCAAGGATCCCCTGGCCCGCAAGATGCGGCTCCGGCGGCGCAAGGACTCTGCCCAGGATGACCAGGCCAAGCAGGTGCTGAAGGGGATGTCGGATGTGGCCCAGGAGAAGAACAAGAAGATAGAGGTAGGGTTTGAGGTGGGAGAGGGTCCCTGAGGGTATCACAGTGCCCCTGGCCCATCCTGGATGCCAGCAGGGTTTCGGTGTCCCTTACTTGACCTGTGCCCATCCCACAGGAGAGTGGGGAGGCGAAGGCGCCAGACCTGAAGACACGGCGCTGGGACCAGGGCCTGGAGAAGCCACAGCTGGACTACTCGGAGTTCTTCAGCGAGGACGTGGGGCAGCTGCCTGGCCTCTGTGTCTGGCAGATCGAGAACTTCGTGCCCACGCTGGTGGACGAGGCTTTCCATGGCAAGTTCTACGAGGCCGACTGCTACATTGTGCTCAAGGTACCCAGGGAGGACCAAGGGTTCCCCACATCCCCTGCCCGGAGCTGCAGCCATCCCATCTCACACCCTGTTCTTCCCAGACCTTCCTGGATGAGAATGGATCCCTGAACTGGGAGATCTACTACTGGATTGGGCAGGAGGCCACGCTGGACAAGAAGGCCTGTTCTGCCATCCACGCCGTCAACCTCCGCAACTACCTGGGAGCTGAGTGTCGCAGCATCCGGGAGGAGATGGGGGATGAAAGTGAAGAGTTCCTCCAGGTGAGGCCAAGCCCCAGCTCCCCTGTAGCCCCCAAGCCCTCCTGTCCCACACTCACACCCTCCCTGCCCCCAGGTCTTTGACAATGACATCTCCTACATCGAGGGTGGCACAGCCAGCGGTTTCTTCACCGTCGAGGACACACAATATGTCACCAGGTACAGCTGGGGACAGGGGCTGGGGGGATGTGTGGGGCAGGCAGTGCCCAGGTCCCACCATGGCTGTCCCTTCCCCAGGCTCTACCGTGTCTATGGGAAGAAGAACGTCAAGCTGGAGCCGGTGGCACTGAAAGGGACATCACTGGACCCCCGGTGAGCAGCCAGAGGTCACAGAAGGTTCAGCAGGGTCCTCCTGAGACGTTATAGCTGCAAATCTGTGGTGAAAATGGGCTATACAAGCACCTTCCTACAGGGATATGGGTTCAAACCCCCCTTGGTGCTCTGCAGTGACCCCTGGGATGCAGAGGGTGCTCAGCACACCCCATTCTCTCCTGACTCCTCTCACCTCCCTCCACCAGGTTCGTTTTCCTCCTGGACCATGGCCTTGACCTCCTGGTGTGGCGTGGGAGCCAGGCCACGCTGAGCAGCACCACCAAGGCCAGGTAGGGCTGGTGGGGGTGCCAGGGGTGTGGGGAGCCCAGCTGTCACCTCACCTGCTCCTGCTGCAGGCTCTTCGCCGAGAAGATCAACAAGAATGAGCGGAAGGGCAAGGCCGAGATCACGCTGCTCACCCAGGGCCAGGAGACCCCTGAATTCTGGGAGGTGCTGGGGGGGCAGCCCGAGGAGATCCGACCCTGTGTCCCTGCTGACTTCCAGCCCCACAAACCCAAGCTGTACAAGGTGGGGAGCTGCATCCACATGGCCACCAGCCCCGCTGGGGTCCTGCAGCCCCCACTCACCTCTGTCCCCATCCCCTCTGCAGGTCGGCCTCGGTCTGGGCTACCTGGAGCTGCCCCAGATCAACTACAAGCTCTCCGTGGAGCACAAGAAGAGGCTGAAGGCTGATCTGATGCCAGAGATGCGCCTGGTAGGATGGGGCAGGGAGGTTCTCCCAGTCTGACCAGTGAGACTGGTTCCATGCCCCTTCTGCCTCCAGCTGTGCCCTGAGGAAGGGAGGTTCGGCCAGCAGCACCCGGCTGGGGGATGCTCTGCTCTGGCAGGGTGTTTTCCAGCTGGGAATGCCTGCAGGAGCCTGACCCCCTCTTCCCTGCCATGCCCTCAGCTGCAGAGCCTGCTGGACACCAAGAGCGTGTACATCCTGGACTGCTGGTCTGACGTCTTCATCTGGATTGGGAGGAAGTCGTCGCGGCTGGTGCGGGCAGCAGCACTGAAACTCAGCCAGGAGCTGTGCACAATGCTGCACCGGCCCAAGCACGCCATGGTCACCAGGAACCTGGAGGGCACCGAGTGCCAGGTAGGGCTCAGACCCCTCAGATGGGTGCTGGGCACCTGGGAGGGGGCTGTGGCTGTGTTGTCTGTTCCCGAATTTACACCTTGTACACTTGGAGATGTTCAAGGAATGACCGGACGTGGCACTCGGTGCTCTGGTCTGGTTAACGAGGTGAGGATCAGCCACAGGTTGGACTCGATGATCTTAGAGGTGTTTTCCAGCCTTAGTGATTCTGTGCTGTAGGTGTTCAAGTCCAAGTTCAAGAACTGGGACGACGTCCTGCGTGTGGATTACACCCGGAACGCCGAGACGGTGCTGCAGGATGGCGGCCTGGCCGGCAAGGTCCGCAAGGACGCCGAGAAGAAGGACCAGATGAAGGCTGACCTCACGGCGCTCTTCCTGCCCCGCCAGCCCCCCATGCCCCTCAGCGAGGTAGGGCTGGGGACCCCCATGAACCCCCTGTGGCTGGTGGAGGAGCTGGGGGCTGACTGAGCTCGTGGGGCCACAGGCAGAGCAGCTGATGGAGGAGTGGAATGAGGACCTGGATGGCATGGAGGGCTTCGTGCTGGAGGGCAAGAAATTCACCCGCCTGCCTGAGGAGGAGTTTGGCCACTTCCACACCCATGACTGCTACGTCTTCCTGTGCAGGTGACACCTGGCTTGTCCCCTCTCAGGGGCTGCTGGACCACCTTGTCCCCAACCTCCCTGCCCAGTCCTCCTGACTGTCCCATCCCTCACATCACTCCCTGTTCCTGCCCTCAGGTACTGGGTGCCAGTGGAGTATGAGGAAGATGAGGAGAAAAAGAAGAAGGGTGAAGGCAAAGGGGAGGAGGAGGGTGAGGAAGAAGAGGAAGAGAAGCAGCCCGAGGAAGACTCCCAGTGCATCGTCTACTTCTGGCAGGGCCGGGAGGCCTCCAACATGGGCTGGCTCACCTTCACCTTCAGCCTTCAGAAGAAGTTTGAGAGTCACTTCCGTGGCAAGCTGGAGGTGATGCAGTTTGGGGGTGACACAGGGGTGCCCCAGCTTTGCCTCTCTTCTTCCCCATCCCCTCTCTGCCCCTCAGGCTGAGGCAGGGGACAGCAGCAGAGATGGGGCTGAAGCTGGGGCTATGTTTGGGAAGTCCCCATGGCCCTGCTGACACCCACCCCCTACCCAGGTGGTGCGCATGACCCAGCAGCAGGAGAACCCCAAGTTCCTCTCACACTTCAAGAGGAGGTTTGTGATCCACCGGGGCAAGCGGAAGGACCGGGTCAGCACTCCCCAGCCCAGCCTGTACCACATCCGCACCAATGGTGGGGCCCTCTGCACCAGGTCAGTGCCCCAGGGCTGCCCCGGGCCAGGCAGCACCCACGGGTGCCAGATCCAGGTGGGATATTGCTGGTGGGCACAGCTGCCAGGTCTCCCATTGATTTGTACCTTTGGGGCTCCTTCTCCAGGTGCATCCAGATCAACACGGACGCGGCCCTGCTCAACTCTGAGTTCTGCTTCATCCTCAAGGTACTGCTCATGGCTGAGCATCCTCAGGGCTGCCTGGGTGCCCTCCTGCCCCCCTGGGCAGCCCTGACTCCACTCTCCCCCAGGTGCCCTTTGAGAGCACAGACAACCAGGGCATTGTCTACACCTGGGTGGGCCGGGCAGCCGACCCTGACGAGGCCAAGCTGGCTGAGGACATCATGAACCACATGTTTGATGACTCCTACAGCAAACAGGTGAGCGGGGCTCAGTGCCACCTTACCTGGGTGACAGCGACCACCCAGGCCATGCTCAGCCCTGTTCCTGCCTTTGCAGGTCATCAACGAGGGAGAAGAACCCGAAAACTTCTTCTGGGTGGGCATTGGGGGCCAGAAGCCCTACGATGAAGATGCCGACTACATGAAGCACTCACGGCTCTTCAGGTGGGCACTGGCCTGGAGGGGGATGCTCCAGCCTGTGCTGATTCCCTTCCTCCCATAGATCCCATCTCCCTTGGGAATCCACCAGCCAAAACAGCTGCTCTATCCCATCCCTTCCCACTGCATAAGCCGAATCCTAACAAACTCATGCCTGATGCTGTCCCTGTCCATCTCCCCACAGATGCTCCAATGAGAAGGGTTATTTCTCCGTGTCAGAAAAGTGCTCAGATTTCTGCCAGGATGACCTGGCTGATGATGACATCATGCTGCTGGACAACGGGCGGGAGGTGAGCTGGGGCCATGAGGCTCTCCTGGGCCCAGATCTTCCAGTGGCTCTGTGGGCTGATCCCGGCTGCTGATCCTTTCTGCAGGTCTACATGTGGGTGGGCACCCAGACCAGCCAGGTAGAGATCAAGCTGAGCCTCAAGGCGTGCCAGGTAAGGCTTCCCTCCATCCTGGAACTGTGTGGGGGAGGATTTGGGTACTTCCATCCCACCTCACAGCAGTGCAGAGCTCTGGGCTGGGGAACACCAGCCCTGGAGCTTGGGAGAGGGCCAGGACCCCCATGGCTGTGCTCTGCCCCAGGTCTACATCCAGCACATGCGCTCCAAGGACCCCACACACCCCCGCAAGCTCCGGCTGGTGCGGAAAGGCAACGAGCCCTGGCCCTTCACCCGCTGCTTCCACGCCTGGAGCGTGTTCCGCAAGCCGCCCACCTAAGGGCAGGGGGCACCCAGAGCTCTGGCCACAGCCCCCTGGCATGGCTGGACCCCGGCCCCCCGCGCTGCCACCAACGCCAGGCTCCACCTGGAGCCGCTTCCCCCCGAGCTGGGGCCAGTGGGGATCACTGGGGCTGCCTCTCTGTCCCCCCTTCTCCCAGCACGGCGCCCAGCACAGCCCCTTCCCTTCCCGGGGGGCTCATGGGGTGGTGTGGGCTGCTGTCACGCCCTGCTTGGAGATGCTGCTGCCCCAAACCAGTGCTGAGCTCCCCCTGCAACTGGGAGACAGCAGTGATTCCCAGTTTGGGTGGGAGGATGCTTTGCTAAGGAGAACTGGGGGGAGTGAGGGGCTCTCAGCCCTAGGCCTTACAGCTGGTCCCTGCTGTCCTGGGGGATGGACCCCCAGCAGGGACCAGCCCGTCCTATTCATATCAATAAAGACTGCACTTCTCACCTCGACACTGTTCCAGGCTCTGGCTTGCTCCTAAATGGGGTCACCCCCACCCTTGATCATGCCTCATTGCAGCTCAGGGGAGCCCCAGCTCTGACCTGGCTCCAAGGCTCAGCAAACACCTGCAGCCCAGGCAGCTGATATTAAATGCTTTATTTTCAATATTAAAAACCAGTATTTTTAATAACTAAACAATGCTAAATTCATCTTACCAAAAAAAAAAAAAAAAAAAGGATGAGGTGAGGGGGGGGTTCTACCAGGGACGCTACAGCCCCGGCCTCGGCCGGCAGCGACAGAGCCCGACCCCCCCCCCAGCCACACACGTACCAAAGGAGAGCCTGGGGGGCACAGCAGCCCCGGGCCCCCAAAAAGAGAGGGGCAGGGGCCAGCAGAGCCCCGTGGGAACAGCCACCATGGGCCAGGGGACAGAGCCGGCGTCACCACAGCCCCCCAGGAGGACGAGGCCAGGCTCGGAGCCCAGGGGGGATTTGGCACAGTGAGACCCCCAGGGTGGGGCGGCCCAGCCTGGGGCAGGAGGGGGCTGGGGCAGCCCCATCTGCCCCCACCCCCAGCACCAACACGGACCAGGAGCAGGAGCCGGTGTGTGAAGATTCCACAGCGTGATCCCATCCCAAACCCACCCCGCGGCAGGAATTAGTGTCAGAAAGGAGCAGCAGGCACAGAGCCCAACCTGGAGAATAGCCCTTGGAGAAGCCACTAAGAGAAAAAGGCCACCTGTGACCCCCCACCGTGCCCCTCCTCGGGCTGCTCAAGGCCTCTGTTGCCCACTTGGGAGCCAGGGGATCCCCTGGGGACAGTCCCTGTGTGGCAGCCAGAGCCTCCTGGCAGGCAGGGAATGGGGCTGTAAACTGCAGGGAGCTGGGCATGTAAACACAGACCAGGGTATGGGGGCAGCCGTGCCCGGGGGCTTCTGGCCCCCCACTGCCCCAAGGGACCAAAACCGGGGGACAAAGGGTGTCCACAAGCCCCAGCCCTCCCCGTGGAGCCGGGGAAGCAGCAGCATCCCCCAGGAAGGGGGCTCTGGAGCAGGGGACAGTGACACTCGACCGTGTATAAAAAAGGAACTTATCTTCCCCGGGAAGAGTTTGTGCCCCACGGCCCCAGGGGCTCCGGGGCCGGCGGCCGGGCAGGGAGGGAGGTGTGTGGGCAGTGCCGGAGCCGGGCGTGGCCGGCACGGATGTTAGAGAGGAGGCGAGTCTACGTTACAAGGGGAGGGGCACAGGGGTCCAGTCGAGTCGCGCATCCCGGGAATCCGAGCACTGAGATGGGTCAGGGAGGCCGGCGGTGCCTGTGGGTGAGGCAGTTCCTCAGAAGGACAGTGACAGGGCTCAGGACAGGCATTCCCCCACCTCTACGAGCCCCAGGGACCACAACTCCATCTTCCTGAGGTGGATTAGGAAGCCAGAGCGCTGCGTTGGGGTCCCAACTCTAAATCCCACCCCAGGGATCACCAGCCCCTCACAGACCTCACTTAATGAGGATCCCCGTGGGCCGGGCCTCGTCCTCGCTGGCGTTCCTCAGGTTCCGCTCTGCTTCCTCCGAGGACCTGGGGCAGAGCAGGGTGAGAGGCACTGCCACGGCCCCTCAGCAACACCCACCCCACTCCCAACCCACTCACGCCAGGAAATCCTTCACTTCCTCCACGGTGATGTCTCCGGTGGTGTCCAGCGGGTTCTCCATGCTGCTGTTGGGGGAATCGATGGGGCCGGGCGAGAAGGCAGCCGGGTGCTCCTCAGGAGACCCTGGGGAGTCATGGGACAGGGGGGTTGGGGACAGCCAGGACACATGGCCAGGCACGGAGCAGGGCTGTGGGACGTGATATTTGTGCAGGGACAGGGTGGTCACTCACGGTCACTGTCCGAGGGGGAGTGCTGGCCCTCAGAGCTGCGTGGGACGTGGGTACCGTTGGCCTGCGGCAGCTTCGGTGTCACCGTTGAGCTGTTGCTGGAAGGAAACAGGGAAAAGTTATGGCCAGAACCAGTGTCATGGGGTGGGTGTACAGGGGTTCTACCATAGCAAAGCCCGCCATGCCCCCGAGACAGCCCACCTGAGGCAGGAGGTGTCCTGGAGCCGGGTGACCTCCAGCCGGCACAGTGGCTCCGTCACGTTCCTGGCACTCAGCGAGAAGCGCTCGAACTCGGAGGGTGAAATTAGGTAGAACCCTACAGGGGGACAACAATGAGCCTCATGGACTCCCCCAGAGGGCTGCAGGTGAGGTCAACATCCCATCGACACAGATGTCACCTGGAGTCCTCACCTTGGCCATGCTTGGTGAAGACACAGGAGGCAATGCCACTGATGTCCTCCTTACGGATGCAGCTGTAGTGGACCTGGGGCCGCAGGCTGGGCACAGTGAAGATGTGGATGTCCCCGAGGTTGGTGAGACAGGCCAGGCAGTTTTCCAGCCTCTCCTCAGAGCCAGCACTGGCCAGGCTCACCAGGGCCACCTTCCGCACGCGGCAGCCCTCGTGTGCTGTCAGCTTGAACTTGGTCTTGGCGCTCACTTTGGGCAGCGTGAACACCTGAGGGGGCAAGAGGAGCAAGGGTCGAGAAAAGGAACCTGTGGGGTTTAGGGTGGTATCTTCCCCTTGGTATCTTCCCTGTGGTGAATCCAAGGGGAAGATACCACCCTAGAACAAGTATAGGAGTGTCCCCAAAACCTGACTGGTCACTCCAGCCCTGTCCCCGCGTGATGAGGACATGGGATGTTTTGTGTCCCATCTCTACCACAGCAGGACACTGAGCCTGCGCTCACCTTGAACTGTTCCTCAGAGGAGATGAGCATGGAGTGGCTGCCCTGCATGTCGGGGGCCTTGGCCAGGTCCCGGGACACCTCGTAGGGCTCGGGCAGGGGGTTCCCCCGCCCGTCCAGCACGGCGATGGCCACCACGGGCGCCCGGTGCATCAGCTGGATCTCCTTCCCCAGCACCGCCTCCACCGCCCGCTCCGAGAACTTCTCCTGCGACGGCACCTCCAGGGCGTAGGCGAACACTGACCCGGAGTTGGTCCCTGCCCACATGGTGGGGCCGTGGTGGGCGGCTGTGGGGTGGAACAGCGTCAGAGCCCCCTCCCCGCAGCGTGGCACCAGCCAGACCCAGCTCGAGGGCTTTTCCCAGGAGGGAGGGGGGTCTCACCATCACGGAGGAAAGTGTCAGCGAAATAGAGGCACCGCACGACCCCCGAGAGGGAATCATCGGCCGAGCGGGGCTCGATCCGCCGCTGCACCGGCGTCATCTCCACCTCGGGGGGCCCCGCCTGCTCTGCCAGCTGCGCGTTGGCCTCCTGCACCTGGGGAGGGGACACGGGCTCAGTCCCTGCCAGGTGGGGACGGGGAGCTGCTGTGGGGGCCCCTGCTCCCTGCCCACCTTGCTGGAGGGGCTGCTGGCGTTGAGCCTCTTCTTGCCCGACACGCGGCTCTTGCGGATGCGGCGGAAGGACTGACGCAGGGACTTCTTGAGGGACTTCACGCGGGACAGGGGCCCCTCCATGGCCAGCGAGTCGTTGGGGTGCAGGGTACACCTGTGGGCACCGACGCTGCTCAGCATCCACCACGTCACCCCAGAGGGTCCCCAGCACTGAGGTCCCCCCATACCTGGCCAGCACGGGGTTGCGCCGGTAGTAGTCGAAGAGCCCAAAGCCGTGGCTGGTGCCGAAGGCCACGAGGTTCCACTCAGAGTGCAGGGTGACAGCGGTGACAGCGGCAGGGGGCACGCACTGCACCAGCACACTGGGCTGGAAGCCCGGGGGGAAGTGGAGGGGCCCATTCCGGGGGCCCAGCCGGTCATGGCCCTTCCAGGTGAAGCCCTCACGGTCCTGCAGCAGGTCCACGGTGGCCACGCTGACGGCGTGCTCTGACTTCTCATCGCTCAGCTCCATCACCAGCACCTGCAGGGACAAGCAGAGACAGGGGGACACACTGGAGCCCCTCGCAGACAGCCAGCCTGCAGCACAACGGGGCTAAACAGGGTTGGAGCCTTTCAAGGACAACCATGAGGGTCTGCAGGGTCTGTAACTCTGCTCACACTATGGGTCCCCAATGGGGGACCCAAGAGGTGCTTGGGCAGCCTCTGCTCTGTCCTTGCCCCCCTACCTGCCCTGCCGTGCCAGCCACCACCATCTTGGCCGTGTACTTGCAGAGCGCGATCTTCTGCACGCCCAGGCGTGGGTCATCGCTGTAGGGATCAAAGCAGCCCACCTGCGGGAGGGGACAGCTGAAGGGACAGCCAGGACCCCCCACACAGCTGTGGGGCAGCCCCCCTGCACCCCCACATCCCTCCACCAGCTGTGGCACACGGGCCACTCTGGGCATCACGCCCAGGAGAAGTCTGTCCCCACGCACCCCCTGGCGCTTCCCCCATGCTGGGGCAGACCCGCGGGACGGGGCCCACGGAACAAGCGTCCCTTGTGTCCCCACAGTGCGTCATACAGCAGCTGTGCCCTGAGCGGAGGACACATCCCCGGGGCGCAGCCGAGATGGCTCCAGCAGGTGCATCCCCCGTGCCCAGCTCTGGGTTTGCCCCCTCTGGTGCTGGCAGAGCCAGGAGGGTGCCGAGGTCCACGGCAGTGTCCCCCTGCCCAGGGGACCTCACCTTGCGGAACGGCGGCCACTCCTCGTCGCCCGCCTGGTTGAGGCTGTCGTTGTGCTCACAGTCTGTCTGGAAGATGTTGGCGGTGCCCAGCTTGTAGAGGGGCTTCAGGGAGACCCCTGAGGCGTCCCAGAACCGCACCGTGCCGTCCTCGTGCCTGGGCGGGGGGGTCCTGTCAGCGCGGGGCCCCGACATCTGCCCGGCTAACAAGAGCTGCCTGTGTGCTGGCAGCCACCGTGCCAGAGGGGGGGACAACGGGGGACAGCGCAGCGGGTGACACACTCATGCCCAGCCACAGCAAGAAGGGGCAGCCCACCCGAAAAGAGGGAGTTGATGCCAGCACCATCCCATCCCACTCACCCACCACAGGAACGGGTATGGATGTGTTCTCCCCCACATTTTGGGTTTCCCAGGCCCCCTCCCTGCTGCCAGCCCACTCACCCAGTGAGGAGAAGCCCCCTCTGCGTGGGCTCCTGGGCCAGGTTCTTTCCCCCATCAATGGGCCAAGCCTGGAGAGGGATGGACGGAGGGATGAAGCCCACTGGGCCATGCCCACGGGAGGGGGCTCAGCAGGACCCCTCCCCACCATCCCCATCACTGACCGCAGAGGATTGCCGGGGGCTCTGCTGCTCGCCCACACTGACGATCCTCTCCCACAGCTTGAGGGGCACGTTGGAGACATGGCAGGAGCAGGTGATGGCAGAGGAGTGGAGCGGTGCCAGGTACGGGGCGGGGATGGTGGGCCAGCCCGGAGTCTGCAGGTCGATGGCCACCAGCTCCTCCTCCACCAGCACCACCAGGGCTCGGGGGTTCTCAAAGCCTGGGGAGGGGGGAGATGGCTGCTGCATGTGGAGACCCCCACACCACCACCCACTGCCCCGGGTGGCCCTGGCAGGACGTACCTCCCTCGGGCACCTCCGCGCTCTGCACAGTGAAGAAGTCGATGACACGGGAGGTGAAGTCGAGCGTGGCCAGGGTCTGGCCCTGCAGCACGCTGACACAGTGCCTGTCACCGTAGCTGGCCCGTGGCATCCCCCCACTGAAGATGATGAAGGGGTTCCTGGGTGGGATGAAGCAGCTTCCATCAGACCCTGGACCCCCACGTGCCCCCTGTGCCCAGCCCACCCACCTACCCTGACTCGCAGGTTCTCCAGAGGATTTTGCTGATGGCTTTGCAAGGGAACGGCCCTGAAAGCAAGACACCAACACTGTGGTTGTAGCAGTGGGATGGGGGAGATCAGCTCCCAACTCCAGAGCCCCCCCAGACCCTGCTCTGTACCGTAGGGGATGGTGGACATGACAGGCTGCTGGCTCCTCTGGCCGGTGCCACCCACTGCCCACACCATGTAGCCACCGTCGCTGTGGGAGCTGACGATGCTCTTCCCACTCTGCTCCCATGCCAGGCTCTCCAGCTGCTGTGGGGACACACGGGGGGCTCAGCACTCAGATGGGGACACCCTCACAGGGCCACAGCCCCAGCAGCCCCTGCCAGCCTTGGTACCTGGTTCCCCAGGAAGAGATGCTGGACAACACGAGTGCTCTGCTCCCACAGGGCCACCAGCCCCCGGCTGTACCCGATGAGGAGGCGGCTGCTGTCGCGCGGGTGCTCCTGGATGGACTCCACGGGCCCCAGCGCCTTCCCACAGCGATAATCATCGGGGACACTGCGAGGGGGACACGCACAAGGGGTCAGAGGGGGGCTGGGGGTGGCGGGGACAGGGCATGGGGTCTGCAGGGCTCTCACCTCTGCAAGATCTCATCCGGGAAGAGGGTTTTGTCCTCCAGCAGCGTCAGGGTGGGCAGGGTGACAAAGTACACAGCACCGCCCTCGGTGCCCAGGCAGACCATGGCACCAGCAGCCATGGGCAGGACCACTGTCACCCGTGTGATGCCAGGGGAGCAGCTGTGGGGGGAACAGGGGCTGCCTCAGCACCGTGTTGGGTCTGGGGGAGAGTCACAGAAACCCCAGACCTCCCCTCCTCCATCCCTACATTTCCCTCTCCCGGAGCCCAGGAGGACAAGGACAGGGTGTCCTCCCAGGAGGAGGACAGCCTCAGTGCTGACAGCAATTACATCCATCCATCCATCACCCCCAGGCCCTGCCAGCACCATAAAAACTCCAGAGCTGTTTCCCTGCATTCAGCATCTCAGTCAGGATCAGAGGAGCACCCCAGTGGGGAAAACACCACCACGGAGAGGACCTTGGCCACCATCCCCCCACGAGCAGGCCGGCTGCTCCCACGCAGGGTTCCCAGCTGGCTCTGGCCACAGCCCCGCGGGGGAGTGGCTCAGACCCCCCCAGGCAAGTACTTAGTGCTGCCGGACCCTGGGCGTCCCGGGAGGCCGAAGCTGCGGGTCTCTTCCAGCTGGGAGCAGCCCTCCTTCTGGCACACCTCCCACAGGTGCAGGGTGTTGTCATCCAGCAGCGACAGGAGCCAGCCCTGGGGACGGGGGATGACAGCGGGGTGTGGGAGGTGCTGGGGGACTGCTGCCAGGTTCCCCCTCCCCAGGACACCCCCGTACCTGGCCGGGAAGGAAGTGCAGCTGGGTGACAGTGGCCGTCTCCTTGTGCAGCCCCGTCAGCTCCACGCCTGGCGCGCCATATCTGGGGGGGCCGTCAAAGAAACAACGAGGGAGGAGCCCCCCCACCTTCCCCAGCAAAGCTCAGGACTCTCCGAATTCCCCCAGGTCACAGTTCTGCCTGCAAACATCAGTTTAGCCCCTTGTCCCCAGAAGAGCCAGAGCATCCCTGACAGCACCACCATCCCTGTCTGGGATCCATCGAGCACCTCCAACTCCAAGCAGGACGCCCTGAGTCAGCCTGGGATCTACCAAGCACCTCCGGCTGGGACACTGCAGGTCGGGCTGGGATCCACCAAACACCTCCGGCCAGGATGTCCCGGGTCAGGCTGCGGCCAGCAGAGCAGGGTGGGTGTGCGAGCGGCGCCGGGAGCCCCGGCACGCAGCGGGGTGGGGTTCGGCATGCGCCGGCACAGCCTCACTCACCCGACTGGTCCC
>JAHLSL010000037.1:607726-625547 GCA_025920805.1 Petroica traversi
GGCGGCCGATGGGACGTGTAGTCTTCCAACTCAGCGCCCTCTACGCTGGATTGATTTATATTGTTTTTTTAAATCTTCTCTTTTCGGTTTTTTTCCTCCCCGTGGGCGTGGCGGGGGACAGTGAGGGCACCCCCAGGCTGGCCATGGTGGTCGCAAAGCCCTCATAACCATGGGGTGTCGTGGATTTAGGGTCTCATCCTGTGCCCCACAGCCATGGGGTGCATCAACATGGCGGCGCCCCGGCTCCCAGGCCTGGAGCATCCTGCCGGCTCCCAGAGTTAACATTCGAGCCTCATTCCCGGCTGCCGAGTCATTATTCCCGCCAGGGCACCGGCGATATTGTTCCCCGCTGCCCCCACGGCATCATCCCCAGGTGGGAGGGGGAGCAACCGGCCCTGCACCCAGTTTTGGGGTGAGTCAGCCCGGGCAGGGCATGGCTTCCCCTCCCTGCTGACTAACCCCGGCCCTGGGGAGATGCGGCACCGGGGTGACGCAGGGTTTTGGGGCGGAAAACACCCGGGGGCGAGCGGGGAACGCTGCCCCGGTGGTGGGCTCGGGGATGGATGGATGGATGGAGGGGCCTGAAGCACAGGGACAGCCCCGGGGACTGAGGGTGGTGAGGCCGGTGCCAGTGGTGGGTCCTGGCTCTGAGGAGGGAGAAGAGGAGGAAAAACTCAGAGGGGGAAGAGGGAGAACAAAAGGGGAGGAGAAGAGAGAGAGGAGAGGTAGAGGAGGGGAGTAAGAGAGAAAGAGGTGTGAAGAGAGGGGAAAAGGGAGGAGAGGAGGAAGAGGACAGGAGAGAGAAGGGAGAAGAAAAGCAGGAGAGGAAGAAGAGAGGAGGAGGAAGAGCAGAGGCCACATAGAAGACCAGAAGACTCCATCCACCCCCTCTCTGGCACCTCACACCCATCCCAGCATCTCCCTCTGGTGAGGGAGGCTCTGCATGAGGCCGAAGCACAGGGTGCTGGCAGGAGGAGGAGGAGGAGGAAGGCAGAGATCCCAGTCCCTGCTTTCTAGGACAGCACAGGAGGCACAGCCACTGCATTTGGCCGTCCTGTCCCCGGGGAGCCAGTGATTCCCTTTATTTAGAACCAGTTCCCTGCTCCCAACCACCTCGTTCCTGCCAGGGGGAATCGAGGCACATCCCAGTACCACCACACAGGCAGGCAGAGTGATGCTTTCTGCTTTTATTCAATTAATGCAGCAATCTATACAAGAAAAAAAAAATAATAATATGGAAACCATGAAATTCCAAACCCTGACAGTGAAGAACCAAATTCTTCCTAAGAATCAACCGGAATTAAAAGATTCCCCCACGTCAGACTGTACATAAAATAATCTCTGCCCCATTTACAGCGTTTCACACAGTACTTCTCGTATCTCAAACTTCAGAACTGTACAACTTTGTTACAAACCACGCTTTTTCCTAGGAAAAGCTTACAGAAAAAAATATTGCCACTTTCTTTTTTATTTTTTTATTCTTTTTTATTTTTATTGGTAACAAAAAAAAATTAGAATCTTTTAAAAAACAAAAATTAAAGACAGCCAGAACTTTTAAGTGTGGGCAGGGGAAGGAGCAGAGATATTTCTCAGCCGAATGTTTCTCCTCCCAACAGGGAAAGGGAACACTTTTGGCAGGTAAAAGACTCTTTGCTGCTGGTGGGGGTCTAGACCCCAGCTTCCCTCCGAGCCCTCCTCAAAGCCTGGCAGCTGTTTTGATCCATGGGCTTGGAAAATTCCACCACTGACCCTTCTTGAGATACGGTAACAGCAACAAACCCCAATTCCTCCTGTTCTTTGCAGAAAAAGCAGGGATGAACCCCACCAAAGCAGGGATGAACCCCACCTTCCTCCCCCTTCCTTAGGAAAGGCAGTTCTCCTGGTCTGGGCTGTGGGTCTGGGCACGTGGATTGTCACACTGGATGGAGCTCCCAGTTTGGGGCTGAGCACAGACACGCTGTGGGTGGATGGAGAGGTTGGACCACGCAAGGGGATCAGACACAACAAAGCCAAGGGGTCAGGGCTGTGCATGGCAGAAGTTTCCCCTCCAAACTAGAGCTCACCCTGCTCAGCACCAGCCCCATTTCCCCAGCCTGAGCTGATGCCTGTGTGCAGCCCGACAGAGAAAACCAGGAATTCCAAGCCACAGTTTTCACCAGACAGGTTACAGGAAGGATCCAGACTTCTGGACCCGTTTCTAGTTTCGAATCCAGGTTTCACTCTGATGTTGTTCAGTGCAAAAGAGTTAAAAAACCATGTTATCTACACATATACATCCGTGTCTATAGAAAATGTCTGTACAAGTGGGAGATGGCCCTGCCTGCACGCTGGGGACTCCTCTCCTGAGGGATGCTGTGGGTTCTGCCCACTCCCATTCTGCTCCCCCTCTCTCCAAGGTGTCCCAAACCACTCGGGTTAAAAACCAAGAGCAGATCATGGCTGGAGAGGAGCTCCTCCTGTCCCCCCTAGCCAGGGATCTGAGCCATGGCATGGATGGCAGGAGGGAAGGAGGGAAAGCTCCCGAGCAGGACATGCAGGAATACCAAAACAAGATGGGAAAGGATTCTTGCACATGTTCAGACTGCACAAGGATTGGGATGAGGTGATGGCTGGCACCAGGCTCAAGGCAAGACCTCAGGATGGCAGAGACACAGCCAGCACCACAACCCATGGGAGTCCTGCTCTGGGAAGCAGCTGTGGAAAGGCTGTTCCAGCTTCATTCTGAGTTGACAACAGAGTGAACTACCCATATTGGAGAGCTAGGGGTAAAAATGGGAGCCAGGAGGGGAAAGGGGAGAGCTGAGACCTTTGGCAGTGACCACTGTCACCATCTGCACCCACAGCAGAGCCCAGCACAGGGCATGGCCAGGATGGATCCAGAAACACAAAGCCATCAGGAGGAGAAGGGATCTCTGCTCCCTGCGTGCAGTTTTGCTATCAGGGGAATGCCAAGCTTTCCAAAACAAGGGGGTTTGTGGCCAAGAGCTGGCCTGGATTCGCAGCAGAAAGCTGGGAAGGTGAGGAACATTGCTTCAAATGCTACGTGTGGTCTGAAAACAGCATTTTCAAGGTTTCACAAGCAGCAGAAGCACAAACCTTTGGATCTCTGGACTGACAAGACATGTTCCTTCAGAGGCTGTGCCTCAGCATGGAGCCAGTGGGGGCTCTCACCAGGAAAACCACTGGACAATCAGAGACAGGCATTGGGGACCTCACCAACACCCCCACAGATCAGCTGCAAGGTCCTCTGAGCTCACATGACAAGGTCCAGCCTGAGCAGAACCCCAACACCAGGCAAAAATCAGCAGGGAAGGAAAAGGACACTGGGACTCAGATGTCACAAAGTCCTCGATCAGCACTGCAGGGAACAATGCCTGGCTGGTTGTTTTAGACCAGGAGGCCCTCAAGACAGCAGCAAACAGGTTTCAAAATATATTACATCTTTTTATTGCCAAGCGTGCAGACCATGAAGTGTGTGGGGGACACGACACTAAGAAAAACTACAATTGGAGGGAGGGCAAAGCAGTAAAAATTTAAAAATAAGACTACTCCTTACAACTGCCAACACTTGGGTTCAAAGAATCAACTGGAGGAAGTTCTCCTTAAAAGTACAGCTCTAAATATGGCGTTGGGCCCCAAACTTTGCAAACACCAAAGCTTTGGTCTGGGCTAACGCAAACCAGGTGGGAGAAGAGGATGATGATGGCAGATGCTCTAACATAACTCCACAGGGCTGAATGCCTGATTCTTCTCAGCATTTCCTGTAGCAACCAGAAAACTCCCCAGCCCAGAACACAGGCAGGAATAAGCCAGGAGAAAGCAGGCAACTTCAGTGCTGGATGCACTGAACCAGGGCCAAACTCGACCCCTGCAGTGTCCCTGCTCCCAGAGCCAGCCTCGGAGGGGACAGAGCTGCTCAGCTCCCCCAAGGCCATGGCAGCTCCTGTTCCTGCTGCTTTCAGAGTGCAGCCAGTCCCTCAGGGTGGGACAGCTGTGCTGGGAATGCTGCACTGACTCGGGGCTCTTCTCGGGGGTCCCAAGGCACAAACCCTCACAAGCACAGCGTCTCCTACTCCTCTTGGCTATCCCCAGCTCTGGGAAGCAGCACGTGCTCAGTGTGATCCCTCACTTGGCAGCCCTGAGATTCCAATATGGATCTCAGGAGAAAGCTGGGCCAGGTTTGCTTCCTCCTCAGGCACAGCACAACCCCATCCAGACCAGCACTGAGAAACCAGAGCTCTAGTACATTCTTCTCGGAGAGGGCGGCGCAGGGACACAAGGCTGCGAGCCCACGCTGGCTTGGGAAAAGGGTCTGGAAAGGAAACTTACGGCATTTCAAACACTAAAGTGCAACAAAAATGTCCTAAACCCTTTGAAATCGATTGCAGCAAGAGGGGTCTGCAAAGCTTCAAACTTCCAGTTACTGCAGGGCACCCTTAAAACAGACCCAACAACCACCAGGTAAGAACAGACCAAGGAGCCCTTTGGTGAAACAAGGAATATGAGCCCACCACGGAATTTCAGCTCCTGGGGTCAAACATCATATTTAGAACATTTGGAAAGAAAAAGTGTTAAAGCAAAAAAAAAAAAAAAAAAAAAAAAAAAGAAAAAAAGGAACAAAACCAAAACAAAAGTACAATTCTTGAATCTTGCGCAATGAAACAGTTAAACTTTTTGGTGTTTTCAAAAGAAATCCCAACAGACAACCTGGCATAACTTTATCTGCTTCCTAAGGGAGAGATGCCCGCTTGACCCATGACTCAGGACACCACGTGCACTGGACATGTTCCATCCTCACGTATGTCTCAGCATTCCTCCATTCATAAAACCAAATCCTTCCTGTTTACTCTTCAGCCTGAAAGGAAAAACCAAAACTGAAGCTAGATGGAAGATAGCCAGAGGGAGGAGAAAGTTTTCACAGACTGGAGGCCAATCTCATCAGCTCCACGAGCCTGGGAAGTGCAATCCTCAGTGTCGCCTCATTTTGACTTTCCTGGCGGGGCTGCCATCCTCCTCTTCCTCATCACAGTCCTCTGTGTACTCATAAGACCTTCTCCAATAGTTCTCAGAGCTGAAGTTGCTCCGTCTCCTATGTTTTGGTAAGAGGACTGAGCGCCTGTTCTCCTCCTTATCCATTTCTAGAATCCGTGGCCTGTGGAGAGGGAGAGAACAGGGGTCAGAGCACATCACAACAGGACCCAGGCCTTCCTCCTGGACATTATCTGCAGGTTAGTTGCCATGACAGCTCTGCCTGCTTTCCCACTGCTTTCCCAGCACTGGCAGAGCAGGAACAGATCACCAAGGTGCACCTCCCAGTGGGAGCTGAGAACTTTGCTGTGATGGGCCAGTTCTTTCCATTCCCAAAACAAGCTTTGGCCTTTACCTCCACCAGGAACATGTCCAGTCACCTCTTTTTTTTAACTTGCAGCTTGTGGCCTCAGGAAATGTAACTTGGGGAGTGGGGTCTGTCTCTCCTGCAGCAGAATTTAGAGCACAGAGCTGAGCTCCTTATGGCGCAGGATCACACCACAGCTCCAAAATCCTTTGTCCTCTCAAATATTAGTACAGTGCAGTTGTTATTTCTACAGAGCTGCCTCTGATCACTTTCTAGCAAGACTGGGTTGGTGGGCTGCACACACCACTTATTTTATCCAAGTGGTTCCCGAGAGATCCCACTAGGATATCCACGAGAATTACCTGTTACACTAGAGTCTCTGAAGGCCAGAGAAAGAGAAAAACATGTTTTTCACACCCATCTGCTGCAGGAGCCTAAGCAAGCCATCCCCCACAGCCTGATAAGGTCACATCAGGCTGAAAAACAGCTCTGACGGATGTGCACATTTGTCCCGCATGATCGCTCCCCTAATCAGGCACCAGCCCTCTGTGCACTCCCAGGGAAGCTGCATCTAAACCCAGCTCCACATCTTCATCCATCCTCCCTGCCCATGTCCAGGTGAATGAACACTGCTCACAAACAAACCATCTCCACCCTCCTCCCTCCAGGACAGGTTGAAACAGGGCTGGGACCGTGCGGCAGCCAAGCCCTGCCACCAAGTCAACTTTTGGGTTGTACCCATTGTGCAGAGAATGCCATCTGGATCCTCAGAAAGCTGTGGAATTGGGATATCCAGGACAGCTGGCAGACTGGCCATCACTCGTGGCTATCAGTGTGCTCACACCAAAGTGTTTAAGGGAAGCCTTGCTGCAGAGCTCAAGCTTGTCTGAAACCTCAGCAAGGAGCTTCCCTGAAGGTCAGGCTTAAGCATCCACACAGTCTGGTTTCTCACACAAAAATACACACACGCAGCTCTGGAATCAAAACAGGCCCGAGAAGCTTCCCAAGAAGTCCTTAACCTTTCCCAGATAGCAAACCCTCACGTTCCCTCCCAGAACTGCTTTCATAATATAGTTTAACACAGCTGCACAGGTTGCTTGGCAATAGAGGTCAAAAATGATTAGCTGCAGGGAAACTATTGTTCTGAACGACTGCATTATCAAAAGCCAGCCAAATCTATTGCTTCTTCATTATGCCACTCACAGGATAAACAATGTAAGCTGCTTACAGCCACAGCTCAGCCTCCACAAGTCTGGGAGGAACACATAAAGAGCTCATTCTGATAAAACAGATCTGGGCATCACAGAGAGCACCTGGCAGGTGCAAATCAGAATGTTTTAAATACGTTCTGAGGCCAGGAATTTCAGCCATGTGCTGATCTAGAGACACCATCCCAAACATTGCTCCTAGCAGAGATGATCCTACCTGTGGGCAGCATCAGGATCTGCTTTGCGATGGGACCGCTTTGGTTTCAGGATCTGGTCCCGGTTGCTTCCTGACAGGCGGTCAGAGTTATAACCTGGTGGCAACACAGAGCTACTCAGGGATTTTGTTTCCAATCGAGGAGCATCTAGTCTTGTTCTGCAAATATTTAAAGAGAAGAGAATTTGCAAGGAGCTTCTACAGAACGACCGGTGCTGCAGCAGAACCCTCCACCCCAACCATGGCTCGGGAGGAGGGGCAGGAATACCACACTCCAAAGCACAACAAGCTGCAGTTTTGTGTGCTAAAAAGTTCACAGAATCACAGAAAGGTTTGAGTTGGAAGGGACCTTGAACATAACTCATTTCAACCCCCTGCCACAGGCAAGAACACCTTCAACTAGACCAGACTACTCCAAGCCCTGTCCACACTGGCCTTGTACACTTTCAGGGATGGGGCAGCCACAACTTCTCTGGGCAACCTGCACCAGGGCCTCCCCACCCTCACAGGAAAGGATTTTTTCCTTTTATATAATTTAAACAAACTCTCTGTTTATATAATTTAAACATTCCCCTTTATCCTGCCTTGGCTTAGGGACACAGAGTCATGAGATGAATGCAAAAGGTGCTGGGCTCACTGCAATCCCAGCTCTGGGATAAGGAGCAGAGGTGCTGGAGCAGCTGTGAAATCCTGCAATAACCCACAGCTCCAGTTAATCCACCTGGGTGGGAGATGCCCTGCAAAAGCCTCATCACCTGCAACAGTAATAACTGCTTCCACCTGGAAACTCCCTTCTGCCCACGGATCTCCCGGGGTCAGGTGTTCCACTAAGAGGTGCAAAGAGTTGAAGCACGAGTCAGGAGAAGGTGTAGCAAACAGAAGCTGCACCACATCCCTTCCAGGAGCTCATCCCAAAGGAGAACTGTCAGAGGACATGGCCATGCACAGGTGAGGGAGGCAGCAACAATGAAGGGGGAGAACCCCTGCTTGCTCTCCAGTGCTGAGCTTTAGCTCCAGGGATGTTTCCACAGGAGAATCCCAATCTAAGCTTCCATTAGGAAGCACATCCCGTTGCCAAGCTTCTCTCTGCCATCGGGGAGAGCCTCTTCAGCTACTCAGGGTGATGCCAGACTGGCACAGGCAAAGCTGGGCATGGCAGCCTGAGTTTGCCCAGCATGCCAGAAACAAGGAGCACTTCCGCAGGCAGCTGCCAGGCTGGAGCCTGTGCCTGTCCACGCTGTCATCCTGAGTTGTTCTCAGCTCCAGGGCTGGAGCCAGTCCAGCCTGAACACCACAGGCATTGCAGATCCTGCCCCTGACAAGTGAGGTGGTTTAAATACCTCTCAAATACAACAGGGGCTGCAATTCAAACAAGCCAACCCCCAAATACACGGCAAGGGAACACCAGCCACGCTCCCTCTGGCCAGGTACAAGGAGAGGTGACACTAAAATGGAGAACCTACCAAACTTAAATAGAGAAACTCTATTTATGAGAGTAAAAGCAGAATGGCAGCAAAAGCCTCTAAAATGACTTTCAAGGCCTGGTTCCAAAGGTCTCATTTCTATACCCACCTCCCACGTTACCTCTCCCAGCATCTCATAAATCAAGAGCACCACTACTCCTCTCCTCTGGCTCAAAGCTCTTCCAAACCCCGCTGGCTCTCGGCAGCTCTGAGCTCCAACACACAGGAAACACTGAGCACTCAAGTGTTTATGACCTGCTTGGTAACCACGCTGCTCTGGAGAATCCTGCAAAACCCTGCTGCTCCTCCAGCTCCCACAGCTTTGTTCCCCTGCCGCTGTTGGCGAGAACACGCTCAGAGCAGAGGCAAGAGCAGAGTCAGGCTCAAATGTCTGGGACCCAGCAGGCTCTGGCAGAATTCAGAGCTGAACAACCCAGCTCCAACTGGATCAGAATCAGATCACAACTGATATGATCAGGAAAGATCAGGGCTGATCCTCACCACGAAAAAGAGGAAAGAGGAGTTTTACGAGGCCGCTGGCTGCTCCCGAGCCTCTGGTGCTCGCAGGCCACCAGCGGAAGTTGCTGTTTTCCTGGTTGCATAACAGCCTGTTCCAGGCACAGCCACATGATCCCGGGATGGGGAATGGGTTTGTGCAGCCATCCATGACACGGGGACACCGGGCATGGGCACACACACCCAGCACCGGGGACACACACACACCCGGCACCGGGGACACCCGGCATGGGGACACGGGGAGGTGGCCGCCCTCACCAGGGATAAGCAGCAATTAATAAGCTCTATTTGGCAGCAATCGCAGCGCAAACGTTGCCACGGATTCGCCACGGCAGCAGAGGCTGTGTGGAAATAATCACCGGAGCGGGGGGTTTATGCTTTGCTCAAGAGAAAAATACTGGTGTGGTTTCATCTGGCCTGGCTGATGGGCAGAGAGACTTCTGCTCTGACACCAAGCAAATCAGGCCCCAAAAATCAGGGGGAGGAAGAAGGACGTGCTGCTGCAGAGGGGTGGCTGAGCAAACAAAGCCAGCAGAGCTACAGGCTCTGTCCCTTCAGCAGGAATGCACCAGGTCAGCTGGGTATAACCACAGAGACTCCACTGCTCCTCCCAGGACTTAAAGAGGCTTATAAAAAATACAGAGAGAGGCTTTTTTACATGGGGAGATGGTCATAGGACAAGAGCGAACAGTTTTTAACTAAAAAAGGGAGGATTTAGATTAGGTATTAGAAAGAAATCCTTTACTCAGAGAGCAGCGAGGCACTGGCCCAGGTTGCCCAGAGAAGCCCAGTTTGGATGGCTCAGATTAAGCTGGCCCAGTGGAAGGTGTCCTTGCACATGGCAGGGCTTGGAACAAGGTGAGGTTTAAGGTCCCTTCTTGCCCAGATGCACTTTGAGGGCAGCCAGGCTTGACTGGAACAATCCAACGCCCTCAGCTTACCAAGGCTGGAGAAGCAAGAGGCAGAGCCAGTCTGAACAGGTACATTTGATACCTGCACAGTTTGGGCAGCTTTAGTTCATTTATCTGAGTCTGTCTTTTCCAGGGAACTGCTCCACAACCCAGGACAGGCAGCTTCTCTTTGCCAAAGTCCAACCAAAGCAGCTACAAGACTTGGAGATGCCTCCTTGTCAGCCTTTGTGCTGCATTTCCCTGGCTGCTCCAACACCATGAACACAACAGCTGTAAATTCTTATCACAGCCTCTTGCCCCAAACCTCCTGTGGCCATACCCAGCTGTGGGGTGGTTTGGCTGCAGCCTGCCTTTCATCCCCCTCTATCTCCTGCCACATCTCATCCTGCCTCCCTGGGCCTGGCCTGATTCTGCCTGGCTAATGCCTCAGGGCTGCTGTTTTTCCTGCCTTCATTCCATGGGTTTCTCCAACCAGATGTCCAACTCCACTCCACTGGCTTTGTGCCATATCCTCATAACATTGCCAGACTTGTTTTGAAACCAACTAAGCCATCCAAAAGCTCATCCAGTCTCAATCCAGACCGCTTGCCTGCGAGCCTTATGCCAGCCTGGGCCACAACCACAGCCCTGCCACCAATGCCCATGTTTTTGGCTGGGTTTACAGGACTCAAAGTTGTATGTTTTCATTTAAGACACTTCTTGATAGCAGAATTACTGCTACCACCTTCCAAGGCACAGGGGTCAATGTGTGGAGGTCACATTTTTCTGTCTCCTAGTAGAAGGAACTGATAGGAGAGGACATTTCCAGGCAAAAAAAAAAAAAAAAAGGTTTTACTGAGGGACTTTGGGGTGGGGTTGGTTTACTGTGTCTCCATTTTCTTAAGAGCTTTAGGAACAAGCACTGACTGATGAAATGCCATCATGAGTGCTATTCTAGAACAGGAAACTTATTTCTAAAACAGCTTATGGAGCTTGGCTTCCCAACACAGACTCCAAGGACAAGCTCTGTAACGAGCATGGAACTCTCTACATGTTTCCCTCCAAAGCCAGGAAACAAAAAGGAAACAAAAGCCATGCTACCAAGAAAACTTTCTCTGCTTCATGGGACATCCTTCATCACAAGAATCAGCTTCAAAGGACCAGCCAAAAACTCACATGTGTGCGTATCACACAGCCCAAAACAAGAGTTTGATATTGCAGCTGTTTGGAGCTGGGCAGCCAAGGAAAGCCAGGTGTTTGGGCACCAGCAGGGCTTGCAACCCCAGACATTACAATGAAGTGCTGCTGCACAGAGCCAAGGAGTGATTAACCCTGCAGGAATAGGCTCCAGCCACTTCCACTGCTGGGTACAGCAAGACCAGAGCGAGCTCAGAGTGACACCCAGTCAAGGTGTGAGATCAAGGCAGCAAATTAACAAGCAAGGCAGTTTTCATGACACCACATCCACGTTTATCTGGAGGGCTTCACCACTTACTTTCGGAGGATGATGACAGCTCTCCTCTCCTTGATGTCCTGTGGTCGAATGCAGTGTGTGATTTCGTCGGCCGCATACCCACTGACAAAAGAAACAAAAAGCCACCATCAGGGAGATGCCAGGCAGAAGCTGAGAGTGGTTTCCAGCCTCAACAACTCAGTTTGGGCTGTACTTACTAACTTCTACCAGGAATTCCTCCTTCAAACACCACCCAACAGACATACAGGAGCTAGACTTACAGAAGGAAAAAATACCGGGAAAGAACAAGGACAGTCAGGGGGTTTTAGGACTCAATTTTTTAGCATACCCCAGAGGAAACTGCCACCTGCTCCAGCACTGTGAAATAAAAAATGTAGAAATGTAGAACTGTAGATTCAGATGATTAATTTACGAAGAAATTAGAAAGCAACAGGGGAAAAAATGAGCACATTCTTCCAAAGCATCATCTCAAACATGCCTATGAGAAAAGCCTTCTCTCACAGTGCAGATGTGCAGCACCCA
The DNA here is from genome assembly GCA_025920805.1 of Petroica traversi. NCBI lineage: Eukaryota > Metazoa > Chordata > Aves > Passeriformes > Petroicidae > Petroica > Petroica traversi. Next base: position 619,349 of record JAHLSL010000037.1, read on the forward strand.
AACACATCACAAGGTTTTTAGTCACAGAGGGGTGCAGTGGTGCTAAGAGCTGAGCCTCTCACCCCCTTCCCCTGGGCACAGACACCTCAGCACCCTCCCCAGCACATGGCACATCCTCAGCCAACATCACCAACCTAACCCAGTATATATGGGATAACCTCCAAATTCAGACCTGCAAATCAAGCTGTACCCCGCTAAAACCTCCCTGTTACAGGGTGAAACAACTCCCTGGGCTGAGGAACAGCCCAGGTTCAAGCAGTAGCTGTTGTCAGGAGTGTTTCACTGAGTGAGGTGACTCCAGACACTCCACATTTTCAGCAAGTTGGAGAAAAGCCATGGCCAAGGAGAGGCCCAGCTTCCCACAACACACTGGAGCATTTCCTCATGGCTGCTTCTCTTTCCAGCTGGACTCCTGCGCCCAGCAGAGCAAGTGGAATCAGGGTGGATCCATGGAGAGTGACCACAACACCTGCTACAGCTCACAAACCATGCTGGGAGCACATCCCTGCACTCCAAGGGTGAGAGGCAGCAGATCCCAGCGGTGGGGCCTGCCCTCTACCTGCCGTTTGGAGAGTGTCACTCACTGAGAGCCTTCTGCAATCCAGCACGGGGAAAAGAGAAGCTAAAACACCTTCAGAGTGCCTGAAACACCCAACAAGGACAGGAGCACCTTGGAAAGCACTCAGGTGAGAGCTGCTCAAGCCTGCACACCCAGCCTGAAGGAGAAATCACCAGGCTCAGTGTCCCCACGAGGCTTTTCTGTGCTGGCACTCTGGGGTCAGGGGCTGGCAGGTTATTCAGGACACCCTGAGCAGAGAACAGAGCTCACACACGCAAGTCTTCTCCAGGGACAGGACCGGGTTTCCTTGATCTGGTTAGATAACCCACCCACTCACCCAGAAACACACACCTCCTCACACACAGATTTACTGCTCTGAGAGGAGAGCTGAAGTCTGAGACCTGAGCAGTTCAAGCAAGGGTGGTGTCCATCCCCAGCGTCCTCCAGGCACTGCAGAACACGGCAGTGTTAAGCCAAGGGGCTGATGATGATGCTCTATTATGTTCCAGGAATCTCTGCGTCAAGCTCCAGTGAATTCATGAATATCACCCACGTTAACATTCAACTCAGCATCCTCAGCAGCACCCTGAGCACCAGGGAAAGGTCTGCACTCTCCATCATGAGTTTTCAACCAGGACACTCCTTTCCACTCCTTCTCCAGGCAGGAATCCCCTTTCCAGACCACTTGTGGAGTGGCACCAGGAAGTTTGTGGTGCCAGATGCACATGGGAAGCATCAAACAACAGCCCCACCACTCCAGTCTGAGGCCCTAAGGGGGATATACCAGTCTGCCCCAGTGCCAAACTGGTGTGGGAAAACTCTGCTTGGACTATATCACATACAGTGATGGTGTGTCCCTGCAGAGGAATGGAAGAAAAGGATTATTTGGTTGTGTCATACTTGTGCTGCCTCGTGCCAGCATGAACTCCTCACCCACTGCCCAGCCTTGCATGCTCTGAGAATGGGTGAAGGGGCAGACCCTGGAGAAAAACACCCACAATGATATCGAGGGTCTACCCAAAGACTTCTTGCCCAGAGAACAAACCCAAAGCAACCTGGAAAGGAAAATAATAAATTCCTGCCCATGAGAACACCCAAGTGTGACATCTCCATCCCAGAAGAACATGGGGAAGAGCCGATGTTTTCCACACAGTACCCCAAAACCACACCCCAACTCCAAGCTAACCTGTCAAACCTCACACCCCCAACTCTTCCTTGAGTCTCTTTTTCCCTCCAGAAAAGCTTCTGCTGAGCCAGAACTGATTCACACAGAGATAAAAGTGGATATTTTTGTGCAAACATCACCAGAGAGGAAGCCTTGAAGTTCTACAGACTCTAACAAGCAAAGCTTGAACAAATCTCTGCCTCATCACCACTGGCACACGTGGAACTTCCTCTGCACCAGCAGCCTGCTCTGAGGGATCAGGCTATTTTGGAGAGACAGCTGCAGAGAGATTCCTCCAGCTGGGAAGGAAGGAGGTTCATCCTCCAGCGACTCCAACCTGCTCTGATTATGCTTCCACCAGGCACGCCTGGGGACACCAGGAGGGACACACAGCACAGTGTTCTCCTGCCATCACAAACTGCCAGGAGATGACCTGGAGCACTCTCCAGCTGTGGGAGGGAAACCCAAGCTCCCAGATGGAGGGAAATGCTACCTGTGCCTTTCACTCCTCCAGCTGCAGCTGCACTATTTCCAACGCTGAGAAAACGTATCTGGCAGTTTCAGTGCTGAGATTTGCTTCCCGTGACAGCAGCTGCAGGGCAGGGATCCACCTGGACCCACCCATCCCAGCTGGCTCCACACACCCCCCGTCCCCTCCCTTTTTCCCTGCCCAAGCACTGTCAAAGCACAGTTTCCCAAGTGAAAAGGCAAATTCCTCCATCTCCTCCACACTGTTTCTATCGATTGATGCCCATCAAATTATTGTTAAAATAAGAAAAACCCACGAATGTGGTGAGGCCAGCAGCCCCTTCCCAGGGAGGACTGGGACCCTGCAGCAAACACTGAGGTGATGCTTCCTCCTGGCCTGGCTGCCACTGGGACAAACCTGCAGGAGCAGCTGCTTCCCAGAGCTGCAGGAGAAGAGAGGACTGGGGGAGATCTCAAAATCTACAAAAATAAATCGTCCCTGCAGATGTGAAAGGAGAGGAAAAAGGGTCTTGCTGGAAGAAGGAAGGGCTCATTAGAAAGTCATGGGGTGGCTCAGCCTTTGGCTCCTGGAAGAGGGGCTCAGCCCAGCCAGGTGAATCTCATTCCACCTCACCTGTCATTTGAGGTCTGAACACTTTCCAAGGAGTCTGAGGCAGGTTCAGTGTTGGCAAACACCACATCCTGCTTCAGGGCAGGCAAACAAAGTCAAGGGAGGGAAACGGGGAAAGCCTCACTGCAAAATCCCTACTGGGTTGGCAGCTATGGAATTAGGAGCAGGAACAGGACAGGGGCAATCTGGGGACAGCCTGAGAGTGCTGTGGGGTCAAAGAGAGGGATCCAACAGCTTCCTTTAGATCCTCATGACTTCCACACAGCTTCCCTGGAAAGGCTGCACGCCAGGAGCAGCCACTGACCCAGCAGGATTTGAATCCCAGACATTACAGGCATGCCACCTCTATCTGTGCCCGTTCCCTATGTCCAGGGAAACTGCCTCCAGCAGCTGTTTACCCAGAGGAGAAAAAGCCAAGTTTGAGGAGGTGACTTAATCATGACCAAGGGCTGGATTGGGTGACACACCCCTGAGCATGGTCTGCACCTCTCCTGCTCCTTCTGACTGCTGGTTTACATGAGAGAGCAGGAGATCTGCACCAAGGCAAGGAATTGATTCCAGCCAGGATCCTATCAACACACAACAGTCACTTTGGCAGAATCTCTCTTAAGTGAGTGCAAAGTACCTGCTAACTGCTGTACCAAATTTGAAATAATCCCTGATTTAAAGTCTATTATTTGCTGGAAGGCAGAACATCTGACTGTGATCAGGCTGCAGTGGGTGGCTCAAAAAGCAGCCCTTGGGTTTGGAGGGAAAAGATATCGAAGATATCTTCATTTGGTTTGTAGGATTGCTTCAGCCACATTAATAAACTGATTACAGCATCCGAGTGACACTGGCCAACAACCCAAACACCCCTGGGAGACACCCCACTCCAAATCCATGAGCCCTGAGCCAGCAGCCTCTTCCCAGCTGTTTTGAAGGAAGAGCAAGAGTCTGGAATTAGAAAACATCATTCTCTGGTCCTGGAGCAGAGAAAGCATCTCTCCTTCCTCCCACCATCCTCCACTGCAGATCCTCCTCCAGAGTTTTTTCAAGAGGCTTTGACTGCAAGACTTGAGGCTGACCCTGCATTAGCAGCTCTGCCAGAATGCTTCCAAGCAGGATAAAACTCTCACTGTCCCAAAAAAGAAAAAAAGGCCTCTGGCTGTAAAACGAAGGCCAACTATTTACCCAGGCCTGACAGGGAAAGACAGCAGAGGGGTTCACATCACCAGCAAGAAAATGAGGGTAGAAAGTTTCCCTCCTGCTATCTCAGATAAGTCAGGGAGCAGAGCAGCTGCTTCACACCCGGCAGTCTCCATCCCTGGGGATACAGCTTGCTTTGCAGTAAAAAGATACAGGGCAGGATGGATCCCCTTGGGTCCCATTTCACAAAATCACCCTGACCTCTGCCCCCTGAACCCTGAGGAGCCACCAGAGAAGGAGAAAATGTCCTCAGCGCCGCTCGCGATTCCCTCCGCAGCCTCCCTCACCCCTGGCTAATCCACACAAGTTACCTAACGCCGGGATACGGCGAGGATTAGTTAATGTTTGTGCAGCTTTTCCGAGATAAAAGCTACGCGAGATCTCAGCATTTATTATTGATGCACCAGTCAAGGAGGCCGTGTGTTTGTGGGGGGAAAAATTCCTTCCCGAACCCTGCGGCGATCAATTTACAAGCCAAAGCAAGGGATTGTGTTACGGCCTGGGAGCCCGGAAAACCGGCCTGGACCTTCACCAGTCCAAAAAAAAAAAATCACCCCCCGAACGAGGATACAGCTCAGAGCACGGCTGGCAGAGTCCTGGTGATCCCTGCTCCTGGCAGGAGCACTCTGACCTTCAGGGACACAAGGAATTGGCAGCCCTAGTGCCAGGCTTCCAGCTGCCCTCCCCAGGAGCTGGACACCAACAGGATCCACACGCTCCAGCCCTTCCTGTCCCCTCACCTGTCCGTCCCCTCACCTGTCCGCTCCCCCTCCCAGCCCATAGCGGGAGGCAGCGGGAGTAGGAAGCAGGCGTTTCCCAGTGCCAACCCCAGCTCTACTGCCGGCCAACTGCGTGACCTTGGGCAGGTCATTCCACCTCCAGGGCTCTTCCTCAACACACAGAAAGTCCTTTCCTGCGCCTGTGACCCGCTGCACTTCCAAGTGACAATCACACGGGGCTCTGCACTCTGCTCTCCCTATCGCAGGGGAGGGCTCGGCATTCCCGGTTTACAGACTGGGAAGACGAGGCCATTCACACCTCCCCTCCTCGATTAAGGTCAGGTCAGAGAGGCACCGGCCGAGCTAAGAATAGCCCCAGGAGCCCCGTCCCTACCAGCTGCTCCGCTCTGACCACTCTTGGGCAAAGGATCCATTTTGTGTCTCAGCGTGTTATTTTAACCATTTACAGGAACTCAGCTCTGCGAGCGGCCACGCTCCCACCAGCACCCGCACCCACCCAAATCCTCACCCACCACCACGGCAGGATCCCCCCAAATCCCCGCTTCACCCCTTCCAGCACAGCGAGCCCCTGAGCGCCTACAGGCGAGGGAGATGGAGCCCGAGGCGCCGTCGGGGCGCGCATCCGTGCGCCTCGTGATCCGCGTTACACAACCGGGCCCCGGCTCCTCAGCGGAGCCTCGGCAACGCGGGCGAGTTACCTGAGCACCGTGACGCTGCCCCTCTTCACGGGCAGGAAGAGAACGGGCTCCGACACCCTGATGGGCTTGAACTGGAATTTACACCCGAAGCAGAGCGCCGAGTCGCTGAAGAAGGAGACGGAGACGATGGGCCTCTCAAAGATATGGATGGGGTCCACGTGGGAGACAATGCAGCCCCCTGGCTGGTAGTCGTTGATCACGGCACTGTTCACAAAGCCCTCGGGGATCACCCGGTGCTCCACCAGCTTCCTGATCACCAGGTCGTGCACCCACTCGGGGATGGCGTCCACCTCCCCCCGCGGGTACAGGCGCTCCTGGCCGGGGCCTCGCCGCTGCAGCTGAGACCCGTAGGTGTAGCCTTCCCCGAAAAAATACTTGTTCCGCAGCGGCGCCCGGTCCACCGTGTGCTCCTTGTAGAGCCCCTTCTCCGCCCGGGACACCACGTCCTGGATGCGCGCCTCGATCTTGGCGCACTCCTCGGCGCTGAAGAGGCGAAGCTGGCGGATGCCGCTCTTGACTTTCCGAGCTTCCTCCTCCTCCTTCTGCTCCTCGTAGTCGCTGGGCTCGGAGCCGGAGTCCTCCTGGTGCCGCCGCTTGCGGTCGTACGGAGGTTCGGGGGGCTCCCGCGGGAGGCCGCCGCCGCCCCCGCCGCCTTTGTGGCCGTCCCGGTAGGGCATCATGGACTTGAGCTTCTCCCGCAGGTCCGTGTAGCCGCTGCCGGCCATGGCGCGTCCGCAGCCCCCGCCTCTA
>JAHLSL010000037.1:625947-637547 GCA_025920805.1 Petroica traversi
CAGAGCAGGGTGATCTCGCTGGGCGGCAGCGTCAGCCTCTTCTCGCGGGCGCCCAGCAGCCTCTCCATGTGCGCGGCCACCACGCGGCACAGCTCCAGGCCCTGCAGGGGACACGCCGCTGCTCAGTGGCCGTGCCACCACCGTGGGACCCCCCAGCAGGGCTCCCCGTGATGTCCCCAGGTGTCCCCGACCTGCTCCAGCTGCAGCTGGGTGATGCCCTGGGCCAGGAGGTCTCCCAGCGTGATCTCCACGTAGGGAGAGCTGGATCCGGCCGTCGGCCGCTGCGTCCGTGTGGACTGGATCTCGTTCAGCGAGAACTTGGCGATGGGTTCCTGCGAGGGGGACAGGGGGGTGGCCTGTGTGCCCTGGACACCAAGGGGTGACCCCAGGTTGGATGGGGCTGGGAGCAAACTGCTCCAGTGGAAGGTGTCCCTGCCCGTGGCAAGGGGTGGAAGTGGATGAGCTTTAAGGTTCGTTCCAACCCGAGCCATTCCATGATTCTGCGTGTCCCACACGGCCCCACACCTACGTGGGTCTCCTTGCTGAGGAAGTTGAGGCCGTTCTGGTTGACAGCCAGGATACAGGGTGACACGATGGCGTTGTTGCTGCAGCTCTGGATGTAGAAGAAGGACGAGCCGAACATGGGGTAGGCGCTCAGCAGCCCTGCAGGGCAGAGGACAGGACCTCAGTGCCCACTGCCACCCCTACCTGCCTGGTCCCCAGGGTGGCCTGCACCCTGGAGGAGCCAAGGGAAATGGGTGTCTGAGTGCAGGGCCTGGAAGCAGCCTGTCCTGTCCTGTCCTCTCAATGCATCCTGCCCTCCATGTGCAGCACCCCAGCCTCCACAAGCTGTCCCAGCATCATCCCATCCCCATCATCAACACCCTCCAGGCAGCATCTCATCCGCAGCAGGACTGCATCTCCAGCAGCATTACATCCTCATTAGCACTACGTCCTCATTAGCACTGCATCCTCTCCCTGTGAATGTCACCCCCCCTGTCCCCATCACTGCCCCTCACCCAGGAACTGTGCCCTGGCCTGGTGGGCGCTGAGTGCCTGGGCTTGCTGCACGTGCTGGGTCACCATCTGCAGCCAGGACTGGGGCTTCAGCAGGCGGAAGAGCTGCGGGGGGACGTAGTCCTGCATCTCCCGCCTGTGGGGAGCCCGAGGTCAGGGCCAGCGCTGGCCAGTGGGTCCCAAATCCCACGGGACAGTTGTCTCCCCCCCTGCAGGTGCCCCTGCCCTGCCGTACGCCGTGGGGAGGTGGTGGCGGTCCTTGGCTCGGTGCTGGAGGGCAGCCAGCTTGGCCACGTGGGGGAAGTGCTGCTCTGCCGGCCTCGCTGGTGGCAGGACGGTGAACAGCCCCTTGAGGTAGTCAGGGAGCACCTGGGGTGGGGGACAGAGCACAGGGACACGGCTTGGGGACAGGGCACGCTCTGAGGGACACAGGGAGCTGGCCCTGGGGGAGGCTGATGGGGTGGCCCGACCTGGTTGTAGTGCACGGTGACGTAGAGCTCGTTGTCAAATTTGAGGGGCTGGCTCCAGACCACGCGGCGGCACCAGAAGGTGTAGCTGGTGTCCCGCAGCTCCGTCTCAGCAGCCACGTCCAGGACGTACTCCCGGCGGGTCAGTGGCCGCACGCTCTGCCCTGTGCCACCCAGGAGTCTGAGCGTGGCCACCACACCACCTGCATGGCTGTCCCATCCTGTCTTGTCCTGTCCCGTGTGTCCCCTCCATCCCTGCCAGCCCCTCACCTCTGTCGGTCACCACGAAGAGGATGTATTCCTCCAAAGCCTCTGGATTCTGCAGCCCCATCTCACAGCACAGCTCCTCAATCACATCCAGAGCCACCTGGGCACAGGGACAAGTGGCTGGGACACTGTCACAACCCCCTGTTATGCTCTGGGCCACCAACTTGTCCTACACTGAGGTTCATCCCAGTGATGATCCGCTTTTCCCAGAGGATGAAGCCCCGCAGCAGGGACAGCCAAAGGGTGCAGCCCCCCCCCATCCACCTCTGGGTGCCCACAACTGAGGTGTCACTGTAATTTTGGGGTGCACTGAGCCTCCTGTCCCCTCTGGCTCACCGAGCATGTCTTGATCTTGAGGTGCCTCTCGATGCCTCCAGGCAGGAGGAAGAGCTGGCGCTTGGCGCTGCGTCCGGCCTGCACGGGAGGACACATTGGGGTGCAGGGGGGCCCTTCACACAGCAAAACCCCACAGGACACCCCAAATCCTAAGGGACCATCCCACTGGGATCATCCTGTCTCTTGCCCATCGTACCCAGCTGAACTATCACACCCCCACTCCATGTCCACAGAGCTCCATCCCCACTGGGGGCCCCTGAAAGCTCAGGGCACACCCAAAGCAGACCCTAAGGAGGGCTGAGCTCTCTTGGGAAGATCCCCAGAAAGGATCAGCTCAGTTCCAGGGTGGTGTCTGAGGGAGATCCCTGAGCCCATGTGGGTACCCAGAACTTCTGGGAGGATCTCAAGCTGACACCAGCCCTGCCCCACCCCAAGGGCACCCACCAGCCCCTGGCCTCACCACCATGGCCTTGAGCTCCATGCTGCTGGGGAAGAGGCTGCGGCCCCCGAACTGCAGGGTTTTCCTCAGGTTCTGCTCACAGGCTTTGGCGATGCCTGGCAGGAACAGGGACTGGGTGAAGGATGGGGCAGAGCTGCCACGCTGGCTCTGTTAGAGCCCTTCTGAGCACCTGGGGTGTCCTTTCCCATGGGACACCCAGCACCCTGGGGTGTGCACAGCCCCTACCCTGGAAAGGCAGCTCCGGGTGCCTGCTGGAATCCTGCAGGAAGGCCATGAAGAAGGGCCGGAGCACCTCGGAGCACTTGTAGTAGGCAGCGAGGATGTAGAGCAGCCTCCAGCCCCTCTGGCAGCTGTCCCTGTGGGAAGAACCAGGGCTGATCCCCCGGGCAGGGCAAGGGTGCTCCTGGTGGCCTGGAGAGCAGCTCAGCCCTCTGCAAGGATGGGGTCCCCTTGCCGGATCTTCCCCCAGGCTGGGGCAGCTCAGCCGGGCCAGGGACACAAGTGTCCCCAGTGTCAGCTCTGCTGTCCCAGATGGGTGCAGGGACTCACGTCTTGGAGCTGGTGTTGTTGGTGATCTGCTTGATGATCTGGCAGTACACCTCATCCCGCAGGACCTCGTGCTCTGCACACAGCTGGGGGACAGGAACAGCTGCCACCCCTCTGTCACCTAAGCCACCCCGGGGACTCAGTGCCCCAGTGGTGGATTTACCTTGAGGATGGTGCAGACGGCGTCCAGCTCCGTCTGTCCCCGCAGAGGGTGGTCACCCATGAACTTCATCACGGCTGGGGACAACAAAGCCACATGGTGACACAGCTCAGAATGTTCCTTCACCATGGACGTGCTCTCCTTGGGTGGCACATCACAGGCACGGGGAGAAGTGGGACCCGAAGAACTAAACTCCCCTAGGACACCCTGTCTGCCCATCCCATCCTAGTCCAGCCTGACCTTCAGCAAAGGATGGGGCTGGGGATGGCTGAGGGACAGGGGACAGGACACTCGTGCCCCTGCCTACCTTGGAAAGCCTCAGCAGCCAGTTTGTTGAGGCCACCATCCACAAATTCAATGAGTGACTCCTGGATGGGAATCTGGAGCAGAGAGAGAGGGCCAGCTCTGGGATCCTGCTGGGACCTCAGAGGGACCTGCAGGTGACAGCAGGACAGGGACACCCCAGGACTCCACTTCCCCACACCTTGGTGAACGTCAGCATCTCCAGCAGGCTCGGAGCCTTCATCCCACGGGAGTCCCTAGCAGAGGGACAAGGAGGAGGTGGGCACAGCTGTCCCCACCATGGCACGTCCCTGTCCCACCACTGGACACTCACATGGTCCCATGCCGTGCTGCACGGAAATGCCGCTGGGCAAAGGCCAGCATGGGACAGGCCCCTGTGACATCCCTGAGCTGCTCGACGCCGTCTCCCTCCGGACCCTCCGCAAAGGTGGCACTGGCTGGGGACACCTGCAGAGCAGGACAGTGAGCACCGGGCACAGCCAGCACCGGGGACAGCCCCAGGCCAGGACCCACCTCGGTTTTCCTGTCCAGCTCCTGGGCAGCAGCAGTGGAGGCCACAGCCACGGCCACGGCTGCTGAAGCTGCCACCTTGCCCTGCTTGTCCCGGGGCTGCTCCTTCCTCTCCGCGGGCAGATGGACGAATTCGGGCGCAGCCACAGGCTGGACGTACTCGGCAGGGAAGAGCCCTGACCTGCCATGGATGGCCCCAAACTTCCACCCTGCGCCAGAGAGATGGTGGGGATGGCCCCGGGCTGGCAGCCATGGGGTCACCCCCAAAATTCTCTGCCTGCTCCCTCCTGCCTCTGCACCCCCTTTTCAGGGATCTGGCCATGGGTTTTGGCTGGATGCTGCTGCAGTTTGGTATCACTCGAGGGAAAGGCGCAAACCAGCGGCCACAAAGCCTGTCACCTGAGGGACATGGGCAGCACCAGGTGCCACTCAGGGTGGGACCTGCAGGGGAGCATCTCCCTGCATCAGATCAGCGCCAAAAAGACCCCAAACCATCCTGCTGAGGGGTGACAGAGGCAGGACCCTGCCCCGTGCCCCAGCCCCAGGAGGGGACACTGCTCAGGGGACACTCACAGGGACACTGTGTCACTCACCAAAATCCTGGGTGCCTGTCTTCAGCTCCTCCAAGTACATCACTTTCTTGCGGACCACGCAGCCATAGTAATGGTCTGCAGGGACACCATGGGGACACCATGGGGACATGTGGTGTCACAGGGTGCAAGGCAAGTGCACAGCCACCCCCAGGGCAGGGCACACCATCAGTCTGCTGCCTCTATGTCCCCCATCGAGGGCATTTTGGCATGGGGGGCTCTGGGTGTCCCTCACCTCTCTCAGGGTGCTCCAGTGACTGCAGGTGGATGATGTCCCCTTTGTGGAAGCTGAGCTGGCGCCCATCCTCTGGGCTGTAGTTCCTCACGGCCACCACGTACTGGGAGTCCTGGGCACAGGGGGTCTGGCACAGCCCATGCACGTGGGGACACCCACATCCCACCCAGCACAGGGTCTTCAAGCACCCATAGCCTCAGGACTGTCCCCCCAAATCCAGCCATGGTCCCATTCACCCCCTCTGCCCACCCCAGCCCCACAAATGCAGGCACATGAGCAGGGTCTGACCCCCAGGACAAACCCACCCTGGCCCCAGGGCACCCCCCACCTTCCTGAGCTCCGTGATGAAGTGGTCGACCATGACCTTGACCTGGGGGGCTTTGGGGGAGAAGAGGATGAGCTTCTCGCTGCGCAGGTTGAACTCCAGCATGTTCCTGGATGGGGTGGTCACGAAGAGCACGTCGGGGTAGCTGGGGCAGGGCGAGGGGAGGCTGAAGCACCTGGCATCTGTGGCACCCACAGCACCCATCCTACCCTGGCCAGCCCTACCTGTAGGCCCTCAGCACCCGCAGCTGCTCTCCGGAGACATTGGTGCCCTTCACCATCCGCAGCAGCTTGATGCCAGCGTGGGACACGGCCAGGATCTGCACGCCTGTCCCCACGCTGCCCTGGGGGCCAGGACAGCACCTCAGCCAGCGGTGACACGGGGACACAGTGCCCCCCATGCTGACCTGCCCCACAGCCAGACCCTTACCGTGGCAGGGAAGAGGCGGGAGAAATAAACCTCGCAGCCATCCCGGGCTGCCGCGATGATCTCCCTCTTGACACTCTCGGTGGCCACGGGGCTGAAGGAGTCCAGCTTGTTTTCCGCTGTGGGGAGGGGGAAATACCTCCTGTGAGCATCCCCTTCCTGGGGAGGATGTGGACAGAGTTCCCAGTGAAAGCAGGGATGCTCATGTCCTTGCCATGCCTGGCAGGGCTGTGCTGCAGAGACTGTGTCCCCCAAGCAGCTGGGTGAGATCTGACACAAATGGTGATGTTGTGGAGCACTAAATTACAAGGGGTTGTTGCTTTTGAAGGCAAAACCACCCAGGGTTAAGCAGAGCTTGGAGATAGCCAGGAAGTGAGGATGGCCACAAGAGGGGCTGGGTGTGAACCCCCAGGCTGGGACCCTCAGAGTGAGCCCCTCAAGCAGGGAGCAGCAGGACACAGGGTTACCAAAGAGGGATTTCAAGCGGAGCCGCTCCTCCTGGCTGATCCGGATGCACGTGTCAGACAGGACATCATTGAAGATCTGGGAAAGGGGTGAGGAGGAGCAGTGGGGTTGTGTGAGGAGGAGCAAAGTGCCCCCCAGCCCCAGCTCCTCCACAGCAGCTCAGCAGGGTAAGGCAGGATGGCTCAGTAGGATGAAGAAACCATCACCCACTGGGGAATACCCTGGGGGCTGCAGGCCCAGCTCGGTGCCTCACCTGCCGGAAGATGAGGTCGAGCAGCAGTGGGTTGTTGATGCTGTCCTTGGGGTAGAAAACCTGCCAGAAGAGAGCCCAGGGCTTGGTGTAAATGTCCTTATCCAAGCAGGACCTTGGCACCAACCTGTCCCCAAGTGTCCCTGTAATCTGCACCTCCTTGCGGATGAATATTTTCCAGGGCACGTTGTGGTAGGTGTAGAAATCCTCGCTGCAGCTCCGGTGCAGCTGGGTCTGGACCTGCTGCGCCTCGGACGGGAGCTCCCGTGAGACAAAGACTGCAAAGGGACAGAAAGCCTTGCAGACCCTGGGGGGAGCCACCAACAGCTGCCCACACTTGGGGAAACTGAGGCACAGGGAGCAACTCTCTGGCTGAGCCAGACACAGCGGTTATCCCACCAGGCATCACCCCGTGCCACTGGGAGGGTGAGGTGCCCCACTCTACCCTGGCCCCCCCAGTGCCACAGCTCTGCCCAGCAGTACCTGGGGGCCGTGTGGCTGCAGGACGTCCTGTGGGTGCTCGCAGCTGGTACCTGGCACTTGGCACCGGCTTCACCGCAGCCACCACTTCCTTGGGCCCCTGTGAGGCACAGAGGGGCTGAGGTCAGTGCCAGTGACACCCCCAGCCTGGTCAGGGGCACACGGGGCTGGGCCACATCCCTACCACGGCTGATGGCACCCGGGCTGCTGAGAGCTGCTCCTTCAGGATCTGCATGGCTTCCTCGTGGGGGTCCAGCTTCTTCCCAAAGAGCTTGCTGCTGAGACAGCATCCCAAATCACCTGAACCCCGGCACTCCCTGCACCTGACACCCCCTGCACCCCCATCACTCAGTGCACCCCATCATTCCCTACAGCCCAGCCATCAGGACCAGCGTGCCCCCAGGCAGGAGAAGCCCGAGGCTTGGCTGGGGACCCAGGTGTACCTGTGGGGCTGGGAGCCGCGTGGGGCTGGCTGGCACTGCCGGATGATGTTGCGGATGTCGTGCGTGGGCCGCGGGAAGTGCTCCGAGTTGAGGCGGGAATGCCGCACCGGCTCTCCCGGCCACCGCCGGCCCACGGCTGCTGCAGGGCCAAACATGTGGCTCGGGGGCCCTGGCTCAGTGCCACGAGTCCCTGTGACCAGCCCATTGCACTGGGATCCCTTACCAGCTTTCTGTGAGTAGGGCCGGGGGTGGGGGACATGGGCTGGGATCCCCTCTGCTGTTCTGCCCTGCAAGGGACACGATGCCATCAACACCTGGCACCTGCAGCTACTCACATCCCCAGGGCTGCCCCAAAGAGGTGCCCTGAAGCAGAAAAGGGCCTTGACCCCTCCTGGCCCCGTGGCACTGACCGAGGGTCCAGGTGGCTGGTTGGCATCTGCCTGGCGCTGTGGGGATGGGTCTGGCTCTGTGCCTGTGACAGCAAAGAGGAGAGCTCAGCCAGGGCTGTGGGTGCAGAGATATTCCCCACACCAGGGATCAGACAGGGACACTGAGGCAGGGAGCTGGGTGGGGATGTGGGAGTGCTCGGGGCACTCACCCCTCGGCTGACGCGTCTCCGCAGGCACGGGAGGGTCGCTCCGATTGGCATCAGTGCCACTGTTCCCCCCTCCCACGCCACCTCCTCCCTTCAGCCTCTGCGAGAGGATGGATGGCTTCTCCAGCTCCTGGGGGACACGTGTCAGGGCACAGTGGCCAAGCCAGCTGCACCCCAAAACGCCTGGGGCAGGGGGACACCCCTCTCACCCCATTGCCGTAGGAGAGCACAGGGTCGAAGAGGCTGTCCAGGTACCGGTCCAGACCCTTCTGGCTGCGTGGCTCCCCAAATTCCCCTTCTGTAAGGGGACAAGGGATGAACCACTGGCCCTGGCAGGGCTTCATCACAACACTACAGGCGTTGGGGGGAATGATGTCCTACCATGGGTGTGATACGCCTCTATGGAGGGCAGTGTGGGGGCTTTCACAGCTGGGGGAGGAGGCACTTCATCCAAATCAAATCCATGTCCCAGCACCCTGCAGGGAGGGAAGATGCATTCATCAAACACCCTCTGGGTGCCAGGTTTCTCCCTCAGAAGCCCACCCACCCCCATCCAGCCTGGTGCCAGGGTTCCCCCCATGAGCCCCACAGCGGGGCACCCATCCCTGCCCGGGTACCTACGGCCGGCTGTCCCTGCTGCGGCTCTCGGTCCCATCCCACGCGATGAGGAAACAGGATTTCTGTCTGGGGAAGCCCCGCAGCAGTTCGAGGTCAGAGACAAGGTCCAGGACATAGTCGTGTCCAGCCAGCTCAGCCCACTGGGCACCCGCCTTCATGGCCACGGACCAGCCACGCCAGCCCTCCGACATCCCCCTGCCAACAGCCAGACACTGGTGATGGGCACAGGGACACCCTGCCCATGAGCTGGGCACTTGGGGACACCCAAGACAGCCCCAGGTGACACCAGGACCCGCTGGGTGGGTGGGTGCCAAGCCAGCACTTACCTGTGCTTCAGAACATCCCCCGCCAGATCCTCGCCCGTGCTCCAGGAGTGGATGGGGCAGGAGAATTGGTCACCTGGGGAGGGACAGGTGGTGAGCGGGTGCCACCAGTCCCCCCACCCCTGAGGGTGGTTGTAGGATTTAACTCTGTGGGATTTGGTTATGAGGGTAAAATAGAAACAAGAGATCTCTAAAGATGGGTTTAGAGCATGGGAATTTATTGTGAAAGAGCGTGAGTGTGAGAGGCTGCTGGGCTGCAAGACACAGCTCAGAGCAGCCAGAGACAGAGAGAGAAAGAGGCAAAAAGAGAGAGCAAAAAAGAGACAGATTTGCTGTTTACAATACAATAAATCATCTTCTCTGTTGAATATTCTAATTCTCTTTAACCAATCTGAGACAAGTTACAAACTCTACAACGTTTACATGCAACCTATAAGAATCATCACATTACCATACAGAGTTATATTTTAAACCGTAAAAAACTGCTTTTTGGAATCTTCTTCTAGGCAGTCAGGGTTTGTTCTGACTTTTAGACCTGCCTGGGCAGAGGGCATTGTTCTATCAAGAAGGAGGATTCCCTTCAGCCAGCTCTGCCATTGTTTCTTAGTTATTCTTCAACTCAAACCTTGTCTTCATCTCCATTTCGATTCTACTTTCCATATTTTCAAGATCTTTTGCAAGGTAATCATATCTATAAGGCTTTCCTATTTCATCTTCCCCAACAGGTGGTCACCCTGGGACCGACCCTCACCGTTGAAGCAGTGCAGGTCGAGGGCCATGCTGGCCTGGTGCCGGTTTGCTGTCCACTCCAGCAGCGAGGGCGGGAAGGTGCGGGCGGCCGCGGTGCCCAGCTGGGAGCGGGCCATGGCTTGCATCAGCTTGCGCTGGCACACCGGCTTGTAGCCAGCAAAGGCATAGTCTGACACAAACCTGTGGGCAAGGGAGGATGCTGCATGAGGGATCACGTGTGCCAGGTTGGGATAGGGGAGCACAGAGGGGTTAAGAGCATCCTTGGAGGGATCTTGGCAGCGTCCTGGACACGTGTGCCAGGCTGGCCCAAGGCATTTGGAAGGACCTTAGAGAATCTCTGGTGGGACTTGGCCAGTATCCCTGGGCAGATGTGCCATAGTAACCTAGAGGGACATGTGCCAGCGCTGCCAGAGGGACCCGAAGAGACTTCAGAGCATCCCAAACAGGACCTGGCCATCTGTGCCAGGCTGGCCCAAGGAATCGGGGAGGAACCAGTTGGGGCCTGGGCAGCTTCCTCAGGCATAGGCACCAGGAGAGCCCTGAAAAGCCTAGGCAGCATTCCCAGGCACAGGTACCAGTCCATTCCCGAGGGTCCCAGCCATCCCCGTTCCCCACCCCAGTGTCCCTGCCCAGCTCACTTGAGCAGGTACTTGTCGAAGGCAGCGGATGGAGGGAAGGCACTGAGGCAGGTGGCCAGCAGCAGCCAGCCCCGCTCCTCGTTGTTGACGTTGGTGTTCCTCCAGACCTGGTTGGCAGCTTGTGCCAGGAGCTCGTCCCGCAGCCCCGGCACCGACAGCCCCTTCTGCACGATGTAGTTGCCAAAGAGGGTCTCCTGTGGGCCGCCCAGCCCCGGGTCCCCCATGAACCGCAGGATCTGCCGCAGGGACAGCCAGGTCCTCCCTCTGAGCCCGGGCAGGGAACAGGCAGGGGACTGCAGTGATGGATCCTGTGCCATCCCACCTACCAGCTGGAAGAGGCTGAGAGCCTCGTGGCACAGCTCCTCATCCAGCCGGGTGAGGGGGGCTTTCAGCGGGGCCGTCAGCATCCCAAACGCCGGTTCCTGCGGTGACACCCGCACCCATGGCTACCTGGGGACAGCCTCAGGCCACGAGGGGCTGGCCCCATGGTGCTGAGCGTGGTGTTGGTGCTGGGTGGAGCCTGCGGGACTGGGGTGCAGGATGGGGCCAGCAGCCTCCTGGGAGTGGGGCAGGGAGGGGCTCAGGCTGTGCTGGCAGCACCAGAGGTGGGTGGTGAGGCACAGATTGCTCAGAAAAGCTGTGGCTGCCCCGTCCTTGGAAACGTTCAAGGCCAGGTTGGACAGGGCTTGGAGCAACCTGGGACAGTGGAAGGTGTCCCTGCCCATGGCAGGGGGTGGAACGGGATGGTCTTTAAGGTCCCTCCCAACCCAAACCATTCTGTGGTTCTGTGGTTCTATGCCAACACCTTGGCAAGGCTGAGAGCCTTATCCAGCCCCGGTGCTGTCATTTAGGATGCCGGGGGCCGGGAAACACAGGGCAAAAAGAGGGATGAGGAAGAGGAACGGGGCAGAGTGACCGTGGGTGGGGCCGGGGTCCCGGGAGCAAAGCGACCTGGTCTCCCGCCCCAGCGTTCCGGATCCGCCCCGCGTCGGGCGTCCAGGAGGGCTCAGCGGGTCTCTCTCCGATAACCTCAGCAGGGTCCCCCCGGCCTCTGGAGACGACAGGAACCCACGGGGAGGGAGGGAGGTGGCAGCCAGCTCCCCACAGCACCACAGCCACCCCGGATCCAGCCTCTCTTGCTACGCGTGGTGTCCCCAGGGTGGGAGCCCGGGCAGAGCCCGGTGGGACGGTGCGGGGAGCAACCACGGGGACCCTGAACCTCACTGCTCCACCATGACCGGGGTGCCAGGGACTCCCCAAAAGCTGTCTGCCCGTCGGGAAAAGCTGCCCGCTGCCGGGCCGCGGCGCCCACCTTACCTGGAAGTGGCCCCGCACGTACTTGGCCATGGGGTAGTCGTTGATGTCGAGCGGGAGGGTGAGCTGGGGGTCGGGCTGC
>JAHLSL010000037.1:652547-668270 GCA_025920805.1 Petroica traversi
GCTCCTGCCTCCCGCGCACCCCGCGAGTCGGCAGCGCGGTGCCGGTGCCTGGGCTCCGGCTGTAACCCAACCGCCGGGCTCGCGGCGGCATGAATAATGTAGGGGATGCACCACGCCAGCCCCGAGACTTTTCCGAAGGAGCAGGGAAGGGCCCCTGCTGCTGGGAGCATCCTCCCAGGGGGATGTTGAACGGGACAGCGCCGTTACCCCAAAACGGGACCCTGCCACCTCCCCACGCCTCGGGGCTGCCTCTGCCCCTCCCTGGGGAATCAGCCTCTTCCTCCAGTCGGCACGGAGACGGGTGAAGCCCAGGGGTCTGTGAAGCCAAACGGCGGCACCGAGAGAGAGGTGACAATTCTGCAGAGCCCAAGGCAGCAGTGGGAACACACCCAGGGGGAGCGACGCGAGGGAGGGACACAACACCGGACCAAATTGCACAGCCCTGCTGGGAAGCACTGAGGAGCCCAGAGCCCACGGGCACACTCCTCATGCCATGCCAGGTGGCAGGTGCGTGCAGGGTGCCACTCGTGCCCACACACACGCAAGATGGGTTGTGTGTGCCACACGTGTGGCCCGTGGTGGTGCCAGCAGCGTGTTTGCACACACACGTGCCCAGGTGGAGGGTGACCACATCAAATGTTAATGCCAGGCCTGGATTCCTGCGGCTGCAGCTCATCAAAGTTTAAGCAGCAGCAGCGGTGGGAACTCGCTGTCTCACATGGATCAGCTGCAGGGAGAAGTGGGGCTGGAGTGGGCAGGGGCAGCACCCGCTGCACCCCCTTATGGGGGATATGTCTGGGGAGACAGAAGCATCCAGCTGTGCAGCAGCTGGCAGAACCAAAGAACCAGCAGCAGTTGCTGGATTGAACCCATTGGTCTCCCCCAGGATCAGGAGAGCCCAAGGCTGGCACCTCCTGGCACTGTGTTCCCCCCAGCCTTGTCCCTCCCTGCCACATCAACAGCGGAGGGGCATCTACCATGATGCCAGGGCTTTGCCTGCTCCCTGCATTAATTTCTGGGATAGAAACATCCTGGTGTGCAGAGATGGAGGCAGCTCTGGAGTGCAGGGTGGGCAGAGGGACAGAGTGGGATGAGAGGCACCTGACAGGAGAGGGTCTATGGGGTGACAGAAACACGGGATCATTAGGAGCCCTTCCTGGCACTGTCACAGGTCTGCCATGGCCCCTGAGCCACACGGGGCTGACAGAGCCTGCCCTGCCAGGGGCACAGCTGCCTGCCCCACACCACCACCCACCCCTCCTCCAGCATGGGCACACAGAGCCCGGGCACCACGGTGTGGCAGGGAACCACCTCGGACACGGACACAGCTCTTCCCTCTCTGCTGGCAGAGAGCAGAGGGGTGCCTGGCTGGTGAAAAGCTGCTGCAGGTCACCCCCTGCATCCCACCACTCGTGCAGTCCTTGCCACCGCCCCGCTGCCCTCCTCGGTCCCAACCTCTGTGCCCCCCAGGCAGGGCAGCAGCCCCGGGGGTGCTCTCGGTGCCCTGGGTGCTGGCACAGCTCCCGTGCTGCTGCCATGGCCGTGCCCGTGGTGCCTCCCTGCCCATGGCAAGGGCTCTCCAAGAAGGGGAATAAAGGGGGGGAGGGCTTCATCCCACACAGGTGCTGCCTTCCATGGTCCCAGCCTCTGCCCCAGACCCAAAAACACCTTCCCACATTCTTCATAGGGTTCACCTGCCTTTGGCACAGCAGAGCTGGCCAAGGTGCAGTGGGATGGAAACAAATGCTGGGGGTTGGAGGGGAACCCACACTTGGTGGTTGTTTCCAGGGTGCCTGGGCATGGCTGCACCAGCAGCAGCACACAGGAAGGACCCTGGGTGCAAAGCCTGGCAGTGAAGGCTCTCTGTGCTGGCAGTGGGTACCAAGGCTCTGGTACCAGAGCATCCTTTGGGCAGGTCAGTCCTGAATGGCTCCAGGCACGTGAGTGAGGCAGGGAAAGCCACCTCAGCCCAGGGACACGGCCCGGGGCAGCCCAGGCCCCGCTGTCGCAGCCTGAGGCTGTGCCAGGGCTGGGTGAAGGGAGGGATGGAGACTTTGGCCTCGGGGGTTCACCCGCCCCAGCCCGGCAGGACGCGCGGCTGCCCAGGACTGTACCTTTGGAGTGCCGGCATCGGCGGGCAGAGCTCCAGAGGCAGCAGCTCCGCGTCTCCAGGCAGGTCTGCGGTCACCAGCCGGCCCCGGCTCCGCTTACAGCCTGTGTCCAGTTACAGCCGGAGCAGGGCTCCGTGCCACCACACCACACCAGGCCGGCCCCGGCGCTGCCGTGCCTCCCCTGCTTCGGCACCGCGGAGCCGGCCCGGGCACCTCCTGGCTGCGGCAGCGCCTTCACCACATCCCTTTCCCTGGCTTCAGTTCTGCATCGCTGCACATCCACTTTCCAACACCTGTGTGCAGGTGAGGAAGCCCAGCCACAGCTCTGGTCACTCCACTCACAGCTCCAGGGATGCTGGGAGTGTAAGGATAAGACTGACCCTTCCAAAAATGTGACAGTGGCACAGCCCTCCAAGCCCCCGAGGCACGGTGGGGTCTTTCCTTGCTCCCCCAAGCACACAGCACCCCCCTGACCTGGCTGATTTCCACCCCCTCCAGTTCCTGCCTCCAAAATGAGGATGGGGACCCAGCATGTGGGCAATACGCGGCAATCCCTGCCTGCCAGCTGCTGCCTGCTCCCCACCAGGGAGGTGTTACGGGAGGAGAGAGGCCAGAGCAGGTGCAGGAAGCACAGAGCAGCTGGGCACAATGCTGGCGTGCACCCAGGAATACTCTGGCTGGCAGCCCTGGAGCCAGGTCACAGCCCTGTGCCATCACCTCCGTGCCAGAGCCGAGTCCAGGAGCTTTCCTGGGGCAAAAAGTCCCAAGGCAAAAGGAATGTGGGGAAGGGTGGTAGGAAATGTGGGGTAGGGGTTTTCAGGGAAGGAGGGGGTGCTCAGGGGAGGCTGCTCTGCTCTGAAGGGCAGTGGGAATGTGGGGCTGTGGAGAAGGTGGGAAGGCAGAAGGCAAAATAAGGGAGGATAAAGACAGCAAGCAGACGGGCAGGGACGGGCAGGGACAGACAGGGACGGGCAGAGCTGAGGGGACACCACACACCTTTGACCAGGAGAACCCGAACTGCAGCTTTCACTTAAAAAACCACCATCGCACACAAAGGTCCCTTCCTGGCCAAGCCACCGCAGCACCTGCGAGCCCAAAGGAGGTGCCCCCCATCTGGGGCACCCACAGCAACTCACCTGGGGTAGCCAGCCGTCCTGCACGGGGTGGGGCTGGCTCGGGGCTCTGGCAGCGCCTGCTCCCGGCTCTGCTCCCCGCGGGGACCATCCCTCCCCTGGCAGCTGCGGGACCATCGCTGCTGCGCCCAGGGACGCGATGCATATTTGATGACTGCTATTATTCTCATCTCCACTCATGAGCAGAGGGATGGGAGCTGATCACAGAGCTGGGAGTGGCAGGGAGGGAGTGGCGGGAGAGGTGAGGATCCTCCCTGTCCCTTGCACCCCTGGTGACACAGCTGGACTGTCCCACATCCCTCCTGGGATGCAGAGGAGCCTCGGTGTAGCTCAGATGTGAACAGCTGGCCCTGGACCCATTCTGGCCCCCAAACCAATGAAGTTTAGAAGAGCTCACACCCCTCTCCAAAGCTGGGCTGGGACCAACCAGCTGCAGAGGTCCTGGCAGGGATCTAACCCCATCATCCCAACACCACCAGCACATCCTCTCCTTCCTGGAGGAGCAGGACACTGCACCTCCCTTCACAACACCCCATTCTCCCCATTCCAGCACTGGGCTCCTGCATCCCACCCAAGTGGGGACTGTTTTCCCGCAGCGATGGAGCCTGTGGCTCTGCCAAATGCAGGGGCAGGGAGAGCATCCTGCTACTGCAGCAGCCGAGCCGGGAAAACCTCCGCTCCCTTCTCCTCCAGGCAGGCACGTCCCAGCCGTAATGCGGTGGGTATTTATTATGCTGATTCCTCAGAACGCGAGGGCTTAACTGCAAATTACAATCAATAGCCCCAATCCCCTCGGGGCAGGTTCATCATTTAGCAGGCGCAACCAGAGGAATTCAAAACTATTTGCCAGCCATAAATCCTCCCCTCCGCAGCCTCCCCAGCCGGCTCCGCGCCGCTCGCGATGGCTGGCTGGGGTGACCCTTGTCAGCATTTGAGACAATTAAGCTGTCACTGCGGATCGTGACTCTTATATACGGCCCTGAGCAGCACTTTGAGATGTCACCGTGATGGGGTGAGGGGAGCTGGCTGAGGCGAGCCCGCCGCAGCAACCGTCTCTCATTGAATTAAATGAATGTATTTGGAGGCAGAGTCGCTTTTTATTACCTTGCAAACGATTCCTGACTAAATTAAATTATAAGAGGAGTGTTGAGCCAATCAAACCCGCTTGATTGCCTGGAACGGGCATTTTAAACAGAGCACGCCTCGAGCCGTCGCTGGTCCCAGCGCTCGGTGGAGGGAGGCTGATGGGCTGCGGTGGAGCTGAACCGCCCTGCTCCACACCTGGAGTGCCGTGCTCAGGCAGGGGAACGGCCCAGGGATGGGGCAGGGTGAGCTCAGCTCTCTGGGAATAGCGTGAATGAGCCTGGAGGCGGCTGGCAGAGCAGGGGAGTGGCAGGAGCACAGCACCAGCAGGGCTGCTGAGGGTGGCTTTGAGTGTACTCAGCCAAGGTTTTCCTCCTACAGCGGAGAAATGGAGGGTGCTGCTCTTTTGGGGACAAATCCACAGCTCCTGCCTGCTCCCATCCTTCTGAGAGCTCTTGTCTCAACGCACATCAAGGAGATTCTGTTCACATTTCCCTTCAGCACCTCCCCAGCGAGGGGTTCTGGCCAATGCATAAAATCCCACAATGGTTTGGGTTGGAAGGGAGCTCAAAGCTCATCTCTGGCATCCCCTGCCTTGGGCAGGGACATCTTCCACTATCCCAGGTTGCTTCAAGCCCTGGCCTTGGACACTTCCAGGGATCCAGGGGCAGCCACAGCTTCTCTGGGAATCTGTGCTGGGGCCTCAGCACATACCAGGGAAGAATTTCCTCCTAACACCTCATCTGTATCTCCCCTGTCAGTCTAAAACCATTCCCGTTTTTCCTGTCAGTGCCTGCCCTTGTGAAAAGCTCCTCTCCACTTTTTATGAGCCCCTTTAAATACTGAAATGCTGCAAATTCCATAAACCTCAGGAGGCTCCAGTACAACCCTAATGCTGCAGCAGATTTCCCCCTTGCCCTTTGGATCTTGGCTTTCCAGGACCTGGAGACCTCTTGGAGGCAAACTCACTCCAGCACGAACTGCAAGGTTAGCTGCTTTTAACATCAGTGCAGAACAATTAGGGAAGCTCCTGGAAGAAGGAATACTGCAATTAAATGGTGAATTTCCAAATGCAGTTATAAACACTTGCTGCCAAAAAAGCTACACTCTCAGAAAAAAAAAAAAAAGAAGTTGGCTTCTTCTCACTTGACTATTTTTACTTCATCCCCATTCCAATTTTAATCATGTATCTGTTCATTTCAAACAGGATAAAATGCCCATTTTCCTAAATGAAGCTAATTAGGCAGAGGGGGTTTTAACAACGATATGCCAAAATCAATTTGAAACTCACACTGAGGTAGCACCAGCTATTCAAGGACAGGTTTTAGCAGGTAACACTGTGCATTTCAGCCTCACACCAAGCACCCCCTGGCTCCCAGCACTACCTGGGCTGAGGATGAAGCCCTGTCAGCAGTTCTGGCTGCCTGGCTCTGTGCCAAGGCTTGGCAGGCTGCAGGATTTGGACGGAAAAGTCAGAAACTCAGGGACAAAACGAAACCAAAATTAGTCTTTGTGAGGGCAACTCCGCCTGTGCGACCTTCACGGGGAATGGGAAGGGTGAGTTAATGTGCTGGAACAGCATCCCACCCAGATCACACAGGGAAGGGCCAGCTCTGCACTGCCAGGCAGGGATAATGTGGATCATTTGGAGCCTGCTCTCCACTCACTGCCTCTGTGCTCAGGATTTCCTCTGCACTCCAGCTGTGAACAAAGCCAGGAACAGGGAAGGGAACTCAGAGAGTTCAAAGTCACCTTCTTAGCTTGGGCACTGTGTGTTGGACCTATTTATCTCCCATCATCAGTCTCTTACAGCCACTTCACCTTCTGTTGCCCCTGAATCTCCTGTGACAGCATCCAGGATTCCTCAGGTGGCCAAAGGTAAAAAAGACAGTCAGGAAACACACCAAATCACATGAAATAACAACTTTTTATTTTCTCAAATAAAATAATCCTTCCATTTCTGCTCGATCAGGTTGTGAGGGGTGGGGAGGAGCAGGGAGGAGGGGAGGGACCCTGCTCAGACAGGTGTCACACCTGTCCTCACAGTTCTGCATCCACGTCAGACCGAACCCTTTTCCAATGAAAGAAAATAAAAGCTATTGGCAGCTCTTGATCCCAGAAGGCAAGAGCTGTCCTCTATCAGGCACTCTGAATTGTTTAGCAACAGTATTCAATGGAAAAGCATGATTACAAAAATCCCAGGTTTCTGATGAACAATATCCAGACAAGCAATGTTTTACGGGGCTGGGGTAAAACTCATGGGGTGGTACCTTGAGCTCCAAAGAGCTGACTGGAATTTGGGGGCACAGTTGAGGAGAACCCCAGCTTGGGGATTAAAGGGCAGGACAATTCCTGCCCAACAAAGGGGGAAGCTCCCAAGGCAGCTCCTTGATGAGTGATATGCCAGAAGTGAATCCTCACCCCAGACTGCAGCTCTTGGATCGTACCCCACTGCAGTCTGGCCAGGCTAATTAACCACTACCAGTTAAAATTCTCATCTCTCAGTACCAGTTGGACCAGGTTGTCCTGCAAACCCCACTGCAAGGCTATGGAGAGGCACAGAGTGCCAGGTTTTAATGTTAATTGAGGTGGGACCGTTAAAAATTGTTGTCTCAGCTGCAGAGACGTGTCCAGCAAGCAGGGGAGGGAGGACTCTGATTCTGTTTCAGATCAATGCTTAAATTAAGTGAATGGATAAAGCAGCAAAGCATCAGCAATGTTCTCTCAGCCCAGAGCACAGGGCCAGATTTTTTCACACAAACTCAAACACTTCCCACTGGGAATGCACATGGATCCATGTGCAAAGCCCATGAGGGGCAGGACACTGCTGGCAGTGGAATTGTGCCCTAGAACTGGCTCCTTTTACATTTTTAAGAAACATCACTTGGCCTGAAATGCTGCAAGATGGAAATCCATCTTCCCCATCCCTACCTGCAAACACAGAAGCCTCATTTTCTGCCTTTCTCCAAGAGAAGGAGCTTCACAGAAGCTTTCTTGGCTTCGGAACACATCTCCTTTTTTCTTTTTTTTGTTTTTTTTCGGTTTTTTTAGTGTGTTTTGTTTTATTTTTACATGGTCAGTTCCAATTGCAGTGATTAAAGACAAGGCCAGGCACCAGCAGCTACTTCTTTACAATCTGAATGACATCTTCATGCTCCATCATATGGGTTAAGCCCACTCTTTGAGGGCTGTACTTTGTGCTTGTCCCCTTTGAAGTAAAAAATGGGGAGAAGGGTTAGAAGATCAGTCAGAGAGACCTGAAAACAGGCATTTCAGGAGCTGTTTAACACTTACCCACACCAAGGCATACTTGAACTGGCTGGCTAATGATCTGTGAATCCGATGGCACTGCAAGACAGACAGGCAGAAACTGAAGTATTTAAATGACACCACTTTGCAAACAACTTTTTCAATACCCAGGAATTAAAAGAAAGTCGAGCTTATGCCAGAAACTATAATAAAGAGTTTAGGAGCCAGTTAACAGTACTTGAAACCATACAAAACAGACACAGGAATCACCAGCCCACATAGAGCCCCATTCCATTGCTTCCATGTGCTTTTACACTGGGCTGCATTAAATAATTATTGTTTAAGCCTTTTATAGCAGCTGTGAAAGAAACCTGAGGCAGATAAAAATCAGTAAAGGCAAAACAAAAGGAGAAGCCCAACCAAACATTGACATGTCCTGAGCTTTATGAAGCACAAATCACAGCAGGGCCAAGAGGAATTGCCTCCTGCACACAGGGAAATGTAAAAGATGCAGAAAAATTACCACATGTTCCACAGAGGCCCCTTTTCGTAGAATAATGGCATCTGTAAAGTCTGGTCTCTCTGTGGAGAAGCAGAAAGGGGAGAAAAAGCATTGGATTTCTATCAAGTGTGTTCTAAAATGCTGACAACATCTCACATCACCTTGTGCTTGCTATTCCCAAATTCCTCCTTCCTGCTCCCAGACAGAACAGGGATCCAGTACCTGAAAGCACCAAATCAGCTCTCCACTACCCACAAGGGCAATTACCCACTCCACACAGTCAGCAGCTTCCTCACAGGCCACCTGATCCAACTCCATCCCAAACCTGTGACTTATGAGAAACAAAACCACCCAAGTCAAAACACACCTGCTCAAGGAAAACCAAAATCCCCATGATTTTCATAGAAAATTCCTTGATCTCCTCACATCCACCCAAGTTCAGCTGTTCACAGCCAAACAGAGCAAGTTAGAGATGTGCCTTTATCACTTGAGAAGCTGCAAGTGGGTTATAAAGCAAAATGAGGATCAAAGGCACTTCCAAGGGCAAGAGAATCACCAAATTTCTTGCAGCAGGAACAGGAAACTTCTCTGGGCTGTGATGGGCTGAACAGCTGTGAACTTGCACACTTTATTTCCTTATATCATGAAAACTCAGCTCTTGTAAAACACAACAGGAAAGCCACGGTGGGATCCACACATGGCAAGATCAGAAGAATATCCCAAGAGCTGAAAGATGATTAGGGAGGGTGCAATTCCAGCATTTCCAAGGCACCAGCCCTGCTGGCAGCCTGTCTGCCTTCCATGAGCAGCAGCATTTGTGTCTTTTCACCCTTCTGTTAAGCTGGTGGTCACTTACGTCCCCGTTTCTTGGTGTAGATGCAGGTGAGTGCCAGGTATTCCCAGAGCTTTTCCAGCAAGTAGTCCAAGTTCAGCTTCATGCCACAGCTGCAAAACACCAGGAATATCTGTTTACTGCTGTTGTGACTCAGGGATTCAAATAATAAGGTGAAATGTCTTTATTAAAAGTGCTGGAGAATGAGGTGAAAGTTTTTAATGAAGCAAGGAAAGGAAAAACACGAGGTGAAATGACCTTAAACTGAAGGAGGGCAGTTTAGGATATTAGGAAGATATTAGGAAGAAATTCCTTTTTAAAAGGGTGGAGAAGCACTAGAACAGGTTGCACAGAGAGTGTCTGGCTGCTCCATCCCTGGAATTGTTCAAGGCCAGCTTGGATGGGGCCTGGAGCAACCTGATCTAGTGGAAGGGGGTGAATGAGATGAGCTTTAGAGTCCCTTCCAACCCAAACCATTCCAGAAGGGTGAACAGCTTTGAAGTAGCAAAGATGTATCAGGAATTCTAAGGGACAAAGCCAGATTGACTCTGACCTGCAGACAGCACAGAGAGGCCAAGCTGCCCCTCTCCAGGGGAAGGAAACCTGGGAAAAGCTGCACAGCAGCCCTGGGAGAAGCTGGAGAAAGGGGTGTGAAATGAAGGCCACACCAGGCAGACCAGGAAAGGCAGTGTGACAGCCCCTACCTGATGACAACACTGTGGGGCCTCCGAGCAAGACGATCCACCTCCTCCATGGAGATCTGGTCAATCTTGTTATAAACCTAAAGCAAAGGGAAAACAACACAGCCCTCAGAAAGGCAATCCAGCCACAAATAACAAGGTAGCTCCAGCACCTGAAACACGGATTCTGTCAGAAGATAAGCCAAGACACTCAGCAAAACAAACTATTAAAATTCAGAAGCCTGAATACAAAATTTGGCCTTTTAGAATTCTCCCTTTGGGATGACTTGGAACACGTTCTTCGGTGTCTTTCATTTCATACAGACCCAGTGGCTACAAACAGAGCCCTAAAGGGACCTCTGGCACACAAGGGACCAGATGTGAAAAGCCAAGCACTGAGTTGGCAGCAGGGGAATCAGAAGCTCCACACGTGGGAGCAAACCCACGGCACCAGGATTGGAAATTCTGCTGCGCCAGGGCAGCACCAACCACAAGAGGGCTCAGGGAACACACACAGCTCAGCTGCACATCCAAAGCCTATAAAAAACTCCCTGTTGAGCTGTTTTCCACCTCTTAAACCCCAAATCGTTACTGCTTTAGGAGGCAGGAATAAGGGCATGGAGTAATAGGACAAGGGGGAATGGCTTTAAATTGAGAGGGCAGGGTTAGATGGGATATTGAGAAAAAATCCTTCCCTGTGAGGGTGGGGAGGCTCTGGCACAGGTTGCCCAGAGAAGCTGTGGCTGCCCCAACCCTGGAAGTGTCCAAGGCCAGGTTGGATGGGGCTGGGAGCAACGTGGGATGGTGGAAGGTGTCCCTGCCCATGGGAGGGGTGAAATGAGATGAGCTTTAAAGTCCCTTCCCACCCAAACCATTCCATGGTTCTATGAAGTTCCAAAGTTTCCTTTGGCACAGAAAAGAGAAGCTGAATGTGGCAGAAGCCAGGCTGTCCAGGGTACTCACATAGAGGCAGGGCATGTAGACCCTGTTCCCTACAATCACATCAATGAACTCATCAGGGGAACAATCCTCTCTGAACAGCACCTCGGCGTTGAAGATTTCTGAGGGGGACACTGTCAAGGCCCAAATCCCAACACACCACAGAGGCTGAGCTCCCTTGTGACACATCAGCCAGCACCAATGTGACACCAAGGCTGTCCCACTGCAGGAAGCACTTGAACCACGGGCTGCTGATGGCTTAAGGGTGTCCTATTTTAGGAAAGGATACTGTATTCATGGAGGATGAGCTGAACCAGCTTCTCAGAGCACTGAGTCAACGTGACAGTGGAGTTGAAGGAGATGCCTCCACCCTTCTTGGGCTGCAGGAGGCAAAAAGAAATGTAAGAACATTCTGCAAAACCTGCAGCCCCCTCAGCCTGTCCAACAAGAGGGGCAGCACAGAGTGAGCTCAGCTTTGAGCAGCCAGGCAGACACAGCTGTTCCTGCAGGAGCTCAGGAAGCCTCACCTTGAAGTAGATATTTGGTTTGCTTTTGTTCAGCCGGATTCCTACAGATTCCAGTTCTTTCTCCAGCAAGGCCCTGAAAAGACACAGCATCTGTGAGGCTGAGCACGGCCAGGTGACACTCAGACCTTTCCTTTCTCACTCTTTTGTTGATACAGCCCTCCCACAAGCTTTCATTACTACCTAAAACCCACCTAGTGCAGGTCAGAGTGTGTGGTGGAAATCCAGGTGGAAATTCCCATCTCTGACAGCCATGCTTGTAGAATGACCCTTCAGCTGAGCACCCATTGCAGTCAGTATGGAATACAACCCCCATCTCGTACTCAGTGATTTAATTCTTCACACCCCAGGTGCTCTCTTGAGGGAGCTGGCACGTTTTCTGGGCACGTGGGAAGCCCTGAGCCTGGCCCACCCACAATGTCCAGCCCTCACTCACCTCTGCACCTCGCCCTTGGTGGCATCCAGCATCA
Source organism: Petroica traversi (assembly GCA_025920805.1). Classification (NCBI taxonomy): domain Eukaryota; kingdom Metazoa; phylum Chordata; class Aves; order Passeriformes; family Petroicidae; genus Petroica; species Petroica traversi. The sequence continues at coordinate 664,071 of JAHLSL010000037.1, forward strand.
TGATAACAACATCTGCTGTCCTGGCCACAGCAATCACCTGCCGGCCTCTGCCCTTCCCTGGGGACACAGGAGGAGGGGGAACATCAGCAAGAGGAACCAGCAGAGCTCTGTGATAGACAGGGACAGCTCCTGCCCTGTGCAGCAGCTTGAAAGCAAGGAAAAGATCCTGCAGTGCTGTTCTGGCTGCACTCAGCTGCTGGGAGCCCTGGCAGCACAGAGAGCTCACCAGAGAGGAGATCAGTGCCACAAGGTGCCTTAGGAAACACAGGCAGTGTTCTGCTGACCCCAGGGAATGGCTGGAGCTGTTTCAGGGAGAGTTAGGTTGGTTATTTTCTTCCCCCAGAGGGTGCTGGGCACTGCCCAGGCTACCCAGGGAATGGGCACGGCCCCGAGGCTGCTGGAGCTCCAGGAGTGTTTGGACAACACCAGGCACAGGGTGGATTGTTGGGGTGTCCTATGCAGGGCCAGGAGTTGGACTGGATGATCCCTGTGGGTCCCTTCCCAGATGTTCCATGACTCCCTAAGCCATCTTCAGCCACAATCAGCCATTGGGGATGATGACAACACAGGGAGACAAAGCCAACATCTCTTCCCAGAATCAGGAGTCACAGGAGGACTGGCAGGAACTCAGAGAATTACTCAAACAAGGTTAGTGTTTAGCTGTAATTACCCCTCTGCCTTTCCAGCATCTTTCTATAGACTCCGTCAGAACCAGAAAACAGATGAGCCACTTAACACTCAGGCAGGGAGAAATGAGAAGTGAGTGGCTTGCTTTGGCTCCCACCTCCAGGAAACCATCTCTGTGCCACATATAGACTCTGATGTGGGCTCAGGGATAGGAATCGTGCCTCACATAGCATCAAGGACACAAAAATTTGGAAAGACAACGTAGGAATGAGTATCTGAGACACCCAGGGACACTACTGAGGGCAAATCCCCCCGTATATGAACACAGACAACAACCAACCTTGTGCTGCTCCTTCAATGATTCCAGGCAGATCCAGCAGCTGAATATTGGCTCCTTTGTACTGAAAAGGAAATGGAAGGATGGAAAGTTGAAGGGTTTTTGTAGGGCTACCCCAAACGCCCCAAGCACGTGCAGGGGGTCCAATTCCTGTGGAGAGGTGAACTGGATGGAACTGGCAGGGTAGAGAAGCTCTGCACAAAGCTCATGGCTCTGTCCTGAGGCAAATTCCAGAGCTCTGGGCTGTGTTCAGCAGCACACACAGCTGTGCATTAGATCTGACCCCCTAAAGCATCCCGTGACTGCAACTGGACAAAGCACCAGGAAAAACATCATTGCAGTCACTTATTCCCAAGTTGGGGGAATGGAAAGGAAAAACAACCCTTCCCTTCCTGTTCTAATGAGAAAACTCAGTAATGAACAAGTACCACATCTCTTACTGTGACAGATCAAATTTCAGGTGTGCTGCAGGTCTTACCAGGAAAAAACCCAGGAGACTCTCATTCTAGATTTGCAAGGCATTGCCTCTGCAGCTGCTGTTGCAGCTCACAGCTGTGCTTGAATGTGTTACATTAAAATTCTTTTCCCATCAATACAGTTACTTTCATTATTTCACTCCCCTTTCCATCCTGACCTAGATTTCCTCATTACTCTTGGACACTTCCCAGTCTGATGCCCTTTATCATTTGCTTTACTGATGGATACTGAGATCACCACTAACAAAACCCCTCAAGGACAGGAGTAGCTGCATTTTGTTTTGAAAGTGACCACAGCACAGATTGCCTCTGTAAAGCTTCATTAAAAACAAATCTGTCAAGGTTTGCTGCCAGCTGGTCACTGGCACCGACAGTGGTTATACAAAATTCAGCTGAGAATTATTGTATTGCTCTGGTCAGACCAAGAGCAGCACAAAAATCCTGATTAGGCAGCCAGTCCTGGAGTTCAAACACAGATTTACACAGCTGGGTGTGCCAAAGGGAGGAGAATCCCACGTACCTCTATGACTCCTGGGATGCAGGTCAGCGTGGTGAACTCGTACGACGCGGCTTCGCTGGCAGTGGAGGTCATTAAACTCAAAAACGTGGACTGAAAGGCAAGAGATCAGCATCACCAGGCAGGAAAATGAACAGGTTCAGCAAAATAAGCAACACCAAACCCTCCTCAGGCTGTGGAAGTTGTGTTGTGGCTGCTCCAGGCACAGGGGCTGAGGTGGTGACACTGTCACACAAGGGAGGTAAATCCTGCACGTTTCCCTTCCCTCAGCAGTGCCGTGGCTGGGCAAGAACAAATTTCAGGCTGCTCCCACAGGGCCCAGCACACAAAATGCAGGAGTGTTTCCCCATCTCCAGCTTTCAGCTAAATCACAGAATCATGGAATGGTTTGGGTTGGAAGGGACTTCATAAAGCCCATTTCATTCCACCCATGCCTTGAATAGGGACACCTTCCACTGTCCCAGGTTGCTCCAAGCCCCGTGCAACCTGGCCTTGGACACTTCCAGGGATTCAGGGGCAGCCACAGCTTCTTTGAAATCTATGCCAGGGCCTCCCAACCCTTACAGGGAAGAATTTCTTCCTTATATCTTACCTAAATTTCTGCTCTTTCAGAGCAAACCCATTCCCCCTCTTCCTGTCACTATGATTCCTGACAAAGAATCCCCTTCCAGCTTCCCTGTGGCCTTCTGCAAGGTGCTGTGAGGTCTCCACACAACCTTCTCCCCAACTCTCTCATCCTGTTTTCACAGGTGAGTTCCTCCAGTCCTCTCTCCAACCCTGTGGCCTCTCGCTCCAACAACTCCACGGAGACTCCAGAACTGTGGGATCCCACAAGATGAGCTTTAAGCTGCCTCCCAAACCCACCCACTCCACAGTTCTGTGCCCCCAAACCTGCTCTGCAGCCACTGCAAAGCCCAGCCTGGGGACACACAGTGACCACAGACCCCACTGACCTTCCCCACAGAAGGAAAACCGATCAGTGCCACGCGGGCATCTCCTGATTTCATCACATCGAAGCCCTCGCCCTTGGCAGCCGGGGACTTGGAGGGTTCCAGCAGCTGAGCTCTGTACTTTGCAAGCTTTGCCTTCAGCAGGCCCAGGTGGTACTCGGTGGCTGCAATGACACAAAGCCAGGTTGGCAGAAAGCTGCTGGGGATTCACTGCTGGGAGTGGGAACCTTCCTGAAAGGCAACGCTTGGGGATATCTCGGTCAGCATCTTAACCACTGCCAGGCACAGAGCTGCTCCTGTGCTCTTTTTGGAGCCCTTAGAGCAAACTTTCCACTGCACGGAGTGGAGGGAACAGCCAAAAAATTCCTGAGTTACAGGAGCAAGGCAGAGGGAGAGCAGGTGCAGGAATGAAGGGCTGAAGGGAGCCAGCTCAGGAGAGAGAAATCACAGGGGGAGCAGCCCCTCCTGGAAACAGCCCCTCCTTACACCTGGACACATTCAGCCCTCCAAAATGACCAGATTAAGTTCCCCACTCTTGGCAACTTTTAAAGACACTTTTAACTCAGAGCTCACATGTGTGAAAGTACTTTCTGTCTTATTTTTAGCAAAACGCCTGAATTTACACCCAAACCAGAAAAAAAGGAAGGTGGGTAGTTGTCTCACTTTGTAACAGGTAAAACAGGCAGGAAACCAGGAGCTCACAGGTTTATTTCTATTATTTACCAGAGCCTGCAGCCCCCAGCAGAGCCCTTGGCGAGCCCCCAGACCACTCAAACTCCAGGAACCCCCTCACCTGAGGTGTGTGCCCCCCTCTCCCGGCTCCAGGGGGGCTGAGCCTGCAGCCCAGGGTAGGAAAGAGGGCAGCCCCCGCCCTCCTCCGTGCCCTTCACACCCCTGCACCCCAAACTCAGGGCTCACTCTGCTCCCCAACTGCCCCAGCCCCCAGCGACCCCAAAGACCCCCTAACTTCACAAAGCACCCCCATCCTGCCTCCGCCATGGGCACTCTTTCCATAGACCCCTCCCAGACCCCACAGCCCCGAGCCCCTCACAGCCCGCAGACTCTCTGCAGCCCCCCATAACTCGCAGCCCACCTGACCCCCGGACTCCCTTCCAGCCCCCCAAAACCCCCCGTCCAGCCATAACCTCCAGTCCCTCTTCCCTCGGACCCCTCTCCGCTCTCCCACAACTCACAGCCCGCCCGTGTCCCCCCACAGCCCCTCACACCCGCAGCCCCCCAGAACCCCCAGCCCGCCTGCCCGCCCGCTGTCCCCGGCTCCCTCAGCCCCCGGGC
>JAHLSL010000037.1:682152-762644 GCA_025920805.1 Petroica traversi
TCTGGTGGGCACACTCCCCGCCCGCCCGGCTCCCCCGACCGCCTCCTGCAGCTGCCGGGAGCGGCTCGGTGGGATCATGCGGGTGCCGGGCCTATGCCCCGCCGGCAGGTGAGGGAGCATCGCGGCGTTTCCAGCCCGGTTTGGGGAGGGGATCATTCCCTGGGGACCTCACCCCGAGGTTACCGAGAGCAGGGCTGGGATGATCGGCACGGCCTCGCGGGGACTGTGCTACCCACGGCCGGTGAGCGGCCCCGGTGCTGGGGCTCCCCCCCGTGCCCTTTTTCTGGCGTTAATGTGTGATTGGAGCGGGCAGAGTTCACCGGCAGCACGGCCGAGCCCTCCCTGAACCAGTTTGTTACACTTGTCTTCGTATTTTGTTGGGATTTAGGGATTTTGAGGGAATGGGGTTCAGATATGCTCCGATCTGTGTATTTTATCCACAAACTTTGCTGTAACCGTGTGTATTTGAGAACAGTAAAATTGATCTCATTTTGTCTGAGGTGAGGCTGCAGTCGCAGTGACTCGTCAAGGTTTTGGGAGGCACTGATGAGCCTCGGGGCTCCTCTGGGGTACACACACTTTAATCTGTTTTTAGATCTGTGCCTGAGGCACTTTCTGAGGCCCCGAAGCTCGCAGGTTGCCGAGCCTGAGCAAATTCTTCCATTTCCCCAGCGGGAATGTGCTTTTTTTTTAGCCTGGAATAGCAGACCTGCAGCCTGACCTGCTTGCTGTGCCCTTCACGAGGCAGATTTATGGGTTTGGGATTTACAACCTGGTCGCTGTTGTCAAGGGAATGGCTCGTGGATTCTTCTTGCCTTGTGGGAGGGATGTGAGCCCTTGGAATTCGTGTAATCCTGCTCTCAGGTGTTGGGAGTGTGTGTAGGAGTGCTCGTAGCAAAGGATGCTGCTCCTGAAATGAGACCTGAAGTTTCCTCAGGCTCACCTTGTAGGTGGGGCAGGTATATTCCTGATCTGGATTGAGATTAACTTGTCCAGTGTGACTGTAGTTGTGGAATCTGGAAAAGCTGACCCCGAAGCAAAACTCCTGAGGAGTGGTGGGACAGATCTCCTTGGGAAACCATCCCTGGCACGCTGAGGCAGCTGAGCCCCCAGCCTGGCAGGAGTGTGGCTGGTTCTGTTTGCTCCCTGGCTGTGCACAGCAACATTGAGGTTGTCACCAGTTCCCTGTGGAGCAGAGTTCACAATTTGGAAACTGTGGATAAGGGCTGGATTTCTATGTCCTCGACAGCACCAAAGCTCAGTCTGTTCTGAGCTGTGATGGGGAGCAGGGGAAGGGACTGAACATTCTCTGTTTGCCCTCTGAGCATCCTCTTTGCCCTCTGTTTCTGTCCCCAGAGAGGAAGAGGTTCTACCAGAACGTGAGCATCTCACAAGGGGAAGGTGAGTACCACAGGGATGGGATGGAGGGGCTGGACCCTGGGAGAGGTGTCATCACCCCAAACCACGTCAGGCTGTGTCAGTGGTGTCTTTGTCACCAGCTGCTGTGCCCCCTCCTCATCTCCAGCAAAGCTGCATGGTGGGAAACAGCTTCCAATATCAAGTGAATCCGAGTGGTGGTGGGAAATCTGAGAATTCCTGCTCCCGACAGCTCCAGCTCTGAATCTGCTCCCACTGAGGGGTTGTCTGTTGTTCCTTAGTGCCTGCTCCTCTTTGACTCCCCAGGATTTCTACTCTGATTCCCCAGGAGGCTTTGAAATAAACCTGGACCACCGAAAGCTGAAAACACCCCAGGCCAAGCTCTTCACTGTGCCCAACGAGGCCTTGGCCATTGCAGTGGCCACCGAGTGGGATTCCCAGAAAGACACCATCAAGTTCTACACGATGCACCTGGTGAGCAAGGCAGGGTGGGATGCTGAGCCCTCCAAATGCAGGATGTGGAGGAAGCAGGTTGCCCTGCTCCTAATGAGCAGAAAGTCAGGACTTTCTCTGGGCTGGCTGGGTGCCTGTCTAGAGGGAATCTCTGTCACTGGGGGGACTTGAGGAGGGGCTGGACAGTGTCATTGGGAATAGCAATGGGCAGGAGGAAATTATGAGCTCTGGGGCAGTCCATGCCCCTTCTTCCCTGCTGCTTAATGGGCTGCATCCAGGGATGCTGGAAGATTTGAGAAGACTCTCATTACATGAGCCATTTTGTGGTGGTCTTGAGCTGCACCCCTCAGTTGTTCACCTGCCACAAATCCCTCTGCTTCTTCTTGGCATTGCACCATGGAAGCTGCTGCTTTTTCAAGCCTGGAATAACAGCAGTTCCAACTGCTTTTGTCCCCAGACCACTCTGTGCAACACGGCGCTGGACAATCCCACTCAGCGGAACAAAACGCAGCTGATCCGAGCGGCTGTGAAGTTCCTGGACACAGACACAGTCTGGTACGAGATGGATTTTGGAAAGGGGGTTGGGGAAAGTGAGGGAAAACATCTGCTCTCACCCAGTCGTGGCACGGTTCTGATCTGTGATGGTTTTTGCCCGAGGGTTTGAATTAATTTAGATCAGTCCTGCGTGTGCAAACCTGGTTGGAGTCTGCTCAGCCTAAGAAGGAGCATTGGATTTGGTCCTCGGGTGAAATCTGGTTTTGGACACCTCCATGCTGGGCAAGGGTGGGAGCAGCAGGAATAGAGGAGAAAAGAAAATGTCTTTGAAAGGCCTGTGGGGATATGTTAGCCAGTCCCTGGTACTCGTGTGCCAGTACAAGGAGCTCATACTGCTTGTACCAGGCCCAAAACACCCTTCATTCCTTAAAGTCCCTGTGGGCTGTAGGATCAAGTCTGCCCAGGCTCCCATCCCAGCCTCCACTGGCAGCTGCACAGCTCCTGTGGGGAGAGGGGAACAGGCTTCTCCCACCTGGCCTTGTGGCTTTGGTCACCCTGGGGACAGGGAATGCTGAGCTGATCCACTGGGCAAGGAGAAGCAGCAGTGGCCCCATAGAGAGTTGCAGTGGGGTTTGCACCCTCCCCTAACTGCTAAACCTCATGTCAGCCAGTGGCTTGGGGCTACCTGCAGTTTTCAGTTGGCTGGTTCACTGCTCTGTTTTGTAGTAAGAGAGAATTGTCCTTCCTGAAATAACAAAAAGCTCTGGATTTGGGGAAGAGTTGGGGGATTGTTCCCTGTCACTGCTGCCTGGGTGGACAGCAGGTCATTGTTCCACTTGCTGTGGGTCTGGTGGGGTCAGTGTCCTTCCCAGAGGGGTGTCCCAGCCTGGGAGTGACCATCCGGTGTGGTTTTGTTCCATGATGTTTTGTTCCAGCTATCGTGTGGAGGAGCCTCCAGCATTGGCAGAACTACAGAAGAATGAATGGGATCCCGTGGTCACCTGGGCTGAGAAAAGGTGAGAGCTCAAAGAGTTCCTGGCTGCTAAAGCCCTGCCCTGCTGAGCCCAGGAGCTCTGGTCCTTGTGACTGCCAGAGCCACAGCTCTGTGAGCCCTGGGCCTTTCCCCTGGGCTTTGCTAAGGGCTGGGGTGATCATTCCAGGTACAACGTGACAATTGGCTCCTCGACCAGCATCCTGGGGCCAAACATTCCAGCCAGCACCAAGGAGACCTTCGTCAGCCACCTGGCATCCTACAACATGTGGGCCCTGCAAGGTGAGCGGGGCTGGGCCAGGAGCTCTCTGCTCAGGCTGGGCCAGTGAGGAGCTGGTTCCTCTCCACGGGGCAGGAGAGTGCCTGCAATGTTTTTCTTCTGCTCTAAGTGTGGAGGTTTATGTTTTAAGTCTGCAGGCCAGGCCCTGACCTGCTTTCTTCACAGGCAGGGATTCTCTTCAGTGCCAGATCTGACTGTGCTGTCCCATGAGCTGTTTGCTCCACCTTAGCACAAATAACTTCTTTAATGCCAAACCTTCTAATGATTTAATCCCTAGCTTTGTTGTTACCAGGAAAAGAAATCAGGCTTAGTACTCCAAAGTGCCCACACTGTGCACTGTCCTCACTTTTTCATCCTTATATCCCACTTAATCTTGCCTGTCTCATCTGAATGATACTGAAAGATGAAGAAATAAAGGGAGGTTTGCTTTGCTCCAGACCTGAATGAGCAGCAGGCAGTGAAACCCACAAAAGACACAGAATGCTCGAGCCTGGATGGATCTCTCTTCCCTTTGCAAAGGGAAGGATTGTGGCAGAATAAAAGGAGGTGGTGTCCAGGGCATGGCCTTTGTCATTGTGGTGGCAGGGCCAGCACAATGCTCTGTGCCTGCTGTTAACCACAGATCTGAGTGCCCAGGTGCAGGTGGGAGGATCCCTGGCCCTGCCTGTCTCTTCAGTGCATGTGAAGATGCTGCTGTAATGCTGCAGAAAACAGCCATGAATCTTGTTTGGTTTGGGTTATTTCCTTGCAGGTATAGAATTTGTAATCACCCAGCTGAAATCGCTGATTCTGTCCATGAGCCTGATTGACAGGCACATTACAGTAGAGAAAGCTGTGCTTCTGTCTCGCCTGGAGGAAGAATACCAGGTAAATTATGTTACAAAACAGCCCTATAATTCAAATAGCAATAATCTCAGCATGACAAATGCATCCCCCACCACAAATAACTGGCAAGGGAAGTGCCTGCTATAGCAGGAGATGTTCCACTCCACCAGTCTCCCTGTCTGAGAGCGTTTGGAGCGTGCTGCTGCAGAGCAGCACCACGGGCACAACAGCCCAGAGTGCTCCCAGGGCTGCCAGTTTCTTTTCACAGAGCCCAGATGGCTGCTTTTCTCCCTCCCTAATCTGAAGTGCAAAGTTTTGGCTGGCTTCTGCTGCTGAGGGTTATCCAGCCTGGAGGCTTTGGTAGACACCAAGATACCAAGCTTGCTGGAAATGAGCCTGGTGTGAAGCTCTCCCTGGCCCAAAAGTGGCTGAAGTTGGGACTCTTCATCCTCCCATTAAGAGGCTTTGCCTCAGACCCCAGCACAAATAAAGCACATCCTCATCTGGAGATATCCCTGCCTCAGCAGTTCAGCTCAGTTCCTGAGGGGAGGGGGGTTACCTGTGCTTCACAAACATGAGAAGGGAAGCTGAGAGTTGCTGAGGTGCTTTGAGAATAATCCATGTTCCTCCTCTCCTTCAGATTCGGCGCTGGGGCAACGTGGAGTGGGCCCACGACTACGACCTGTGTGAGCTGCGAGCTCGCACAGCAGCTGGGACTCTCTTTGTTCACCTCTGCTCAGAGAGCTCCACTGTAAAACACAAGCTGTTGCAGGACTGAGGTAGCTGGGCAGGGCACAGAAAGAAAATGTCCAGCTGGGAATTGCTGGCCCGACCCAGAGGATGGTAGCCACCGTCCTGCCATTCCACTTTTCCTGGGATCAGCTTCACGTGCTGTGGTTTTGTGGGCAACTCTTCACTTGGATTGCCTGCTGCAATGCAGCACACAAGGACGAAAGGTCAAGGTGAGCTTCCTCTGAATCCTCAAGCCAGCAGCTCTGTCCTTTCCTGGTGTCTGTAACTCATCAGAGGAGCTCCCACAGAAGAAACAGCTTCCTGGGCAGGGCACGGCACAGACATACCCAGCATATGCCACATGTCTTCATAGCTGCCAGCTCCTGACACACACTTGTTATGGAAATCTGAAAACAGACTCCACTGCATCTGTTGTTCATCCCTCGGCGTGCCTGTCTGTAACACCAGGGTCTCTGCGTTCCATTAAAGACTTGCCCCTGTGAGGTACCAAAAGCTGCGTGTCTTTGTTTCAGCCACCAAACTGTGGGGTGGGTCCTGAGCTGCCAGGTTGTGGGCAGGTGCTGGGATGGCTGCAGGCATTAAAAACCACAGACCAGAGCAGACACTTATTACTGTGTGAACCACTCAAAACAGCTGGGGAGGTAGCAAGGAGACAACTGTGCAGTCCTAGAGAAAGAGGGGTAAAACCTGGGCTCCAGCAATCTTCAGAAACACAGAGCACGATGAGCTGAATCTGTGTTTGACAGGCAGCACCAGCCACGGGGTTTTATGAGACCTGCTCTGGCGTGCACCCACAGCCACCTCTCGTTTAACCTTCCCACCTTCTCCTTGCTGCCTGCCCGGAGCAGCACCGTGCCTCAGGAGCTGCCCACAAGCGAGCGTGGCAGCGCTGTCACCGAGCAAGGAGGGGAATTAATGACTCCTCGCTCGGCTGTCGTGAGCGGCGGCGCGTGAGCTCCTGTGGAACCATCGATTTCCCTTCCTGCTGGCTGGGGGCTGCTCTGCTCACGCTGCAGAAAGCCGCTTGTGAGAAGGGGTGAGAAGATGAGGCTCCCAGGCATACGGAGCCCCCGCCAGCCTTGTGCTTGCTGAGCTGGAAACCTGCAACAGCTCTCGGGGGTGGTTTGATGGAGAGCGCTCCTCTCCCGAGCTGCTGCCTCGTGCCAGAGGCTCGCAGGTTCCTGCCACTGGGCTCACAGGTACCCAAGCTTTCAGGCATGATGTGCTATGATGATTTGGTTCAATCAGCTCACAGCTGATCCATAACCCCTTGTGACCAGGTCTGAGCTGTCTGCACGGGCTTCGTGTCAACGTGATGGAAGAGACAGGGCTTCGGATGCTTTTCCAGAGTCAAGGAATACGTTTTATTTTCAGTTTATGGTGGGATGGAAGAAATATACATTTGGTCTGAAACGTCCCAGGCAGCTTGGGCATAGAGAGGCAGCTGCTCCTGTGTGGGCTGTCCTGTGAGCCTCAGCTGAGGCAGCTGCCCAGCCCTATTCCTTAGGCTCCAGGATCCCTGTGCTATCCAGCTCCTTCTGCAGAGCTTTGGTGAAGCAAATGATCTTTTCAATACAGGCACGGTTTCTGTCGCTCTCATTTTGGAAAGCCTGGACAGGTTGAAACCAAGCAGTGAATCTGCAGGCGTGACAAGGTCCCTGCAGCACAGAGAGCTCCAGCACAGCTCCAGGAGCCTCTCTCCTCACAGTATCCCTGCCACTTGGGCCAGACCTGTCTGTGTTCCACCCCCATGAGTGTGAGGGTCTCTTACCTTGTCCTTCACTGAGATCTGCCACCGGTAGGTGTTGCAGAGCATGTCACTCTCTCGCTTATCAATCTTGCGCAGGCGGATGTTGTGGAATGTGTTGATGGTGTTGACAGCGGTCTTTTCATCCACGAGGATCTGGGAGGCAACGTGACCAGATGAGGGGAGGGGGTGGGCACATAATGAATGAGCAGCACAGCAGTGCTCAGGGGGAGAAATCAGCCCTCTGTCTCAACCTGGCAAATCCCTACTCATTGGGAGGAATCCAGGGCTTTATCCTTGGCCTTGCTATGGTGTAATGGGGCATTATTCTTAGTACAAGTGGGGAAACTGAGGCAGCAGCACATGCTGAACAGGGAGTTCTGGGCTGCCGTGCAGCTGGTGCTGAAGCAAGGCTGTATGTGCTCCAGCACGCCTAGAAATGGAAAATGACTCTTGGAAGGGATTCCTGCATTGCTGGCGCTGGCTGTAAGTCTTCATTTTTGGAGAGTCCCGGCTTGTAATGGAAGCAGTGACTTCCCTCGTGGCTCTCAATGGAGGGTGGCTTTGCTAACCCATAATGACTCTTCTCCTGCAGCCAAGTGCAGCTGTTGGGCAAATGAATTCCCTTCTCCATGGGAATGGATGGCAGTGAAGCAAAATGGGTGTGCAGCAGCGGTGCAGAACCGCCACCATCTGCACAGGCCATAAAGCAGGAGCTCCCCCGGGGGCTCAGGGGTCTGGTTTGTGTCTGTCAGCTCTTGATTACCTGAAGTGACAGGGGGCTGGGATAATCTGGACAGAGCAAAACCACAGCTAATGCAAATTCAAGTAATTTAGCCGCTAAATGAAGGGATAATGGAGGCAAAAAGGGCAGCAGCATTGCTGAGTGGAGCACTGCAACGATGTTGGTGCTTTTGGAAAGGCTCCTGGGATCTTTGCTAGCACAGCAAGACTGAGGGCTCGGTGGAAGGCTCCATTTAAAGTGTCATATCCTGCCTCCAGATCAGCTCACGGGTTCAGGAGCTCCAGGAAGGGATTTTGAAATCACTGAGGCAAACAGAGCCCCGGTGCAAGAAATTCAGAGCAGGGCTGGGATTCTGCTGAGGGAGCAGGGAGAGTCTGAACAAAACCAGCTGTGAGTGAGTGCAGCAAAGATGCTGCCTGAGTGCCTGGAAATCAGCCAGAGCAGTGAGCTGTGCTGGAGGCAGGAGTGAGGTTTCCTCAGCACCTCTCCTGGGCTGCTGCCACCAGCTCTGGCAGTTCCCAGGGAAACCTGCAGTGCAGTTATCCCTGTCCTAGGCAGTGGGGATGTCCAGAGGCACCACAGTTCAGCCAAGCAGCTGGGCCCTCTAGGAAAGGGGTTATGCTGTGGTTCAGGTGTGGCTCTGGCTGCACTGATCCTCCTGGAAATCCTGACCCTTCAGAGAACAGGCCGTGGCCTCGTTTTCTTGCCTACCCCTCACAGAGATGAATTGTTTTGGTGCCCTCACCCTTTGAACGTCATCTGCCAAACTCTCTTCAAGCTCATAGTTGTCCAGCTTATCCAGGATGGTGATGACAATCTCCCTCAGCTTTTTATGGAATTGATTTTCCAGGTCCCGGCACTGGCTGAACGTACAGAACCTGGTTAAGGAAAAAACTGACCACAGCTCTCATCTGTGGGGATTAAATGTCCTCCTGTAACTGGGACTGAGTGTCTGCACAGGGGGATCTGCAGGAACGAGCCTGGCTGCTCCCAGAAGCTCCTGTGGTGTCAGGATATCAGGATTTACACTTTCAGTTCTTAATCACGCACTGAGTCTCATCCTTACTGCCAAATATGACAGAGGACTGAGAGAGGACCTAGGTTTGCCAGGGAAATTTTAAGAGGCCTCTTTAGTTAAAAGCTCAGCTCAAATGAAGTGCAATTATTTGCACCAGGCCAACAGATTTCTAGATTTAAAGCAGTGTGAGCTGACACTGAAGCACTTCAGAATTCTCATACAACTTTTTTTTTCAGAAGATATCAAAACCACAAAAATTAACACCATTTAAAGATATTTCAACAAGAAATTTCAATTTTGGAAACAATTCCAACAAGAATTGTAGGTATTTCATTGACTGGTGTGGCAGGAATGTACCTAGAAAAGTCTAACCAGATCTTCCCTGGTGTTTTATCTTCTCTGCATGGGGAAGAAAGGAAGATTCCCAACAGAGTGAAAACTGCCTAAATCCTACAGACTTTCAGCCCAGCAGAATTTAGATCTTTCTGTGCTCTCCAGAGTCTCCACATGAAGAAGCTGGGCACCTTAAATGCCTGTTCCTCAAAGCTGGGAAAATATATTTTCTGTTGATTAAAATAAAATAAAAAAAAAAGTTTTTATAATGGTGGTTCATTTTTTAATTTATAGGTGAGGTGTAGGGACATGACTGGAAGGTCCAGGCCAACATACAGTGAAAAGGATATATCCTTTGAATGTTTTCAGTGAATGTTGATGCTATGGCATCAATGCTGCTTTTAAAACCCTGTAACAGCTCCTTAACAGAGGGAGAAAAGAGGAAATATCACAATGAAAACTTGCATAAACATAACAGGGAGCCGGGGAGTCTAGGAGGAATCTACAATTTATTGTAATTTGGACTCACTGCTGTTATTAGCACAGTCAGAAACTGAACTGCCTCGAGCCTTTAAAGTGTTTTCAAAGTGCTGCAAGATTTTCTTCCCTTCTTCAGGGACAGAAAATCAGAATCAGTTTATTGGAGGGAGTTGACTGAATTCTACCTTTACCCAGTGTCTGGATTAAGCCAGGGGATCCTTTGTCACCCTCACCCAAGCAATGCCTGGAGAGGGCTGTATTCCCAAACCCTGCCAGGCCTCCTTGTCTGAATGAAGAGCCTCTTGTCAGAAGCACAACCCCTGCCTGGGCTTTACTGCAGCTTTTGGTTTAGTCCTCACAAATTAAAATTGCTGCTGCCTATTGCCTCTCTCAGAAACAGCTGATGGAGGATCTGTGAAGTGTTGCACTTAAATCTTGGTAGCCAAATCCTGCAAATCCAGCAGGGCACACAGGGAGAAATCTTTCTGCTCACCCCATTAGTGAATGCAGATAGGTGAGGGCCAACTCAGAAAACACTAAAAAGGCAAAATTCTGATGCAGCGAGGATCCATTTTGAGCTGCTGCTTTCTGCCATCCATGCTCACAAAAGTAAACTGCTGCACACAGGTCACAGCTCCTGCTTGCTCATTTTTAAACAGATTACTTTGTTTTTTTTTCCTTGGATGAAGATGCACATCAGCAGCCCTGCCCTAGTTTTTGAGGAAAAGTCTGGGGAGGAAAAGGCAGCTATTATGCAAGCAAATGCAGCAAGCCAAGCAGGAATGTGTGTAATCTTATAGGAAAGATCAGCTTCAAAGAATGACACCTCTAGCATCCCAAATGCATACCCCATGCTATGCAGTGACTTGTGCAGACCTATAAAATGATTGCACAACCTCCCTGTCTCTAAAGTGTGGGAAATCAGAGAGATGTGAAGGGCACACAGCATTCTGCTCTGAGAAACAGAAATCTGCTGTAAGGTATCAATGTGCAGGGCCTGATCTCACCCACATCAACTTTGAGCAAAGAAAGAATAAGATGGGGACAGATTTCCTGGGTGGAAATAAGCTGCTTTGTGAGTGAGCTGCTCCACAGGGCTGCAGTGACAGAAAAATGACCCTCTCCACTGTGGCTGTGAGGTGTCACAGGTGAGAGCTTGGATCTCACCTCCAGGTCATTGGATACCAAGGCTTCCAAGGTCATGAGTGCATCCCACAGCTGGAGGATGTCCTGCCTGCCCTCAGCTCGTTTGGAAGCGGCAATATCCCCACTCCTGGTCTGATGAAGCTCCTCCAGCCTCTAAACACAGAGATACATGAATTACTTATGGTTTGCACAATTTAATTAACTTGTTACACATGTGAGGAAAGTTCCTGCTGCTGATTAGCTGGAATGAAATGTGATGATTCAGGGAAGACTCCAGATTTACATACTGGGTACTCAACAGTGCTGAGGTTTGCTGCTGCAGGGGGATTGGGAAAACTCTTCCTCATCCTCCACTCAGCAGAAGACTTTGCTCTTTCTGTGATTTCAGCTTTGGTTCCCCTTCATTTCAAGCAAAAAAAAAAAAAGAA
Organism: Petroica traversi; assembly: GCA_025920805.1. NCBI lineage: Eukaryota > Metazoa > Chordata > Aves > Passeriformes > Petroicidae > Petroica > Petroica traversi. Next base: position 693,224 of record JAHLSL010000037.1, read on the forward strand.
TAATATTTAATTATTGATGTTGCTTCCTTTGAAGAAAAAATTAACAATTGCTTCAGAGAAAGAAACACAGGCCTAAATCCTGATCCACTTCCTCCCAAGGAGAATCATGACTGACTTCCAGGAGGGTCAGGATTTAGTACTCTGAATATGGAATACCTATCATTGCCTGCCTTCCTCTTACAGCAAGGATTTATTGCCCTTCAGAATTATGTATTGACGTCACTTTTGTACCAGACAAGATTTATGTTTTCTTGGATCAAAAATAAAAAATCCTCTTGTGCTGAATGCGTTATTTTCAAGTCTCTTTAAAATCAGTTAACAATCATTTGTTTAAAAAAGGAGGAAAAATAAATATGTTTTATGGTGTCTAATCCACTTCTCCTGAGAGGGAATGGAATGGGGTGAAACAAAGAATTCTGTTAAAAACCTCTGTTAAAAACCCCTGCCAAGGCTTGTGTCTGGAAATGGGGTGGATTACCCAAACTTTGCAGTGTTAAAAGGGGGAATGGGAGAGCAAGGGTGTTTTCTTCTCTAATGTAAACAAGTTAGGAGGCTCAAAAGGCTCCAGAGCCACTCAAGCTGCACCTCTAAGAGCAATAACTTCAAAGTTCAAGGCCTTTAATCCTCCGTAACCAACTTCAGAGAGCACAGTGATTTTACAGGTTACCCAGGTTTACATGAAAGGATTACAGCCAGACAAACAGCCCTAAGAACAGCTCACAGACTGCAGTCTGCTGGGGCCTCTGTGCCTTTTGAACTCCTCCAGCAATTTTAAATGATGGGGAAATGCTGTTAAAACAGTGTTCGGTTTTGATACCAATTCCTGTAATATTTATATGAAAACTGGCTGACCCCTGCATCCTGTTTAGAGAATCACAGAATGGTTTGGCTTGAGAAAGACCTTAAAGTTCATCCAGTCACACCCCCTGCCATGGGCAGGGACACCTTCCATTGGACCAGGTTGCTTCAAGCCCCATCCAACCTGGCCTTGGGCACTTCCAGGGTTGGGGCAGCCACAGCTTCTCTGGGCAACCTGTGCCAGGGCCTCCCCATCCTCACAGAGAAGAATTTCTTTGTAATATTTAATTTAATTTTTTCCTAATATCCCATCTAAGCCTCCCCTCCTTCAGCTTAAGGCCATTCCCCCTTATCACTCCATGCCCTTGCAGCCCAACCCACAGCTGAGCCTGTAGGTCAGAGATGAAGAGGTAAAACCTGGCCTCAGCCATATTTCTTTGGGTTTTGCTGTTTCTTCACTTTTGTAGGTTTTTCAGAGTTTGTTTTGCTAGTTTAGGGTTTTTTTTTAATAGATGATACAGTGAGAATTCAAGTGCAAGTTAACCGAATATTCCAACTTTTGCTTGGAACGAGATGATCTTTAAGGTCCCTCCCAACCCAAACCACTCAGCAGTTCTGGGACTCTGGGGGTGCTGCCAGCTCCTGGAGCTGCTGGATGCAGATTTCCAGCGTGAATCAGCAAGGTTCAAGGCCCCGGGAGCAGAGTGACTCAGCAGCCATCAGCCTGTGACAGGCACTGAAATAAAAGTGACCTGGTTTCCAGCAGGAGCCAATGCTCGTGACTCTGCTGGTGGCAGTTGTCAGGGACTTGCTCTCTCAGCTGACAGAGTTACCAGGCTTTAGCCCTCCCTCATTTTTATTTTTTTTTTCCTGTGGAAACAAAATCATGATCCATCTATTATGCATGGTTAGAAAGGGATCCAGCTAGAAGCTACGCCCTGAGCAGCCACAATGGGTGGCTGTAGTTGAGCAGAATGAAAAGGGAGAGTTTCTGCTTTAAAAGACTAGAAATACATTAAAATAACTTTATCTAATTTTTTTTGTTACTGTTCTTTGAGCTGTTGTTGAGAAAATGAACTGAAGCAGAAAATTACTTGAAAATAAACTGAATACCCTGCAATTTCCTTCCTTTTCTTCCTGATTTTTCAGTGAAGAAAGAGCTATTGGAGGCTTCAAAAAGAAGGGGAGTAGCAGTAAATATCTATCTATCTATCTATCTTAAAAATCGATTTTATAAAAATATTTAAATTAAAAGAAAAGTTGCACATTTCCATTTTCTTAAAATATTGGTAACTTTTTTGGATGGGAAACAAATATAAATAAAAAATCTCACCCTGATTAGCCACATTTTTCTGTAAACCCTTGAAGGACCTTTACCTTTATAGATGGTAACATTATGGCATATTAATTTTGCTCTGCACTGAATTTCCTGTATAAAGGCTGTGTTAGCTGGTTGTAGTTTGCCCAAAGGGTAGAAATTTCAATCCCCAAACTTTTTTCCTATGCAAAGCATTAAAAACACTTTTCACATTATATTAATGACTTCAGCTAACAAAACAATTTTGATTCGTATAAATTTATGTTGTAAGAAACATATAAGGAAATATCAGTGACTGAGCACTGGAAGAAGTTTTCCAGAGAGGCTGTGGGGTCTCCATCCATGGAGATATTCATAGTCCTGGGCAGCCTGCTGTGGGTGATCCTCCTTGACCAGGACCAGATGACTTCCAGAGATCCCTTCCACCCTCAACCACTCTGTGGTTCTGCCATTAGAGATCAAGTATTGATTCCCATTCCAGTGGGAATTTTCTTAATTTTTAGTGCAATTAAATGCTGGTATATGATGTAGAGAAATCAAGTATCAAACAGACAAAAGCATAACATTACCCTTTGGTTCCGACTTTCAAAGTCTGAGATTATTCTCTTGCTCTCCTGCTGGTTGACTGCCAGAATTTCGTGGAGTCTTTTGTAGAATTTAGAGACTACAGCTTCTCGTTTTTCATACTCTTGCAGTCCATAGTTATACAGGTTCCCAGTAACTGTGACAAACTCCTTCTTGGATGTGACAGCAGAGTCAAGGCTTTTTGCTTGTTCAGTGGAGCAACACGTTATGTTCCTTCTGTCTCTGCAAATCTGAGCAACAAGAGCTACGAGCTACTTTTATGTAAACTCTGTGGTTCTTGCTGAGAGATGCCAATATTCTGTCTGGGGCAGGACTGGGTCACCCATTCACATTTTATGCATAGGATTTTGCTGCCTTGCGGGTATGGGGAAAGCTGTGGCAACTTGAGGGGGGAAAAAGGCCTTGAGGAAGAGAAGAAAATACATTCACTTGTCTGACTCTTCTGACACAGCAGCAGAATGAAGCCTACAACCCTATCTGTCTTCACAAGTGTGAATACAGTGCCTGTGTAGTTAATAAATACAGCTCTGGAGCCCACAGCCAGAGCAAGAATAAACTACTGACTTGGTAGCATCACAAAAATAACGTCAATTTTTCTTCTGCTATTATCTTGGCAATGGAATTGTTTCTGGAGTCTATTGTAGTTAAGCTGTGATGCATTTTCCCCCAACAGTGTAATGCAATTTTAAGGAAGGTCAAGTTACTGGCCTTGACAATACTCTATTAATCTGAATGAGAAAAGAAAAAAGAGAAAAAAGTGTCTGTTTTCTGCTCCCCCGTGTAGGAAAATGTGCTGGCCTGGAAACTTCACATTGCCAGTTCTGGCAGGTTGTGAGATATGTGACTTGTATCGTTCTGATTAGTCTGTTCCTATCTCCTACCACTTCAATTTCAACATGATTTTAGTGGCTGTGCTCTTACAATCTAACAGGCAGAGATTTATCTTCCAGCTCATTTTAAACTTTAAGTGGATTCCAGACTTAAAGAAAGTACAAAGTCTTGATTCTTGCAGGGTCAGGAAAGGAGGCTGCTGAAATCGTGTTTGATTCAAGGGAAGGAAAAGGAATATGGTAATTACAACAGTGAGAATTTAAAACGCTGGGATCTCATGACCTGTTGGGGATAGAAACGAGTGGTTTTACAAATGGGATGTTTCAAGCTGGGCTGGCCAGCTTGCCAGTAATATAAACCATTTGTTTGGAGCCCTCATATTTCACAAGATATCAAGCCTTAAAGCTGTCAGGGGTCTCACAGCCTTGCAGCATAATTTTTGGTACCATTCCAAAATTGAACACAGACTGTCTCAGATCTTAGATCAATGTGGCTTTCAGCTCTGGACAAAAGCAACAGATGAAGAGTCCCTGTGGATGCACTTCCTTCTTAACTCAAGGCATTACCTTTTAGCTGTAGGTATTCCAAACCCAGGAAGGATATGCCTGCAGCAGGTCCTCCACTCCAGGGAGGAAATCCAGATTGGCAGCTTCTCTATCCTCTATATACAGATTGTCAAACAGGAGTGATCCATTCAGGTACTCAACAAAGGCCGCCTTTGAAGAGAAACAGAGCAAAATAAGTAAAAGTAGGATGCCAGCCTGCTGCAAGTCCTCAGGATGTGTCTCTCCTATGAGCACCTCAGCAGCAGCAGAACATTGGTGCAGACACAGCTACATGAACAAAGCAGAAACACCAACCAAACCATGAAAGCACCTTGAAACTGGAGTGAAACTCGTCCCAGGGGCTTTGTTGCTACAACTCTGTAGCCTAAGGATAGAAAACACTATTTAATCTCTTACCAGATCATGGAATCACAAATGGATTGGAAGGGACATTAAAGATCATCTCATTCCACCCCCCTGCCATGGGCAGGGACACCTTTCACTATCCCAGGTTGCTCTAAGCCCCATCCAATCTGGCCTGGAACAATTCAGGGATGGGACAACCACAGCTTTTTTGGGAAACCTGTGCCAGTTGCCAGGATAGTGGCATCCTCCCTGGCACTAAACACTAAACTGCAGCCACTCTGATCTTCTAGAGGTCTGGAACATAGAGCCAGGCCACACTGAGAGCACCACTCCCGCTGGTCCTGCTTTCAGTCTGATCATAGCACTTCAGTGGTCTCCAAAAGTCCTGGAGAGTTTAACCATAAAACTAATGAAAAGCTTAACTTAGTGGGAAGGAGAAAAAAAAAGTCATTTCACCATTAAAATGTTAATATTTCCCTCAGACCTGTAATTTTCTTAATCTCACATCAGGCTGATAAGCTCCCTGGGTATGATTTACTGTTTAGCTTTGCAGGCTCTCTATCTGTAGTTTCATTGTTCAGCCCAAAGAATTGTGTTTCCCCACGTCATGTGTATTCCACAGCAGTTCCTGTTTTCATCTAAAAGATAAGATTCAGAGATCCCAGAAATTAATGCAAGCCTTAGTTTTAGCAGAGTTGATGTTAACCTCTCAATCTTCAGTCAGGGAAAAGACAAGTGAATATGTGTTGTGCTTCTTTCTCCTGAGACAATACACAACCAGCCAAAGAAAAGTTACCTTGTGGAACTCCAGCTCCTTCTGCTGTGCCTCTTTTATCTTCTGCAGAGCAAGGTCCTGAGCCTCCTCTTTTTCCAATGGCTTAATAAGATCTTGATACTTTAAAACTGCAGCTTTTCTCTGAGAAATATAAATAAAATATTTATATTAGATTATCCAACATTGCTCAATGAGACTGGGCATAAGCAACTGATCTTTCTAGAACATGCACCAGAGTGGCATCTGCAGTTCCATTTCCTCATGGGCTTTTCATTAAACAACTTATGAAGTTTCTAATCTAATCCTCATCCCATTTTTTGCTGTCATATTGCTCTATTTCTGCATTCAATGCATCTGAAATAATTCAGTCCCAGGAAGCTTTTCTCTCTCCATTTTCTCATCTTTAGAGTTGGGTTTGGTTTTTTTTTTTCCTCTTTTAGCAGGAAGTTCTATTTTGACTTCCAGAATTTGAGCTCCAATTTGATCAGTCAGCGAGGTTAATACATTTTCTAGGGAGGAGAAGGCTCTTTGGAGGAGTGGATGGCAAGGTAGTACCAGGGGCAAGAACCTCATTAGCTTGAAACTGAAGCTTGACAAATTTAAGTATGCAATTCTCTGATGTCCCTGATGAGCAGGGACTGCATTCCATGACCTGGAAAGCCCTTCTAGTCCTATGGTAAGAGCAATGTGCATTCCAAGTGCAGCTCCTGCTCTGTGCCAAGCAAATGTACAATTAATCATGTTCTTTGGTTACTAAAAAAAACCCTAAAAACCCTGAACAATCTTTGTTCCTTTGAGCCCCGGGATGATAAAGCAGTTCCACAGGTTACTGGTGAGGATGAAGTGTCTTGTTCTCAGAAATCAAGAGTGGGAAGTGCATCCAGGCACCTGCTTGCCTGGACTGTCAGCCTGCTACTGAAACAAATCACTGTATGAGCAGCAGGACCACCAAGGCTCCTTCCCCCTGGATCCACATCTCAAGACTGATTTCCTCTGAGATTCTCTAAGAAGACTTGCACTCACACTGCAGCCTCTCTGTGGCAACAAGAACCAGGCCCCTCTCCCACACACAGCTGCTGATTTTCAAAAAATCTGTGAAGACATCATGCTTCTGACACCTCTGCCTCTCTGTCAGATTTGACAGAATTTGGCCTACAGGTTCACAGCTGTTATGTGGAAGCAGAATAAACACTGTGTGTTTCTGTGAGCCTGATTTCTGCAGGGAACCTGCCCCCAGTGCTGGAATATTGCTGGCACACCAACAAAGCAAAGGCTCTGTAAGATGCTGCTGCCTGATTTCCCAATCAGGGAATGCAGAAATCTCACCGTGGAGTCTCTCACGAGCTTGAAGTCCAAGTACACCAGGCTTGGAAGATGAGCAACAACAAATAGCGTGTAGTGCTCTTCACTGCAGAAAGGATTCCCACTGAGGTTCAGTGTCTGTAAGTTTTTTAACCTCCTGAGATAGACAACCTGTGCCAAAGGGAAAGAGCTCTGTATTTCCCACTGCTGGGGGAACATAGCCTTGCAATTTATTGCTTTTATTACAGTGAAGTTGCAGCACGTATTCTGCTCTGCTGCCAAATTCACACGACAGGCAATTATCAGTTCCTAATGGTTCGGGGAAAGGAAATACTTAAATTCACACTGGGAATATCTAGACAATGGGTGGAGAGAGAAGGCAGATGGGGTGCACAAATCACAGGTCTTAAATTGGTAAGATGCCCTCAAAAGAACCCCAAATAAATCCTAGTCTCCCTCCTCTTTTCACATGTAGCCACTTATTCCTTTCCTAGCTTTCATGGGAGCCAATAGGAATTTTGCCATGGCTGAGAGCAGCCACAGAACTGGGCCCCCATGAGTCAATAATCTAAAAGAAAAATGGCTGCAGTAAGCACTTAACACTAGAGGACCAAAAGCATAGCTCAGACTGCTGAAATCCTAAGGAGAATTTTATCACCTAAGGAGGGGCTTGGACACAATGGCAAATGCCAGTTTTAGAATATCTGAATATTTGCAAAGCCAGGGAACACTCACATCTTCCAGAACGGTCAGGTTATTCTTCCCTATGGAGAAAATCTGCAGCTCTTGCAATGTGTCCATGTGCTCCATTTTAGATATTCTGTTACTGTAGAGACTGAGGTCCTGCAGTTTGACAAGAGTATCCAGGCCCTCAATTACCTCAATATTGTTGAAAGACAGGTCTGGGGAAAAGTTTAGAAATCAAACATTAAATTATTTCTTGCAGAACACCCTGATTTCACCCTTTAGTTCTGGATGTAGGAGTTTATGTACAGATTTTTCTCAGGGGTGGTCAGTGTCACACAGGAAAGGCTCAGCATTAAATCATCCTTCATCCCCACCTCTTCCTTGTAATTGTCTGTGCAACTTTTAAATGAGAGGAAAAGCTGAAGTTAGTCCATGCAGAGTCCACATACACAGCCTGAAAGGGACTTCTGCCTTATGGGGAAACACAAAACAAGAGGTGGGGACAAGCCCTAAGAGGGGAATTTCTGTGATAAATCTGACACTGTCTTGCTTCTTGCAGACTCTGTCCTGCCACAGTTGTGGTCATTCCTATAGGAACAAGATATTCCACATCAGTACAGAATGCAGAGGCTCACTTCAGCTGTTTCATTTATTGAAATGTCCTCTCCTGACAGAACATCTCTCCTCACACCCACACTCACCATGACTAATAGCAGGATTTGCCCTTGGGCTAGTACTGAGCAAGCCAAGAGTCCCAACAGAGTTTATGAGGTCTCTTGGGTGGCTGAGACACTTGTGCAGCAGCAGCTGAACCACTGCAGCCTTTGGGCAAACAAAAAACATATGAGTGTGCTTCAAAACACTCTTCTTGCACTGATCACTTGGCGATTCACAAGTGCATCAGTCAACTGTGGAGCAGAACAGGGCAGAAAATGGGGTGGAACAGCCCATCAGACATTTCCCAATGTGCTTAGGAGCTGAAGCCCTGCATGCTGAGGTTTTATTTAGAATTCCAGCCAGCAGCATGGCTGCAGTTCCAGGGAATGCTCCAAGCTGTGCATCTGTGTAGCTGCAAGCAGTCACATAAGGCTACAAGGATGGGCACTCCTTGGGACAACAATGACACTAAACCTTTAAGGATATAGGGGTAAAGATGGGTTGTAGGCTCTGGAATGCCTGCAGCAGCTTTGAAAACTGAATGCAGGCTTCTAAATCACAGAGGTGTTTCCATAAATATTCCTGAAAGTCACCCCTTAAACACAATACAAACCTTGGAAACAACCTTGAAACCTCAGCTTCCTGTTCCTGCCACACCAAATGTATTCAACCCAGTTTTTAAACATTTGAAGGATTGTTTTGCAGCTCTGATACTCAGGCATTTTGACATTTGACAGTCAAATAAGGAGACACAGAGACAGCTGACAGCCTTCCCAGGGTGAGCTCCTATCAGTGGTGTTTGAGAAGGAAGGTGACATCCTGTTTTATTGCAGATTGCTTTGCACCTGTGAAGGCATCCAACCTCCTGTGCCTGTATCTCACCAAGCCATACAAGGTGAACCAGACTTTCCAGGCCTTCTATCTTCTCAATGAGGTTGTTGTCCAGCTGCAGTTTAGTCAGATTCTCTAAGGGCCACAGATTATCAATCCGCAGGATGCCTAAAGCCACAGGAAACAACAAAAAAATTAAAAAATAAAAAAGAATAAAAAAAAAGAAAATGGCTTTTCATGTGAGACAGCTTTGTTTTAGCAGACGTGCACAGAGAAAACACGTCCAGTCTTGCCTCCAAAAGGATTTTCAGCATGTGAGGAGTGCCCTGGAGAGCTCAGAGGTGCACGGGCTGGGTGAGATTTCAATGAACCAGCCCACTTAACCTCAGTGTCCTGTACCAGCTCACTCTGCCCATCAGCGAGGCCAACGAGGCGAGCAGGGGATGCTGATGTGGCCCTGCACTCCAGTGGCTTCATGAATCCATTGCTAGGAGGCCTTGACCTTCATTTTCCTCTCCAGCTCCAAGCAGGAGGTTTGGGATGAGACTCTGCTTTTCTCTGCATTTGCAGTCTGGCCGTGCCCAGCTCCTGCTGTTGTAAATGACTCTCCTGCTCCCGGGATTCTCATCACAGGAGGGGAAGTTGGAGTCTACACTTTCTGTGAAGGCTGCAGTTTAGAACTAATCAATACCCCTGCATTTAGCTTCCTCCAAAAACAGAATCACAAGGGCAGGCCGTTTGTCACCACAGCAAAGCACCAGGACCAAGGTGACAGGAAATACAGAACATTCTCACTCCCATTCCTCTTTCCCCTGCATTGGCTCCCCAGAAGATTTCATCTGCTGTCCTGCTATCCTTATTTAGTGAGGGCACAATAAACCAAGGAACTGCCTGCACAAAATACCCACACAGTTCTGTGTTTTGTATTTCAAAACAAATCTAGGCGGGATCATAGTCAAGGGAGTCTTTTCTAAGAAAATCAACTCATGCACACATTATCTTACTGGAGCACACAAAGAATAATCAACTGTAGATTTTGCCTGTGAAATCACCCCCCTCCCCCAGATACTCAAATATTGAGCCAAATGTTCTTCCTTTTCATTTTCCAAGTGCAAGTTTGTGACAGGCTTGACAGTAAGAGGCATGGATGGCCAGAGAACGCCTTCAGATTGGACTGTAATCACCATAATCTCCCAAACAGCTTTCACATAATCACCAGCCACAGCAGAGCCTGCTCAGGGCTGAATTTGGCCACGCACCGAGGGGCCCAACAGGCCTGTGGCCTGTAGGTGTCACCACAATATAAATGTTAAATGAGAAAGCAGTGACAACGAGAGTGGGAAGTGAAGCAGCTTTGAAGTCACCCACCAGCAAAAGCACCCGGCTCCTTCTCATGAAGCTCCTTTGTACAGGTGTGAACAAAAGCCAAAGTCAAGACATTAATTTTCACATAATAAATCCAAGCTAATAATCATTGCTTAATTGCCAGTTACCCACTTCACGCTTTAGTCTATTACCTTCTAGCAAAAGGAGAGGGAAAATAGGTATATATTCTGATACTCACTCTTAAAACTAAGCTGTAGCTCTTTCACAGCCTTAAGGTTAAGATTTTCCCCTCTGGCAAAATCTCCAAGGTCCTCTGGAAACTTCTCTTCAATGGCTTTCTGAACCATTTCATCATCAATAATGTTTGGCTCCACGTTACTGAAAAACTGGCTCATTGTGAGATAGAATCAGCCTTAAAGGACAGAAAAGAAAAAGAAATTATATCCCTACCTGGCCACTATTTCCAGCAATCATACAATCCCAGAATGGTTTGGGTTGGAAGGGACCTTAAAGCTCATCTCATTCCAAGCCCTGCCATGGGCAGGGACACCTTCCAACATCCCAGGTTGCTCCAAGCCCCATCCAACCTGGCCTTGGACACTGCCAGGAATGGGGAATCCACAACTTCTCTTGTCAGCCCGTTCCAATGCTTGACAACCCTTTCAGTGATTAAATTTTTCATGGAAATTTAAATATCCCTAATGTTGTCCTGGGGCAAATGAGATTATTTGCCTTTTTCGAACTGTGCAGACTTAATGAATCAGTGTGAAGGACTTGAATTGTCAAACTTTTGCTTGCGTAAGATGTTTATAATTACAGAGTAAGTTCTGATTTATTTTTGCACAGGACAGCAATGATAAACGCCAGAGTTTAGAGAGTTCTATTCTCATCCTGGCATCTCATTAACAAACAAACCTCTCTGTGGCTGTGTGCAGTACAGACCCAGAAGCAGCAGGCTCTGGATTTATCCATCCTTGACCTTCCTCTCCCTCTTCCTCGGACAATCCCAGAATAGTTTGGGTTGGGAGGGACCTTAAAGCTCATCTTGTTCCACCCCTGCCATGGGCAGGGACACTTTCCACCATCCCAGGTCGCTCCAAGCCCTGTCCAACCCGGCTTTGGACACTCTCAGGGATGTGCACTTGTCCAGTGTCTCTTCAGACAATGCCGGGTCCAACAACCCCTGCCCGGAGTGTGGAAAGGCGCCGCCGCCTCCCGTTCCAGACCCACAGAGGCCCAGATCCCGGCCCATCAGACCTCTCACCCGCAGGTCCGCTGGGCTCTGGGTCGGCTCCGTGGCCCGCTACCTATTCCCGGTTCTCCGTTCCCGCTTCCCGGCTCTCCGTTCCCGGTTCCCGGTTCTCCGTTCCCGTTCCCGGTTCCCACCCGGCCTCGCCGCCCGTCGCTAAGGAAGCTCGGGCGCGTTGCTAAGGGAAGCCACGTGACCGGCTCAGCCGCCAATGGGCGTGGAGTGGGTGGGAGGGCCAGCTCCCAATCAGAGCGCCAGAAATCCGTGTCAGCCAATCAGCGCCGGGACCGTGCCCTCGGGGCGGCGAGGGTCCTGATGATTGACGTTCCCTTTGTCCAATAATTTTACAGCTCGTTTCGGCCTTTGCCCAATGGGGAACGGCAGTCTCGCTGTTCCCACTGTCCATCAAAGGGAGGGCGGGGAAAAGGCGTGGTTACAGAGGGGGCGGGCCCCTCTCTTGACAGTGATAGACACTCTCTTTAACCAATAGTCGTGCGGCGCGTCCGGAAGCTGTCCAATCAGAATTAGGGAGGCGGGACACGCCTGCCAGAACGCGCTGTGATTGGTGCACGCGGCTGTCGCTCAGGGCGCGGTGCGGGAGGGGCGGGCGCTGGGCCGCTGTTTGTTGTCATCCCAAGATGGAGTTTCTGCTGGGGAACCCGTTCAGCACCCCGGTGGGGCAGAGCCTCGGTACGGCGGCCTGGGAAGCGCGGAGGGGCCCGGGGAACCGCGGAGGTGTCAGGGGAAGCCCGAGAAGGCAGCGGAGGCTTCAGCCAGCGGGCGGGGCTGGAGGCAGCGGGGCGTTCTGGGGGCCGGTGAGGGGTCTGGGGGCTCTGGGGGGTCTGTGAGGAGCTGTGGGAGCGGTGGGGAGAGAGTCGGTGAGAGCCCATGGGGGAAATTTGGGCTCGGTAAGAGGCTCTGGGGCTTCGTGGAGGTGTGTGGGGTTATGGGGATCAGTGGGGTGGATGGGGGTCTGGAGGCGGTGAGGCAGCTCTGGGGGCTCTCGGGGGGCTCTGGAGGTGTGGGGGTCTCTGGGGAGCGGGGATTTCAGGGGAGGTGGGGGTTTGGACGTGGTGGAAGGCTTTTGCTCTTGGGGCGTGCTGAAGGCCTCAGTGGGGGCTGGGGTTAGTGGGGGTTTCGGGGGCCTCAGTGGGCAGATGAGGTCTGGGGAACAGGGGCGGCTTTGGACAAGCTGTTTTCCATCAGAAGAGTGTGACTACACATGGAGATGGATGCAGGAAAGTTGTTACATCCCCCAACTCCTTTTCCTGAAGTTGAGTGCCTTCTTCCTGACCGCTCTGTCGTTAATCCAGCTTTTCCCAAAGTACTGAAACCTCCCTGTTCCTCTGAGTGGGCAGGAGTGATGTGGTTTAGAGACACAAATCCGTACTCGGTTTTCAGCCTGGAGCATGAATTGTGGTTTTGGTGATGCTTTGGTGCCATTAGCAGGTTATTCTGAGTGAGCTTTCACTGCGTGGCCAGTCAAGGCCTCCCTGGGCTGCTGTGGCCACTCCCTCCCTGCCACCAACGTGTTCTTTCATGGCTACTCATGATTTGGACTGGGTTGCCATGGCTGGGGCAAAGAAGAAAAAGGAGAAAGCCTGGGCATCACTTGTGCAGAGTTTGGTGACTCTGAGTTTTCACCTGGGTGGGCTCCCAGTGCCTCCTTTCCTCTCTTGGGCTCTGGAGAAATTTAAGATCTCTGACATTGCAGTGGGAAGGAAGAGGCTGGCTCAGGTTCCTGCAGTGCAGGAGGGCGGACAGTGTCCCAAAGCCAAGGTGATGGTGCTCAGCCGAGCGTGTCTCCTGCAAGGAAAGGCTGGGAGAACTGGGATTGTTCAGCCTGGAAAAGAGAATTATCTGGGGTGACATAACTGTGGCCTTCCAAGACCTGAAGGGAGCTTAGAGGAAAGATCAAAAGAGACTATTTACAAGGGTCCAGAGTGACAGGACAAGGGGGAATGGCTTCAAACTGACAGGAGGGTGGGGTAGATCGAATATTGGGAAGAATTGCAACCCTGTGAGGGTGGTGAGGCACTGAGCTTGCACAGAGAAGTTGTGGCTGCCCCATCCCTGGAAGTGTTCCAGGCCAGGCTGGATGGGGCTTGGAGCAACCTGAGATAGTGGAAGGTGTCCCTGCCCATGGGAGGGGTGAAATGAGATGATCTTTAACCTTCCAGCCCAAATCACTCTGAGATTCTCTAACACACAGCTATGCACAGTCTAGCCTATAGCTATTCTACACTGATTTATGGAACGATGGAAGTCTTTGGCAATTATAGTGGAGAAAATTCTGCAGAGTATCAGCTGATGGCCTCAAACCTCTTTTCTAGTTCTTTCCTCATGCCCATGTGCAGGGACACCCCCTGGTCGAGGTAAAAGGCCCCTGCATGAGGGAGTCTCACGCTGTGCTTTGAGCATGGCTGGGCTCTCTTTGTCAGGCTATATGGAGCATATGTAGAACTCGCTGTTTATCCTCAGCCATCTGGGCTGTTTATTTCTTCTGCTGAGGGAGAGAAGTGCTGGGAATCGGAGGAGAATAACGAGAACAGCTCAAGTTAAAGGTGGTTTTAGAGTGAATTGGCTTTGTTGTGTTTGGCCATCAGAGCAGCCCTGCCAGGACAGCTGCTGCTGGGCCAGGCCAGGCAGCAATCCCTCCTCTCTTTATTGGCAGCTTCTTTTAGCAGCAGTCAGTGATTTGAAGGAGCTGAAGAATTGTTGGGGGTCAGGGAGGGAGGAGCAGTAAAATCTGCTTTTTTAGTTTTGTGCCTCTTTAACTCCAGAGTGCAGATGTTTTCACAGCTCTCACATCCCCTTGCTTGCTGACGAGCGGTCGCTGCCAGCTTTGAGGTTTTGAACACTGAGCTGCTTCCATCAGATAAGGTTAGGTGTGCAGCTTCCCTTAATGCAAAATTCAGCTGCACTTTCAGAATGTTTTTTTTTTTTTTTACTCCCAGGGGGAAGAGATAACTGCAGATTTTATTTTGGAAGACAAATTTTTCTGCTTCTCCTATCGCTGCCAGTTATCCCTTTCTGAGACAGCAGTAAAACAAAAGCATGCCTTGTTCTCAGACACTGCTATTTGCCCAGTGCTTCCACAGTTTGTTTTTCCAATGAGCTTGTGGAATATAATTTTCACTTATGTTTCTCTTCGTTCTCTGAAAGAAATGGAATAATTTTGTATTTCTGTTTAAGCATATTGTGTTGTACACAGTTGTGATGTTTCCAAGCAAGGCCTAACACTCACCATAAGGGAGAAGTGCAGGAAATCCTGTAGGTCCATCAGCACACTAAGAATGTGTGTTCTCTGCCAGGAAGTAGCAGAGGTTCACGAGAAGATTTAATTAGGGCTCTACAATATCTGCAGATAAATGTCAGGTCTGAAAGAACAAAGATGTCAGAGAAGGTTTGGGGAGAGCTGAGAGAGGTAATACAAGGGATTTTCTCTTTTCTCCTCTTTATCTGGATAATGTCTGAAGCTAGGCAGGCTTTTTATGTTAACTCTTTTGCTTAATGTGGGAAAGTAATGCTAGGATGAGCTCAGAGGATTTGTAATGGAGATGGATAGAGTCTCCTGCATCTAAAGTGCCAGTTGAAATGGCAGCCAGGTTCCTCATGGCTGAAACCTATCTGATTTTTAGACTGGCTTATATGGTACCCTTTATTTAATTCCCAATGGTGGCATAGCAGAAAGTCATCACCATAGCTTCTAATTACAAACCTCACCTAATTTTGCTATAGTACTTTGATTGACCTGTGGACACTCAGCTGTCCTTGTGTGTCCAGCAAGGTTCTCTTCTGAGCAGAGGGGATGTTTTTTGGTGGGGCTGTTGTGTGGAAGGCAGGCAGCTGAACCTGAGATATTCCTGAACTTTAAAAACCCATTTTCATTCCATATTGCTCTTTACCTGGAAGTTGCTGTGAAGGGAGCTTATACCACCATTCTACAAATAAACCAAGAATCCCTCCCAGGATTTTGTAGCAGAATCCAATACTTCCCAAAGGTTTTGTGAGGTGTTTTTCAGAAGGTCTTTTTGAAGGCCAGTGAGAGTCTAAAGGGTGGAATTGGGTGCTGTTGGTTTTGTAGGCAGCCAAGTACATTGAGGTTGACAAGATCCTTTGTGGTGCTGGGTGCTGGCCCAGTTCTTACGACTGCACTGTTTATTTTTTCCAATCACTCCTGTAAATACAACCTTGAAGAATATCCTGAGCAGTGAGGAGTAGAAGAGCAGGAAGATGTGTAGTAAAGCAGCACTGACAGAGTGCTTTCTGTGTGGAGAGGGATCGGCCTGGAGAAAAAGCTGCAATTTACAGTAGTGGGAATTTGCCTTGAGATTCTCCATCCTGCCATAAATTGCATTTTTATCTTTCTTTGTTCAGTGGAGCCATCTTTAAAGTGTCACCACTCTATTCAAGGTTATTAGAACAAATACCCTCGCTGCAGATTAGCGAAAACATCTTTGATGATTAAAGCTGATTGAATTACAGGAATCTGGAGTGCTGATGACTCTTTTTTGGCCATTCTGCTTATTTGATAGTGGCCATATGGCTTACACGTGAGGACACAGGAAAGGCTGCTTTAGGTTTTTTTTGTTTTACTCTGAAGACTTTGCAAAGGCTTCAGGAAAGTGCTTATTTGTTTGAATCCAAACTGCTGCCCTCCTCGTGCAGGTGCAGGTGCAGAGGGCTGACCTGGGGCAGTGAGGTGTGAAATGGGCTCCTCACGGGGTGCTGGACAGGGGCATCAAGGTCAGGTTTGGTCGGGCTCTGGTCAGGGCTGTGTGTGCTGCTGACCTCAGCTCTTCTCACTGCAGCCCCAAATCTGCCTGACCCAGGGCCAGAGACCTCTGGGAGAGGAGTTCAGCCCCTGAATTAAGGGCAGCGAGACTTGAAAGTTAATTTTTAACAATGCAGTAGAAGTGAAGTTGTCCTGGGTGGCTGGATTTACACTCCTGGTCCCCGTTGCAGAAGGGAAGTTTCAATGCACGGTGTTGGTTTGGGGACTTGCCTTGGAATCTGTTTTTGGAGAAGGAGCAGTGTGGTGATTTAATACAGAGTATTGTTTAAGGAGGCTACAAAAACAAGGTTTCAGCAAAAGGTACAGAGGCACTTTATTGAAGCAACAGTGAGGCAGACAGCTTTTCGATTGATTTTTATCAAAGCACTTGCAGTTTCCATTCAAGGCTGTTAAATTGATAATATATATGGTGGATACAGGCTGTTTTCAGAGTTGCTGTTTTGTTCCCCCCTCTTTTTTTTTTAATTTTTAATGGGAAAATGCTTCAGCTAAGGGGGTTTAAAACACCTTTTTATTTTCCCTTCCATAAGAAGCACTTGAGCCCTTTCTTCAGGTTTCTTATATCTCTAAGATTTTTATGATTCTTAGAATAAAAGCAGTTCCTAAATAAATGAGTTGATGGCTACATGCAGGAACAGAGAAATACATTAGAGCCAGCAGCCCCTGGTAGTCCTTTGGGAGAGATTAATCCAGGCTTTCGTGTCCAAAATTTCCCTAAGTTCCCTTCAAAGTAAACTTACTGCTGTGCTGTGCTGTAAGTGAAACATTTTTTTAAAGACAAGCCTTTCCCCAATGCTAGAAATCAGTGTTTAAAGTGCACACCGTAATCTTAGGATGTGGTCCCCATAAAATATCATTTTTCTAGTGTGCTGTTGGGCTCTGAATCCTCTCTCTCATCATTCATTGCCTTATAATAAAATAAAAAGTCCTTTGCACTTACCCACAACCATGGAAGCATTGTGTCTTATTCTAAGGGAAGATTTTCTCAGTACAAGGTGGCAGTGACTTTTCTTGCTTATCAAAAAGATGAATTTTGCCTTTGCCTGCAGTGAAAAGGGCACAAGAAGTTCTCAGAGTTAAAGTAATTTTCTAGGTATTCCTGTAGCTGGTCAGTTGTTAGAAATCCACCCCCCAATGCTCATTCAGAATTGTGCTTGTCATGCAAAAAGAGCCTGAAAAAAAGTGCTTTTAGTTTTATAAGATTATTTGGATCTGCTTTCACTTCATGACAATGGATTATGTTGTAAGGAAAATCTCCATGAAATATGAAAATGGGTATCTTTGCTCTTAAAGGAGCAAATAAATACTGAGTCATGAATCTGGCAACTTGGAGAAACTACATACACGTGTGGAGCTGGGTAATTAGTATAATACCATTTAATACTGGGTTACTAAGACTGGATTTATTTTATAGGCACAAAAGAAGATTGTAGTTCATGAAGGTATTATAATGTGTATTTTTGGGTAATGCTGTTTTATCTCTTTCAGCATGGTACGCCTAAGTGTATATTCCATATATATATATGCTTCTAATAGCCATCTATATGTGAGAGTGAGGACAGCTTGTTCCCAGTTTGTTACTGCTCTGTTCATGAACTCAGCAGTTTTTTTAAACTACATATTTAAAATATGCTTGCCCAAAACCCACAGAAAATCCCCACAAGCACTTCCAACTGATTTAATATTTCATCCAAAACCATTTCCTCCTCCCCAAAAATACTGTGTGTTTTCCCTAGTGAAGAACAGTTTGAAGGCAGGCAGACTTTCTTATGATTTCATAAATTACGTTGGGTTTTTAATTCACAATTTTTTGAAGGTGTTGAAGGCATTTGTGGTATTCTCAGTGACAGTGGTCAGTGGAGGGACAGCAACAGCAACAGAAGTTTTGGTGTGATGATCCTTCCCTGGGAAGGGGCTCCCTGGTACCTGCAGGGCTGGGGCTCTTTGAGGCTGGCCTGGCAACCTCCTTCCTCATCTCGTGTTTCCTTCCTGATTAAAAGTAATTTCATCCTTTGTGTTTGGGTCTGAAATCTGTACAATGGGTAGATGATAAGAGCATAAATGTTTGGAGAACACAGGGTGAAAAGACATTGTGGAAGCCCTGAGAAGTGAGGAAGTGACCTGAGAGCCCAGCCCAGCGATGAGTCTGCACAGATTATCTAGAGCTGGTTTTCCTCTTTCTCATTTGCATCTGCCTGGGGAATTCCTGGTTTTCTATGTAAAAGAAACTTATTACTGAGCATAAAAAATCCTACCAAGGATAGATAAGCCTTATCTTCTGTATTTGTGTAGTTATTCTGCTGATGGTTCTGCCTGATCGTTTCAGTTACTGTCAGTGGCAAAAGCCTCTTTTAAAATTCATGATTCTTCAGCACAAAAGATAGTGGTCTGAAAGCTTTGCTAGAGCTGAGTCTCTCTTCCCTTAGGAGCAGCTCCTTTGCTACAGGTGGACATGTTTTTGTACAACCCAGGAGTCAGATCTTCCATCTATAAGTGCTATTTCCCATTGCTCAAGGAGGGGAGATGCAAATAAATCCAACCAGTCCATTATTGGCAGGACTGTCTTTAAATTTAAATATACACTCCAAGATTATTCTCTACCTGCCAGAGTTATAAGGTGGGCTTCACTGTGCAGTAACTCATTTCAAAATCAAAGATTTAAGGATGAAAAAAATCCATGCCCTGTCTGTGTTTGAGCAATTCCTGGCATTGCTGTGCATGGATTATTTACCCATGCTCCTGTATCTCTTGGTTCACAGCATTTGGCAGCTCAGTGTAGTCTCAGAGAGCTTCAGGACACTCAAAAATGAGGAGATATTCAGAAGAAACGTGTTTAATAAGTTGCTTACCTTGTAGCCTGTGTATTCCTTGAGAGTAAGGCAGCCTGTTCCCCAGCTGGTCCTCAGAAACCTTCTGGGTTTAATTAGATTGGGGAGAAATGATTTGTTCAAATTCAGATCAAAGAAAACATACACAAAGTGAAGGCACAGATTTGTATTGTAAACTGTGTTTGAATCCCAAGAATTTTTCTGAGCATTGGTTTCTTTTTCTTAAGGCAGGGAAGACTTTGTTGCATCCCAGCTGTGGTCAGGAGTGTTGAAGATGTTTACTTGAGCATATTTATAGACATCTGCAAGGCTTTAATTAGTAGTTTTGTCCTAAAAGTCCTGCTTAAGTAAGGTTTTGAGTCAAGTTATCTAGATATGGGTTACTATGTTGTAGCTTTTTCTTCAAAACCTCCTTGACTGCAGTTGAAGCAATGGGCTCAACACTTTTCCCTCTTTTAGATAAGTTGTTGGGGATCATAACTCCTCAGTTTTCACCAAAAAGGTCTCTGATCTGTTGACATAGTGTTAAGGAACTTCACCAGTTAATTGGTTCCTGATTTAAGGATTAGGAGAGAAAATATGCAAATTTCATTGGAATATTTTATCTGGAGTGAGTCTTGAAATCCATCTCCACACTGTGACCTGAGTTATTTCCTGATTTCTGTCTGGTATTTTCCTGAGCTGTTGTTATGGGATATAGGCAGGATAATGAGATGATTGATAGTGGGATGTAGAAGTTGGGCTGGATGCAGCATGTATTTGGGTTTGTGTTACCCTGAGCTCACATTTAAGCTGTTGTAGTAAATAGCTTGTTTTTTTCATTATCTTTGAGCTGCCCTTTCTCTACTGATTTTCGTTGGTTTTAATTAGAAGGGTATTTTGCTGAAAAGAGCGAACTCAGACCTTTGTGAAATTTTCTGCTAGTACAAATAATGGTAAATCTGAAATCACTTATTAGACAAGAAGTTGTTATGGCAACTATAAGATGGTTGGCTAATCAGAGAGTGAGATCAGTTTTTATTTACAAGTGTAATGAGCAATTAAGTTTGAGCAGCTGTCAGACTTGGAAAGTGATTAAAGTTCAGCAAACAACCCAAATGGGTCAGTGTTCAGTTCTGATGGTTTCCTGACACTGCAGCTTGATCATCTGTGGGTTTTACCTACTATAATTAAACTGCTTTTTAAATCCCCATCCATGCCGATGACTTGGCATAGCCAGTGAGTAGAAAAATCCCTTTTCCTACCAGGTTCTTTAATGGGCATTGGCCTGGAGTCTTGCTGTGGGTAATGAGGTATTTCACATGTAGCAGTCCTTAAAGCAAAGCTCAGTTTTGGGTGCAGAATCATCTCCTGGCTGTCGGTGATCACCAGGAGGGAGCTGGAGCAGCGCAGCCTCGCTCGGCCTTTGCACTTCTGAAGGCTCCCTTTCATTAAAGGCAGCATTACACACTTGTTGGTTGCTCAGGGAGCTCGGAGGAAGGACGTGCACAGTGTGCCTGAACATGAAACCCAAAGCAAGTGGAGAAAGTCGTGATTCACCCAGAAACAGGAGGGAATGCCCAGGAGAGGCTGACCTTGGCCGGAGCTCCATTGTTGGGCTGGTCTCAGTAATCAGGACAGGCTGTTGGTCCTTGTGGCTTTCCCAAATAAGAGGAGCTGGTTCTGTGCAGATTCCAGAAGATTGCATGTGTTCACACTAGGAAAGTCACCCTCCCATCCCTACTCTGCACCAGGTCAGCCTATTTCATTGCTGGGGTTTGCTTCCCTGCTGCACATGTTAAATAAGACAAACTGCTTGTAAGCTTTGCTCAAAATCTTTCTTCTACTTAGAATTTCAACTGTCCAAGACACTTAAACCAGTAGTTACTTTCCAAAATGACGCTGCAGTCCCCTGATAGATTTACATTTTTATTAATTTTGCTACACTAATGGTATGATGTAATACAGGCAATTGCAGCAGAACGTGAAATGGATTGGGACAGCTCCTGACCTGAAGAATTTACAAAGTCATGTGCCTAGATAACACAAGTTGGTGAATGGGGACTTAAGGGAAAACGAAAATGACAATCTCAAAAACAGGCATTTGCATACTTGACCTAAACTTCTGGTATTTACATTTTCAATTTATCAGTCTTTTTCAGGCTTATCTGCGGCAGTGGCACATGAGAAACAGGGATGTAAAAATGGAACAGAATTTTTAGTAGGGTTATTAGAGACCAAGAAATCCACATTTCTCAGCCCCCAAGATGGGATTGCGCACATGTATCTTGTTATTGCTGTTGCCTGATATGCACTCGGGTTTCCTGAGGAGATGGCTTGGAAGTGTTTATCTGCTAAGCTTCTGCAGGCATAGCAAGCCTGGCTTCTTGGAATGGGCAGCTGGCAGTGGAGCCCTTCAGTGACCACAGCATTGGCAAAAGTAATTCCTGTCACCCAGGGGAAGAGGAGCCAGCTCTCCCCTCCTCCCTTAGTGTACTCCAGATGCTGATCCTCAAGCCATGAAGATATTGGAGAATTGGGATGAGGTTGGAGCTTGCTGCCTCTTGCACAGCCTGGTGTCATCCTGTAGAGCAGTGAAAAAGAGGACTGAAAAATTGAAATGCAAACTGAAACTTTCACGCTAGAAAACACAAGCCATCAACCCTCAAAAGCTGCAGGCTCCTCCTCTAGTTCACTCTACATGTGGAATAATTGTGGTTTTCCAGAGGATCCTGCTCTCACCTTCGTAGTTGTAGGAGAGCTGGGGGTGGGAACATGCACGTGGAGAAGTTACTGCAAGAGTTGTTTCATTTCATTCGTAACGCATTTTAATTATCATGTGTGAACACTTACTTATAAATCTTGTGTAGCATTCTGCAGCAAAGGAGTAAACCTGTTCTTGTAACTGCCTCCTTGTAGGAATGGGAGATTTTGCCTATTTTTTCCCCTCACTGAATAGTGTTTTCAGTTTATTTTAAGCATGTGAATATGTGGGCAACTGATTTTAGGAGTAACCTGTAAAAAAATAATACAAATATTACTAACGTAGGAGCGTGATGTTTCTCTCTCTGCCTCATAGTTTGTTTGCAGCAAACATGCTACAAGTGAGCAGGTGGGAGGGGGAGTTTGAAATATACAGGGATGGATTTTTAGAGTTTGCAGCTGACGTGGATTAAAAATTCTTAGAACATTTCATCCATGAAAGGCAATTAGTTTTGTTTTATGAATATGAAAAGCACGTAGCTTGTAAGTACTGGAGTGAAGTCCCAAGTGAGTTATTAGAACTTGCTTTACTCATGTAGTACAAAATTGGCCATCAAGAGCTGATAGATTTCAAATATAGCTCACTGACACACTGATCATCCATAACTTTTCATAAAGTCATTTTTTTTGGGCTCACTTGTAATTACTGGATGCTGTTGAAGTCCTGAATGGGGCAGATAGTCACAGATCATGACATCTCCTTGCTTTGGATGGTGATTACAGCATGTTGTGCTGCTGGGATATGGAACTGTGATACCTCTCTGCCTGCTTTCCCTACTTTCAGCTGCCCCTTTCTCTCAGATTCATGAGTTTAGGCTGATAAAATTAATGGAGCCTGGTTTTTTTTTAGCAGTTGGTGTTTTTTTTGGCATTAGGAAAAATTGATGCAGTTGTTGATTTTGGATTATTGGGGTTGTCTGTGTGAGTAGGTCTCAGCTGCTAATGGATGTTTGGAAAACGACGAATGTTTTCAGCTTCTTTGTTTGTTTTTTGGGAGGTTTTTTGAGAGCCAAAACTGTTAAGAAATTTGGTATTTCTAGTGTTAATCAACAGGTGTTACTCATGCAGTGTGTCAGTGCTTTAATACCTGAGATTCTCAGTTAAGGAACAGGTAACCTAAGTTAAGAAATGAGGTTGCCCCTCCAATCATCCAAATTCCACAGAGAAACTAAAACAGGATGGAAACTCTTTGGCGAGTGGTGGGCTACAATCTAAGTTCTGGCTCTGGAAATGACTAAATGTCCATGTATTTTGTTATAAAACACTGGCTGCTGGACAGTTTTCAAAGGAGGAGGAGATTTGGGGACCCATCCTGGTGCACTGACCTGTTTAAACAACACCGTGCTGATAAATTCTCCCACACAAAATCACACGGACACATCTCAGCAGGCACAGTTAAATTTAGAAAAGGCAAATCTGAAGGAGACCATTTCATCACCCACGAGGTTTTAATTTATGCTTTCATGCCTCTCATCCAGAGAAGAAAGATGGACACTCAGAGTGGGATGATATTAAACTACTGGAAGTGTTGCCTAATAGATCACAGATGTCTGAGAAGTGGCAAGTCATCATCCCCCCGACACAACAGGACGAGGGGACACTGTCACGAGATGTGACATGTCATAAAGGATCATTGATTTGTTGCTCCCCTACTGTAAATCAAACATCTCCATTCAAAATCCATTAAAATCCATTAATACGGGGCACAGATTTTAAAACTGCTTTGACGTTTCTGATTGAAGGCTCTGGCAAATCGATTCCTGACGTGAGCAGGGCCCTGTTTGTCAATCCTAAAGTAGCACCATCATCTGAAAATCGTGGCTTGGCAGCGAGGTGGGAATCTAGCCAAGGTCACTGCTAAAAGAGATGAGGAAACGTGCAGTGAAGGCTGAATTTTGGGGAAAAGTGCCTCTGAATCATGCAAATGGCTTGATGAGCTGGGAGCTGCTTGTGTGTGACCTCTCTCTGAAGGACGGCTGTTTACAGTGCATGGGTCAACATGTGAGCTCTAAAGAGTGTCAGGGCATGGGACAAAGGTGTTTTTCTGGGCTTTGTTTCTAAAGCTATGTAGAATGGAGAAGTCAGATGGATTTCACTGTGTTTTAAAGAAGCAGTAGTGTCTCTCTGCCATCTGTTTTGGAAGAGAGCAACTTATATACACATGTCATTCAGTGGAGTTTGCTGTCAGCAGCAACAATTTCTGCTGATGGGGGAACTTCAGGGAGAAGATTCATAACAAAAGTCTTTATTGTATAGAAACACACCGTTCTGCTTGGGATCCAGCTTCCAAATGCTCTTAAGGACTGTGACTAAACCACCATTTATGCCTGGGATGAAAGACATCTGAGTACAGAAGCTGCCTGGACCAGGTTCTCCTGCCAGGCTTTTTTTGTGCAATACAATAGCAGACAGGAAGGTCCAACTGGTTTTATACCCTGCAAATGTATCAAGACCTTTGAGATGTGATAAACTAAGTGAGCCATGCTGATATGCTCCCTTGCCTGCTCTGATATTATTATAAGGCTTTCTGTTTTGGTTTTCTTTTTGTTCAGGTGAAGCTCTGATCTGATTATGAATAAAGAAAAGTCTTCTTTGTTGTACAGCTGTTAATATTTGTTTAACGTGTATTAATCAATTCACCTTGCTCTGCTTCTGAAACTGCAGTGCAGCTATGCTCAGTTAATCACCTGGAGTTTCCTGCTCCTGAGAGGCTGAATTTGTGGGAGATGGTGGGTGATGTTTTTCCTGCAGCATATCTAAATCACGAGAGTGTTGTAGCATGACTGTGAGTACCATGAGGTCCTTAAAAAGGCACAGTAATTACGTACTTTATATTCATGATTGCAGGTACGTGTGACCTGGAAGTCAGGTTGGAGGAAGTTTGGCATTTGGGTGGCACCTTCAAAAAGAAGAAAACCTGAAAGTTAATTGGGGAAAATGACAGTTCCCAGTTTACTGCTGTGCCTTCCAACAGCACTCGAGCTAAATACTCATTAGGATTGCACGTGTGCATGTCCACAGTGTCTCGTTATTTTATTTTAACATAGACTGCGCAGCCATTACCAACTATTCATTTATTCAGCATCAGAAACTTTGGCAAAACAATGACTGGAGGATAAATGACTTGATCCCAAAGAGTTTCAGTGTGAGCATAGCTAAAAACCAAGTGAAAAATCACAGTGGTCATGACAAGTGGATGGCCAGTGCTGCAGCAGTCCAACCCAAATCACATTTTCTGTAGTGCTTTGCCGTTCAGATTGAGCCCGTTTGTTCTAGCTGACTGGCTTTTTCCTTGGAAGTGTGAAGCTCAGCATTTTCAGAGCAGTGTGAAATAAGGAAAGTAGAAAAAGGACTTGGAGCAGTGAGGTGGCTAATTGAAAAATGCTCTTGGAGCTGTGCGCTCTAACAAAGAAGCTGGCAGGGTTTTATGAGTAAGTCACTCCAGAGTTGAGTTTTGATCTTGAATTTTGAATGAGTCACATTTATATTTTAATAGGAGCGTTTTGATAAAAAGGAACAATCCTCCTGTTGGTTCCCATAATGTCTAAGTGGCCGTGACTGTCTTTCTAAAAGCAAGTATAGAGAAACAAGAATAGACTGTTGGGTCCAGGAGTATCCAAGTGTGTTATTTGACTGTGTCTCTGTCTCCCAAGTGAGATGCCTTCAACTCAGCAGATTTGGGAGTGCTGAGGGTCTTTGGTCTTATCTTCATTTTTGCTTGGACAGCTGAAATGTGTTTCCATGGCCTCTGTGTGGTCTTTCTCTGAATCTTATTGATGGTGCTGTGGGCATCATTGATGAGTTCTTGAATCCAAAAGAGACAAGTGCAGTCACAAAGTGTAATGATGCTTTAAAGTGTAAAACAGTTCTATAGGCTGTAGCTCCGAGATGTCATCGTCTCGTTCATTTGAAAAATCTTGCTGGTTTGCACTGCCTTGCAAAACTCTTGCTTTTTTCCTGAAAGCCCAGTCTATAAAAGCATTTTGCTTCTGCCCTCAGCTGATGCCACTCATTTCTGAGAGAGCCAACACTGCACTGAAGGGAGGGGGACCAGCAGGATGGAAGCAAAAACCTGCTGATACTGTGGTGCCTTCTGATCCCTGTTATGCGAGTGAAATATAACATATCTGACTGTTTGATTCACTAATTTCAGTGGTGGAGCACAGCTGGTAGGCAGGTGGACTGTTAAGAGACAAGACAAAGATCTAAGATTTGCAATCTTCTGAACTTCCAAGCAAAAAAGAAAAAACAACCACAAACCCCAAGATGTTTTATGCTGTTTGAACACCAAACAGTGTTGGAAGGAAGGGGAGAAATTTGGACTTGGAACTTTCTTGATTTTGGATCTCTCTAACGTGAGGCACTGGTGTGCATGTTTCTTTCATAAATAAGAAGGTGATTTTGTGTGTATAATATGCCCCAAATGTGTGAATTAGGAGTCTCTGAAGCAACATCTGGAGAAGACCCAAGAGAGAAAACTTCTCTCAACACAAAGATCTGTTCATTCATGAGATTCTGATATTCAAACAGAAAACAGCAGTTGTGATGTTTCCATTTAAGGTTATTTCTAGCAAGTGCTACATTTAACTTTCCCTTTTGCCTTTTCTCCCAAGACCATTGTGCAGCACCATAAAGACTTATTGGTACTTATAAATGGACTTTTGGAGAGATTTTTGTCCTGGTCCTGTCATCATTCAACTGGCATAGCTGCTGTCAGTGCTTCCAGCAGAAAGAATTCCAGTCTCAGCTGTACAAACATGCACCTGCAGCAGTAGTATGGATTGAACAGGGCAGAGAGGAACTTCTTGAGGACAGCCAGTGCTGGTGTTTCTCTGTGAGGTTGCTTTTAGCCTGGTTTCAGGACGGGCGATAAAAGTTCTTCTGTTTTCTTCCTGCCTTTAGAAGATAATTTCTGCCCTGCCCTGTGCAACCTGTTTGTTATAGGAATTTCTGACCTGATTTCCTTGTGGTGACATCTCAGGTCAGAGCACGTTTGTTTGGGCAGAGGTTTGGCTGGGGTGTGTGCACTGAGACTGTTCATACTGTGAACTTTACACTGCTGAACCCTCCGAGGGCTGTAAATTATACAGGATTTCAGTGTGAGCAGGGAAATGCTGATATTGCCATGTGGCAGAGCTTGGAAATGCGGCCACAAAAGCTGGATCACAGAGGGAAGGTGTGAATGAAAAAAATAGCACGATTTTTTCCTCCTTTTCCTCACAGGCTCCAGATAAGCTGATGCTGTGTGTGCATATGCAGTGCCCAAGGTCTGCTGCGTGTCAGGCGTGGAGTGCCAGATTGTCTTTCTTCCCACTAGAACATTTATGCTTTAATTTGGGACACGTGGTGGGAACTGATAGCATCTTGTTTCAGATAGAGACTTTCTGATAATCTCACTGGTAGTGTCGTGTCTCTGTGTGAGACACAAACCCAGCACTGTCCCTGTGCTTGGAGCTGCTCCCAAGTCAGGAGGTGTGCAGGGAGCCCTTGGCACCAGGCTGGGAGCTGCCAGCCCTTCTGTGGTGCAATTAAACTGTACCATAAACTCTTCACTTCAGGGGGAACTCCTCATCATCACCTTCCCTCTTAACATTTCTTACTGCACCCTGGAATCCTTGGCTCACATTCCAGAGTCCTTGTGTGGATGAACTGGTGCCATTTCGGTGCCTTTTAATGAGCATGGAAGAGGTTGAGGAACTTACTACTCTTTCAAAGGGGATTTGCATGATTTGCATGCCATTCCTTTGCTCTTCTGTGATAGTTTCCAAAATCTGTTTAATCTTGTCAGTCGTATCTGGGTACTGTTTGAGGAGGAGGTTTCCAAAATGTCCATGAAGTACTGGACAGGTTATTGAGTATTTTTAATTTACTGCATTTTGGCTGTGTTGGGTAGGGATTCTCTTACAGCTGAGTGCAGGCAGAGCTGTTTCACTAGAAATCCAGAATTACAACCTGCTGTGTTTTGGTTCTAGAAGAGCTCTGCAAGCTTTCAATTCGTCACAGCTCAATACTGCTCTTGAAACAAATCCCACCCCAAACCTTCTCTGCAGCCAGTGAACTCCTTTGTACAGCTGAGAGGGCACTGCAGCAGCAAATCTGGGTCACACACCCTACAAAGGACACACAACTCCAGATGACAAGTGCTCGTGTGCTCTCTGTTGCTGAAGAAGAGACTAAAATTAGCTTCTGACTCTTACTCGAATTAAAAATTACCCAGGGGGAAAAGAGCTAATTCTCAAGAAGACAACTGTTATGTCTTAAACCCACACAGTCTCAGCTGTGTATGCAGAAATGCAAAAATAAAAAGGTGGTAACCAAGTTTTTTGGGAGAAACTCTAGGGAAAACAAAATCCCCTGTCTCAGGAAGGGAATACAACCAAGGTTGTTGGGGATCACAGATGAGCATTCCAGTGCTGACCTCTGTACAGTGATACAGCAGCATCTCTGCACTCTGCCATCTCCAAAATATCACAGTTTTTACCTGTGGAGTGCTGCCATATCCACATTTTGTCAAAATAAACCTTAACTCTGTGGGTTTTACAAGACCAGTGAGTGAATTGGCTGCCAGCAAACTTTGTGCAGGATCAGCATTTTTCAAAATCACATATAAAAAGTGATTATAGCCAACCAGAGAGTCTGAACATTGCTAAGTTGCTGCCTGATGCCAAATGCTGTCAAGAACACACAAATTAGTTAATACAGTTTAAGATTAAGGAAACAAATCATGTGCCCAGCTTCAGAAATACTCTCTATTTAAGGCAAAATATCTTACTTTTGAGCATTTGGCTTGTAAATCCTTTGCAGCTCTGGGGATCACCTTCTCTAGCAGATCAGATGTAGTGGTGTTTTTTTTATATCTCTGAATGTTAAGTTTGGGGGTTTTTTTAATGTTAAATAAAACGTTTTCCCAAGTGATAAGGACTATATGGAGGTGAAGGCAGATCACATTCTATAGAAATAAAACCTTATGTAGATTGTAGAATAAAAAGCACCTAATGGAAGTGATTCTTACAAGTACAAGATAAATTCCTGTGTCCTTGAAAACGTTAAACAGCTCTGCCTGCACTGTAAATGCAATTAAAAATACTCACTAACCTGTCCAGTATTTTTTGGACATTATGGAAGCTGTGCATCTCTCAAACAGAAAGAATTTTCATTGACTAAAGTGAACTTTACCATGAGGTGATGATGGCTGAAAAAGATCCAGCTGGGAGATTTTCAGCCTCCATTCCCTCCCTAATGGATGCCTTGCAGTGCTGCTTCTCAGAATGAGAACTGAGGTCTGTAACAAATGTTTTCCTGTTCCATAATCTCCTTTTCCATGGTGTCCTCTCCCTTCTGTTCAGCTCTCTCTTCTGGGGTTTTGCATTGCTGTCTGGTTTGTCTCAAACTTCTGTAATTGCTGTCCTTGTGGAGCTGCTTTACCCACGATTTTGGTGTAGACAAGTCACTGAAACTTGAATTACCCAGGCACAGTTTTCTCCAAATAATGTCCCATAATTATGGCCTGTGGGCATCTGAATCCTCAGTCACAGTAATGGAAATATTCATAGGAAAAAAAACAGTGTTGGTAAATAAAAAGAGATGTGTGAAGTCCTTGGAGCCTGGTCTTGCCAAACAAAATGTGCCTTGTTCTGGGGGACAGATTGGGGTCAGATATAAAGACAGAAGGATAGTTGGAGAAGATGGTACCTGTGGTTTTGTTTCTGCTTTGAAATGTCTAAAAGTGGTTTTTCTTACCCTCTTTGCCTTCCAGCATTGGATGTCAGGGATCTGTAGAAAAACCCAGACTAATTTAGAG
The DNA here is from genome assembly GCA_025920805.1 of Petroica traversi. Classification (NCBI taxonomy): domain Eukaryota; kingdom Metazoa; phylum Chordata; class Aves; order Passeriformes; family Petroicidae; genus Petroica; species Petroica traversi. The sequence continues at coordinate 722,663 of JAHLSL010000037.1, forward strand.
AAGGTCATGCTTGGCTCGAAGGTCCCCTTTTTTAGGTCCCTCTGCTGACAGGCTTTACATTCAACTTGACATCATTCCTGACTGTGGGCAGCAGATAGGATTTGAATGCTGCAAGTGAGGAGTGTGAAAAATTCCAGGGATGTTCCAGGCACTGCTAGACAGAACTATATTGATTCAGGAGGAAATCCCAAGGAGGAAATAGTTCTTGTCAACTGATTGCTACAAGTTATGGTTATGCTACTCTTGCAGACGTCTGTAAATTAAACTGCCAACAGTTGGCATCTGCCACTGTCACAGTGCTATAGGTCATCCTTCCTTGGGAATTGAGTGATGCCAGAGTGACTTGACCTGCCACAAAAATAGTGGGGGAAGATTTGGGAGGAAGGCAGAGCTTGGGAGGTGTGCACGGAGCCCCAGCATGGAGAGGGACATGGCATGGGATAGATGTCATGATATCTTGACCTGCACTGTTATGTGCTAAATGTTTTCATGTGCTGGTGGGTCTTTTTCTGCTGAAATTCCTTGAATTCTGTCTTCAGGTGGCTCTTTTTCTTTGCTCAATTCATGTGGAGGTATTATCTGCTGAAACAGGGAGGAGGTCATATTGCTTTGGGGGGATATTTCCCTAGCTCATAACTTGCCAGCAATGCAGCATCTGAAGAGTTTAAATTGGAATTAGCTGACATTTTCCTACTCTCCCAGGAATTCAGGAGTCTTTGAAGAACAGCCCATCTATGTGGGCTGGAGGGATAATTGATTCTGTCTGGAAACCTCTGTGCTGATCCCTAAAACCAGGATGGAAGGATTGACATTGTTTACTGTCAGCAGGGATTTTTTTTTCCTGTCTTTTACTGGATAGTTTCAGCTCAGGGTAACTGAAGATGGATTGAGGTATAGACCTAATCAGGAAGATGTGAAAAGATTTATTTTTCTTTACTTTACAGAAAAGGCCACAGATGGCTCTTTGCAGAGTGAAGACTGGACACTTAACATGGAGATCTGTGACATTATCAACGAGACAGAGGAAGGGTATGTGCTATTTCAGCAGTCTTGGAAAGATCCCTGAACACAATCTTCCTCCAGTTGTACTCAGCATGTGAGGAGGTGCAGCGAGGCTGGGGGAAGGTTCATGGTTTGAATGCAATTTGCAGATCAGTTGCTTGGCTTTCCTGCTCCTTAGACCTCTCCTGCTCTCAGAAAATACTCTATGATGCAGCACCTGTAGGATTCAGGACAATAGGAAATGGTCTCAGGTTGTGCCAGGAGAGCAACTTATCTAAATAACATATTAGGAAAAAATTCTTCACTGAAAGGGTGATCAGGCACTGGGTCAGGCTGGCCAGGGAAGTGGTAGAACCATTATTCCCATAAGCATTAAAAATGTAGTGTAGTGGTGGGCTTAGTGCTGAGCTAATGGTTGGACTCAGTGATCTAAGAGGGCCTTTCCAACCCAAATGATTCTGTGATACTTTCTGTGGTGGGTCTCTGCTTGAAAGGGCTGGCAGGAAAGCTTCTTGGAGAGGTACCACCTTTGTTTTTCAGCAGGATCTCTTTGCAATGCTTTTCATTTGAGCTATTTATGTAGACAGTTTTTGTGACACACCTCCTTCAGCACCAGAAAGCTTTGCTGCTTGCAGTGTGCAGAACTGATCACTGCTCTTATTCCCTGGGCATTTCAGAGTGGCTGTCAGTCTTCCTGCCTAATCTACAGCCTGGATTTTTGGAGACTTGAGGCCTTCCTCCAGTCTTGACTTCCATGATACCTTGTCTCCTCATGTAATTCTGCATGGCCCTGGTTTGGTTGTAGTCAGATGATCTGAAGTTAACCCACATGCTTATGTCCAGCTGGAAATGGCAAAGGACTAATCTTCCCACAGTTTATATGGGATGTGAAAAGCCTGTCTGAGCTGTCTGTTAGAATGGTGTGTTTCTCCTTCAGGCCCAAGGATGCCATTCGAGCGCTGAAGAAGAGGCTGAATGGAAACAAAAATTACAGAGAGGTCATGCTGGCGCTGACGGTGAGTGGGGGCAGGCTGGAATGCCTCAAAGGGCAGAACCCTTTTGTCATTTTCCTCTTCCTGGCACTCTCTTGAATGTACACACTATTTCCCTTTAACAGCCAGTGCTCTGCCCTTTTCTTCTCTCCAATTGCCTCCTCACTTCCTTGGGGAGAGCTGCTGGAAGCTTTGCATAGCGGCTTTCTGACTCAATTGATTTCTGCTTCTTTTCGTGCCTTGTATTCATCCCAAGTACTGACTGAGGAAAGTTAAAGTGGCTCAAATGGGTCTGTTACTCTTTGAGATTTTCCTTTCTACTCTAATTTCCCTTTGTCCAACCATTCCTCCACTCCAAGGCAACAGCTGTGGGCATTTCTGCAAGTGAGGATGATGAACTTGCCATATTTTCAGCTTCATAAGTAGCTGATGCACAATTTCCCTTGTGAATGAGTCTCTGTAGGAGACAACGCATTAATTTATGCTGATCTAATTTCACTCAATAAAGTGTAAATTATATTCCGTGCATTTAGGCAGCACTGCTAAGGTGTGGGATAATTTAGCAGTGACCTTTCCTGCTGATGGCTTTAGCTTGGAGCTTTCCTGGGTAGTGCAGCCCTCCTGAGTGGGGTGCTGGGCTGGCTCTGGCAGTGAGCAGATCGAGTTATCCTGCTGTGGGGAGGTGATCTGTATGATCCCTTCACAGAGCTCTTGTTGCATCTCCCTGACGAGGCGTATCTGTACTTTCTGTCTCCTTGCCATTTCCTCTCCTGGATTTTGTCATTTTGACAGATTACCAAAGTCCAAACCATGAGATTATCCATTGTGCAGGAAAGAGCGAAATCCATCAGGAATGAGCCCGTGTCATCATGGCTGATGAAAGTAGCTGAAGGAGGAGAGTAATTACAGACTCCTCGGTACGGAGTCGCAGTGGTTATTAGGCATGGCTGTAAGGAGAAGTGACGTGTTGGATTTATCTCCATGCTAATCATGTTCTTCAGAGAGAAATCAACAGCTGTTCCTCCATGGCAGTTGAATGGCAAGTGGAAGGTGCCTCCAGCTAGGTTGCAGGGGGAAAATGTGTCAAAGTATAACCTGTCAGAGCATTCACAGGGGAGTGTTTTGAATGAGTGAAGATCATTCACCTGAATTCCCAACTCTAAAACATGGCTTATAGCTCGGAGCAACTGGGTCCAGCTGTGTTCCAGGCACATAGAAAATGGTGGAGTGGCACAGCACGATAATATCTCACTGTGACAGGATGTCCTCTGTCTTACCTGCTCCTGATGTGCTGCTGTGTGCTTGGCAGTTTGGCTGCACAGGCTGGAAAGTTCTGCTCTGAAGATGAAGAAACTTTCTCTTTCTTTACCATGAAAATGGGAAAGGTGGATCACAAAAATGCCCAATATGTTAGCAGTGGGTGAGGTACAGCTGAATGTACGTGTAGAGAAGTTTTTTGGCAAAATTAGGGAAGAAGAGAAGTAGTAAGAGTATAAGTGTAATTTTCCCTCTATCTTCTCACTGTCCTATCTAAAACTCTAAAATAAATTAAAAAATCAGATGCTGTGTGTGATGCCAGAATGATTTTTGTCTTTTCTATCCCTTTTATACAGTTCTGTGTATCCACAAGTATCAGAGTGCACACTTGCAACCTTTTTACTTAGTTTAGTGCTTAGTGTTTTGTAAGCGTTCTGCAGGCCCTGAGACTGAACACCCCAGAGCTGCAGAGCCAGGGACACCAAACATTCCTATTATCTCAGGAACCCAAGGTCTCTGAGCAGGACAGATTCTGGAAACTCGAGCTGAGCCCACCCCAACCTCATTATTGGGTACCCTTGTTAGATATGCTAATGTGTAAAGTCTGTAACTGGTGTGTGTGACTGACGGGGGTGCATTTGCCACGCTGTCACCTGGGTGAAGTGGATGCATCAAACAGGATCCTGATTAAAATACTGAGGTAAAGACCCCAACCCCTCTAACCGTGTCTAGTTACATTTTCCTAACACCAGGAAAAAGGTATCATGTGTGTGAGATCAAGCTTTGCTCCAACAATGAATGTTGGGTTTTTTGTGTGTGTGTAGGTGTTAGAGACCTGTGTGAAGAACTGTGGCCATCGCTTCCATGTCTTGGTGGCAAACCGTGACTTCATCGACGGCGTTCTGGTGAAAATCATCTCGCCCAAGAACAACCCCCCCACCATTGTACAGGATAAAGTCCTAGCCCTGATTCAGGTACACAGCTTGTCTCTGCTTCCATATGTTGCTGCCTGAAATAAGGACTGTCTGCTTCCATGCTACGCATCACTAAACAAGCTGTCATCGTTAAAAATACAGCAAATTTTTTATATGTAAACTCAAACAATATATCCAGATTGGTGGGGAAAAGCACACATGCCCACACACAGATATTTTATCCAGGGAGAACTGTCTGGATTCTAGTTAGAGAGGTAGCACTCTACTCTAAAACAGGAGGATTTAGTAAAAGGTAAATGGATGCTTTTGCAATTTAACAGTCATATGTAGGAGCTGGAGACTTGCCTCGGTGATGGGCTTGTCATCTGAGGCCAAGAGATTTCAGAGGATTGTGCTTTTGGTGTCAGCTGCTTGAACACTTGCCTTTCTGTGTCTGTTTCCCTGACCGGAAAATGGAGCTGTTTCCCTCCATTTGAAAGCATTCTGCATTCCTTTCAAAGATGGTTATAGAAAAGTAAATGACCATACAGGAATTAAAATGGTTTTGGTGTCTTTTCTGTGGTTATTGTGCAGTAAAAGCACGCTGTCAGATCCTTGCCTGCAGTGGGAAGTTCAGACATGGGCCTGTCTGCCACTTCTCCTTCTGTGCAGCACAACAATAAACAGCCGTGTTAATTCCACAAACCATTAGCCACACATGAGGAAACATTGGTGCCTGCCTGGAGGAAATCTGACAATTATAGGAAGCTTTATCACTAAGCTTCCACAGGCTACTGCGTACACCAGAGACTAAAAGACACTGCGTATTTAAAATGATATAAACCTGCTGCAGTGTTCCTTGTGGGGAGGTATTTACAAATGCGCAGCCTCATTTGCCAGATAGGCTTCTGATTTTTATGGCAAAGCATGCACTTGGATTTCTGCTGCTTTATTTGTTATTTGGATACAGGGACAGGGCATCCTTAGAGCATGACAATGTAAATAAGTGATTTTTCAAACAGGAAATAGGTAGGGTGGTGGAATTAGTGGGCATTGTGTTGGGGTCTGTGGGGTTCATTTATTTCTGGTATCTGATTTTATGGCTTTTTTTTTTTAAATAGCACGAAATTAATGGGAGTATTAAATCAATTCTTGTGTATCTGACTGAGCCCTCAGGATTCTGCCTGCTTTGGTGGGAGAGTGGATGCATGCAGTGACAAGGAGATGAGGTTAAAAACTGTCCCTTAAAGAGAAACTGGGTTTCCATGTTGTTTTAGAGAATGTTGGTTTTGCTGGGCTCTGGGTTTAAATGGATTCCCAGTCATGAATGCAGCTAAGATGGAGGTGTTTGTAACATAATCAGAAAGCCACAGTCATTGCCTCAATTAAACAGCTTTATCTGAGGAGACTTAGTGCACTAGAGCTAAAAGCCTCACTCTGGGTACTAAATGCCTTTTGATATAAAAAGCCTGAAAATTACGAAGGTTGCCTGTGGGTGGGTTCTGTTAGTGTCTCTTTAGCTGGAGGTGGTAGGGGACTTTGTTTTCTAGATTGCCTGACAAGTTTGGAAGAGCGACTGCTGTCACTCATCCCAGGTGCCCTATGGACACACACCCCCAAAATACCCCATGACAGCTTCACTCAGCTTAGGCTGTGCTCTGTAGAGTGTGTTGGAGTTAACCCTGTCCCAGAGGTTAACTCCAACATTGCATTTATCCCTTTCTATATCCAATTTGTTGTTGGGGAATTAATAAGAACAGAAATGAGGGGATTAATAGCCCAGACTTGGAAGCACGGAGGAGAACTGTACAAACAGCATATGTCTTCAGCCAGGCAGCTGTGGAATTCATGGGCTTTTCCATGACAAGGGCAGATAAAGCTGCCCTCAATTTCTTATCTAGAGACTTGTTTTGAGATGTTGAGCATCTTGTGTCTCACTTTCTCAACCTATTTCCCAGTGTACATGAATTAGCATATGTTACATAGTGCTTATCCTTCCTTCTTCACCTTGCTAGGAGGCCTTGGAAATATTTCCTGTCACTGTGCCCCTGGTAAGAGCTCTCCTGTCACCCAGTGTCCAAACACTGGGATGGTCCAGGGGCTGGATTTATAAAAGTATTGAAGTGATCTGTTTGGGCACACTGAGGATCCAAGTGGGATTTATCCTGAAGTATCTGAATAATTTGAATTCAAAGCTCTGAATTCAGTCTCCCCTCTGTCCTACGTGTGGGACAGGTCTCCTAAGCTCTAGGGTAGCTCCTTATCCATAAAGCAGAGCTAATATTGCAGTTGCCTTGTTGGATTGTAAGCTGCCTAGGACAGGGATTGTCTTACAATGTGTGTAGACAGCACTTAAGACAATAGTGCCTGTCCTGCTTGTGACCTCTGAGACACACTAATGTAGATAATGCTCCCAGCTCAGGTGAAGAAGAATACAAATGGAAGTGTCTCCTTTCTCCAGGGAAGAGAATTGCAGAAGAGAGAATATTAAAAAAGGTGGAGTGCAGATAAAATGAGATCATTTTGCAAAATCCAGTGGAAGCCAATGAAAGATGGGATGCATTAGTACATCCTCCTGGACAACAAGCCTCATTGAAAACTGGGAGCAGCAATGCAGCACATTTGTGCCTCTAAGTTTCTTTTGAGTGATGATTATTAAACAGAACATCCCTTGCCTAACACTTTTCACTTTTGCTTGCAAATAGAGTTGAAGTGGTGAACACCATTATGTAGAAGCATCATTCAGGTGGCTTCTGATGTAAATTGAAAAGGCAGTGAAATGGCAAAGGTGGAGTTACTTGTGCAGTCAAAATCTCCATCAGAATTGGGGATGTTTTGGAAGGTCAGTTCCAAGGAAACAATGGCTGTGTGCTGTCAGAGCTGTTTTCTCTGGCTTGAGCAGGGCTGTTTGGACTTGCACTGCGTCAGAACAGTTGATGCAGTTAATTTACTCTTAACAAAGCTGAGAAGCAAACCCAGGATTGTCTGCTTGCACCTGATAATGGATTGTCTCCTGGGCACGGATGGTAGGAAATGCTTTCTTAGGATTGAACAGAATAGGAATGCAAGTTAAATATTAATATTATTTCTTATCTTACTTTGCTATCTTGGATTTCTGTCCTCTCAAATATAAAAAATGGTTCAAAGAGCTTTTAAAGTAAAAACAGTCAAAGAAGTAGTGTAAAAGTGATGACTAAATGAATTAAGTTCTGAGCCCACACACGCGTCTCGCAGCAGTTTTGGATCCAGCACACTGATACTCTGCTCCACACATGTGGGGGTTTGTGGAATGCTTCATTTTTTAATTGAGTCACAATATTTCAGTTTTTCCTTCCTCTAATTTTTTAATATTTGGCTAATTTCCAGCACAAGCAAAAGGAGGTTGAGGCTTTCAGCATACTGTGCTCCCAGCAGCCTGGTGAATGCAGGAGGCTGGCTAGCCAAGAGAAGCACTTAGTACTCCCATGAAGGAAAAGCTCAAATGTGAATTGAAGTCTTTTTAGACACCAGAGAGAATTCATGCAGGAGAGATATTATGAATGTTCTGGCTGTGGGAATTTCTCTCTTTTAAACCCATCCTTTGTGCCACACTGGGGTGTCTGAGTGTTGGATATGCTCTGTCAGAACCCAGGCGTCGTTAGTTCTGCTGCTCAGGGGACTGTCTCTTTCACAAGACAAGAACCTCAGAAAGGACCTTTTTTTTAAATTTAAGTTTGGTCCAAATAAAACACCGAAGACAACTTGATGGCTGTGTTTTTCCTTTGGCAGCAAATGAGGGATGTTTCACAAAGTGAATGGAGATTACTTAAGCTGATTGTGCAGCTTTGTGAGGTTTGGTTAGATCTGTTGAATCTTTCACACAACCCTTTTCTGGTGGGTCATTTGCTGTACAATATGCCAGAAAAGATCAGCATCAATCACTGCTGAGGGGAGGAGATGGGAAGAGACTTTCATATATGTTCATGGATTTTGATGATGTCAGGGGCTACTCACAGCTACTCTGCACTGGGTTCCTGTCTGTTTTATATCTCAATAAAATGTATAGGTGACTGCCTTAATATTTGCAGGACCTTTAAAACTAGGTCTGATGATCCCAGCTTTCCTTTGAAGCTGAAATCCCTGACAGCTTTTACAATCAGTATGTGAGGTCAGGGTGGGGCTGGAGCTTCATTTGGGAGGTTTATGGATAATCCCTCGTGTTTTCCAGGCTTGGGCCGACGCCTTCCGAAGTAGCCCCGATTTAACTGGAGTAGTGCACATTTATGAAGAGCTCAAGAGGAAAGGCATCGAGTTCCCCATGGCAGATCTTGATGCTCTGTCTCCAATACACACACCACAGAGGGTAAGCCTTGAATTCCAGGGGTGTTTTCCCAGGATATCTAAATAGTTGGATAGCTACTCATTTTTTCCCTTCCTGTTTCTCTGAATTTGGCTCATTTTCTCACTCCTGGAAGGACATTTTAATAGTGAAAGGGCATGTAAGAGAGGCATAATACAGGCTGATAAGCTATCTCCTCCCTCGAGTCAATCATCAATCTGAGAAGAGGGAAAGAATTTGTAATATTTAATCGTGTACCACAAAACCACCAAATAAATGCAGCTAATTTGTTCAAAGGGAGCCCAGCAGGATTTATGATTGACATTTACTTCTTTTGCTCAAAAGTGTGGTTGTTTCAGTTGGTGACAACCCTGAGCCAAGGTCTGCCTGTCTATTAGAGATGTAGAGTCTGAATCTCTCTCTGATCCCACAGTAATGTGAGAACTTTACACCTCTGGAAAGTTAGGTCTGGAAAGTTGTCAGAACTGCTGCTTGAAAGTAACTTAATGATCACAGGTGTTCTGATTATTCACTCTGAAAACTGAAGTAATGAATCTTTGAAGCAGCAAATGCAAGTGATCAAGGACTGAGAGATTACAATTCTTATGTCAAAGTTAATTAAATTCAGTATCTATGAATCACATCATTTTTTGGTAAGCCTGCTACTTAATTCCAAGTTTAAAATAATTTAGAATTATTTCTCTTTGTTTCTTGTTTTTATTTTGCTTCTCACTTTTCTTGCAAAAGTAAGTGGACTTAAATGCTTGTGGGTTGGGTCAAAAGATATGGGCATGGAAGATTTTTGAAGCTGCCAGTCTGTTCTAGCAGCTGCACTGACCTTTCCCACAAGGTGCAATTATATTCTATATTTGAGCCTGTTTGGCCTGAGGTTGCTGACAAAGCAAGTGCTGTCCCAGCTCAGCTTTTGAACTCCTGTCTTTCTGATGTGGCAGAGTGTTCCTGAAGTTGATCCTGCAGCAAATATGCACAATTCCCAGTCTCAGCAAAGGATGAGCACCAGTTCTTACTCCTCGTCCTCTCCAACGGCGTATTCTGCTCCTCAGGCCCCAGCCTTGAATGTGACTGGTCCCATCACTGCTAATTCTGAACAGGTATTGGCATCTTGATTCTTTCAGCAAGTCCAATTAGAAATTAATTTGCAGAGGAACTCTTCATTTTAACTCTTTGGACTTTGTCTCCTAGGTCTGGCTCTGCTTAGTAATCTTTCTTCCTGTTATGCTGTAAAATCTGGGCTGTGGATGTGTGTCTGTGGCCTGGGAATGGCAGCACAATTTTCTGGTCCAGCCTGCTCGGCAGTATTTGAGCAGTTATTCCCATTAGCCCCTCTCCTTTCAAGGCACAGAATGTTTTGCAGATTCAGGAATTCAAGCCCTTCCAAATGCCCTAATACAGGATTTTCTCTTCTCCCTGCAAAAATGATGACTTCAGAGCCAAAGATTCTACTTAAAATATGTACATCTTTCCCCACACTGGAGTGAGGCACCAGAGCTAAGGTCTGGCTTTAGGTGCTGTTTGCAATTGCTTCTCTTCCATACAGACACAGCACATCTGGCTTTGTGATGATAATTCTTTTCTTTTTCTGTTCCTTTTCTCCTGGGTAAACTTTTTATCTTTTTCGGGTTTTTTTCCCCTGCTATAATGTCTGGAGCCTGAGATATCAAGTCAGACAAAACCAGAGATATCTCAAAGTCAGTTATTGAAAATGAACTGCTTAAACCAAAAGATTATGCAGTGGTTTTCTGTCTTGTTACCCCAATTTAGATTGCCCGGCTGCGCAGTGAGCTGGATATTGTTCGTGGGAATACAAAAGTGATGTCTGAAATGCTGACAGAAATGGTACCTGGTCAAGAGGATTCCTCAGACCTTGAGTTACTCCAGGTAAGTTTTCTAGAAAATAAGATTCTGTTCCTTTCTGTGCTTGTGTTTCTCTGGGAGGTGGGTTTTTTTGCAGCTCACTTCACAGCCCGTGCTTGGATTCATAAAGGATGTGGGCTGTGCTTGAGCCTGCTGAGTGCCATCCCTTGATTTTCTTCATTTGTTAAAGCTTCCAGTGACAAGGATTTCCTGACTTCCCTGGAAACTTGTTCCAGTGCTTTCCTCTTTGTGTAGTTAGACATTTTTCCCAGTGTTGAAGATCAGGTCTCCTTTACCACTAAGCAGTTTAGAATTGCCACAGGTTCTGTATTCCCTGAGCATTTCTGCTTCTTTTACACTCCACATCACCACTTGTACAGTGTCAAAACATTCCCAGTCACCATACAGGAAAAAACACTCCATGTTTCCAGCTGGACTAAATAATGCCAAATATCTGGATTCTCTGCTACTTGAAATCTTATCTATGAACTTTCTTTCCAGAATATGTGTTTTCCTGAAGGGGTAGAGTCTGAAGGTGCAGGGGAACTTCCATGGTGTCCAGAGGGCTAGAATCAGGAGAGATTTCTTTGCTGGAAAAGCTCAGTCCAGGGCAGCACTGTGCATCTCAAGGGGGAAAACAGTATAAATTGAGCTTCACACCTGTTTCCCAAGGCCAGTGGTTGTGGGGTGGCCCTTTGGCTGAGGGGAGTCACACAGTCCCACAGACGAGGAGCATTTGGATCTGACTTTCCAGCTGCTGCCCTTAACGTGGTATTTGCCTTTCCACAGCTTCAGAAATAGCCTTCTGTTTTGATCCTCCAGCAGGGAGGATGGGCTCCCACAGCAATCCGTTCAGAGGAAGGCAGGGAATTGCTCTCTGGGATACATCAGAGTTTGAAATCCATCCAAAAACTGGTCTCTCCCATGCAGTGGCATTGTGTGTTTGTCTCAGAGCCATCATGGCAGCTGATGAGAGGCTCTGCAATAAAGAGCCTTTCAGTCACTGCCCATTTGGGTCGAAGTGCTCAAAACAAAAGCAGCTTCCAGGAAACCATGACAGGCCGAAATCGAACAGTTTGCTTACACCAAGAAACAACCACCAGCATCTTGTCAGTGTAACCTTAGAGCACAGCTCTAAGGTGAAAGAACTTGATCATAAAATGGAGTGGCAGCAACGATTCTTTATTCCAGCTGGTTCCCTTCTGTGACTGATGCAGCCTAAATCTGAATCACAGAGCTGGGGAGAACCCGGTTTTGATCACAAAAGGATGGTTAGTCTTTTGAGAGCTGTGAGCTGGGTGCTGCATGCAAGGGCTCCTTGCTTTGAGGTTTATATAGCCCTTCTCCTTAAATAATTCCTGACATTTTCTCCAACAATCAAATGTAAACAGCCTGCTAGAGAGCCAGCTCTGAGCAGAATAGATAGGTACTGTCAGCCCTCTCGGAAAGGCAGCAAACAAACCTCTGAAATGTCACAATCTGCTTGGAAAGTGATGGGATCAAAACTGACATTGGAGAACACATTCCTCAAGCTGTTAAGGCAGCTGGATTGCACTAGGTGAAATTTATCCAGAGCTTAGGATGTCAGACCATGCAAGGAAAACAAACACATTTTTACTTTCATCCTGAAGGTTGTGTACCAACAAGTCTTCCTTGTTTAGTGCTGAATTTTTGCTGTGAAATGGAGCTAGGGGGAGTGGAAGATGACAGAGGGACATGCTTTTGCTGGAATGTCAGTGCTTATTGAAGCAAAACTGTGGGCCTGATCAGAGGTACCCTGCCATATGTCACATTTCTTCTTGCAGTTCTCCTCAGCAGACCAGTCTGACCTTTGGTCTTGAGGCCTTTCAGGACTACAGAATTCTGCTAAGTAATTGGTGATGGAAGAGATGTCCTGGAAGCATGAGAGCTCCTAATCTAGGCAAACTGAAATCTAGATTTCTTGATGAGAGACTGTAAAAATAAATGCCCTCACTCTGCATTCCTTAAATTCCAAAACTCCCCATTGCCTTTGTGCAGTGTCTTGTCTGTGCACTTGCTCAGTGGAAGGGAACATTTTTGTTTGTCTCAGTTCTGGAGGGTGTGTGGAACACTCACCTTTTCATGCTCCTGCTCCTTGCTTTGTCTTTACCCTCACGTTCCCTGTAGCTGGCAAGTTCTGTGTTCCCAACACTTCTCATCCTAGCACTCACTTTGTACTTGTGGTAGCCCTGATGAACCCTTTTCCCCCCTCCACATGTTCCACCATCCACATAATTTAGTTTTTAAGGACATTATTTCCAAAAAAAGCAGATTAAACTTTCCTTGAAAGCTCTCTTCTGGGAAACTGTTGTATTAATGTGTTTTATTCTTAAAACAGATGACTAAAATACAGGTATTTATTTTCTGAAGTGTTCAGAGTTAAAGAAGAATCAGGAAGTTGAATTGTGAATAGGCTCTCAAAGTTTTATGCCATCATCTCTTGAAGGGCGTTTGATTAGATGTGCTTTTGGGTGACATTTAATCATGCAAAGATAAACTTGTCTTAGTGTTTCTCAGCTAGGGGATATGTTTGGCTGTGAACAGAACTCAGCTAAATCTTCTTATTGCTTGTTGCTTATCAGACTGTGTGTGCACAATGCATTCCTCCTAGGAACTGAACCGAACCTGCAGAGCCATGCAGCAGAGAATTGTGGAGCTTATCTCACGAGTGTCCAATGAAGAAGTCACAGAGGAGCTGCTGCACGTGAATGATGATTTAAATAACGTCTTCCTCCGATATGAAAGGTGGGGCACCTCTCCCAGCAACCATTTACATTCATTCAGGGTTTTCACTTAAGGATAAAATAGGTCACTTGGTGAAATTGGGCCATCTGGGCCAAGGGTCCGACATGACGCAGAGAACCAAACCACAGGAACCATTTACACAGTGTTTTTTATGGCCTTTTATGGTAACATTCCTGTTTCAGTTGATTCTTTTAATACTAGGGTTATTTTTTTTTTGTACTATGCATTGAATTTTTGTGGGGCATATCCATAAAATGCAAGGCAACCTTGTGAAAACTCTCTGAACGCAGAGGGGGGAGTCTGCAAGTCTCTGTTGTGCAGGGCTGTTCAGGTGTTGGGACTTGGAGCCAAAAATAGCTCAGCCACAGTCACTAGCTCCCCTGCTAGCCTGGGCTCTGCACAAATCTCTCTGCAGCTTCCTGGCTTAGGGAGGCTCCCGTGAGCTCTCTCTGCCCTCTGATCTCCGAGCTTTCCAGTCCCACTGCTGGTGCAAGGGGAGCTGCCTGAGGTGGGCGGGAGCATCGTGCATGCAAAGGGTTTGTTTTTAAGCAACCCTTAAAATCTTGAAAAAGAAAAAAAGCCTGTCTTGTGCAGAGCTAATGTTTCGAAGAGCTGGTCTGCAGGAATCATCCCCAGGGACAGGACTCGGGGCACAGGACTTTCGACATGTCAGACAAAGGCGCTGTCAGGCACATCTGCTGCAGGAGGTGACACGTGATGCTGCAGTCTTGGGAAAGTTTAATCTTCCCCTTAATGACAGGCCTGGGGAGCGAGGCACTAAAGAGTACCCTTTGTTCCTTGCTCTTAGCACAGGGCTTTGTTTCTCAAGCCTTTAAAAATAAATTAGACTCTAGATCTGTGAATTTGTGCTGTCACGGCAAAGGCTGCAAAGATGACTCGGTGCCCTCGATTTTGCCTTTGATTTCGTCGTTCAGAGGAGATGGGGCAAACTTTGAAACAAACGCTGGCTTTTTGTGTGAAATGCTGTGTGTTTCATGCACAAGCAGGATTCTACAAGTGGCAGAGTGTAACCATCACTAAGGTTTAGTCTGGTCACCCTTAGTATTTTTTGTATTTTCTCCACCTGCGACTTTCCTGCTGTGGCTGATGTGTTTGTAGTCATTATTCATGAAAGGGGAGCTGAGTGATGTTATCAAGCCCTTTGTGGTGGAATAGCTGCAATGGCCTGAGAATTCAATAAATTCCAGTTCCTCCTCTGCTATTCCAAAAGCTCCACATCCATCATGCTGATTTCTAGCACAGGGACCAAGCTCCGTCAGTGACTCAAGCAGGAGCTCTGGCCTTCACTGTGAAGCCTTGGGATGTAAATGAACAGAAGCCTTTGGTGAGAAATGAGGTGGGAGGTGTCTTAGGTTTCCAGCAAAGGGAGTTGGATTTCCAGTAATAGCAAACACCCACAGTTTCCTAAAATTGAATTTTGGTCCTGAATTTGGTTTTGCTGCCTTTTAAGTCTGCATTTTCCTCTGTTACATTAAGAAAACATTTCGGTTTGCTTAACATTCCCTGTTGTATTTTGTCCATCTGGGAGAAAACCCGAAGGATTATATGAATATTATGGGCTTTTTGCTGGAAGGAGAGACTATTTCTGAAACTACTTTGAAAAATTTGAACCTCCAAGAAATCATGGTGCTTTTCCTTGGTAAGGAAGGAGATCAGACTGGCCTCAGACAGGCCATGGGAGCAGGTAGTTCCCCTGCTGTTTTGAGTTCATAGAATCACAGAATGGTTTGGGTTGGAAGGGACCTCAAAACTCATCTAATCCCACCCCCTGCTATGGTGGGATTAGATGAGTTTTGAGCAACTAGACCAGGTTGCTCAAAGCTCCATCCAACCTGACCTTGAAGACTTCCATGAAACCTGGACTTAAGTTTGTGGCTCCAGATGCACGGAGTAGAGAAGAGAGACCAGAGCTTGACTAACCAGACGTCTTCCCCTTAGAAATATGAAGGTTTTATCCAACATAATTGCTTTTCCTTGCTGGAAAGTACCACGCTATTTGAGCATAGGCTCTGACATCTCTGAGTCGACTCAGGATGTTGTGAGCAGTGAATCTGCTGTTCATTGTCCCTTGTGCCACGTGTGCCTGGCTTGGGCTGTGCCACACACGTGGTTCCTCATTTACATTATTGCAGCAAGAGGGAGCTGGTAAGTGGGAGTGACATGAGCTGTGGTGCTTGGCTTGTTGAGCTGTGAGCATCAATCTTGCTGCGGTTCCTCCTGTCCCTTGGCTCACACAACAGCCTGTCACAAAGCACTTAATGATTAAAAAACGCCCCCCGAACCAAAAGACAAATCCTACAGTGTTTTTCAGGCGTGTTTATGCTGCAAGATCACATTAATCAACTTAAAATCCACCTTTGCCAAGAGTGCAACTTCTCAGCAATCCTCCCTTTGTCCTGGTTGGAGTTAAAGCTCTCAGGCTTCCCTTTTGAGCCAGAAAAAACCTAAGTTCAGTGGCAAGCATGTCATGGCTTGGCTATAAACTCATGTTTTTCATTGTTTATTGGTGGCTTTGATAATCCATGTTGGGTTTTGGTTGTTTTATTTTTTTCTAAACAGATTTGAACGATACAGATCAGGACGCTCAACACAGAACGCCAGCAATGGAGTAAGTACTTCACTCCAATGATTCTCTCATACCTGTTATAATATCAGTAGTGTCACACCTTTCACCTGCCCAGCCCTGTGTCCTGCCTCTAGGAGCTAATGGTGGATGCCAGGAAAAGTAAAGATGTGGCAAACCCCCAGGGACAGCTTTTGGCTCAGGAAGTCACTTCACACCAGAACATCTGTGTTTACAGTCCTTGATGGATTTTCATTCCTCTATTAACTTTTTTGATTACTTTTGAGTCCTTGTGGATTTTGGGAGTTCACAATGTCCTTAAGCAATAAGTTCCACAGTTTCACTATACATTTCTACATATTTGTTTTGCATTTATATACAACAAATATTTTATTTACATTTGATCAAGTCATTTAATGATTTTTGTTTGCTACACCTAATTTTTCTTCACTGTGTCTTACAATACCACTGTTCAGGTTAATTTTCTTAATGCCATTCATAACTTTGGGAGCCACTCTCATCTCCTATTTAAGCAGCCCCTTTCCAAGCTGAAGAGTTCTAATTATTCTTTAAATGAAAACTCTTTTGTAGTTGTTTTATAGTGTTCAAGGTTTCTGAGTTCATGATGAATCTGTACTTCTATTACATTTTCTATTCTGCATTCATAACCATTTCCTCTGTTTACTTTATTATTTCTCCTGCAGTGTGATGCAAACTTCAGCAAAGACTCTGCATTGACACTTTAGTCACAACAAAGAAGTTTTTGTTTCTGAAAACAGTTTACATCTGCTGTGGAGAAGTGTGATGTTTAATATTGTACCACAAGAAGAAACTTCTGTCATGTGTAACTTCTGTGCTTCTTGTGTCCTGACAGGTGCTGAATGAGGTGACAGAAGATAATTTAATAGATTTGGGTCCTGGCTCTCCAGCTGTGGTGAGCCCAATGGTTGGAAACTCAGCACCTCCAGCTTCACTTTCTTCACAGCTTGCAGGGCTTGGTGAGTGCCTGATACAGATCATGCTCTCCACTACCTCTAAATGTTGCCATGTGGCCTCCAAAAGGTTTGGCTACGTGGCTTACAGGAGGATTAGAAGGCATTCCCACTCCCCTGCACTGTGCCAATCTGCAGCTGAGAACCAGCCTGGCACAAAGGGAGGATTTATTAACCAGAGGGAAGATTGATGGAAAAGGTGCAGGTTGCTGTTCATGGCAGAACTTGTACTACTACTTTTATTTCTGCTTAGTTATAGTTCTCTGAAATCAGCCTGGTGAATGTTCTTGATTCCCCTTCTACAAATAATATTTGAAATCTTTGGGTGAAAGTTTTTATGAAGCTCTTAGGTGGTTTACATTAAATCAAACCAAAGATTGTGTGATTGGATCACTGTGTTTGGCTGAAGAGTCTCCACCTCTTTCAGCAATGCACCAATACCCTATTCCTTTGTTTGAAAGTGTTAATTTCCCAGTCAGTAACTGAGAGAAAACACTGTGGAGAAAACTTCTGTCCATGCCCAACATTTTGGACTGTATTACTGACTAAGAAATACCTCAGGACATTGGCAGCAGGTACACACCAATTCCCAAATCCTGGCTTCTTGGTGCTTCCAGGATGAATTAGACAATCTCTACATTTTTCTTTTAAGAACACAATTAATATCCTTCAGCCTTTTTTGAACAAAACTGTCCTCAGTGCTGCAGCTGTGAATGATGGTGGTGTTTGCATATGGTTTGTTATTTCACTGGTTCAGTGTTTTTTCTGCTCTGGTTGCAGACTTGGGCACAAACAGTGTCAGTGGCACACTCAGCTCCCTCCAGCACAGTAATCCTCGTGATGACTTTGACATGTTTGCACAGACAAGAGGCAGCTCCTTGGCTGAGCAGAGAAAGAAGTAAGTTGGAGTTTGTCTTCAGCACTGAGACATGGCATTTCTAAGGGAATAAATCTGAAACTTCTTGATTTCAGACTGGAAAAGAAGTTTTGGTGTATGTTTTCTCATTTTTAATCCAATCCCTATCCTTTTGGTTGTTACTAATATGTGCAGGTGGAGAAGTTCCTGCTGCTGGGCAGAGCAGACTGGCTGGGTGCTGTCTTAGTTAATGAGCTCATTGGAAACTTGGAAGTTGCTTGCCTGTACTTCTGCCTTCTCCTAAAGGCTTGTCATCCCATCCACCCATGTTTGAGATACAGGAACAGAAGGGTCCTTCACCTGAAGGTCATGAATGTACTTTGGTGACTGAATTACTGTCATCAAAGGCTTGGAAACAGAATTACCATCCAGTTAACTCTCCTTTTGGCCCCAGTCAGACTCTCACAGGCTGTCAAGGCAGTATAGCTTGCCTGGCTCCATGCTACCCTTAATTTGTTTATATGCATAGGGCTTGCATCTCTAGAGCTGCAAATCTGGCACTTTCAAGGGCATTTAACAGGTCAAATTATTTTAATGTAAAATAATCTATGCACTTATTAAGAAATCCTTTGATCCCTGTCAAGTGATATTCAATAAAAGACAGACTCAGGTATTTTTCTTTCATATATTATTTCTTGCCTCCTGGCTTCAGGTTTTAGAGGAAGTAGTGGTTACCAGCAGTCAGAACATCATCAATATCTCATCTCAAGTTAAGAAATGCTGTTTAATAGTTTATCAAAAAATTAGAAAACTTGAACTTACAAATGTATTGGGCTCTTTTATTTGCAGTTATCAATACAGCTATTGGCATTGCCTCAACTGTGGTGTCAGTGCTGAGAAGAAATGCTCTAATGGAGAGGGATAAGCCAGCACTGGAGATTTTGGGCCAGGGGCCTTAATGTACAGTTAGAAAGGAGATGCATTGCAGGAGAGATCTAATCGAGGTCCCTCTGTCTCTTGTGCTAAATGAAGCACAAAACTACTGTTCCCACACCATACCTAATGGAACAAGGAGCACGGATCATCCCTGATTTCACAAGGGAGGATTGCTCTACCTTCCTTGGATTGTGTGCTGTATAAACAGAGCAGCAGGGAGCAGGAGAGGCATGAGTGTGACTTGCTGTGGTGTGTAGGTGACAGCTCTGGGTGTCAGAACTGTGCTCACAGCTTGGGAGATGCCAGCACGAGGAGGAGAGAGGGCTCCCCTTGCTCAGGCAGCCCCTCCCAGGGCACATGTTTGTGTCTGCTGCAGTTCATCATTCACCACTCTGCTCTGCTGCCTCTGTCACCTGACTGCTGCATGTCCCTTTTGCATTGCAATTTAAGAAGCTTTTAACAGCTCTGTAAATAGTGCATTTCTTTTGTCTGCTTCACTGCAGTTGCATAATTTCATCTCTCTGAGTCTCGCTCTGCCTCCCCGCCCCATACACACAACAAGGTCAGGCTTCCAGATGCCATCTCCAGTTCTTTGTTAAACATAGTCTGCAATCAGGCCTCTTTCCATAGTCCCTCACTTGATCTTGGACGTTCTTAGGGTGCCTCACGACCTGTTTGCCTGCCTTTCCCAATGCTGATCTTACTCTCTTTGCTTTTCAAAACTGATGGGTGGCCTTTGTACAGAGCATGCTCCTCCTCTTGGGGTACACACAGTGCCCTCCAAGTCTTTTTAAGAAAAAGAATGTGCTTTCTGGTTCCTAGAGGAATAAATCAGAGTATCCAGAGTATTGCTCTCCTGTGAGGAAAGGCTTGGAGAATTGGGATCATTCAGCCTGGAAAAGAGGAAGGATTGGGGTGACCTAATTCCAATACCTGAAGGGAGTCTACAAGAAAGATGACAAGAGACTATTTACAAGGGTCTGAAGTGACAGGAGAAGGGGGAATGGCTTCAAACTGAGACAGAGTAGGTTTAGATTGAATATTGGGAAGAAATTCTTCCTTGTGAGGGTGGTGAAACACTGGTACAGGCTGCTGGAGAAGCTGGGGCTGCCCCATTCCTGGATGTCCAAGGCCAGGTTGGATGAGGCTTGGAGCTACCAGAGACAGTGGGAGGTGCCCCTGCCTATGGTAGGATGGGTGGAATGGGATGAGGTTTAACATCCTTCCAACCCAAACCTTCCTGTGATTCCACAATGCTCATGGGTGACTGCTGGCCTTCCTTGTAGCTCTGTGGTTTGTTCCTTTCTTTCAGCGTGACGTACGAGGACCCACAGGCTGTGAAGGGACTGGCATCTGCCCTGGATGTTCGGAAACAGAACACGGGAGGGGTAGGTCACAGCTCTGTGTTTTGTTATCCGTGTGGAATCCAAGCTGTGGGCGGCTGCTTTGACCGAGCTCCTCATTCTGTATTCCAGCAGCGTGGTAGTAATGGCTGTTTTGAAATTGATATCTGGGAGCAAGTACTTGCTCAGTAATGATCTCTAAAGAGATGCTGCTTAGCACTCCAGCCTAAAAGACTTCGGAATCGCAGTGGGTAAATTCTCCTGTGTCCTTGCAGCTTGTCTGGGGGGATCCAGGTCTTTGGTTGGAATCACTCCTGAGAAGAATGAAATGGGGAATGTCCTGTGAACACTGATGTGCATTGGCTTGGTTTGGTTTTGCTTACGGAAGTCTTAATCTACTAGACTTTGCTCCCAGTGCATGGATACACAAGTTACAGGGAGAGAAGTGATGCAGACTTTTAATGCTTCAGATTCTTTGCCATAACTGCCCTCACTTGCTGCCTTTTCCGTCTGCCCAGGGCAGGCTCCTGCTCTCTTGTGTGGGCAGAAGAGCCCCATGTGCTGTCTCCTCACAGCAGCTGACACTAAAAACACAGGTGACAGAGCTTGGCCAGCTTTTTCTATATCCCTCGGTGAAGGCAGAAGTGAAGGAGCTTTCAGTGACCCCTTTCTATCACCCTTCTTTTTAAAACTGTGCTGCTCTTTTGTACGCAGCTGTGCGTAGGTTTCTAGAGGACAGAGCAAGTTCAGAGCCTTTTCCAGGACAGTTTTGGGCCCTGATGACCACTAGGGAGCACGGCAGAGCCAGCATAGCATGGGAGAGCCAATGCAGCGTGCACATGCCTCCCACCGGGGAGAATTGCCTCCCCATGCCTTGGCTGATCCCGCCCTGGTTCTTTCATGACATGAAGTGGGAGTGCTCTGGGCAGCTGGCATGCCTGGCAGCTTGTGCTGCAAGCCAGGGAGAATTTGTGTTGGGAGCCAGCTGGGGTCAGATCACAGCTGCCTGTCTGCCTGGGCCATCGTTCTGTGGGAGCAGGGCCTCAGCTCTTAGAGAGCATCCCCCACCCCACAAACCTACCTGCTTCTTCCTGTCCCTGTGCTCCTGCACAAAGGGTAATTTATAACCCAGTGACCAGCTGGAGCTCAGCCCCACAAAAGCTCGTGGCAACAGTACTGAGGGAAAAGGGGCAAGCATGAGGAGGCAGGGGCAGAAGTACTCCCTCACAGAAATTCCTGAATCCAGTGTGACACCCCAAACCTCCAGTATCACTGAGCTGTTATTGGCAGGACCTGGGGAAGGATTTGAGATTCTGCCCTTTGTTCCTGGCTAACCAAATGCAAGGGGCTTGCATTTAGTTGGTCAAGGGGGCTGTATCACCCCAGTGGCCTTGGGGTCATGTGTTTATTTATTAACACTTTTGTTCCCAGCCACTTCTGCTTTAGGCACCAGCACAACGTGTCACTCACACCAGCAGAGCTGCTGCTCTGCCCCAAGTGTTGTCAGTTCAAAGGGCTGTGGCTAAGCTCCTCTGGGGTCAAAGTTTTTTGGGGTAAATGCCTTATGGGTTGTGGAACTTGGGGCTCTGAGATGTTGTTGAGACTTTCAGCCTCTTTTCAAAGGTCCTGGAGACTGTATCATGTAATCAGAAGAGCTTGTTTTGTAATGCAGTTGCTCTGCAATAGGTAAACACTTTTTCTCAACTGTTGTGAGGCTTGTGGGTGTCTCTTCTTAAAGGAAATAAAAATTAGAGTCTCCTTAAGTTACCAGCCCCAGCATGTGTAGCAAAAAACTGGCAGTGCTCAGTAAACGAAAAGACAGGCTTTAATTTGGGCAGAGCTAATTTAAGAACAGCTCTAGGGAGGAGCCAAAAGCTTTGCAACACATTCTTCACACACGTCTCGTTCCAGCACAGTTGTCCAGTGGTAGAATTCAGCACATCCGACGTTTCTAATGTAGTCATTCTCAGAATGGTCTGCAGAGAGGAACCTGATCACGTGGCATTAGCTGTCTTTTAATGTGATTTAGCAGCTGGAAACAAGATGAGCTAAAAATACACTGTTTTCTTAATATTGCTTTTCCATGTTGGGAATTGCTTTTGTTGCCACAGAGTTGTTGCATGATCGCAACTGGGAGGAGAGGTGTCCAAGAAACAATTCTCTGGTGTTACACAGACAGTAGATGAAATTGGAATGATTCCCCCCCCCCCGGGTTTTTTTTTTCCTCGTGAAATGAGACATAAAAGACTGCAGCTGATTCTCCATTCCCTGTGTTAATGGGGACAGGAGAGGTGTCCCATGTACATAACACACCAGTGGCTCTGTGCTGAGCTCACCCAGTTCTGGGCTGGAGCCACTGCACTCTGCCCAGCCTGAACAAGCCCCTCCAGAGCTGGAGATGGTTCTGCATCCCACCCTGGCTCAGGGAGGAGGTGCTGAAGGACAAGGAACCATCTCAGAGTGTTTATGGTGCTGTGCCACGCAGCCTGCAGCCTGCTCAGGGGAGCTGGATGCATCAGCAGTCCTTTAACCTCTGCGCTTTTCCAGAGGGGCAGTTTGAAAGGCTGCCAGGACACTGCAGCAAACTGCCCTGGCTTCCCCTCCACTCGACACCATGGCAGAGCTGCTGTGCTGTCAGCGTGGGGCACAGTCTGTCTGCTGAGGTCAAGGACATGAGCAGGGTGTGCTGCAAGCCAGGGCTTCATAAGCAAGGGGACTCCACAGAGTGTGACATGAGAGTTGCCAGTGCAGTCTGACTGCAGTAGCTTGTACAGCCTCACTTTTCCTTCTTCTAAGAAGATAACAAACATCAGCCTCACTACTAGCCAGTGATTGGTTTATTTTATTTTTATTTTTAAGGGCATCTTGGAGGGAGTGGTAAAACGCTGTGAACTGTCTGTAGGAAGTGGAGAATTCTGGGTGAGGTCTGTCCCCCTGTGGACAGAGCTGACAGGCAGAGGGGGACACAGCTGCTGCCAGAAGCTGCTGTAGGCAACTCTGTGTGTGTGTCTGTCTATGTGTGTGTGTGTCTGTGATGCAAAGTTTTTAACTGTTTTATTACTTGATCACGGGTTGTTGCTGTGGTTTCTCTCTTTATGGACCTTTCTGTTCTCAACACAGAGGAGAGGTAAAGGTGGGAACTCAGACATGGAGCCCATAGACAAGTGGCTAATTACACAAGGAATGGTGAGGACTTCACCAGTGAAGCAATTCCTACTGCCCACCCCAGTCCCTGACCTAGAATAACCATCCTCTGTTCACCTCTCGTCCTGCCCTATTGAACCGCTTGAAATCGGACAGTACAAGGAGATTATTTCCCACCTACATCATTACCTGGGGCAAAGGGAAAGATTTGCACCAATTTCTGGTTTATACAGCACAAAGACAACTGAAACAACTGAATCATTTGTAGGATCCCACGTCACCTTCAGAAGAGGCCTGGGGATCCAATTGGTTCCTTCTACTGTCTTGATTTATTTATGCAGTATCCACTTTTCGAGGGATAAACACAAGTCTCATGGATTTTATTCATAAAGAGGACACTTGCCATCTGTCTTTAAAGCAGCCTTTTCTGGTGCTGCTTAACTTCATGGTCTGGAATAAACACAGGGAAGTTGCAGGATCATGTTTTGAGTAATTGAGTAATGTAGGGATAATTCTTTTTGCAAGGAAGGGAATGGGAGAACTGCTGCCCAGACTGACATCTTCAACCCCACTGGCATTAGGAATCAGACTCCAAAAGGTACAATAGTGTTTCTGGCTGCAGGGATTTAATTCCTATGTCTGGTGGTGCCAGTGCCTTGATAAAATCAGGCTTCTGAAGATCACTGAACCTGTGCAGAGTGTGACCTTGTTTGAAGCTGTCCTTCATCAATGTGCTTGCAGAGAGAAGTTCAAAGCCTGCTTTAGGTGCAGAAGCCAGAGGAAGGGAAAAAATAGCCTAGCTATGCCTTAAAGCCAAGTTGTAAGACCATTTTTTTGGACTATGTAATCCATCACTTTAAGTGTTTGAGATTAGTACCAATAATGTGACCTAACTGTAGAAAATCCTCCTGAAACTGTCCTGGCTGCAGCTGAGTTCAGAGAGGTGCAGAGAGAATTCCCTTTGCTCTGGGGTGTGCTGGCAGGGCAGTGTATGGGGCTGGGCACCCTGAATGTCCCAGACTAAGCTGTCTAATGCTTAAAAAGAGAAACATCCCAGAAAGTTTAAAGTTTAGAAAATCCAGAGTGTGCAACATCTACTCTGTGAAACACTTGCATTTATTCTTCTGGATTTAGGGCCAATTCAGGTTGTTTCTCAGGGCCAGCCTGGGAATTTGGCAGAAGTTTGCACGGCTGGTGCACACACAGTGATAGGACAGGTGTTGTATCTGCCTGCCCAAAAGCAGTTCTGTGCCTGCTCACACACTGTGGGTACCTGTCCCTGGGAGCCAGAGTGTCATTTTGGTGCTGTCAGACACCCACAGCTCAAAAGGTGAGAGTGAAAAGCTGTAAAATGAGCAGCAGTATCAGCTTTGCCTCTGCTACTGTTGACTGTGGCTCACAGAAGCTCTCGCTGTTCGTGGCTCTGTTGCAGCGAGGGATGTGCTGTGCCACTGTTAGATGTTCATCCATAATGAATAATCCAGTGATTGAGTTAGTTCCTCTTCTTTGCCTTTCCACTGTTTACAAGAGCGGGGAAGCATGAAATCAGCACCCCTGCTGTTCACACCACTCACACCACTGCTTTATTAAAAAAGCAAACAGCATATTCCTTCATTGGCTTGTGGTTATTCAGTCTGGAAAAAGGATACTGCAGCATTCATGGAGGCATATGGATTTGGGGAGGGAAGGGGGCCTGGCTGTCCAACCAGTCACTGCTCTTACAAACCTGTCACCTTGTTTGTATGCTAAATACCAGAGAGAAATACCTAAAATAAAACCAAACTAATCATTAACTCCGTTTCTCTCTTAACTGGCTGTAGTTCTTAACAGTATTTATTAATATGACCTGTAGCATTTACAATGCCAGTGGATAATTAGAATCCCAGGTATGAACTTGATGTGCCCACTTTGTGGGTACTTTTTGTACTTTGATGAGGAGGAGAGGGGTGAGCTGACACTGCTGCTCCCTGTGCCTGTACAACACTGAGACCACTCAAAGGGAATTCTCCACCTGCCAGAGTGGTTCTCACATCCCTCACAACCTGACATTGTTCTGTACAAACTGTGATACATTTCAGCTTTGGGTTGAGTCCTTCCCACTCCATTTCTGTGCATCCCAGTTCACCACACACCTTTGCACTCTCTGGCTCTCCTCTCCCAGTGAATTTTGCAGGGTTGTTCTTGTTTCCACTTAACCTGTGGCCCAGTTCTGCCATCGAGGTGATGCCAGAACCATGGAGACAGACACAAGCCTCGCTTTTATCCATCCCAGCTCTACCTACAAAACTAAAGCAAACAAAATTATATTGGCAGAAAATGTTTCTGGTTTTTATGTGACTGAGGGGTGGGAGGTGAGCTGTTCCAGTGACAGATCTGTCTGCAGTGTGAGGTCAGGGTTTTGCCATGCAGGTCTCAAACCCAATGCAGCAGCAATTGGGTTTTACCACAAAGCCATGTTTTAGTGCAGGGAGTCTCAGTTCCCTTCTCATGACATTGGACAGCTATTGAGATTTGCATTAATACATTCCTTTCTTAGAATAATCTGTCAACCCACTCACATGCCAGATGAGTTATTTGTTATGAAAGTGAGAAGTAGGTGTTGCTTAAGCCACCATGTCAGGACATTAATTGGGACAGTGGCAGGGGAAGGATGAAACTGAACCAGAATTCACAGAAAGTGATATGAACACCACTCAGCATTCTATCTTGATGGCCAGCAGCATGCCTGGCTAGAGAGGAGAGCCCTTTTTGTAGGGAAGATAGGTGAGTAAAGATTAAATGAAACCTCTGTTAATTAGTAACCAAGTGGGATGCCGCTATGTGCCTTCAAGAGAGAGATAGGATCAGAGATGTGGAAATGACTTGGGTAACATGAGACTGTTGAATAACTTCATCTTCCTGGAGACTGAAGTGCTTGAATTGTGGATAAGCCCAAAACCAGACACATGAAGATCTCATTTCTTCCATGTGGTGGGACCCCTCTCCCTGTTGAAGGCAAGCAGGTGCTTTCCCTTAGCCAGAGGCCACAGGGCTCTCCTTCCTGCCCAGCTGTGGTGTTTTTCAGGGCACTGTGCAAGGACAACCCAATCCCCTGTGCCAGAGAGGGCTGGCACTGTCTGGGCACGCCTGCCAGCTGCAGATGGGCTGGTTGTTGTACGGGCACAGCAGGCAGTGTTGGGGAACACTCTGCACCCGAGCTGTGCGAGACGTAAACACAGCCATGGGCAACCAAGGAGTTAATTTAATCCTCACACATAAAGCCAAGCTCTAATATTGAGGCCAAGCAGCTATTTCGAGATCACAACAGCTTTAAATAGATGGTAAGGCTGTAGTAGTAAGCTGGAGTAGTGCTAGTGTGCTCCTAGTGCTGCTGTAGGAATGACAGACCTTTACTACTGCTAACCAGCGAGGGGGAGTGAGCAGCAACTAACCAAGGGCTGGTGTCAGCTTTGTTAAACATCTAGAAAGAAGTGGAATTAACTAAGCTATTACAAGGCAGTAGTCTAGCAACAATTAGCATAAACCTTGTTAAACATTTTGAGAACATTAATGAGCTCACCTAGAGACCTGAATTGTCATTTCATACCTGCTTCTTTTCCAGTGGGATCATTTTTAATAGAAATAAAATGTGATAATAATAACCTTAAACTGTCTTTTTAAGGGTAGAATATTGGATTTTATGACTTCTGAGGAAATATATTGGCAATACTCTTTGGCTTTTGATTGCTAGTGAGAACATCAACACAATCTAACTTAGATAAGTAGGAACTTGAACTCCAGGTTCCTGTGGGTTTTGTGGGATTGAACACTCACTTTTGTTCTCCCAGCCCTCCTTTTCCATTTCCCTTTCAGGACTGTTGAGATGATCCTATTTGTAGGATTTTCCAAAGACTAAATAAAAAAAGAATTTAAACAATCAGCCTAACTTTTAATTAAAGCCAGTTACTTAGAGTACCCAAAAATATTTTGTGACTTAATTTCCATTTACTTTGAGTATAGACTTAAAAAAAAATAAGAATCACATTATCTTTATACAAACAGCTCTTGCAGCCAGCACTGACTATGTGGGGAGCTTTCTTGCCAAGACTGAGAGCTTCACTAGACCATGGAAGTTTGCATAATCAAAGTATTAACAAGGCAGTGTCCCATTCCAGAGTTTTTTCCATGTAGTCTGTGGCTGCCACTGCTGCTTGTTCCCAGAAACTGTTGTCTTTTTTTAATGTGTAAACTAGTTAATTTTTTTTACATTGCCTCTGTTGTGATTTAGGGATTAGTTACAACAAAATTCCCCTGCACATTTTTCAGTTTAGGGCTTCTGAAAGGGGAAGACCTGCCAGATACCCAACTGACTGGCAAAAATTGAGCTTCCCTGTGTGGTCAGTTTAAAATGAAATATAAATGGTACAATGTTATCGTTAAAATAATTTAATACTTCCAGTTGCTCTTTGAGAGTTCCCTCCCCCTTTATTCATGAACAAATTAAACCTGACATGTAACCCATGTTTTATGAGCCAACGGGGCTCAGAGTCTGAGGAAAGTAAACTGGAAGTTTGAGCATGGAAGGAGCAATAGATACGAACCCTCAACACTTCTGTGGGTGTGCTGGGAGACGGGAGAAGCTTTTTAAAAGGTCAGTGCTGAATAGCAAACGGCTGACACGCTCAGATGTTTATCTTACAGCTTTGTCTGCTTCTCTGCAAGAAGTGCTCTTGCACTTCTGAGGGCTTTGTTTGTTTGTTATAAGTAGCTCTAGCTGAAAGTAGAATTCCTTTTTTTTTTTCTTTTTTATTTCTTTCCTTTTTTAAAATTCTTACAGAACACCACAGCACAAACTCTGGTGCTGCTGAGCTGTTCTTCGAGGACTTCTGCAAATTCAAGAGTCCTGTGATTCTCAGGAATTCAGCACTTGATCACTCATCTGTCATGTTTTCAGGATAACCAAGATTTGAGCTGCTGTTCCTTCTAATACAGGGACACAGCACTGCCACGCTTTTTAGAACAGCTGCTCTTATTTTCATAAAATCGTAAAATCCTGGAATGGTTTGGGTTGGAAAAAAGATCATCTCATTCCACTCCCCTGCCACGGGCAGGGACACTTTCCACTATCCCAGGTTGCTCCAAGCCCTGTCCAGCCTGGCCTTGAACACTTCCAGGGATCCAGGGGCAACCTGTGCCAGGGCCTCCCCACCTTCATAGGAAATAATTTCTTCCTAATACCTAATCTAAATCTACCCTCTTTTAGCCTAAAGCCATTCCCCCTTGTGCTGTCCCTACAGACCCTCATCCAAAATCCCTCTCCAGCTCTCTTGGAGCCCCTTAAGGCACTGTGTTCCTGTAAATTTCATTCACAGAAAAGGAAAAATAAACCTGCTGCTTTCTTCCTCCCTTCCAGGCACATTTTCTTTAGAGAAACATGAGCACCTTTCTGAGCTGCAAAGCTCTGAGGCTGCACCCTCCACAGTGTTACCTACTGCATGCAGGTTAAAGCAACACAGGAGAGAGGCAGCAGTGCAACTTCTGCAGTAGGTTTTAGGTTGCTGTAGGCTGAATAAATTCATTACTTTCTATCTCTGAAGCCAATATTTTATAAAGCTGTTAAACCAAGGAGACAGTTTTACAAGATCCAGCTTGTCCTTGGGAAGGAATGTGTTGGAAGATGCTTAGAGCTCTTCCCTTGTGAGTGGCTGCCTGGGCCAGCTCACAACAGCTTCAGCTCACTGTGATAGTGTGGTGTGTGCATGATTCAGGAGATCAGAAAGGGGCAGTTATCCTAAATCCAGCCCATGCCCAAGGAAACGGAAGGAATTTATTTTCTGTTTGGGATCTTTACGAATTTGCTGGAAGCAAAATGGCTCCTTGTCCCTCTGACCCTGGGAAGTGTTGCTTTGTCCAGCAACCTGTCAAGTCAGAGCCCAGCCACCTTCCTGGTGCTGCTCTTTAGGGGAGATGCTTTAGATTGAGTTTTGGATTTCCAGTTCTTTGACACAACTCACCCACTTCAGCACAACTCAGCTCAAGCAAGGGCTTAACTGGCCCCTCAGTACAAAGGGCCACTTGATTCTGCGAAAAAATTCCTGAGGAGCTTTGCTAAGCAGCCTCAGCCTCTGTGATCCAGCATCTGCCTGCCTTCCTCTGCTAGAAGTGCTTGAGAAAGCTACACCTCACAGGAAATGCATCTGCAGAGCCCCTTCCAGCCCTTATTACTGAATCAAGGTTGGAAAAGACCTCTAAAACCATCAAGTCCAACCATTAACCCACCACTGCCGAGCCCACAACTAAGCCATGTCCCTAAGCACCACATCCACAGGTTTTTTTATTATTTCCAGGGAGGGTGATTGCTGTGAGAGGTTTCAGGTAAAGCTGTGGAGAACCCTGACACTTTTTCTGCCTGGAGAGTCCCTGTGACAGTGCCAGGTCTCCTGCCTGCCAGCCCCACCGCTCAGCTGCTGTGCCCTGGCCTGGAACTCGCATGTCTGACATTGTTTTCCAACTATTTTCCAGGTTGTCCTTACCAGATCTATTGTGGTGTTTTCCTGTTTACCTCTGCAGGCCTCTGTTGTGTTTAAGCAGTGTAGTTAAGTCAGGAAATTCTACACCTAATACTCAGTAATTTCCCTTTGCTGACCCAGTTACCCTCAGCGCTGTGTGAAATTGCTGCCCTTCAGCTGCCTCTGCCCGTTGCAATCACACCAATATTGTGACCAGTCCCAGTGCAGGGGCAGAGGCAAACCTTCCATGCCTGACTGTTAAACTATCCCTGGAGAGCCCTGCTGCAGCTCTGGTGCTGTGCTCTCCTCCTCTGCCCCCTCATCCTCCTCCTCCCTCACCTTTGAGACTGCACTTTGCACTGGCACACACTGGGCTCTGCTGCCGAGTGTCACCTTTGGCAGAGGAGTGGGAACTGGGAGAGTTTTGCTTTAAACTCTTGTGCCAAGGCTTGCCAGGGCTCCGTGGTGTGATGGGAGGAGGATCTGGGAGGAAGCATGACTGTACCCTGGGCTCTGACTTCTCCACCTGCGGGGAAAACCAAACTGTTTTCATAGGAGTGTTGCCTGAAGCCTTCAAGCCCCTCTTTTTTCTAACCCTTCACTGTGGCTAATACCCATTTAAAAAAAAACCAAAAAGGTGTAAATTTAACATTTCAAAACCTAACTGATATCCAGTATTCTACCCTTAAAAGCATTTCACGATCAAGATTAGAATCATCAGTCCATCTTGATGGTTTTAATATGTGGTCGAGAAGTTACTCGTCTTACGCTGGCATCCAGTCACGTCATTCCCCATAATCTTTCTCTTGTTTTTTTTAGCCTTGTTGTTCATAATTTCCTTTCCAAGTTGTCTCTTTATTTGAAATGCCATTTATATTTTGTTGCCTTTTTTTTTTCCAGCACATCTTACATCTTTGTTTTTGTTTTGTTTTTAATCTTATTTCTGGCGTTTTCCATCGCTCTGTGGCCATGATTGTGGATGTGTTTTGGTTTTTGCCTGCCTTGCTGTTCTCTCGCTGCACTCCCTAGATCCCTGTTGCACAGTCCTCTGTCATGGATGACATTGAGGAGTGGCTCAGTACCGACTTGGTGAGACTCTTTATATTTTCATTTTTCACTTGCACGGGTAACTTTCAATGCATTGCTGAGTTCCTGGTCCTTCTCATAGTGGGAAGCAGTGAAACTTCCCAAGCAGAGAGTTTGGTTCCCTTTGAAGGGAATATCTAAGCAGGAGGAGTCAGGGTCGTGTTCAGCAATTCAATCAAAACACTTTTTTTCTGAGCTGTTTTATTTTCCCTTCTCCATGTGAACATCACAGAATAGCATGTGTTCCAGAAAACGTGGGATTCTGATCCTGAAATAGGGAAGCATTAAATATGGGCTGAGGTTTTCTGCACCAGATTTAAAGCCCATGTTTAAAGCTGCATTATTTAGACAGGATCTAAGTTCATGCTTATGTTGAGGCATGCTTTTAAGAGATGCTGGATCAGGGCTCAGATTCCTTTCAAATCAAGATGTCTTTGTTAAACTGGCAAGCAATCTTGACAATGTTTCATAACAGTAATAATAAAAATTAGTAACAGACTCTTCAATGTTTATAACTTTCAGTTTCTCCTAAATGATTATTGTGTGGTAATTATTAAACAAACAAACAAAAAGCAGAACTAAAAGTAGCTTTGCCTTCACCCTTGAGCTTATTTTGCTCTCCCAACACACATTTGGTCTAAGCAGGATACAACCAGTATGCATTTATTCTGTTTGGATTTTTTCAGTGTAAGCATCTGACTCAAATCAACCAAGTGCATTTTGGGGGGTGGGTTGTGGGTTGTGTTCTTTTAAACATGGTTTTAGTGAACTGAACTTGCATTCACCACATCCCCAAGGATCATCTCCTTCCATTCTTGCAGCTTCAGGCAGAAAACTCCCAACTCCTTAGGGTGTCCCCCAGCCCCTTGCTGCTGCCAGCTCAGCTCCCAGCTGGGAGCTGTGGGATTCAGGCTCCATTCCCCAGCTCTGGAGGCAGAGCTGCAGGCACGCTCTGGCACGTCAGCCCTGTGCTCTGGCACTGGAGGAGCTGACTGTACTGGAAAGAAGAAAATTCTCCAGCTCCCCAGAGGTGCCTGAAGTGCTTAAACAGATTCTGGGCTCAGTGTTTGATTTTGGCAGACTGAGTGGCTGTCTCTGAAATGTCACTGGGTTCCAGCTGCAGGTAGGTTTGTCAGGCCTCGGTACAGGAGTCACTTTTAAATTTAATTACAAACTGGCCTCATTTTGTTAAAGAAATACAGTAAACGTAGCATGTCCACTCTGCTTAACCAATAAACTTTTGTCTTGGCCATTTAAATTAATTTAGAGGGAGAGAAGATCTGATGGAGAGATATGGAGGTAGCTCTGTGCATCTGTCATCCCCAGGGCAGACTTGCTCAAAAGGAACAAAGAGAGAAGTGTTCCGGAAATGCCTGAGCAAGCCTGGGGATGTCCCTGGGTCCCCATCCCAAGTGGGTGCAGCAGAGAGATGCCTGTGAAAATTTGGACTGGATTTTTTGTTGTTCACTCTGGGTCTCCTCCCTCTTGTTTTGTTAACAGCTCATTTCAATTCTCTACTTTGCAGGGAAGGAAGCTGCAGGTTAGATTAGGTAATTGTTACTCCCTTACCCCTTTTGGGGTACACTAGGACAAACAGCAGCTCTGCCTGTGAACCTTTGGAAACCTCAGTGCAGTAGAAAGCCAGGAGATGCTCAGGCTCCAAAATGTGGGGACAGTCAGTCTGTTCCCACTCCTGGTAGAGAAACCAGGTATAGACAAATTCTTTCAAAGCAAGTTCAACATGAGGTTTTCAACCAGTATTTTTATCCATCTTTAACATCCTGACAGATTGACATGAATGCCTATCCCTGGACTTTTAATTTCATTATTTGAAATGCACAAACTGGTGGAAATGCAGTGACCCTGTGGCATTCCCAGCCTTTGATTCTCATGGACAGACACAAACTGCTGTCAGTATCCTTCATCCAGCTCACCCTGGCCTTGTCTTTGTACACAGCATGGACACAGGAGAGCTGCTGTATTTCTGTATGAAACTTAAAATGAACTCTCAGAGGAGGAATGTTGACCCCAAACAATTTTGCACGTGTCCTTTGTCATCTAAAAGTGCATTTTATTTGAAGACACCATGCAAACCACAGTCCTGACTTTTTTAAGAACTGTGTGACAGAAAAGATGCCATCTGGTACAGTGTGTGTGTGACTCACACAGCTCAGCTTTGGACCAGAATTACTGTCTGAAGGGGAAATAGTGCTGGACTGACATTCAGATCCAACAGGGAAAGCTTAGCCATCCAGTAGCAATCTACAGAAGCACCTCAGTGCTTGTCCTCCTGCTCTGCAGCACAGTGAAATGTCAGTCCCCACTGGCCTCCTGACGTGGGAGCCCTGTGATTTCCCCAGGTCGCCCTGCTCTGATGGTTAATATGTGGAAAAAAGTGGTGGAAACTGTCCAGTTGTATTAAAGGTGGAGGGGATGACAGGGAAGGGGAAGCACTGCCTGTGCTCACGAGTCTTTTTGTTCCCATTGCAGAAAGGCAACGAACTGGAAGAAGGAGTGACCAGTGAAGGTAAGCAGAGATGCCCGTGGCTATGAGCCATTCTCAGGTTAGTGCTCAGATGGAATTTGCTTTGATCCCTGCTGAGATGCTGCCTTCTCCCAGCCTGATGTTCCCAGCAAATGCTTCCATGCTCAGAAAGGCGGGAGGAGAGCATTTCATTAGCAAAAGGTTCATCTTTATGGTGTGGGGAGCCCTCCTGGCTGCAAGTGCTTCCCTGCCATCTTCCTTGGCTGTGCTCTGTGTTTGTGCCAGCAGGAATGTGTCCCCGAGCTGCTCAGCCCTTTGGAATGATGTTACCCTGGTTCTGTCACAGCCGGTGGCATAGTGTGGGTTTGATTCCAGCTGCTGCCTGAGCTCGGGTGTCTCCAAGGACGGCTGTACTCTTTCCCGAGGAAGTCAGGCTGTACCAGTATTTGTGCCTGCAAACACAGCCCGACAAGATGCCAGGCTCTGGAATTTCAGCCCCTGCCAACCTCTGTCCCTGGGGCCAAACCCATGACCCGTTCTTACGTGTCTTCCTTCTGTTCTTTGCATTGCAGAGTTTGACAAATTTTTAGAAGAGCGAGCCAAAGCGGCGGAGATGGTTCCCAACCTACCATCCCCTCCCGTGGAAGCCCCCACCCCTCCGACAAATCCTTCCGGCAGGAAAAAGCAGGAGCGCTCGGAGGACGCCCTCTTTGCACTGTGAAGGCGGCGCGGAGCCGCCCTTCCGCCCCCGTGCTCCGCCGGCGATGTCGCCGCACGGCCACTTTGTCCTCCCGCAGTCCTTGGCTAATAACAACGACCCCCGTCTCCCTCATTCCATAGTTTGCTTCTCCTTCCCTCCCTCCCCAAACGATCCACCCCCACAAGCTGACTCTTTCTATTTAAATCCAACACTATTCCTGCCAGACCACGATTCTCCAGCACTCGCTTAATCCCCTCCTTCCTGTCCCAGCTGCACAAAACCAGCTCTTGATGCCGAAAACCCCTTCAGAATGCACGAGTACGTCACACTGGGCTGAAACAAAAGCCCACGGGGGAGAGAGCAGCCTTGCCCTTCAATTTATGTAGGGATCATCCTCTTCTGTAGGCAGGTCCTGCCAAGTAGACGGCTCTGTCAATCAGCATGTAATTGACTGAGCTGGAATGTTCAGGAGGAGTGTGTCTTTATTTTTAGATAAAATGTTAATGTATTGGCTTTCGTGTTGGATCCGACAGCAAGGAACAACTGTTCCCCTTTCAACATGTGCTTCACAAGTTAAAATCCTTTACTCTCCCACTCACACATCTCCTGGTACCATATGGTGGTCGCTTTCCCCCACTTTCTGTGGCGTTTCATTTCTAAATCTCACAGGGTATTTTTTGCCTTGTGTTGTATCTGGGCTTGCTCTAATTTGAAGCAGTCTGTTGGCCATGTCCAGTAGCTCTGGCAGTTGATAAGGATGGAAAATGCTGGGCTAAATGGATGCTGTAATGATGGCACAGGGAGCACCTCGCTCTTTGGGAGACCATTCTCACACAGGAATTGTCCTGGTGTGTTTGCCTTTTAAAATAGCTTGGTGATTTTCTCCTTACCTTAGATTCCTTCTCCAGTGACTGTAGAGCTCTGCATTCAGTGGAAACATCCATGCAGATGGATGGGACTTGCTCATGGATTGGGTGTGAACTGAGCTCCTTGGGTTCCCTGCCATGCCTGGTGGGATAGACATGCTGGTTCTTGGGGGTAGGGATGAGGAAAAGAGGCAAACCTCAGAGATTTGTATGAGGGAGATGGTTACCACGGAGGGATTAGCCACACCAGCCTGTACTGGAGGTGAAACTCCTCATTTCCTTCCAGTTTTAGGCCTGAGAAAGTGTTGAAATGACTGTGACCGTGCTATTTGTAATTTTTGGAATGTTCTTTGATCCCTCTGCCCTTCATTAACTCCCGGCTCCTGTGGGGCTGCAGTCTCTGTGCAAACAAGCATATTCCCTTGCTTGCCAGAGGCATGGCCAGGATTCCTGCTCCTCTGGGGCTGCCAGAAGGGATTCCAGTGTGTGTGCCTGCCTTGCTGGGCTGACAGGCAGAGCTGGAGCAGGCGGCTCCAGCCATCGCCGCAGCCCCCAGCGTGTTCCTTGGGAGGAAGCCAGTGGTGCAGGATGGCAGGATCAAAGAGAGAGCTGAGCAGTGCATGGCAGGAGAATCTCCCATCCTCACAGAGAGGCACTTTATCAGCTAAACACCCGTGCAGGCAGCAGGCTCCAGCCCCTCTTCCTCAGGGCGTTCCTTGGCTTAGGCAAGCAGCCACCTCCTTCTGACCTGACATGTCTGAGCTTCCCAGGATGCTGATGTGTGTCGAGCTCTCTTGGAAGTTGTTCTAGGCCAAGTGATAGAAGCTTTTATCTGAGCACAGCATTTTATCAGCCCTTACCATACTCTCTGAGGACCACCCCCTTTGGGATGTTGTGACACACAAAGCCTGTTACCAAATGCCTGATTGCAGCTCTGATGGACTTTGACAGCGGACACATTAATCTTTGAAGGGAAACTTTGTTCGGTGCAGGATTTCCACGCTGTCCTAGGTCAGGTTTCACTCTGTGCTCTCCCTGCTCATCGTCTCTTCTGTTCTGCCCTGCCTGCAGCCTCTTCCAGGATGCCTCCATATGTAGCTGGGCCCAGGCAGGGCTGTCCTGCCACCCTTCTGCTGTGATGTGAGACCTCATCACTCTGTGTAACACGGCTTACAAATGGACAGGGAAAACCGGTTTAAGGATGGAGATAACTTGGGGATCAAGCTTCTCTCCCTTCTTGCTCGCCCTCTCTCCAGTTGAAGCCCTTCTCTGTGGGTGTGCAGAGGTTTTCTCCCATTCCATCTTTCCTGTGGCTACTGGAACATGCCAGGACAGTCTGCCTTGGCTGCACTGCACACTCCTGCCCTCACTGCTCAACACAAGGTGAGCCCAATGCTCAGGGATTGGCACTGCCAGCTTGCTGCAACACGTCAGATGTGGCCACCAGCTCCCAGAATCCTGAGGAAACTTCTGTGGCGACACTGATTTGATTTCAGACGGCGTCTGGTGATCGCCTGAGCGGTCTCACCAGCACAGAATGAACTGCTGGTATTCCTGTCAGTGTAGAAAGCTCCGTGGGTGTTTTAAGTGTGTATTTTCTCTTCTAAATCCTTGAAACACATTGACCCTGTAAATGGCCACATCAGGTGATTCTAAGCATGTTAATCCAGCTTCCCTGCCAAGCCAGAGGAGATAATCGCATTGCTCAGGCGTGGGGACACTGTCAGATGGTGCAGAGTGGCACAAATGTCACTGTCACCAAGCCCCCACAGCGTCCCACTGCTGCAGCTGTGCTGGCCCTTCATCCCCCACTCCTCAGCCAAAAGGTGCTGGGGGAGTGTGCTTTTAATGCATTTTTCTGTCACACTAAACCTGTCCTGGGACCTCCAAGGTGTTGCTTTAGGGAGAATCCGATCCCTTTCTGGAAGATTCCGCAGAGCTGTCAGTGATTCCTCTCTCCAGCTGGGATGAAAAGAGATGGAATGAGAAGGCTGGGGCTGGGGGGAAAAAACAGAGCGTGTGTTGGCAGAGCTCAGGGGGCTCTTTTGGTGTGTGCAGCCCCAGGCAACGCGTGGTCCCTGCTGACACTCTGCATTATCCTCTGGAAAGCCGTGGCACTGCTTGCAGGGAGTGGCAGGTGCCACCAGCATAAGCGGTGGCTTTGCTGGAAGTAGGGCAGCTCCCAGGAGATCCCAGGGAGGAAATGCACTTTTGGAAAGACCCGGGGTGGATCTGGAGCCCAAATCCACCACACTTGGCTCTCGGGGCTGGAAGCACCAAAGGGAACAGAGTGTGGCAGAACAGGTGGTTTAGCCCAAACCTTCTTTAACAAATCCACGAGCTACGCTAGAGCTTCCCAAATGTCCTGTATCAGGATCTCTCATCTTCCCTGTCCTCTTGTGGTCTGCAGAAAACCGGAGCGGTGGGAACTGTTTGAGGGAAAGGGAAGGGGTTTTTCACTTCAGGAGACCAACTTCTCGATTTATCTTTCCTCCGCTTTCACTCTTAAGTGCTTCCTCTGTGCAAGTGGGCAGAGGACTCGTGTGGCTCTGATGCTTGCAAGAACAGGGATGGAGCTGCAGCCTGATCCACTTTCCATAAGAAATAACATCCAGTGCTTTCTAGGCATATTAGGAATCACAGCTTGACACTCAATGACACTAAATTATTCTTGGGGTCCATTGTAAGTTCTAATCGCGCCCTGTTCTAGGTTAAAATATTTATTTTGTCTATATATTTTCTTTCCAGTGTGTTTTTTAACCTCTTCTGTTAACTCTTCATGTGCTGAGATGTAAGGAATCAATGGTTTCTATTTAAATATATCCTTTGGGTTTTGTTTTTGATTTTTTTTTAATTGTTCTGTGTAGATTTCAGCTGCATCTTTGGCAGGTGTAATAGGTAACAATGTGCTGTACAGACATTTAGGGTGTTTAGGATGTAGGTAAGGCTCATAGGAGAACTGCTCATAAAAACGTAGCACGGTGTCTCTTAAAGGGAACAGCGGAAACGCTGAGACTGGTCCATACTGGGACCCTCACGTAGCCTCCAACATTCCTTTTCCCTTCTGATTATCACAGCTTCCATCTCTGGGATGTGCTCATCTAACCAGCTCTGCCATCCCCAGGGCTGGTCTTGCACCTCCAAGCTGAAGGAATTTTTTTGTTAGTGAGGATTTCTGTTCGTTTGACTTCATTCAGCATTTTTTGATGGGATTCATTGGCTGTTTCCACTTTGGAATGGAGGACTGGGAGCTGGCTGTGGTGGCGAGATGTTTCCCTCCAGTGGTGGAAGGACAGATCCGGGCCGTGGTTTCAGGCCCAGGGCAGAGGTGATGGTCCCTCCATGTGGGAGCTCCACACCCCAGCCCGCACCACTTGTCCCTGCTCCTCTGTTCCCTGCTCTCCTGATGTCACCTTCAGGGACAGGATGAGCAAACAGGATGGATTTCCAACACTCTGTTTCATCCAATGAGTTGTTGAGTCTCCTGTGGCTGCTGGGAGCCCTGGAGTGGGAACTGCTTGTGCTATCTCCATCCCCGTCCATCCCCATCCGGCTCCGTCATTGTTTACCTCCCCAGAGCTGACCACAAGCCTTGCGGAGCCTCCCCTGGAAAAAAACAGCTCAGAACAGTTATTTTTATGGAAATAATGAAGCAGTGAGTGCATTTAGAGCTGTGTTGGAGGTAACCCTTCTGCTGCTGTGGGCTCCCACCAGCCAAGGAGACGAGGTGCCCACACAGCACCTTCCACCCGTCCATCCCAAACCGCAGCCTCCAGAGCAGGCTGTGCCCAACTGCTCCAGCCCCAGGTTCTCCACACCTCCTCTTCACCTGGAGAGAGGTGAGGCTGTGCATCACCAAGAGCCAGCTGGCCTTGGGCAGCACCGAGCTCTGGTGCTGGTTCTCTTTAGCCCGTGGCAAACCCACTGCTCCAAAATTCCCACCGTGCTCCGTGTTTTTATGAGTACGAGCTCCTCACTCCCTACATGTTCCTATGAGCTGTTGTTAACCCTACAAACGTAACCTGTGTAATAGCTTCTCTGTATATTACAGCTGTAGGCTTTCCAGATAAAAGTGGATAATATTTATTTACTGAAGATACTGGATATTTTTTTGTTTGGGAATGGGGTAGGGGGAGAAAGGGGACATAACTGTTTAAAGAGATCGACTATGTAAAGAGAAACAAAATACACAAAAAGCAGAGAAACCCAATACTAAAACATCACTGTATTCAAGTAGAAAGTGTTTCCATTAAGGACAAGACAACTGTATTAATCTGCCATTGTTTAACTTGCTCCAGAAATCATCTCCTTGGTTCCTGCATGTGAGATATTCCAATAAATACACTATTAGTGTGAGCTGGGGTGCTCTCGTCTGTCTCTCAGCTGGGGACTCGCTTGGCTCCCCTGCCCGGCCTGAGCGCAGGGAATGAGTTAGCACGGGGGACATGTGCAGCCCTTGGGTGCCCACCAGATGTCAAAATTTGGAATCCTTGGTGTCCTCCAGGTGACAGAACCTGGGTATTCCCACTGGGAGAAGGCTTCCCTCAGCAGTTGCTCTTTGTGTCTTTGCCTGGCTCATGCTGTGCTCGGTGCTGTGTTGCCAGTGCTGCTAAATTAGTGTCCCAGTAAATTTTGGCACATCTCTTGAGGCTGACATGAGGCCTCAAGCACAGGTGACAACCTGGGTGCTTGGGGGGACACCTGCCCACCTGGCAGGGCTTAACTGATAGACCTTGGAGAGCAGCTGTGGATCACCACCCTGGTGACCTAAAAAGTGATGGGAGATTTTTCCAACCCATCCAAGGGCCACTTTCCTGACTCATCAGCCAGGAATTTGTTCCAACATCCCATTATGATGGTGGCTTTGATGGGCAGAGAAGGCAGAGCACCAGTTTAGGAACCCCAGGGAAGTGACACTGGCCAAAACCAAACCAATTTGTCAGAACGGTGCCCTCTGTCCTGCACGTGGAGATCCAAGCTGATTGTTTAAATCTGGGGAAGGGGGATGTGGAATAGCTGGAAAGATGAGTTTCCCCTCCCTGTAGCCACATATTAGCATTAAACAGCCCTGCCCCAGCTTGTTTACCCCGCACTGATCATGTGCCTGGCTCGATGTCGGATTCATTCAGGGAGGTTCCTGGCCAGGATCTGTTGGCAAAGGTGTGGAGCTGCTACTGCCCTGACAGGGCAAAATCACACAAAAAGCACCGGGTCAGAAATGTCCAGCGCTGTGCAGGAGGGGCTGTGGGAATGGGGGATGTGGGAGTGGGGGATGTGGGGAAAGGGACAGTGGGAATTGGGAATGTGGGAGAGAGGGGCTGCTGGAGCAGGAGGCTGCTCCTTCCAGGGGCTTCACACACCTGTCCTCTGCAGCCCCA
>JAHLSL010000037.1:798110-851873 GCA_025920805.1 Petroica traversi
TCCATCCATCCATCCATCCATCCATCCATCCATCCATCCATCCATCCATCCATTTATCCATTTATCCATCCCCCACAGCCAGCAATGGGATGGGGTCTCCCCACCAACCACCAACACCAGTGAGCACCCCAGCGAAAAACCCCGGCACGATTGAGATGGAGCCCCTCAATTCCACATCACACTTCATTTTGAGTTTGGTTTTTTTTTTTCCTTTTGCCTGCATCTCTTCTCCCTGTTTTCATTCTGGCGGGTTGCTGGGTTATTTGCTTGCTGGCTCTCCTCTCTGCTTTCCCCTCTTGCAGGTGTATTTCAAGTAGCTCCGTAAATAGCAGCGCTTGGCGTGCCTGCGGCGGGCGCGCGGTCCTGCTGATTAGGAACGCGCTGCCAACAAAAAGAAGGGTCTCACTTCCCTGCCGAGCTGCCACCCTGTTTCCACAAAGAGGTGCCAACGTCCTGGCATGTGGGGATGCTCCAGCTGGATCCCAGGGGGCTGCCGTGTGCTGTGTCCACTCCTTGCTGGGAAGGAGCAGTGAGCACAGGTGCTGTGTGAAGAACCTTGGTGTCTCCTGGTGTCCTTTGGTGTCCTCAGTGTCCCATTATGGGCACCACAGCCCTGTGAAGGCTTCAGCTCTGACAGGCTCTTCCTGCTTCTCCCAAAGGCTGGAGCATCCCAATGTTCCCAGTGCATGTGTGGAGCATCCCAGCACCTCAGATGTGTGGTCAGGGGAGTTTAATCCGAGCTCAGTAGGGCTTCAAGTCATGACACAGGGAGCAGAGGAGGATTCCACACTTTTCCACCAGTGCTGGGCATGCGGTGACATCTTGACAAAATTGGGGGTGGGATGGAAGAGAGGGGACTCCTCTCTGCTTCCCCCAACCAAGAGAGGTGACACAGTGCAGAGAGGAGACATTCTGCAGTGCTGTTGGGAGGACGTGGTGGCTGGAGCTGGGGTGCTGGAGCCTCCAACACCTGGAGACACTCCAGCCCTAACCAGCTCCGTGGTTCCTGCCAAAACCCTGGTGCACACAGGGGCTGCCAGACCCCAGGAGGTGGCTCCAGCCCCTCTGAAGTCCCTATTTCCCCCAGGATCAAAGACTCCCAGGGGTCCCAGGCTGAGCTGCCCCATGATGTCTCAATCAGGGCTGTGCACAGCCCCATTTACATACGCACATCCCGGCCGGAGCCGAGTATAATTTCCTTATAAAGCGGCTTTGACACACGGGGTCGCTCGCCTTAATGAGGAGGGTTATTCCACAAAGATCCGTCACTAATGGGCTTGGGGCAGGCAGTGCCTGTGCACGCAGACTCCTGCTGCCAAACCCAGCACCTCACTGCACCCAGATCTCCCCAGCATCCCCACCCGAATTACACCCACGGCTGAGCTAGGGCTGGCAACCTCTGGCTTGGTGGGATCTCACCCTGATCCCAGTAAGATCCTGTGCCTCTGCCAGCTGCCTCTCTGCCTTGCATCAAAACCCACTTGGAGGTCCTAAAAGGCAACCGTGTGGCACGTCTTGGCATGGAAACCACTCGACCCATCCCAAAACCCAGCTGCAGGGAAGGAGATCAAAGTCATCCCAGCTCTGGAGTCCCCCAGTAAGCACAAGATCCCTGAAACTTCAATCCATCCACGTCCCTGTCCTCACAGGCACCCACTCCGGCTCTGCCAGTGACCAACCCATCATTACCAGAACTGCCTAATTAAAAACCATATTAAAACCCTTGACACCCCCAAGAGCAAGTCCCTCCCTGCAGAGCCCTGACAAATTCAATGCACAGGTTCATCCCTGCCACTCCCCCCGGCCTCCCCCGGGACCCCCGTTAGTGGCGGGTGCCTCGTTAGCCGGCGTTGTGCTGGCGATTGGCTGCAACCCTTTGGTGGTGTCTGCCCCAGACACCTTCTCCTGCGACCAGAGGCGTGCTCTGTCCCAGAGCACTGTCACAATATATTAACACGCGGCGCTAAAAATAAGCAACGGCAAAAATAATCAGGAAAATCGTGGTCCCTGCCTGCCCCTGCCGGCCTCGCACCGGTGGAGCTCCCGCTGCCGCACGCGAGCTGGGGAAGCACGTCAGGAACGAGAGGGTTTTGCTGGGTTTTATGAAAACGACGTGTTTTTCCCCTCCCTCCGCCCCCATCTCCAGCCTCTCCGAGGAGTGAGCCCCGCGGTGACACGCAGGACTCGGTGACAAATCATCCCCGGGGTGGGCGGTTTTCTCTGCATGCTGGTGGTTCCTGGCATGGCCACGGCTGGCGTGAGGCCCTGCCTGTCCCTCTGGGGCTGGAGTGGATCCTTGCCACCCCTTGCAGCCAAGGACGGGGCTCTGCCCCACTGTGGGGACACCCCAGGAGCCACGGGCGCTGCTCTGTGGCCCAGCCATGGAGTGCCATTAAAGGACGGGTGGGTTTTGGCCAGCCCAGTGTTAGACACAACAGCCAGGCTGGCTCCTGTGGCTCTCCCCATTCCCAGAGCTCCCCAAATCTGCAAGCACCCCATTCTCCCTGCTCGCTGCAAGCCAGGCACATGAGTGCCGGTGTGGGATGGGAGCTGAGAGAATCCTCTACCCAGGAATGCATCTTGGAGCACCTGGGGAGAGGGCAAGAGGCTCATCCCGCTGCCTCCACCCTGCGGGGCTCCATCCTGCATGCCGATTCCTCGGGGCTGTCGGAGGCACCGGCAGGGACACAACCCCTGCTCGTCTCCACGAGATGAAAGAGCAGCTCCAGGCGCGGGGCCGGCTCCGTGCCTGCAGCCGAAGGCGTGCGGCCGCCCTGCTGCCTGGGCTGCGGCTGGAACGAATGCGTGCACATACCTCTGCCCCGGCACGGGTGTTTGCTCTTCTCTTCCGCGGCTGTGATTGATTAAAGGATCAGGGACATCTGAGAATGGAGGCAGCAGCGGCAGCAGCAGAAGCAGCTCCCTTTGGACTTGGAGAGCTTCCTTGCCTGCTGCTTGCTGCTGCCGTTGCCTGTCAGGCAGCTTTTAATCAAGGTTTGCTTATATCTGCAAAGGCCTTTCCCAGAGGGATGAAGGGAGGAAAAGAGGGGGGGGAGAGTATATTAACATGCCAGCCACCCTCCCTCTCCCTCTCCTTTGTTTATGGAGAGGGTCAGTGCTTGGAAACGGCTGGCGGGGACCGGGAAAGGCGCTTTGGGGGTGC
Organism: Petroica traversi; assembly: GCA_025920805.1. Lineage (NCBI taxonomy): Eukaryota > Metazoa > Chordata > Aves > Passeriformes > Petroicidae > Petroica > Petroica traversi. The sequence continues at coordinate 801,274 of JAHLSL010000037.1, forward strand.
TGGATTGTGGTGCAGCTCCTGCCACGTCCAGGTCTCATGGCACAGCCAGGGGTAGGGAGGGCATCACACTGGGCTGGGATGTGCTCAGTAACTGCACCAGTGTGTGGAGGGAGCAGGACCTGGGGGACAGGGCTTGGTGGCTTCCTCTGGGAGGCCCTGGATGCCTGGCATGTCCCCATGGGCATGGCAGACAGGGGACCAATATGTACAGCCCAAAATTGGGGTCTCAGCACAGAGAGACACCATATGCTGAGACCAGCACTGTTCACACTCAAGACCACTCAGGCAGAGGGAGCCCAGGCCCCTCCACCCCACCCCAGCCTCATGGAAGGTCAGGGTCTCCATCCTCATCCTACAGCTCGCTGGGACTGCATTTGGGATGGCCACACCACAACACCCCTTCTCCCCTCTGCAGCGTGAGCTCTGGCAGTGAAACCAGGACTCAGAAGGACCAACACCTGCTCCACACCTGCCCCAGGGTTGGATTTACCCCATAGCAGTGGGAGGACAGCACTGGGAGCACACCGGCATCACCCACCATTGCACCATCACCCACCAGAGCCCCACCAGAGCTGTGCACACCCACACAAGCCATGGGGAGGACGGGTGACCCCCAGCTCCGTGTCCCCTCATCAAGCACTGTCTCTGCCTCCACTGCCATTCCTGCTCATCACTTTGGCTCTCCACGTTATCTTATTGCCCGGCTAATGACCTGCTAAAAGTATTATGTGAGAAACCGTGCTCTTAGCCAGCCATTAGACTGGTTAGGACCAGCGGGTCATGCTTTATTGCTTTAATAACGGAGTTTATGAAAGGTCGTCTCATAACTGATAACATGCATAATTTTTGTAACTTAATTAATGCTGCTAATATACTGGAGTCTCCATCAGCTGCTGGTGCAACTGATGCGCAGTTTGCATCCCGAGCAAGGCTGGGAAGAGTATCCCAGGCCAGGCTCTGCCTGCCTTGCCAAACAGCACCCACAGTGGGAAGACAGCTCAGATCCACACCAAAACCCCACCGTGTCACTTTTTCACCCTGGAGCATCCCGTTCAGAAATGCTCCAGCAGAGACAGGGATTGCTGTGAGTGGGCAGAGGGAGATGGGAACAGATCCAGTTCCCAACCCCACAAGCCTGAAGGGAAGGGATTTCTTTGCTTTCACCCTGCACAGCCCATGGAGAAGCCAAGGCAAATGTGGCACCTGCAGTCAGGGAGTTTTATCTGTGGAATAATCAAAAACCTGTGAAGGACAGGAACTGCTCCAGCAATCCCATACATCCCTGCCTGAAGTTACAACTGAGCAAAGGAGTTTTGCCTTGACTGGGGATTTGTGGCTGTGCCCCAAGAGGGTTTCCCTGGGAACCCCAGACAGACCCTGCTCCTCTGGCAATGCTAAGGGCAGCCAGGTAGGAATGGGGCAGGATCCTGCTGGAACTGCTGCCTTTCTTCCCAGCACTATATTTTAAGGACAACCTCCTTGACAACAATTTTGACAGTATTCTTTGACGCTTTCCTTTAAGAACACCCTCCTGTGAGGGTGGGGAGGCCCTGGCACATGTGCCCAGAGAAGCTGTGAATGCCCCATCCCTGGAAGTGTCCAAGGCCAGGTTAGAAGGGACTTGGAGCAACCTGGGAGAGTGGAAGATGTCCCTGCCCATGGCAGGGGGTGCAAGCAGATGGTCTTAAAGTCCCTTCCAACCCAAACCGTTTTATGATTCTGTGACAAGTACACATTTTTCTCATTAAAAGGGAAAAAATACAAAAGCAAACAACTTCTCCCCACTGCCTGAGCGCACACTTGGGGGACTGAGCATCCACGGGAGAAGCTGGGAATCAGAGGCGTTTTCCAGGCAGCAAAACAGACCCTTCCTTTGCAAAAAGAAAAAAAAAAAGAAAGAAAGAAAGAAAGAAAAAAAATCATGTAAATAGGAGCCCAGGTGCATGCGGTGTGCGAGTCCCTGATATGCTGCCACCAGCAAATCTGGTGAGCTGTGAATCCCCGGCACCGCGCATCCAACGCTGCAAATCCGAGCTGCTCCAGTCGCCTGCTTAGTTTTGCAAATTCTTTCCTGCTGGCTGAGAAAAGCCAATATGTCTGCTGCTCCCGCTCCAGCGCAATAATTGTTCAGCGCTGGTTATCATCCTGCCAGAAAGGCACGAGCTACCGCTGGGGCACTCTGCTTGCTGTAAATGCAGCGAGATGATTTCCTAGCAAATGCAAGTTTTCCAAGGAAGTGGGTGGAATCTGCTTGTCTCTGATTAGACAGCTTGGGTTTTTGTTTTCCTGGTGCTTTAGAGAGAGAGAGAGAGAGAGGAAAAAAAAATAAAAAAGGCATAAAATATGTGGCTTTGCATCCCCTCTGCCCTGAATCGCAGGCTCGCATGCATCCAGGCGATGGTCCCCTTGGGACACGCAGCTTTGCCCACACTCTGAGCAATGATCCCGTGGAATGAGGCTATGATCTTTCATCAATCATTGCCGAGCGCTTCTCCCTCCCGCGCCTGCTCCCCGAGCTGTGCCCGCAGCGAGCCTGCAGCCCCACAGCTCCACTTCCCCTTCGTGCCTCCAAAAATCAAGGGCTGCAGGCTTGGCCCCCCAGGTGCCCCTGGGGTCAGGGCTTTGCTCGGGGACAAGGGGCACAGGGCAGCCCTTCTTTCACCTTCCCAGCTCAGCACAGTCAAGGGATGCTTTGGGGAGGATGCAGGATGCTGGAGAAGCTTGCAGGACCACAGGGTAAATCCCGAATTCTGGCGCAGCAGCCAGAATAACCAGGATGCTGCAAGGGAGGTGGGATCAGGACAAGCCCTGAGGCTGTGGAGAGACAGGTCTGCCTCCCCGCCCTTGCCAGGGGAGGAAAAATGACTTGAAATTAAGATTTCCTGATGTTTGGGGGCTTGGAGACCTTGACACCCCCTGCGTCCATCTGGCTCTTCCCCTCTTGTGGCAGCTCGCTCCTGCGTTCCTGTCTATCCGTGAATACCAATTATGGTTTAGGAGAATGTATATCTGAGATGTGCAAATACAAAAGGCAGGAAATAAAAGTCATCTCTTACTGAAGAGGAGAGGTAACCATGACTACCTGGGACCTCATTTAAAACTGTGCCGGCCGCAGGCTAAAAGGCAACGCTTCCTATTGTTACACACGTTTACGGAAAGCTTTGAAAACCCGTTTTCCCCCCCAAAACCAGCTGGGAAGTAAGAATGAAAACCAGAATTGGAGGCGGGGGTGGCGGGGAAAGGATATAGAAGATATTTATTGGTGTTTGTGGGCTGGTTTTGCATCCCACCTGCACGAAAACAGCCTGGGAGCTGAAACTTCAAATGAGCAACTCGGAGGGAGACGGAGCGCCAGCGGCTGCGGCATCGTGGCTCCGGCGCCACGTGGCAGCCCCAGCGGCACGGGCAGAGCTGTGGCTCCTGCACTCAGAGGGGATGCACCCCTGGAGGAAAAGAGGAGTGTTGAGTGAGCCTGTAAGGGCTCTCCGTGCTGCAAACGCCGGCAGGATGTGCTCGGGGGTCGCAGGGAGCTGGGAGAGGATGGTGGCTCTTGGTGCTGGCCCCAGTTGGCACCCAGGAGTGCTTTGCCCACTGGCACAGGCTGTGGTTGGTGGGGTTTTGGGAGTGCCCTGGGCTTGCTGAGATCTCACGTGCGGATTCTGCAGGAGGGATACCTGGGATGGTGGGGGATAACTGGGAATTGCCCAGCTGAACCTTTTCACCAGTCAGATCTGCAGGGTTGGCACAAAGCCGGGGGACACCGGCTCGTTGTCCTCATCAAAACCACCCCAATGCTCTGACACATGTGTGACCACAACCTGTCCCAGCCACATCAAAGACCAGGAAAGCTGCTGCCAGCCACCAGCCTCACCAGGACCTCACACCACTCTTGAGCTCGCAACTACAGGGTCAATGACCAGGCAATTAAACTGATTCTTGGTTCAAAGGCCTTCCCACCTGGCACACACAGATAGCAGGAATCACCTCAAAACCAGATGCTGCTCTCTCAGGGATGTGTTGGGCACCAAAAGGCATCGCTGTGGATGCAGACAAACGTGGTGCTTGCCTTCACCCCTGTCATTCCTGAGCACCTGCCACAAGCTCCCCTTGGCAAAGCTCTCCCCTGCCCACTGTCAGCACAGCCTTGAGGCCCCCCTGCCTGCACTCTGGACCCACACCTGGGACCACACAACGGGGCTGCAGGCAGGAGCCCGAGCCAGGAATTATGGTCTGTACAAAAGACAATGACAGTGAATCTTGTTACTGGCTTTTCAGCAAACGTAATTCCTTTTTATTAGAAAATTAAAGGGTATGAAAAGCTTTCCAAGGCTGAAGAGCTGAAATGTTCTTTCATAAAATATGCGGCGTCTGATAAAACGGATTTGCTTGTCTGCCTGCCCCGGCCCCCTCCCCCTCCTGGCTCTAATTCCTACTGGCAAGGTGATGCCTTTTGCCAAAACACCAATCTCGATGTGGCCAGTGGAGACTCTCGGCGACCAGCACTGCTCCCCAGCATCCCAGTCATCCCACCATGAGGCACCCCACAGCCTCACCTGTTTGAGGTTGGGTTTGGGTTGGGTTTTTTAGCTAAATAAAACTTTGAGGGGCAGTTTTTCCCCTCCAGGGTTGCAGGTAAAGGCTGACAACAACCCAAACCATCCCCCTGAACGCACCGGTGAGGACGCAGGAGCTGCCGACAGGAGAGGGTGAAGCCAGGCAATAAAAGACAGAAAGCAATGGATTCCCCCAGACATCACATAAGCATCAACTATTAAAACCTCCCTGGGAAGTTCCCTCCTGAGGAGAAAGTCATGTGCCCTCTGTGCCCCAGCACCGAGCTGCGTGCGAGAGGTGCCGAGGGCCTGCGAGTTCCCAGCACCAGGCAGCGGGCAGCTAAGGTAACCAAGGAATCTCGATTTCTTCCCTCTTATAATTCCCTCTCTCTGCCTCTTTCATCTTTCTGATGGTCCGAGTCAACCTTCCAAGTTTGTGAGGTTAAAGATCCTTGCTATCTCCACTTGGGGCTGCGGGGCTGGCACAGGCCAGGGACCACAGCACCTCGGAGCGATGCTGGCAGACAGTGCTGCCTCTTCCCTCTTTTGTGGGCAGAACGCCCCTTGCCAGCCCTACACAAGAGCCACAACCTTGGGACCCTCCAGGTTTTTTATTTCCATTCCATTACCAGGTCAGTTTTGCCTCTGCAAGTCCCCAGGGATGCATGGCAGTGGGATGCATCCATCCCCACACAGAGATCCTGACAGGGATGGTGCACAGGGACCTCGCTGTGGCCACTGTGTGCACAGGGTTGGCACCCTCTGATGGTTGGTCACCCTTGGCATGGCAGAAACAGAAGTTAAACAACATCCCCTGGGTGTCATCAAGGAGCTGATACCTCGGCTGGGAGAGGACCTGGCAGCCCTGGCCCCAAATGACTCCAGCCCTAGCAATGTGACACAGGAGCAGGAGGCAAGGAAACAGCAGCACCACTGGCATGCACCCACTGCAGCATGAATGACAAGCCACTGGTCATTGGGCTAGTGGGGACAAGGACATCCCTGCTGCCACGGGGAGACACAACTCCAACAGCAACACCGTGTCCCCACATGCCCCCTCAGTTCTTTTGCAAGGAAATGTGCCATGACCCAGCTCCAGCATTTCCTTCCCACCCCATCCACCCCAGCAGCCGTGGGTTCCCCGTGCCAGTGCAGGCTCCCAGTGCCACTGGCAGTGCCCTGTGAGCACTGCCCGGCCAGCTATTACCACAGGAAGAGCTTTACACTACAGCAAACCTCCCTGCTCAGCCCTGCTACAAATCAGGGTCAGGCGGCAGCGCTGTTAGACAGAGCCTGCCGGTACGTGCTCCTGCTCCTAATGTCCTGCTGCCACACACTTAATGGGGACACTCAGGAGAGCGACATAACGAGGCAGAGCTTGGCCCTGCTGCCCATCTGGGGGTTCCTGCCCACACAGCCAACTCCACCACCGGCAGAGCCGAGGGTTAACACCAAGGAGGCACGGCCGGGGATGTTTTCTTCCCCGGGGCTGCTCTGGCTTTACCTTTAACATCTGCAAATGTGGTTAAAAGTTTGCCGAGCTCTATTTTTAGAGCCTCTCACCACATGCGATTTCTCCATCGTGAGACAGGAAACGCTGATGAGGTTGCTCGCCACGGAGCTGCTTTCTCCTCCCTGGATGGCCCCTGAGCTCCTCTGGCCTGTGCGGTGCTGCCACGCCACTGGTGCCCCTGGTCCCCACCTCCCACAGTGTCCCATGGTGGCAGCTGTGGCAAGCCCAAGAGCTGAGGGTGACAAAATGCTGGAGGGTGCTGGCTCTGCACCTGCCAGTATGGTAGCCACACCAAGGTCACCATCTATGGCAGTGGGGGGAATGATGTCCCCGTGCCATTCAGGAACTTGAAGGCAAAATTGACCCTGGCAACAGAAATACAAAACCTCGAGGGTGAAACCAGGGCCCAGCACTGTGGACCTTGTCCACCACCTTGCCCCATGCCTCAGTTTCCCCAAAGGAACAGCATTTTGCTCGGCTGCCCATCCTGGAGCAGCTCTAAGGGCTCGGCAGCTGCTCCAACTCCTCAACCATGGGACGCATCAACACTTGGCCAGCCAACAGACCATGGAGTGTCCACTGTCCTCCCTCACTGATCCCAGCACGGGCAGCTCAGTGTGTCCACACTTGACACAAAATGCTTTGGGGCCAAAGCAGCCCCAGCTGCCCCGTTGGGCTCTGGCCCTTGCCCGTGGCTGGCTCGGTGTGGCGGGCTGGGCAGCACGCAGGCGCGGCTGCGGCCGGCGGCGCGGGTACCTGCTGTTTGAATGTCAACACCTCATTTATACATCTTGATTGGCTCTCATCAGCCATGCTGCGCTACACCTGATTGCTCCGAGCCGACGCGGGGTGCCAGGCTGCAGCGCCTAATTCCAGTTAATTGGCCCTTCATCCGAAGCAAAACAGAAATACGGGAATAAAGAAACAATAAAGCGTCCTCCCCCACTATAAAAAAAAATAAATTAAAATCTCAGCATTCTGGGAGTTGGTTTTATTTCTCAACCATGAGAAGGCCGTGCTGTGGGCTATGGGAATTCCTTCCCAGGAGTGCTGGACCCTGCGTGAGCTGGGAGATGCTTTACACCCCACAGGCTCAGCTCACTCGTGCTCCCCCTCATCCCGCAACCAGCGCTGCGCTCGTGTCACGCTGCCTGTGCTCCTGCTCCCGCCCGCTCTCGCAAACCACTGAGGCTGAAATTTCAATTAAGAACGAGAAATAATTACCCACTGCTCCACATTTCCTCTAAAATGGTAGCCAATGCCGGCAAGCCGAGTCACCGCCTCCCGCCACGTCCTGGCGCTCACCGGCGGGCTGGCATTCCTGTGACATTTCCAGGATAATGCCGGCCCAGCTGCCGCACGCTGGTGGCTGCTCCCACAGTCCTGCTGGGAGGCCAAGCCTTGGAAGAGATGCTCTCTTCCTCAGTGGGAGTGGGGCTGCTGTGAGCCCCTGCAGCCCTGGCTCAGCCTTTGAACCCTGTGCCTGCTCCCAGCCGTGCCCTGGGCTGGGATGCTGGTGCCCTGCTCTCCACCTGGCACAAGTGATCTGTGATAAATGACTTGGCTCATCTCCTTGCAAGCCACACGTCATGGGGAACCACCGTGCTGCTGTCCCCAGCAGCCACCGTGCACAGGGATGGGGCATATGGGGATGTTCCCCTCACTGCAAGAAGACACTGGAGTGGGTCCAGAAAAAGGCAACAGAGCTGGGGAAGGATCTGGAGCACAAGGAGCTGGGGGAGCTCAGCCAGAAGACAGGAAGGAAACTTCTCATTCTCCACAACTCCCTGACAGAAGGGTGCAGCCAGGTGGGGGTCAGACTCTGCTCCAGGTGACAACCGATAGGGCAAGAGGAAATGGCCTCAAGTTGAGCAGTTGAAGTTGGATATTAGGAAAAATGTCTTCACCAAAAAGGTGTTCAGGCATCAGAACAGGATGCCCAGGGTATTGGTGGAATGCTCATCAATCCTGGGAGTGTTCAAAATATGTGTGGATGTGGCACTTGGGGACATGGTTTACTGGTGGGCTTGGCAGTGTAGGGTTAATGGACCCTCTGCCATCAATGTGGATGGTGTCTTATTTTCCCTGGATGTTTTCCCATTCCCCTTCCCACAACCCAGAACTGGGGAGGGCCACTGCAAAGCCTGCAAGTCCCGTGACTCCAGTGGCAGGAGATGCAGGAGCCCTGGGCAGCGATCACAAGAACGGGGAAAGCAGCAACCTCAGGTTGCAGATTAGCTTCATTTTACAGCCAGGGAGGCAGAAACCTCCCGTGCTTCAACATCTCGCTGGAGACCACACAGGGAGCCTGGGGAAAGCCAGGGAGAGGTCGCAGGTCTCTGCGGGGTGAGAGCATCCTCTCTCTGGGGAGGGAGGGAGGGAGCTCAGAGCCAGCGCGACCCCACAGCAGCCCCAACCCATCACCGCACCCCAAACCTCACCCGGGGCCACACGCTGCACCCCTTCCCCCTCTGACCCCAAACAGTGCAGGGGGGGCTGCAGAAACCAGTCTGGCAAAGAGAGAGAGAGGCTCTTTACCCAAGTTTAAATGCACTTCCCTTGACTCGGTTCCCAGTTCAGCGTAGAGGAGACCCAGCTTGGCCGGCAGCCACGGCGCTCAGCTCGGCACGTCCCTGCCCAGAGACACATTCCTCAGCACTGCAGCTAAGTGCAGCACAGCCTTTGAGGCCTTCACCCCTCCTTCAATGATAATTTATGCCCTCTGACCCAACTCCCCCTTTTAAATCAGGCTGATCAATAGAGAAATCAGACAATCCTTTTAAGAAACTATCTCATCTGATCCTGCCAGCTAATGATCTCTGCTCTTCTTACAGCTGTTTGCAGATCCGTAGCCTAGGCTGCTGGAGGAAAAAAAGCCACTGGGCCAAATTCCTCCTTCCCCAGTCCAAGCAGGAGCAGCAGCAATGCTGATGATTTGTATGGAAGCAAAACAGGAGATGCCAACTCCTGTTTTTTTTGGAAAACAAGCCGAGCATCATGCTGCAGGGAAGCAGTAGCTCCCAAAATTTACTCCCTAGTCCATCTCGCCACCAGACATGCTATTCTCCCATCCAGGGAGCCCTGACAAGACATCCTAACTCTTCTTAAAGGCTCCAACTTCCAGGCTTTCCAATGCCCCCACTCCAAAGAAAACCCAGCAACACAAAGCAGCAACCCCAAATCTTGTTCCTGGCTGAGCCATGGTCACCCTGTCCCATGCACAGCCAGACCACTGCAGCCCACAGCCCCAAGGGGATGCCATGAGCACTGGGATCTCCATCACCTGGCTGGAAAACTCTCACCCCTCACAGGGATCCTCCTCTCCAGGGCAGCAAAAGCTCAGGGGTGCAGCCCCTTCTGCCCATGGAGGAGCTAAACCAGAACAGTGGAAGAGGGAGCAGTGTCCAGCAGTGTGGCAATGCCCATGGAACAGCCTCCAGAAGGGTTTTATTGATGGCAGCTGCATTTCTATTTAACTGGCAAAGGAACAGGGTTAACCAGCAGAGAGGGAAGCATCAGAGAACCTTTTAGGTCTTCAAAGTAAATCAGCACCTGGAACAAACGCGCTCGGTAGCCAAATGTCCCCTTCTCCTTTGTGTGCGCAGAGATATTGACGTTTATTATGATGCCCAAACCACCCAGAGGAAGGATGCTTTCCTTGCATCCAAGGGCCATTTCTCACCCTGGCAAACTCACAGGGATTTCTCCCCTGCCAAGGCAGGGCCTGGCCCCAGCACTCCCTCCTTTAAACCACCCAGGAGGCAGGATGGGACCGTGTCCCAGGGATACTCAGCACCTTCCCACGCCCACCAGGAGCCAGGCTCCAAGCCCGGGACACCTCCAAGGTGCCCCCACCACATGTCCCCTGCCACCCAGCCCTTGCTCTGAAGCCCAAGAGCAGATGCAAAAGCCAAGGGGTCTGAAGGGCTGCAGCAGCACAGCACGGTGCAGGTCCTGCCACAGCAGTCACAGTGAATTACAAGGTATTAGAGCCCCGTGCTGCCGTGTCTCTGTGCAGCAGCAGTCACGGTGAAGGACATGCTATGATAGGACTAGAGTCTCCTCTGGAGAATCCAGTCCCTGGCCTGGTGGAAGGCAGTGGTATGAGAGGCCAGCCCTGTTCTATAGATCATGCAGCGACAGGCATGTGAAGGACACGCTATTACCGGGGCTGGGAGCCGTGGGGTTTGGGGAGGGGGGACGGCTGTGCCTCGCTGGATCACTGAGTGCCCACGCTTTGCGAGCCAGCAGCCGTGAAGGTTTTTAATTATGCTTTCCTACTTTATCGAGCATCTCATTTTCATTTACTCGCAGGCCATCTCCACCTGAGAACGTGGCCACTGCTGCTCCTTTCCAGCACTGCTCCCAGACTCCCTCACGCATCAGCTGGAGGGACCTAGAGAAGCTGGAAGTCCATCCTCAGCACAGGGGACCCATTTGGTGACCGACCTGCCCTGCAGCTGCCCTACACTCCCCATGCAATGCCAAGGATCGTAAGGGAGCCTGGGCAGAGCCTCCCTGATGCTCAGTGTCCCTCCCTGTCGGAGCAGCCAATTTTAGTGGCTGCCATAAATGCAGCAGGAGCAGTGTCCCCTGGTGAGGCATCGAGCGGTGACTAAGAGCGGAGATGACAATAAAGCGGAGGAAGCAAGGTCTGACTGCAAAGCAGCAAACCACCCCCCCCGAATTCTGCTCGGAGGCACTGACTGATGATGCCCCCCCCAAACCACAGCCTGAGCCCAGAGAAGGAGGGCTGGGCTCTCTGGGGCTCAGGCTGAGCCCCGGCACAGGCTTGGTTTGGGTGGAAATCCCTTAAAACAGGAGGGGAGAAAGGCTTCCCCCATCAGGACAGTGGGATGGAGTTCAAGCCTCTTAGCAAAGCACACAGGGAGACTTGTGTACAGCCCCTGCAGATAAATCTACCCCCTTAAAGCATTCTCAGTGGTAAATGCGGTAGAGACTGTGCAGGACTTGACAGCTCGAGGTGTATTTATGGTGCTTTGGCACCGGGGATACAACCAGTTGGGATTTTTGCTCGGCTCTACCACTTGGGCATAGCACAGCCACAACAAACCCATTTGAATACCTCTTGTTTCTACCAAGGCAGAGATCCAGCCTATTCCCTGCGGAGCAAGCGCCAGACCTTGGGCCAAATTAATCTCCGATGGATCTCCATCAACTTCATGGAGTTACAACTACAATTTGGCCCATGCCTGACACGTAAATCTGCTCATTTTTCTTCCAAATCGTCCAAATACCGCAGCATTTGTTAGCGCAGGAGAGGGGACGCATCCTCCGGGAGAGATCTCTTTGGATACCGCGCCAGCCCTTTCTTTTTTTTATTTCCTTTGCTGCCTGGGATAAAAGGCAAGCGAGACAGACCGTGGTACGTGTCTGAGCTGTTTGGGAAAGAAATAGGAATTTCCTCCTGCCATTCCCAGTCTTTTGATAGGCAGGTGGGATGCGAGCAGGAATAACTCAATCAAGACAGAGCAATTTTTAATTAATTTGTGGATCCCTTCACCGGCTGATTGCCTTGGAGACAAAAGGGAAGCCTCTCCTTTAACACTTGTGTGTGCCTGGTACTCTGAGCCTCCCCTTTTCACCAGCGCATCTTTGGTCTTGAAAGCTGCACAAAAGGAAGAATTCCTTGATCTTTTGCCTCGGCTTTTGCTAAGACAGAGACACACATGAGGGGGAGCTGGACTGGGGGAATTTTTTGGGGGGTTTCTTTTACATTTGGGGGGGATTATTAAAGCCCAAAATGCACGTAGAGAGTGAGGTGGGGAAGCAAAAAAAAAAAAAAAAAAAAAAAAAAAAAAAAAAAGGAAAGGGGAATAAAAACCCTCAAAGCTAAGAAAGGAGAGCGTTTTCCGTCAACACCTTCTGCCCAGCCCGCTCCATCCCCAAGGGGAGGGAGTTGAAAGGTTCAAGCTACATCAAGTGGTGAGTAATGCAGCGGGAGGCTCCTGCTCGGGGCCGGGCTCTCGCCCTCCGCCACCCTCCCTGCCCCGTGCCCGGTGCTGGGGGGCACAGCCCAGCTCTCACCCTCCCCTTCTCCCCCCCAGCAGCGACCGTGGGGATGCGGGACCTTCCAAGGCAGTGAGTGACACCACAATTATCGATTGCCGGCTGCAAAGGCTTGCTCTCGCCTCCCCCCCCCCCTTCTCACTTGTTTTCTTCTGTGCAGCAGTGCCAGCCTTCAGAGACTGCTGCTGTAAAAGGCTGGGATTGACGGGGTGTCAAGATATCTGCTGCCCCTGGCTTTTAACGGTCCCTGGCAGGGGGGAGCAGGAAGAGCCCCTGCACCGGTGAGGGGAGCTTGGATAGCTCCAAAAGAAAGGGAGGAATGAAAAGCCTCCCTCTCTCCTCTGTCGAGGAGATGCTCTTGAACCACAAGCAGCTTTTTCAGCCTTGGCTTGGCTGCGTGTGTCTCGGAAATCTCAAGATGCTGGGAAAGAGGAGATGTGCCAGCCTGGCCCCCGCCAGCACCTGCGTCCTGCCCAAAAACAAGGCACCCAAAACACCCACCACGCTGCCCAGCAGGTCCCTGTGGGGTGGCACACACACCTGGCCACCCAGCAGGTTTAGCAGTGGCCATTTTACAGGTGGGGAAGGCAAGACACACACACAGGTGAGGCCACCCAGAAGAGGCTGCAAAAGGACCGGGACACCCCAGCTTGGGAAAATCCTCTGCTGTTCAACACTGATGGCACAAGGGCTCCAGACCAGAGGGTTTTCCTAGCAAAGTCTGGCAAAGCAGGAACTCCAGGTGATCCCTGGATCCCCCGCCAAAGACTGCGATGCCACCCTGCCCAATGTCCCTGGGATGGTCCCCTGCCAGTCCTGTTCCCAGCTCAGCTGGCCACCCACAGCAAGTGCCATCCCTGCCACAAAATGGGGACGGTCACCTGCCTGTGGAGGTGTTTGTTTGCAAAGCCTGGCTGCACCTTGGGACCACGGCTAAGTGTTACGTGCTGGAGCCAGAGGCCTGAAATTAAAGCCGGCTCCAGGGCTGCCGGTGTCGACACCTGGTGATGGGAGGAGAGGGATCGATGATGGAGAGTCTGTCGCTCCTGATGCATCGCTGTCAGGGTCAATACACAATTCCCGGGGAGATCAGGTGTCCAGGTTAACTGCTTTGCCTCTGTGCTAAGCCGATGGGCTGGCAGAGCCCCATCCTGCTCACACATCCTCCTCCCCAGCCACCAAATGCCACTGAGAGCAGCCCTGGGGCTTGTGGCTCTTGTTTTCATCCATGAGGAGCACAGGTGTAGCTCAAATGGGTGCCCAAGGCTGGGAAAAGGGACACAGGGACAACAAGGACCTGTCCCCCAGGAGCTTTTGGCTGCATCAAACCAGAACACTTCCATGGGCAGCATCACCATGGGACCTCGTGGGGACACAGGGCCTGGGGACAGCCACCACCTCCTCTGGCCACCCAAGGGGGCTGGGAGGGGAAGTGGGGGTGATGACACCTCTGTAGGGGGGAGCCGCATCTCCCAGTCTCCTGTGCACCCCTGTCCTGAACTCCTGAGCAACAGAGAAGGCAGGAGAGGAGGGAAACTCGCCCGGCACAGGTCCTGCAGGCTCAGTGGCTGTGTCCTGCTCCTCACCCTGGGTGGGCACAACACCTGTCCCCTCCAGGTGACACTGCACACCCCCGGGGGACAGGAGGGCTGTGCCAGCAGGGCTGCACTGTGCCCTTTGCACCAAGCAGGCTCGTGGCACCCCACAGCACCCCGAAATCACTGCAGGGAGCACAGGCAGGAGGCAGAAGCCCTGCTTTGCCCCATTCCCACATGTCACGCTGGGCAGGATCTGTCACCTGTCCCAGGGGGTCCCGTGAGGACGAGAGCCACCCGCAGCATCCTGCAGCATCTCACCCCGACAGCTCCCAGGGGATTCCACTGCTCACCTCCTCCTCCAGCACAGCACAACCTGCCCGGGGGAGCCCGGTTTGACCCCCGAGAAGGGGACCAGGGGGTCCTACCTGCCATCAGCCCACGGAGCCAGCCTGGGGGGGGACACGGCATCACACCCCGCTCAGCCAGACTCGCACCAGCCACCCCCCCTGCCAAAAAAACCCCAAGAAAACAGAGCGCGGCATGAATAACAAAAGCAGCGATCAGTAAAGACTCTCCCAAGAGGCTGCAAGTTCTTCAATTAGAGCTCGCATTATAGGAATGAGAAACTCCACGCCGTCTTCCGTACGGATAACACTTTTTCCCCCTCTCTTTTAAAGAATAAAGGGAGGGAGGGAGGGAGAGGAAGGGCTGCATCTCTAATGCAACAGACAGGTCTGCTGAGATTCACTTTGGCTCTTATTTTGACTTTCATCTAAAAGAGCTGCCCTGGGAATCCATTAAGTCCAATTTAAATCGGCTCTCCGCCCTCACGGCTTCTCCCCGCCTTCGTGCCCCCCCTCCTCATCCCCAGCTCCCTCTCCCCCCTCCTCGGAAGCAAACAAACACAAAAGCAAGGCCAGGCAGGGCAGGCAGCGAAGGGCAGGCAGCGAAGGGCAGCACCGGCGCGGTTTGGGAGCCCTTCCCTGGGGGATTACAGCCTTCCCCAGGGCAGTTGCTCCATCTTTATTTCCGCCCAAATAAACACAATCCGGCCACGTTTGGATACCTCGGTGTCCCCCCCACCTCGGCGGCGCTTTTTGGGGGGTCGGGGGGGTGTTTTGGAACCTGCTTCTGCTCCCCACACATCCATCTCCCCCCTTCCACACACAGGCGAATTCCCCCCTGCTGTTATTATTTTTGGGTACAATCAGCTCCATTAACGCCGCAACCGGCAAAGTTGGACGGGATATAATCACATACTTCAGGTTTGTTGGTTTGGGGAGGTTTTTTTGTTTGGGTTTTTTTTTTTTTTCCATCCCCCCAGTGAGCTTCCCCTCCCCGAGACCATTCCTCTGCCTTTGGGAATCGCTCTCCCCCCGCCGCAGCCCCGCAGCCGGGCGAGGGACGGACCCCTCGCCTTTCATCTCACCACACTCATTCAAGCTCTGCTTCTGTCGTATAAGCAGTTTTCCAGCTCTTCCCCCCCCCGCCCCGTAACACACCCGCTCTGCATTGCATCCTATTCATATGTTTTCAATCATCGCCGTTTCGTTATTTAAAACAAAAGCACACGGTTCCCCCCGCCACCCACCCCCGGGCAGCACTCCGAGCCCCCTCACCGGGCTCCACGGCTATTCCCTGGTTTGTTTGTTTATTAATGTCAGCGGAGGATTTGGAGGCAAAATTTGCCGTGGGAGGAAAGGGAGCGAGCGGGAGGTGAAAGTCCCACCGAGGGGCTTTCCAAAGGCGCAGCCAGATGTGCAAAACCCCACGGTTCCTCGGGTTATCTGCTAGATCCATTTTTTTTTTTTTTACCCTGCCCCGCCAGCCACCGAATAAAAGAAAGAAAATCCATCAAGTCAGCGTTCTCACGTGCAGACAACGGCAAGGAGAGCCAGGCGCCCGCCCGCGGCACCGCCGCAACTTTTGGAAGTATAAAACCATGCACATCCATAACTCCTCAATTCAAGAAGCCTCCCCGGGAAGACTTCCCTCTGCAGAGGCTCTCGCAGCCCCGTGCCCGTTATTATCTTAACTTCGCAAAAAGTAGGGAGTCAGGACAAATCCTGAAATCCACCCCTTACACACACACATACGCACACACACACACACAAACATTTCCAAGTCTCAGCTGTATCTTTGTTCAGACACCCATCAATCGGCAAGTCAGGAGGGGTTTTGGACGGGTTGCAAATTTCTTTATTACTTCCAGAAAAGCAAAACAACCCCCCCACCCCCACGCACGCCCCCCCGGCTCCTCCGTTGCTGCTGCAAATAGGACACACACACAACACACACACGTAAAATCCCCCCTCCCTCCCCAAACTCCGCGATGCCGGCGCCGTGCATCCATTCAATCGCAGCAGCAGCACACGAGTTGCACAAGAGAAAAATAAATCCGGAAAAAGCTCTGTCCGCACACCCTCACCCGCGCCCCCCCGCGCCCCCCCGTTCCAATTCTGCTGCGGCTTCAGGGGAAAAAAAAAAAAAAGGGAAAAAAAAAAAAGAAGGAAAGAAAAGGGAAAAAGCACAAAGATGTAGCTTGCAACAATACCTGCGATGGTCCTCGCTCTCTCCTCTCTCTCCTGCTGGCTCGCTCTCCTCCTCTTCCAGAGCACAGTAGCCAGATTAGATCCTTAGAAAAAAAAATGTGAGAAATAGCACAATTCTCCCTTTTTTTTTTTTTTTTTTTTTTTTGCTTCCCTTCTCAGCAGCCCTTCTGAGCTCCTTCACTAACCATTATTCATAGACCACTAGGGGATATAAGGTAATTAGAAACGGCCCTATAGCATCCAGCCTGAAAATGTAATGCCAGCGGTAGGAGTGGTGGAGGGCTCTGGCTGCGGGCGGCTCCGGCAGAAAGTGCTCGCTGGAGCTGGGGACCGAGGTGAGAAGTGGGGTGGAGGAGAGGGCGAGAGGCAGCGGGTGCTGGCAGCTCTCCCGACACAGACCAGGGTGGCCAGGGACACCGAGCGGCACCGCTTTGGGTTGGGTTTGGGGATGGTTTGGGGGTTTCTTTTCTTTTTTTTTTTTTTCCGGATTTTTTTTTTTTTTGTATTTTGGAGTGTGCTCGCCGTGCCCGTGTGAGCCGTGCTGGGGCTGCGTGTCTGTGTGTGTGTGTGCGTGTGTGTGTGTGTGTTTGTGCCAGGAATAGCAATCAGCAGAGGCAGCACACAGAGCGCAAAAATGCCATCATGCAGGGTCAACAGAAAGCTGCAGACATTTTTTTTTCCTCTCTCTCTCTCTCTTTTTTTTTTTTTTTTTTGTAGGCTTAATCCTCTGGAGCGGGGGAGAGGGAAAAAGGAGGAGGCTGCTGCCTTCTTTATAGTTTTGATTTTTTTTTTTCCTCTTCCAACCTCGTAGGATCAGATTAACCCCCCCTTCCCCTCCCCTCCACACACACACACACACTCTCTCTCTCTCTCTCTCTCTCTCTCTCTCCAGCCCCAGCCATCCCAGCACTGCACCGGGGGCATGCCGGAGTCGGCGCAGGGTGGGATGCGGGTCTGGCCGCGATGAGCTGGGTGGGATGAGCTAGGTGGGCTCGGCAGGGAAGCAGAGCAGGAGGGAGGCAGCGCGGGGAGGGGGGGAAGGGGGGAGGTGGAGAGGCAAATGAACAAATCACACCTGCAGCTTTCTGCGTGCCGGAGCCAGCTGCAGCCCAGGCAGCGACCGGCAGGGAGAAAAAAAAAAAAACCCAGGCTCGCAGCACCGTCATCTGCGGGGATTTAGGCGCACGGCGAGCTGGTGGCGGCTCATCGCCGGCAGCGATTGATTTTGGGGAGGTTTGTCATTATTAGCAGGAGGGGAAAGGGAGGTGGTAACAAAGAGCAGCCCTTCCACACACACACACGCACAGATTTTCACAAGGGGTAAATAAAACCCGTCGCAGAGGCGGGGAGGGGGAGCCGGTGCCCTCGCCAAGGGACGCGGGGCTGCGGTGGCCCTGGCACAGCGGGTCACCCGTGCCCTGCCAGGATCGCTGCCGAGCAGCCCCGGCTGCTGCCCGAAGGGCGCAAATGCCCAGCCCTGCCTCCTCCCACGGCTCCGCTCTGAGCCTCTCGTTAATTGAACTAAAGCTGTTCACCTTGATAACGCAGCACGGCAGCAAGTTTCCGAGCCGTACGCGGGGGGCTGGAGAGCTATTTGATCCACTTCCAAGGCGCTGCCTTTCAATTCAACCCCTTGCTCTTGAAGGATGGATAACCAGGCCCTCTCTTTTCCCTGTTAATTACTCGAGATAGGGAGGCATCAAGCTGCAAACCAGACCAGACCTCAGAAGGGGACACAGCACCTGCAAAAGCAGGCTGCTCGTTCTCATCTCGCCCTGTCCTTTTCCTCCCCCATCCTCATCCTCATCTGCCCATGGCAGACCCAGGCTGGCTGTTTGCAGGTAATACACCTCCATATGCTCGCAGCCACCTCCAGCTTCACACGTGCCTCTCTGCAGGGTGGTAAATCAAGCTGGGACCTCGTGGCTCTCCAGGGACTCGGTGTTATTCCCTGTAATCACCAATCTGCCCTGCCCTTCAGACACGGCAGAGCCTGGCACTGCTTGGCACCACAAGCCGTGACTGCCACCCTAATAAAGCCAAGGTGGGATGGACCCAAAGGACGCCACCCCCCCGCTTCTCCTCTGGGATTGACAGAAGACTAAAGGATTTGTTATTTTTACACTACAATCCAATAAATTCAGCAATCTGGTCCGTCTGCGTTATTTCCCAGCTCTGGTATGTTTGAAATCCCCACCTCTGGGAGTCCTGTGATCTCAGGAGGAGCTCAGCCCTGCTCTCCTCAAACCCTGACCTCACCGTGGTGGGGAGAAGGGTTGAAACCACAAGCCCCAGAGAGAGCCCCATATGCAAATTAAACACCACCAAACGCTTTGGTTATTCAACACTGTTATTTTCCTGGAACCTTTATAGTTCTGCACCTACGATTTACGGGTTCTAAAAGGCTGATTTCATGACTTCTCAGCATTTCTGAGGTGTCAACACCCACATCACCTCTGTTTGCATGACACGGTCATGTCTATCTAAGCCCAAGCACTGCCTCAGTGGGAGACCACCACCTATAACACTAATTAACTTTACTCATTAAAACCTCCAAGCTCACACAGGATGCTGCTGCTCAGTTTTGCAGGCGGAAAAGTTTCCATCCCCCTGATAAAATCTGGATCCAGAGCATCCTGGAGCAGATCTCACCCTGAGCTACTAAAAACCGGCATGATCAGCATCAAAAAGCCTCTTCCCATCTTCTCTGCCATGAGAGCAGGGCTCACCTTGCTGATCAAAGTCGGAGGCTTCCCTGGACGTAACCCCACACCTCCTGCCCCGGAGAGGCTAAAAAACAATGACTCATTGCAATGTTATTTCTGGAGCTGCTAAAACAAAGGCACTCTGGCTCCCTTGGTGTCTCACTGCTTCGACCTAAATGATAGAACATCCTGAGAAAACCGAGCTTTTCCCCTCCAGCCTCCCCTTTCATCCAGCCCTGACATGAGTGGCCAACACAGTTGGTCCAAACACCTTCCCAGTGCTGGGGATGTTCTAAGCTGGTTCTTTCACATTCATCTTTCTTTCATCCCTCTTCCTGGAGGGTTTTCCCTCAGCCCCACTCCCTGCCATCCCAATGGGCTGCTTTCCTCCCCTGGCCTCACACCAAGTGCCACACACCCCTCAGGTGTGGTGGTGAGCAGCCCTGCCCCAGCTCTCATCAAGCTCTGTGCCTCGGCTCCGAGCGGATCCGATGGATTTTCATTTCCTAACTTTGCCCTTCGGGCTATTTCTAACGAGCTTCCTCACGCTTAAAAAAAAAAAATCCTTCATCTTGCAGCACCGTGTCAGAACAGCAACACTCGGGATGACTGTGCCTGCGAGGAGGCTGGAAATTAATTATATCACAGTGGCTTTAGGTAGGAATCCATCCACTGACCTCCTCGTCCAGCTCCCTTCTGGGACCCAGGGAACAGCCAGGAATCCCCTTCCAGAGCAAACAGGCTTTTTTTGGCCTCAAAAATGTATTTTTGTGGCGTGATGTTTGGTCCATGCAGCACAGCCCTGGGCGTGGAGCCACCACTGTCCTCCTGTGACCCCGTGCCCTCCCTGTACCCCAGGTCCCCAAGCCTTGACCTCCCTTGTGCAGCCTCTTCCTGCAACCCCAGGTCCATCCTCCCTCCTGGACTCATCCCCTGGGAGGCAAGAATCGGTCCTGGGCGCCTTAATTTCCACTAATCAGATGTTTTAATGAGTTTCCCAGCGCCCAGCACATCCCATTCCCAGCACCACCCCCTCCGAGGCCGGCCCCGCTCCCGCGCTGTGCCGAGGCCCCTGACACCTCCAAGGCTTTCCTTGGTGGGAGAGCAGCGATTATTTCCCTCAAAAGGTCTCTTATAATGGAAACCATCTCTGCATCCCTCCTTGGTCTCCTCCTGCCGTGACCCAGGCTCCGTGGAGAGGAGCTCTGCTCCGAGGCAGCGCCGTGTTTCCATGGAAAGAGTGAATAGCAGAGTCTTCCCAGTGGTTTATTAGAATTCCTTTTACTTCGATGGAGAGTTTTAGAGCAAAGTAGAAAGGCTTTAATGTGGGGCTAATGGAGCCCCTGGGAAGTCCAGGAAGGAAATCTCCCCTGGAGAAGAGGAGGCGTGAGGAGAGGGAGGGCAACTTTCAAGACAAATTCCTGGACAGGTTGAAATTTTTTTGCAGGAGCCATCTCAGGCAGCGAGAAATGGAAATGAATGTTTGTTTTATTTTTAACAGATGTTACAAAAGACCTGCCAGTAATTCAGTGAACGATGCAAAACCTAGATCCCACTCACTTTTCCCGGCATGTCTTCCATCCCCTCCCTCTCCTGCTCGGTACAAACGCTTATTTGCATTTAGCATATCATATTTTAAAAAAAATAAAAATATTAAGCAATAAAATAACAATCATACGCCACTTCATTTCCTCCCTCCCTAAGGCTTTGGTTTCAGTTTAAATCCTCGGTTGGAGCAGCTATTAATTGTTTTTAATAAATTTTTCTGTCTCTTCAGATTTCCCAAACCTATCATCTATTCACCCTCTTTGGGGGGTGCCCTCTTGCTCAGGCCCCCATCCCTTTCTCTCTTGACTCTGCAAAGCCCCAGTGTGAAACACAGACAGCAGCCTCTCCTTTGGGGAGAAATACAGGGATGTGCAGTTAAGAGATGGGGAGATGGAAAGGGGAATAAGTACAATGGGGGGACCCTAAAACCATCCAGCAGTAGAAGTGTGGCTCTCCAAAAAACCAGGTGCAGAAGGTGATCCATGAACACACACCACAGCTCCTGGCCTGCCCACAGGGAGCTCTGCAGCTGAGCTGAATCCCACCATGATGCCAGAGGGGTATTTGGGATGAGATTCAGCATTTGTGAGTGTCACACATGAAACCCAAACCTGGAAGGCCAGTGACAGTCATGGAATCACAGAATGGTTTGGATTGGAAAGGTCCTTAAAGATCATCTTGTTCCAACCCCCTGCTATGGGCAGGGACACCTTCCACTATCCCAGGTAGCTCCAAGCCCATTCTAACCTGGCTTTGGACATTTCCAGGGATCAGGCAGCCACAGCTTCTCTGTGCCAGTGGCTCACCACCCTCACAGAGAGGAATTTCTTCCTAATATCCAATCCATCCCTGCCCTCTGTTGGTGTGAAGCCATTCCCCCTTGTCCTGTCACTCCATGCCCTTGGAAAGAGTCCCTCTCCAGCTCTTTTGTAGTCCTGGCCAGAGGAGCCCTGAATCCCACGGATACCAGATTTCCTGAAAATGAGCAACTTTGGCAGCTCCTGGTTTAACTCTTGCCTGCAAAACACAAGCTGCAATGGTTCCCCTTTTCCTGCCTAACTGTGGAATACCACTTCTCCTCTGCTTTTTCCTTCTCTCCGGCTTTCCAAAGAGCAAGATCCCAGGAAAACCTGGGGTGGGCAAATGCAGAGAGATTTTCTGTCCCATTTCCTGATAACAACCCTGCATGCACAGCCCCAAGTGGGGCTCAGTCCACAGCTCATGATCCCACACACCAGCCTGCCTTGGGCTGGATTCACACTCCATCAATGCCTTGTTTGTGGGATCCCAGACAGGACAGGAGGAGACTGGCTCTGGGGACCATCCACAGGTCAGCACTGACACAAACAGGGCGTCCCTGCACCCTTTATAAATCCTAAAATCTGCCTGATTTCCAGGCAGAAAATGGCATCTGTGTGCATTTCCAGGTGATGGAGGAAAACTGGCTGTTTTCAGCGAGCTTTCTCCTCTTCCCGTCACAATCCTGCACCTGGCTAGCAACTGTCGGAAAGAGGTTAATCACAGTCCTTAAATCAGGAACCTTGTTGTGGTATGCTCGGGATGCACATCTGTGCTCTCCATGGCTCATCCCCGGTGGCATTTGGGAGAAGGCAATATGCCAAAAAAACCCCACCCCCAAATAAGCCACCCAGCCCCCCCCACAAAAAAGTGACAAGCGTCCCAGGGTGCAGGATCCTGCTGATTCCCTGAGCTGCTTCTGCAGCACATGTGAAAGGCTCATGATTCCCCCAGCCCCACCACAGCTATGGGTTAAAGGTATCTCGGATAAAGTGGTGTTGGCACTGCCATCGTGGGGCAGGAAAGGCTTTTGAGGGATTGGGTTTTTATTGCTGGCCAGCCTTGTGATGGAGGGGAAGAAGCATCACCTGGAAATGCCTTGGGAGCAAAGCAAGGGGACCATGGGTGGTCTCACATCCCAACCCAGAGCTCGGCCCTTGGCAGGGCTGGAGCTCCAGCAAGCGCCAGCCGCCCAGCTTGGCTCCTGATTTCCAAGCACTGCAAAGCCCGGCCTGGCCTTGCTATTCCTAGGCCTGTCCCAGGGGATTACCCTGCTCTCCCTGTTTTGGGAAAAAGAAGCATTTGGAGTGTCGGAGCCCCGGTGCTCAGCCGTGCCCTGGCTGCCGGTGCGCCAGAGCCGGCGGCGCTCAGCACCGGGCACCGAGGCCGTTCCGTGCACACGCACACACGTGCACAGCCCTGAAAATGGAGAGGAATTGATCCCGGAGGCAAATCTCTTTTGTTCTAAGCTCGCTGCTGTAACTGGATCTCCCCGGGTTCCCGGCTCGGGATCGCATCGCTTTTCATGCCTTCTCCCAGTGCCAGCTTGTCACATTCCCCCGTCGCCGGCGGCGGGGAGGGGACGGGAGCGAAGGGGAGGCATCGCTCCCAGCTCTTGTTTACCTCGCACGAGGGGTGACCGGCGGTAATGAGAGAAAACCTGGAGGGAGCAGATTGCAGAGCCGCGCCTTGAGACCACCCCCAGCTCACAGGCTGCCCCTTTTTAACGAGGTTCCCCCCTCCCCATCCTCCTCCCCGCCGGGCTCCCCGTGCCCTGACATCCTCCTGCCTTTCCCCGCTGTCTCGTTCCGGCTGCAGAAATGCTGATTCACAGAGCCCGGCGCAGGAGGCGTTTGGGAGGCAGAGGGAGCAGCACAACAGCGCCCGAACGCTCCCGACCTCCCCGGGCGCCTTCGCACCGGTGACGGGAGGCAGCGGAGCCGCCGCAGATTAATCCGCCCTGCGCTTATTCCAGCACCTCTCTCGCCGTGACTCCCTCGCCTCTCAGCAAGGTGAATCCATCCCCTCCGCTTCCCGGGAGAGCTGGGAAGGAAAGCGAAGGGGGAAAGCAAGGTGAAAGATTTCACGCGCCGCGCAGCGAGATGCCAGGAGAGCGGCATGGGGTGGATGGCACCTCCCCAGGGAAGTACTCCGCTTTCCAAGCGCTAGGGCAAAGAGAACAGCACCCCGAGTGCTGCCAGGCGTGTGTCACACACCGCTTTTGGATGCTCTGATGCATCACCAGCAATCCAGACCCCGTCTGCTCCTCCCAGGGCAGCTCAGTGCCCGGCGGAGGGTCCGAGCTCCGCTGGCTCCTGGCATCCCCCACCACGGCAAGGGCGCTGCGATGTGACAGCAGCCGGCACGAGCAGAGCTGCCTGCCCTGCCTCTCCTCACCTCCCCTCTCCTTTCCTCTTCTCTCCTCTCCTGCCAGCACGGTGCAGCTGGTGCAGCAGCAGGGCTGAAATCCGAGACAGCAAAAAGGATGGATTTTTTTGGAGCAGGCTGTAGGAACGGTGTCCCCAGCAGCCCAGGGCAGGCAAATGGCTGCAAAAGCAGGGGGTGGCTGTCCAAGCATTTCGCTTCTCCCACGTCCAGGTCCCTTCCCTCTGGGACAACCACAACACACTGTAGGAGAGCTCAGGTGAAGAGACCCATCCTGTTTTACTCCATCTTGCATCCCGTGACCCCATTCGCTTCTCCCTCCTGAGGCCAATTCATCCCAAAGTCACCTGCGGTGCCACAATGGATGCAAACACTTGGGGATGCCGTGCACTGAACAGCACAATGTGACACAGACCTTCCTGTCACCCTCACTCTCCTCCCTGTGCCAAGTCCCTCTGGGCCAGCTCAGCACTGCTCAGATCAGGTGGGATCCATCCAGAGCACGGCACGCAGGAGATAAACCCAGCAAACCAGGCAGGGAAGCCCAAATTGAATCCAGCTCTGCAAGCCCAGGGGAACACTCTGGATGTGTCTGGGGACACCCGGGCATGAGGACATCCCTTGCCACCACCACACTGCTGCATCTGCAGCCCTGAGGCTCAAAGATCAAACCCACCTTTTCCTTTAATCCTTCCATGGTTTTTTCAGGGTGTATCAAAGCCAGGCTGGTCCCCTGGACCCCTCTGCATGGGCAACCACTGCCCACAGCCAGTGGCCAAGCTGGGCTGCTCATCTGGCTCCAAGAAAAGCCACAGAGCATCTGAATAGATTTCCAGCATGCAACTGTAAAGGCCCCAGTGGGTTTGAATAGGAGCCCCTTGAGGTATTATCTCAGCAGTGCCTCGAGGCAACCACCTGAATCCTTCCGTGACTGCTGCAGAAACCTGGAATGTCTCCAGCAGCTGGGGATTATGGACAGACCTTGCAGAGGAGCCCCCAGCCCACCACAGCACCACCAGCTCTCAGATGCTCCCACGTGCAACCAATCCTCAAAAAACAAGACACGGTGATGCTAAGAAGACCAAAGCCCAGATGCCAAGGCAGGAAACCAAGCTGAAGTTTTCACATTAATCATATCGAGCTCTATTCTTTTTCATCTATTTCAAGGCAAGTCAAAAAGAGGTTCACACTCTCCCCTGGCAAACCACAGAGGATGACGTGAGCCTGTCTCTTGCATTGCAAGTAGAGTGTGTCAAGCAATTAGCAAGTCATCAGGAATTCAGATAGGGTGGGCAGGATACCATCCCTCAAAGCTCTGGCAGGAGCATTACCCACCCTGGAGTTTCCCATCAGGCACGGGAGGCAGCAGAGGGAGCAGGGGCTGCTGGTGATCTCTCAGGAGCAGAGCAGACACCGTGTGCCAGCAGAGCCTGATGCCATAAACCACCTCACATTTAGCCTTTGCTGTAGCTCAAATGCCCTGGGCAGCCAACACAGATTTTTCCTCGCTCATTCCCAATCTCAGCAAGGTGGCCAGAGCAATTCCAAGAACCCTCAGGCATCCTGCAGGTCTGCTGGATCAACACGAGCACCCCACACATGACCCATCCCTGGGCGTTTTGGCATCACATCAATTCTTGCTGCTGCCACCAGTTTCACTCCCTGCAGCTCTGACCACGCTGGTTTCCACTGAGCATCCTCCCAGCAGCCCAAACCCTGCCCTCCTGGAAGTTAATGGCAAAACCCATGCCAGAGCAGGAGCAATCCTTTTGCACTTTCCACTGAGATGAGATTTGCACTTTGGTCCCTCAGGCTGCTAAACCCACACCACACCAAGGCCTGGCACAGCACACAAGTGCAGCAGGACCATCTCACCATCTCAGAGGGGACTCACAGCCTTTCCAGACACCTGGCTGGTCCCCATGAACACCCAAAAGAGAAGAGGGAGGCTCATCCCGAGGTGTGAGCAGCCAACCTGGGCAGACACCTCCCTGCGCCGGGCGGGTGGCACAGGGGACGCCCAATCTGCCACCCGCCCTTTCTCCTCTCCATTGCCAAGGTAGCAGCAGACAATGCTATCTGCTGGGCTGTCAGCCCTCCTCCCGCTGTCTCTTTAGCCAGAAAACTCTCCATCTGTCTCCAGATGGGGTGTTTCTACCACTCCAGTCAAACCGATTCAGAGTGGAACAATGATGCTTTGTTAACAAAACAATTTTTGTGTGTCAAGCCCTCCTTCTTGCGGGTTTTTCCCCCCTCCCCGGTCCCCAGTGGGTCAGCTTTGTGTGGCGTCCTACATTTTGTTGTTTCTTTCACATTTTAAAGGCTCCGTATTTTAGTACAAAAGGTGCCTGCGGAGCAGCTTTTATCTACGAGGCAAGATTTGACACATACGCAGATCACAATTGCGACAGGAGGTTCGTGATGTGGTGGTTAAGGGTGGTGTCAGGACCTTCAGAGTGATGAAGCATTATTTCCAGGGATTTTTGCCTCCAGGATAAAAAATTAGAGCTGGTCCAACGCTGCATGTAAGGCTTCTGTGAGCTGGAATTCCCCCAAGGGCTCATGGAGGGGGGCAGAGAGAGAAAGTTTGAGCTTGCTTTGGAACAGAGCAGGCATCACCTGTGTCCACCCATCCTTCTAGTGCCCTGTCACAAGTCACCTCTGTCACTTGATAGGGGATGGGATGGATACATGGAGCATTCTGTGAGTAAAGTGCAACCCTCTCCCCAGCACAATCCCTGTCAAACCTCAGCCCTCCCATGGCCAGAGTCTCAGCCTGAAGATCCTGGGGAGGGGTTGACTTCACCCCAGCTACTCGGGGTTGGATCATCCCCCTTGACCCCTCACCCAGCAGCAGGAAGGAGAGCTCTCTGTCCCCCTCCAAATACATCTCCACCACACCGGCCTCCAAGAAAACCAGCTCTTCCTTTATTTTCCTCTTTTTTTTTCGCCCTGAAGCAACAAGCACACAAACCACCTTCTGCTCTGCACAAAACGAGCAATTCCCAGCAAACAACCACCCCACTGGCTCCAGAGCAAACAGCTCCGTGTTCCTGAGCAGGCTGGAAATTTCTACACAAGGGCGACTTTTTCTTCCAGCTCCCTCCACATTTGCAGGGAAGGTCCCTCCTCCTTCCTGTCCTCAGGTAACAGCATCTTCATGGAAACACCAATATTTCTATGAGTCATCCCCCTTCTTTCCCTCTCCTGCTCTGTGGCCAACACCCCTCTGCATTCAAGATCAAAGCAAAGGGGACCAGCTGTGTGGAGTCCTTTCCTTTCCAGCCCTTTCCAACCCCATTTGCAGCACGAGTCCCTGCTGTTCTGACAGTGCTTTGTGCTGCCCATCCAGCTCCATGCCCACCCTCTGCTCCCCGTCCATCCCTCTCCTGCCACCCCAGCTCCTGCTCCAACCACGCTGGGAACACAGGGAGCCCTCCCAGAGCTCCCCTCTGGCATGCACAGAGCTGCCCCACTGGCTGCCCTGCCTGTCATGTGCTGATTCAGAGGCAGAAATGTGCTCAGAGAGAAATGGGATAATCTGCTCCCACTGAAATCCCATCCTAAGTCCCTGTGTTTGGTAACTCCTCCGCAGACCAGAGCATGAGACTGCATCTCCCTTCCAAACAAGCAGCACCATGGGGACCTTCCCTCCAGGCTCCTTTCAGCAGGGGTACAACCTTGGCTGGGAATGTCCAGCTCCTGCTGTGAAAGCAGCTGAGGGAACAGGAATCTCCCTCCCTACCCAAAAGGCTCAACATCTCACACAGCCCCCGGTGCTGCAGCAGGGATTTGCAATGTGATGGGATAATTAGAGTCAGGGATGTGCTTCTCGTGCTTCTTAACTGCCAGAGGGCAGGGTTAGATTAGATATTAGGAAGAAATTCTTCCCTGTGAAGGTGGGGAGGCCCTGGCACAGATTCCCTGAGAAGCTGTGGCTGCCTCTGGATCCCTGGCAGCGTTCAAGGCCAGGTTGGAAGGGCTTGGAGCAAGCTGGGATAGTGGGAGGTGTCCCCCAGTGGCACAGGGGCAGAATGAGATGATATTTAAGGTCCCTTCCAACCCAAACCACTCTGTGATTTTAGGATGCTTGACACATCCAGGAAAGTCCATCTATTTTTGGTCTCCTGGTGAGTGTCATTTGTGCACGTTTGATGGAAGCCACTTCCATGTGCAGCGACTCGCAGGTCTGACAGGTCCCTCTCAGGGTCATACACCCCGTTCTTCATGACATCTCATCTTGCACCACGTGCAGCTCCCTGGGTGCTGCCATCACACGTCGTGCCACGATACAATCCCTGCTTCCCAACACCGCGCCGCAACTCAGCCCAAATCCAGCCTGGAGTTGTCTCTCCTACAAAGACTTTGAACACAGCACTGCACAGAATTAAGTCTCGGTGCTTTTTATATGTAAAACACTGAATTTAGCTGCTAATGGCAATTCCCAGCAGAAGAGGATGGCTGGTAGTGGCGGGTGTATTTATGAATATTTCCTAAGCAAATGCTGTGAGGCAGGAAGTGCATTGGTCCTCCTGGAAAGCTCCCCAGGTTGCTGCTGCAGGCATCTAAATGCAAAGTTTCACCGTGGCTTTTTGAGTTCTGTGCTCTGCTAGACATATCCCTCTCAAATCTCTTCTCTCAGGAATGCTTTCCCAGCCTCTCTTGTGAGTGTCACTGTGACCTGCCCGTCTCAGTGAGGGTGGCAGCATCTCCGTCCTTCTCCAGCCACTCCACTGACTTGCCAGTATATAAAAGTCAGGGGATCTACTTGACTGGCCTCCTTAGCTGCTCTCTCCAAAGGGCTGACTTATAAAATACCCACGTCCTGGATTTCTGGGAGGTTTTCTCTGAGAGCACATTGTTTTTCCCCAGCAAAGCCAGAAAAGAATTCACAGTCGGTCCACACAGCGAGACTGCTCTGCTTTCCCTTTCCTGGGACAGGAACCCAGTTTGAAACAGATTGCTAGCAGCTAAATGCAAGTTCCTTAGCAGCTTCCAGAGTGAAAATATTCCCTCTCCAGATCTCCTTTTATGTCCACAACACATTATTCCGGTGGAGGGCTCTCTTGCTAAGAAAAGCTCTGGTAACTCCCAGCCTTGTCTCCAAAGTGGTTCAGGTGTGGGAGCCAGCTCCCCTGCAAGCCTCCCTTGGTCCTGCTGCCCAGCTGAGATGTCCTTAATTCCTCCATCTGTCCCCTCCAGGCTCTGGCTGGCTCGGCTCTCAGACAGTGAATACATACAGCAGGCTGCAAGGCTGCTTGTCCTAAATATACATTTTTCCCACAGCTTCAAGAGAAACGATGTCTCCTAAGTCCCCCAGCCCACTCCCTGGGGTGCTTCTGGGGCTTTCCGTGCTAAGCTGCCTTTGTCCCACACACTGCATGCAGACAGACAGGAGGTTCACACCAAAACCCACCTCTCCTCTCTGCCTTTAACTGAACCAAAACAAAAAACAGATGGAAAATCAAATGCTGGCAGTGTGAAGCATGTGGGCTGCACTTGCATCAGCCCTCTTGGAGCTGCAGAGTGTATTCCCTCCTGCTCTGGGGTCCCAGGGCAAAGCCAGAGTTCCTCAAAAGGGTTATTGCTGGGGGAGATCCTGCCATTCCCCTTTGCCAACCACCAAGCAGCATGGAGGTGGGACAGAGGGAAGGAAGGGAAAGACAGAGCCAAGAGTGGGCTTAGCATTTTAGGATAGTCCAGGAGGAACTATTTCAACCTCCAAGCAGGATTTGCACAATGCTCAGCAAACGAGGCACTGGGGCTGCAGACAGAATAGAGGGGGGACAGTCACAAACTGGACACTGAGCTGCTTTTACCCGAGCTCCATCCATCCCACACACTCCCTGAGGCAGAGCCACTGCAGAGAAACACCTTGAGACCAGAATTAAGGCTGTCCCCTAATGAATGCACGGCGTTGCATGGCCATAAGCTGCTCAGATGTCCTTAATTCCAGGATTTCTTACACGCTCCGTGCCTGACTTTGTAACCTTAATCATGTATTTTTTAGTGTCGTGCACGTGAGCTTATCTCCTTTTACCATGGGCTCTTCTTTTCACTCTCTTGTTAGGACCAACAACACCCACGACTCTTCCATGTCCCTCCCTGGGAGCTCATCAGTGCCCCTAAACTCCCCTGAACGCCCCCCAGTTTTGCAGAATGAGCAGTGGGGCTGTTCAGGCTCAACTCCAGCTCCTCCCTGGTCACCCTCGGATGCTCAGAGGTCACTCCCATGTGTGGAGGAGCATCCAGATAACCCCAGGGCCACACCAGGGCTCCCAGCACGACACAGGGAGAGTAGGAGCAGGGGCAGCTCATGGTGGGGGCAGGGACCAGCAGCTCCAGTGTTTGTGGAGTAACACTCAAACTGCCATAACAGATCGCCTTGTTTACACTGGGCCCAGGCAAAATCACTCCAGGGATGGAGACACAGAAGAGTCCAGAAGGCCCTGAGAGAGCAGGAGAAGCTCTTCAGATTCTTGCCTCTTACTTCTGCTTACAAAAACATCCCCCCCTCCTCGCCGCCCGTATCGCTGTCAAGGGGCGGAAGCTTTAAAATCATTGTAGTGAGCAGGGAGGGATGAGGAAAGGAAAGGAAAAGTATTCTCGGATGGGAGTGTGGCTTTTCCACTCGTCCTTGCCAAGAGGAGCCCTCAGTACCCGAGGATGCACCAAAAAGGGTCTCTGGGCCACAGGGTGCAGCCAGAGTTGCCACGAATTGCTGGGAGAGGGACAAGAATAAATAGGAACCACCTTAAGGGAGGGGAGCCACCAGCAGAACAGTTAAAATGACTAAATACTTTCCCAATATCACTCCTCCACGTAAGCATTGCTGTAATTGCCCTTGGGATGTTGCACAACGGCGAAAGGGAGGGGCAGGTGCTGGCAGGGAGGGAGTGAAGGAGTGCAAACCTCCAAATCTCCATCCCAGGCGCTGCTGTCATCGAGGAGAGACGCTCACAGACGTCTCGGCCACCTCGGGCCCCTGCTGCTGGATTTATCCCCTGAGGGGCCATTCCTCACACGAGCTGGAGGACTCCCAGGAGGACTCACTCCTAGTACCTCTGAGACACAGCGGGCTGCCCCAGGGAGCAAGAGCAAAAGGCGAGGAGGAACAGAGCCCACGCTGCACTGTGTGGCAAAAAAAAAAAATAGAAAAAGAGAGAGAGATAAGGGCTTCATTCAAGCGCTCTCACTCTCTGGAAGTTTCACGCAGAGCAGCTGGTCTTTAAGACTGTTGCAAGCACGCCATGCAAGCACAGAGCCCTTCCATTCCTGGGTGCTTTCATTAGTGACACTCAGACAGGGGCAGCCACTCGACCCCCATGAGAAGGAAAACGGCTGACTCATTCTTCCAGCAATGCCTGAGAGCAGGACACGGTGCTCATGCTCTGCAGCAGCAGCACTGTGGGTCCTCTCCTCCTTCCTAAGCCAGATCACCAGATCTGGGCTCAGATGCCACACACACACACACACACACACCAGATAATCTGCAGATGTGCTGGGTGCCTGGATAGAGCATCCGCAGCCTTTGCTTCCAAAAGCTGCCCGCTGATGCTCGAGTGGAAAGGGAAACCTCTGAGAGATGCAGTCTCGAGGCTTCAAACATCTGTGGGCCATCAGCCATTAAATGGGATGCTATGCTGGTTTGCTGCTCTCGGGTCTCACGCCAGGTTCATCGCTGTGCCGGCTGGGTACCGTCCAGCAATGCATTAAGTGATGTGACTATTTCTGTTCTCATCACATGTTTGCTCTCATCCTCTCCGGGGTGTGTGCAGGGGGGGGAAAAAACACACATTCATTACGGAGTGTCATATTTTGTAAGGCTTCTCGTTTCTCTGCGTAACACCGGGCTCTTGGCAGAGAGAAGGGGGATTTTGTTTTCCTAATATCCATGTACTCAGGTGTTTCTCTTAGAGGAGGCAAAGTCAAAGAAATGCTAATCAAATATCCAGGAGTGCACAGTGCTGACATCTGCACCTCGCTACTATATGGCCTTTCATTAGCATTACCTAAATGTACGACTGTACAAAGAGCAGATTTCCTTAGCAACAGGGCTGCCTTCATATTTCCTCCCCACTACCCCCTGCCCTTAGAAGAAAAATGACTTCAGCTCTTTCTCTGAGCCCTGCTCTGCGCTGCAGCAGCGCTCCACGCCGCTGCCAGGCTTTGCTATATGCTGCATCTGGGACGCCTGCCTCTCCACGCCGGGATCCACCAGCCATAAAGCAACCTCTTGACTTAGCTCTTCTGTACAGCCACAATAAAACTCCTCTTTTCCTAACGGAGCATATGCAAAACAGCCCTGTAACAGCAGAGGGGGGATCCTCTCCTCCAGATGACTTACAGCTCCCATCGCCGAGGGAGGATGTCCAGCACGCTCGGCAGTGCCGGCACCGCTGGCTGGCGACTCCTTTGCTCCCCGCCACTTGGCTGAAGGGTGACAACTGCCCTCGTCCCCAAATGGCACCGTGAGCCACCTTTGCCTTGGGCAGGGAGCTGCCAACCCC
Organism: Petroica traversi; assembly: GCA_025920805.1. Taxonomy (NCBI): domain Eukaryota; kingdom Metazoa; phylum Chordata; class Aves; order Passeriformes; family Petroicidae; genus Petroica; species Petroica traversi. The sequence goes on from JAHLSL010000037.1 coordinate 833,406, forward strand.
TCCTCTTCCCGGATCTGGGCCAGGAAGACGGAACACTTCATCCTCCGCGCTCTCCCCCGGTGCCACAGCCTGGTGCGCTGGGCTATTTTAAGAGCTCGTCTGGGAGACTGGCACACGCACCGCGCTGCCGGGAACTCCCTGCTTCTGTTTCAAAAAAGCTGGAGGCTGGGAGCCTGCTGGGACTCACCCCTGTGATTCCCAAGGTCTGACCCTCCTCTCGCTGGGACTGGCGCAACGCTGCTGAGTCAAACGGAATTAGTCCCAATTAGCACCGGTGAAACGAGAGGAGAATCGTGCCCTCCCCGGCATTTCACCCCCTCCAGCCAGAGGCTGGGACCACTGAGCCTCCCCCTGCAGCCATGCCCCTGCTTTTCATCTCCCTGCTCTCCAACCTGCTCCTTCTGTGTCGCCATTCCCTGCCTTTTCCACATGGATACTCTCTCCCTTTCCCATTATGATAGGGTCTTTGATTGCACGATCGCATAACTATAATGAGACAAATATTTATTTTGCAGATATGGGTTAATCAGACCGAAGGTATAGAAATATTTCATGCGCTAATCAGAGTACCTTCAGCAATCAGTATAGTAAATAACTCAGGTAAATTAACATAGGAGAGTTCCCTTATCAGGTTTTAGTCTAAGATATATGTGCATTAAGGACTAATTTGCTCTCCCCCCTCAGATTTGGGCTGGAGCCCAAGATGAGGTTGAGACCAAGGTTCCCTCCCATCAGCTTTCACGGGAGCTGTGCAGGCTTTGCTCCTGGCAGGATCAGACGCCAGGATGAATATTCAGCAGCACAAATGCCTTTGTTTTCTGTGCTCTGCACCTTTAAATTTCCAAGGGCTCCGCTGTTTTCAGCTCAGACAGCCTTTTTGCATTCAGTTCGCTGCAAGCTGACACAGAAGACACGATGGAGCAGGTTGTGTCTCCTGCTCTGAGCCCTTCACGCCACTCTGGCAGCGTTCAGGGGCCATATTAAGAGCTGCGAGTAATTAGTGAATTCCTCCTGCCCCAGTGCAGAGCAGAGCAGCCGTACTGGGCATCTCGTGGCAGGCTGGCAGTGGCCAGCAGGCACACACGGTGCCAGGAGCGTAGGTGGCTGTGGGGACACTGGGCTCTGTGCGGGTCCAGAGGGGCTGAGAACAGGGTGAGCCAAGTGAGAGCCCAAGAAGGGCTCCTGGGTTCAACAAGCCTTCCCAGGGCACTCACCCAAGCTCCTGCACATTAGCAGTCCCAGGAGACACTTTATAGAATCATTAAGGTTGGAAAAGGCCATCAAGAGCTGCCCAGACTCCTCAGGCTCAGTGTCCCTCACTCCAGTGTCCCCAAACCAGGAGGGGCTGTGCTCCCGCCCCAAAGCAGCTCCTACAGCTGCATTCTCCCCGTTCTGCTGTGAAAAAGCTCCCGCAGAGGGAACACAGAGGATCTGCCCTTGCCTCTGTCACGTTTTGGGATCCCAGAGAACAAAAAGCACCGGAGGAATGGCAGGCATTATAGTAACGATGGTGACAAATTTAATTAGAGCAGGAAGCTCTGGAGTGGATTTCAAATGGCAACACGGCATTTTGTGTGAAAGCATTGCCTCGCTCCCCCCTCCCTGCTCCCTCCCCGCCTCCACCACGCGGCTCCATCCAAACCCACCCCACCCTGCGGGATGCATCCCTCTAATTTTCCCACATGTTGTCCCCTTCATCCTTCTCTCCCCCCCCAACTCCTGAACCAACGCATTCCCGCGGTCTGGAAAATGCAACCGTGGAGCAATTCAATAATACAGCGGCCAGATGTGCAACAGTATATCCAACATGTCATTCAAAGGAGCCCTTCAGTGGAGCCGAGACATGCTATCCCGCAATCTTAACTAATACATCCTGAGGCCCTGGAGGAGTTGATGGATGTATACAATTCCCTTTCCTACAGCTGTGGTCCCTTTTAGAGGGGGCATCCAGACTCAACAATAGCCCCGCTGTTGCTTTCAAGACAGAACCTCTTCAGACAAACCGGGCTTAATCCTGACCTCGGTTACGCCCGCCCGGGCTCTGCTGAGGTCGGTGGGGTTTGGGAGCCAAGGGCTGGGAGCAGGATCCAGCCTCATGGAGATGCTGTTTCACCTTGTGCTACAGGCTCTGAAAAACCTTGGTAACTGGTTGGAATACAACCACCTTAGGGAAAAGGCAAGCGGAGAGGAGCAGGTAATAAGATTTCTAACTGGTGCTGGTAGAAAGGAGGAAGTAATATAACAGTTTAATTAATCTATGCCTATTAGCGTTATTAAAGAAAACAGGGAGCTATTGGAGATTTACCTCGGAGAATATCATCAAACGGGGACCTTCTGCGGGGAATTTTATGTCTCTGTGCCCAATTTATAACCAGCACGGAGGTGTGGTGTTAGTGACAGCCAGTGCTGAAATGTCACAGTGCTTAGAAGTCATTAGCTGGGGACACAGGGAGAGAGAAAGAGAGGATGGAGGAGGGGACAAGGGAGAAATGGGGAAGGAAGGAAAAGGAATTAATTTAATTAAAAATATCTTTAGAGCCTGTCTCTTGATTTGTGTGGTTTTGGGGCTTGGCAGAGCTGCTGAGAACGGTGTGGAAGGAAAATCAAGGTTGCTGGGGCTTTTTGAAGCTGATAAAAAAAATAAGCACACTTTTCATGTTCAGGAAGATAAATCCCCATTTTCTCAGTCTCAAGACAATCCAGTTATTTACTGACAGTTTTACTGTGAAATAAAAAGGGCTTTAAGCTTCTTTCTACTTGATGTCTCCATAGCCTGAATATTATTAGATCCCAGCCTGGTGCAGCTGGAGTTTTGGTTAATAAATTTAACGTCATTAGACAGAAAAGCCTTCGACTGAATGTTGCAATTCTTCCCCCCCCCCTTTTTTTTTTTTTTGTCGTGGCAGTCAGACTGTATGTAGGTGGTAAGAATCAAAAGAAAGGAAGTACGCTTGGCAAATAGGGGAGTGCTAAAAAAAGGTTTTGCTCAGGCTGGGGGTTCAGTGCGAGGGTGTTTCGCCCACAGACAAGGCAAGGCTGAACCCCCCCCGCAGGGGATGCACCCTGACGTGGTTTCACAGCATCTCTCAGGAGAGCAAAACACTCCTGATTTCACACTGATGCTGTTTCTCAGAGCGCTTGTCCCACTCAGAGTGGTGGCACTGTGGGTGGCCACGCCACTGCCACCACAGTGAGGTCTCAGGTAGTCCCTGGCAGCACGAAGCTCAGGTGCCACCACCATGGAGCTGTGCACAAGGTGGCTTTTCTGAGAGGAAAAGTCTGCTTTTCCACCCAAAGTCTGCCTCGAGGCCACTGCAAGGCCAAGTGCTGGTGCAGTAAAATGTCTTGGTGGGACAATGGGGGACCAGCAGCATGGAGAGGGCAAGGGGACGACAGATGGTGGAGGAGCTGCTTGCTCTTCCCATGGGGAGCCAGGGAGCTGCGGCCCCTCGGAGCAGGGCTCACTCACACGGAGGGAGAGCTCCCAACAAAAACCAGGGTTCCCCGCTCTCCCTCTCAAAGTTACCTCCATCTCATGCCTCCCTCTCCTCAGCTGCTGCCCTCACCATGGCTGAGCCTTCTGCTGCCATGAAATGTGCCCAGCTGGGAGCACGACACCGAGGAAGACACCACAGCACCCTCATCCCCCAGCACACACCTCACCTGCCCCGTCCCCAGCTCCTGCCTTTCCCACCACATGCAGCTGGCTGTCACGGCCAGGCCTTCCCTCCCTGCTGAACATAAAACATAGTGGGATTGGGGGGATGCTTCATTTGGGGGAGCTGGTGCTGGCACGTCAGCTAAAAACATGTCCCACATTCTGGACTCCTAACCCCAAAACCCCACAGGTGTTGTGGACACCAAGAGGAAACTTTTATGGTGGAAGGGGGACGCTGAGTTGATCCCCCCACACCTGGCAGCTCTGCCACCATTGGCTTCACTCCAGGAGAAACAATCTCTAAGTCTTTTTACAAAATAAACAGTGGTGGCTGGAAGTAGAGGAGCAGGAGAGGGGTCTCGGGGAGATAGCGAGGGGCCAGGGCTGGGCAGGGACGGTTGGGGAGATGGGGGTGCCAGGACGGGAAGGAAGTGGTTGTTGTGGGAGTAACGTCAGGAAGAGCCTCGGATGGGGCCCGGGAGGGCAGGGAGAGGGGAGAGCTGAGAGTTCATGGGACGGCTACGGAGAGGAAGCGCCCGAGGGAGATGAGCCAAGGGAAGAGCCCAGTGTGGGGACAGGGAAGGGTCTGGGGTGGGGATGGGGAAGGGTCTGGGGTGGGGATGGGGAAGGGTCCGGTGTGGGGATGGGGATGGGGCTGGAGATGGGGAAGGGTCTGGTGTGGGGATGGGGAAAGGTCCAGTGTGGGGATGGGGAATGGTCTGGTGTGGGGACAGGGAAGAGTTCACTGTGGGGATGGGGAAGAGACCAGAACAGAGAATGTGGGAACACAGAATGGTCTGGTGAGGAACAGAGAATAGTCCTGTGGAGATGGGGAAGATTCAGTGAGGGAACAGGGAAGGATCCAGTGACGGAACAGGGAAGGATCCAGTGAGGGAACAGAGAAGAGTCCGGTGTGGGCATGGGGAAGGTGTGAGCGTCCACTTGGGCAGGGGTGTGCTACAAGACACCTATCCTGGGAGAGAGAACAACCAACCCCAAAATCCTGATAGATTCAGTTTACTCCCCATCCAAAGCGATTTCTAATAAAGGTTGTTTTATTTAATTTTTTTTAAATCCCCCTCTGGTGAATAAAATCAAAACAAATAACCCCAAGCAGCGAGGCTGGGTAATGAGCAGCAGATGGCTGGCGATAACAGGTACCTTCATACCTGTACACCCCTAATCCACAGCCTTCCCACTTGGAGGTGCTCCCAGCTCCGTGGCTCTCGCCAGCCCAACAATCCCAGCCCAGCTAGAGGATATGGGAGTGCAGACAGCAGCGAGCTGCTTTAGGGAAATCCAGTTTGGAGCCAAGTCAATGCATGCAGAGTCATTAATCTAGGTCTGGTGCCAATAGGGATGGCTTTGCATTAGCCGGGCCCCTTTGTAGTTCAGACAATCAGTTGCATTCAACCAGCGCGAGATAACGCTGCAGAAAGCTGAGACCATCGCAGCTCATTCCTCCTGTAAGGGGCGGGGGGAGAGGATTTACAGGCAAAATAGCATTGCATTAATGGGACTGCTCAGTATTCTGCACAGACGCTGGCGGATAATGTCTTTGCAAACTAACTGCAATAAATTAATTAAATTAATCTACTATGCCGTGCTTGTCCCCACCCAACATCAAATTCAAGGATGATCAGGGCTTGCCTTATCCTCCATAGCCTACGAAAGAATCTGATCTCACTTGCTCTAGAGTTTCTGAGGCACTGAATTGCAAAGTACCACCTGCCTCACTAAACTAATCACCAGCCTGGTGGTTTAGATCACATCAGTTTTACATGTAATTAAGACTGTCCAGGAGGGCATGCAGCTGCTTACATGGTCGTTCCCTCTTATACAGCAACGTGCCTCCTGCTCAGATAGGTGCAATTAAACAAGCCTGTTCACAGTCATTAAGCATTAATGCACCTCATTAGCATAAGAACTGGAAGAAGCTTTGATGCAGGGAACCCCGCAGGAGAAGGAGATAGAGAGAGATGTACATACAGACAGGAAGGCGAAGGGCTGGGCCACCACCTTCTCGTGGCCCCGACCAACCATTCCAGCTCCATTTCTCCAAAGCAATGAGCCATGCCGTGCCCTCCTCCCCAGAAATGGGTCTGGGTTATCTTTCTCTCCCCCTCCCCCTCTTTCTAAATTATGCTGGTGGAAAGGGGAAAAAAAAAAGAAAAAAAAAAGAAAAAAAACAAACCACCACACCAAACTGTTGGGATATTAACCTAGCGAATCCATTAATAAGCTGAACTCTCTGTTGGCTTTGACACAGCACACTAAAGCTTTAAAGAGACAGGGCCCCAGACACTGGAGATAGGGGCAGAGACAACAGCGCTAACAAAGAGCCACTGTTGCCACGGCCGTGGCCATCTCGGGTAGGTCCAGCTGTCTTTGGTGTTCTGTTTTCCAGACACAAAGAGCAGACTGAACCGTTTTGGTCTGAATGGCTTTCATTTGATGGTAGAGAAAATGAGAGGGAAGAAAGAAGCTAAGTAAAGTGTCCAGGAGAGAGGAAAAAAAAAAAAAAAAGACAGGAGAGAGAAAAAAAAGAGCATGGTGTGCTGCAGGTCTCCAGTGAGAAAGGCTGCATCTCTCCCCAGCACAAAATGGGAGCAAAGGGAAGGCGACATGGTGATTTTGGAGCAGGGTGGAGGTGAGGATCCGTGGGCAAGCAGGATGTGCACTCCAGGGGAGCTGGGATGGGCTCTGCCTGTGTCTCACCTGCTTTGCACAGCAGTGTACTCAGCACTGCCAAACCACAGACTGCAAACAGCTTGTCTAGCTGGGTTTTAATCTCAAGGGAACAACCTGTGTTTGTTCAGTCCCTGGCCCCTCTGGGCTCAGAGCCCGTTAGGAGGCTCCGGGCTGGACCAGGCGCGTTATCACGCAGAGCCTCAGCCAGCTTCACTGTCACCATGGCAAGAAATGGGCTTGCACGAGGACGTGAATCAGCTGGAAAAAGTGAATCTCCAAGTGAAATGTCTTCAAGGAACCACCACATGCTCCCGTGGAGCTGCTCCAAACCCACACCTCAGCCCAAACTGCATCCCAAGGCACGAATAACTCTTCTGCTGCAGCCTCAAGATGCCCACGCCGTGCCCTTGCATCTCCACCAGAGGCCAAACCTGCATCCCATAAGCTTGAAAAACTGGCCTGAAATGTCCATTCCGGGTTCCTCTATTACAAAGCACAGCTTGTAATAGATAAATCAGTACCTACCCACTGGAGAGCCACACGGGCTCGTCCCTACAATGCGCTCTCTGGCCTCCATCTAGTCCAGCAGTAAGTGATAAAAGCGTCCACGACTGCAGCTCTCATCTGGGAAGAAGAACAAACAACCCAAGTAGATCTTACCACTGGGAAATGGTTTCTAAGGGTCTCCAGAGATATCCTCTTTCCTACGCTCATTCCATTAGTGCTGTGCATGCTCCATTGTCCCAGTCTCTCCCTCCTTAGTGGTTACATCCTACAAACACAAACAGATTTCGAATCCCCCGTAGCTCTTTGGCCCATGATGATAATAATTTTCCCTCCTTGAGCACCTTTTATCTAGAGATCTGGAAGCATCTCTCTGGCATTAATAGCTATTAGCTTCTCCACCATCGTGCAACGTAGGGTGAGCACCGTTACATCTCACAGCTGAGGGGAACTCGGGCACAGCACAATTAGGAATTCACTCCTGCCAAGTGCTACATCCTCTTCTGCCCTATCAGTGGCACAGGGATGGTGGTGTTCAGTCCCTGGATGAATCTGGCTAAATCCTAAAAGATTTGCCAACAGCGTCAGCAAGAGGAAGAGATCCCAGGTTTGTGCCTGAGTCACCAAGCCCTCTGTTTTCCCTTCTGTGCCTAGAGAAGTCAATGGAAAGTCTCCCATGGATGGTAATGGGAAATTCAGGCTTTTTTGAGTCAGTAAACAGCTTTTTTTTTTTTTTTTGAGGCTGGGGGGGGAGGTTTGGGCAAAGAGGCTTTTACTGCACAGTCATTTTGATAAACCAAGGAGCCGAGCATTTACCCAGCAACAGGCTGGGAGAATGACTGATGGAGACCATGACCCCAGTGAACCACAGCCTTGCTCCCCCAGTCCCTTCCCATTTGCCTTTTGTGATTACAATTAGTAGTGGGGGCTGGCAGGTGGGGGGAAAATGAAATAAAATAAACCAGGAGCCCCCCCCTGCCCCGCTGCCAGCCCCTCATTGTCTGCAGAGGCTGGCTGGGGCTCTGCACACTGCAGTCCTCTGCCCATTGTGCTGCTGAGAACATGCGAACAGACGCTCTCGGGCGATGGGTTTTATTGAACGCAACTTCAATGGCAAATGGAGAGAGAGAAAGAGGGGGGGAGAGGAAAGGAAAAAAAAAAAAAAAGCCTTGAAAATCCACGCCAAAAAAAAGAGGTGGGGAGGGTGTTTTTTTAATGCAATCAATGGCTCCTTCCTATAACTCTGCCTGTTGTGAGGAAATTTCTTTCCAGTAGCAGCCAGCAGCAGTCCCAAGGCTGTGACATTGCTGTAACGCTTGGAGCTCAGCTCTCTATCTCTGGCAGCAGCCCCGTCTTTTTGTCATTATTGGCTGTGATTGCAGGGGGTGCACGCCAGCTCGCCGAGTGCTGAGATATTGCTGCCTTCCCCTCCCTCTGGACAACCTGCCCGCAGAGAGGAGCTTGGGGAGGGGATGAGGGTGAAACAGGGAGCTGAATTCTCTCTGCCTCCCCTGAGTACGCTCTGATCCAAGCCCACATGGATAGGTAGAGGTCCCCAAGGCCCTTTTCGGAAAGCTCATTAGGAAAGTAGTGACAGATGCATTAGCTATTAAAAAAAGGCGGGGGGAGAAGCTATCATAGAACTTTAAAAAAAAAAAGCAGCAGCAGCCGCCCGACAGTTTTATTGCTGTCAGATCCTTTTTTTCTGTGGGCACGTTGCAAAGCAGGAGAGGTTTGGGTAAATATCTGACGCACGCACGCACTTCCCATGCTCTGGGCTGTCTGTCAATAATCCAGCCCGGGGTATTTCTCACACCCTCAGGAGGGAGCTGCCAGCTCTGCCCATTGCCACTGCAGCTACTCACCCTTCCCATCCACCCCCAGCACCTCCTGGAGAGGAGGTTTTGGAACAGGCATGTCTGGCTGCATGCAAAGCTGCGGGAAGAACCTGCCAGGATGCCACAGGGGGTGAAAAAATTGGGCGTCAGCTGCTGCCATCTCTGACTCCAAGCTGCAGCCTGGGGAGGACAGGTCTTGGCATGAGATGGTCCCTCCTGATCTAAGCAGAGGCTGCTGAGATGGAGATCGAGTCCTGCATGCCAGGACCTGCTGTCCCTGCAAGCTCCAGCAGTGCTCTCCATGGAAGGACAGAGCAGGTCACATCAGGCAGCTGCACTGGACACTCAGGTCCCTGTCCCTCATCCCACATCACAACCCAGAGCCCTCACAGCTCAGGGGACAGGTGTTCACACGTCAGTGGGAGGAGCTGCTTCCCTGCACACAGGATGAGTGACACATCTGGCAGCAGCTGGAAGCCACAAAGCTCCATGTAGGGACCAGGCATGAGGAAGGTGGGAAATGCTGGGTACTGGATGAAGATGCTCTGGATGGAGATCTGGGCTGGCCAGCTGCAGTGGACAGGGGGGGCACATGATGGGGAGGATGGTGGCATGGGTTTTGTCCCTCCCCATCCTATGAACCAAAAATGTCACCACCGCTCTTACACCTGTGTGAAGAGCAGAGCCCAGGTAATAACAGAAGAACAACAGATGTTGCACCTGCATGACGGCTCCCGAACTGCGCCAGATGAGCTGGAATTCACATCTGAGCTGCAACAGCAAAGCTCTTCCCACAGACAGCGGTGGGAAGCAGGGATCAAAACACCACTTCCACAAACATTCCACCAGCACCGAGTCCTCCCTCCACACAACACATTTTCCACGGACCATGCTCATCACTATGAGACAGCCAAGCCAAACATGCCCCCTCCAAGACCTCAGCATCCCTCAAAAAGGGGGCAAGGCTGTTTCAAATGGAACTGTGGGGGTACCAGAGGCAGCCATCAGTCTGTGCCTCCCAACCTCACCTCCTGCCACCTCCCAACCGCAGTCAGGAGGCAGAAAAGGCAGAAACCTCACTGGAGGAAAACAGCAGCAGCAGCAGCAGCAACCGTCCCCCTCGGTCGAGTTTTAAATGGCTCTCAGATCCCTTCAAACAAATCTAAATGCACCGATCCTATTGTGTGCATAAATCTTTGCACCGGGGCCTGCACGCCTCCACACTATTGATAAAGAGAAACGAGTCTTAAATATTTAATGAGCGAATAAACCCGTTAAGAGGATATGATTAACTGCACGCCACGGCTCTGCATTTAAGGTGTCCCTGCTGTACCTTTAGAGGGGTTTTATTTTTAAGGGGAATCGGCAGCAGCAGCTGGTGGAGGCGAGCAGCCGGGCTGCGCGGGTGCCGCACGAACGGGAACGCCGGCACAACGCTCCACTTGGAAGGCATAAATATGCCACGGGAGCCCGGGCTGTTCAGGGGGGCTGGGGAGGGGCTGGATTGACTCAGCCCAGCGGTGGGGAGGGCAGAAAGCAGAGCTGAGCAGGTTTGAGGTTTTAGGTGAGGTGGCAGGAGCCAGGCTGTCGGTCAGGGAAGACACGTGAACTCTGCACCTTCGCGTCTCGCCCGGCAGCGAGGGGGCTGCTGGGGGGATCAGGAGACCTTGGAGCTATTTCCAGCTGAACCACGGAGCTGGAGGGTGACCTTGGGCGAGTCACTTACGGTCACCCTCTGCCTGGAGTCGAGCTCTGTGTGAGGCAACTGGAGCCTTGCCTGCTGAGGGTGCGGATCGAGGCAGTGTGGGGTGCCAGGATGGTTGAATCTTCCTTTTCTCCACCTCCACAGAGGTGGCAGCAGCCTCAGCACGGGGCTGGAGCACTGAGGGCCAGGGTACAACACACCAGCCAGCCCACAGGATGTTTCTCAGGCACACAGAGAGCAGCTGATGGAAGATTTTATGAAACCAAGTGCTATAAATGTCCCCTTGCTATGTGACTTTTTATGTTTCTAAATTATTTTGATCATTATTTTTTACCAGAGCGAGGTGAATAATACACAACAAACCACCGTGAATCATCACTCCAGTTTTTAGATATGTTAAATTTAGCTGTTTTGGTGCCACCTTTTTGTTTATATTCTCCAAGTGTTTCTTGCCAACAAGTTACCGGCAGGGATTTTTGGCCAGGAAGGGGAAGGAAGAAAAAAAAAAAAAAAGTGAGACAGACTGTTAATTTCTGTTAATTTTAAGCGTCAACTAAAGATATTGGAAGAAAGTGAATTTCAGATACTTAATTCCAACAGTTTCCCTCCCCAAACCTCAAGTCTAAAAATTAAACCTGCCCAATCGAGAAGCCAAAACCCATCATGTGATGTGAGATCCCAATTAAAACGACTCTCATTCCTGAGACCGAGTATTCACAAAAGAGCAAAGACCGCGAATTATTTGCAGAAATTATCTGGAGAACAATTTTGAATAATGAATACGATGGGGGAAATCGCAGTCACTCAGAATACTTAATGCAACTACAAAAAAAAAAAAATCACCAGCAATTCGTGAACAGAAAAGAGGTGAAAGGCATGGAATAGATAATTTAGCACAGTCCTCCCACCACCAGTGACCATTCCAAATGACCAAGGCCCCTGCCTGGCTGTAAATGCTGCAGGAATCAGCGAGAGAGACTGATGGACAGATGGAAGTCATGCTTGGAGATAAACCTAATCAAAGAGGCTGTGCCACCACGGCCAAGCAGGGGATCCACATGCCCGTGACCTGGTAAAATCAGGGTGAAATAACTCGGGAAACAGGATGTTCAAAGCAACCCCAGGCAGGAGGAAGGGATGCTCCGGGTGACGCAGCCGAGCTGAGAGCAGCTGGAGAGGAAGAGGCACAGAGCCCTGACACACACTGGCCAAATCCCAAGAGGCACCAGCACAGAGAACATCAGGGATGAGAATCTGAGTGATGGGGGCTGGTGGAAGGGGTGGGAGATGGATGCCCAGGGAAAGGTGAGGTTCCAGGAAGGTCAGGATCCAACATGGGTGGGTGCTGCATCACCAAGTGCTGGCTCTGCCATGGGAAATATTGCCCCAACAGACCCCAGGTATCCCCAGGGTCTCCAGCAGAACCCACTCTGCCTCTGCCACCTCCCTTCACGTGCTGGGCTGAGCCAAACTCTGGCTGAGAGCTGCTCCCATGGCCAGGACCAGAGAATCAGGACTCTGCTAAAACCTGAATGGTCTTTCTTGCCCAGTAGCCAAACTCCACATCTTTGTTAGATTTACTTCATCACAGCCCAAGCTTTTCATTTCACCTCCCAGCACTGAGCATGGAGGCCAAAACCTCACCACTGCCCGGGAGGAAGGATCTGAAGGGAGAAGCAGGGAGAATTTGGGGGGTGGGAGCAGGTAAAGGAGAAAGGGTGCTGGAGGACCTTGGGGGACCACAGAGGGCATGGAGGAGATGGGGACCTTGTGGGGCCAGGCAAAGTCTGCAAGCACGGCTCAGGTGGGGAGATGCTGGGCTGGGCTCTTCCCTGCCCCAACATTGAGGAAGAGCAGCAAAGGTCTGGTAGAGATGGAGCTTTTTTACATCCCAGCCTGGTCAGCTGACATTTATCAGGGTAACAAAAGGATACAGCCTGATCACAAGACAGGCTGACAGTGCATCTTCCCCTTCTGGGGAGGAAAGTCAAGTGCCAAAGTTGTAAAAAGTAGTCCAGTCATCTTTCGTATCTTCTCTTTCCTGCAGTTTGACGCGTGCAGGGACACTTCCTCTCCTCCTTTGAAATGAAAGAGGAAAGAAAAATGCAGAAAATTCTGCACTTTAGGTGCAGGAATTAAAAATAAATCAAATTCTTTCAATGTTTCAGGTCAAATATTCCCCAAAGCTTCTGTTATGGCAATCTAAGAAAGCAGAGGCTGGATCTCTTGAATTCCCTTGAATTCAGGATGTTTCTCTCAATCTGCAGCAGTATTTCAACAAACCTGGCTGAGGATGCTCAGGAAAGCCTGGCTGTTATATGCCTGGACTGCGGCAACCAGAGAACCACTCAGGAACTGAGAGACTCATTATTTGTTATTAACTCACCTGGAATCCCTGATTTCTTACATGTTATTTTGCTGCTTGGCTGCAGAGTGAAAACAGCGCCTCAAAAAATAGAAAAAGGAAAAAGTGAACCGCCCACCAGTGGAGGATCATCTTTCCAGTGGATTCTAGTAGGTCACCAGCAACTGCACCAGAAGAGTGTCCTGGGGGCTTCAGTATTTACTTCTCGTGCCCCTTTATTTACTGTTGATTCCCTCTGTGGCAGCACCACCAGCCCCTGCAGAGACTGCCCTGTTCCAGCCTCTGCCTTTCCCGGTTCAGGCACTGGGTTTTTATTGCATTTGGCTGTTTTCAGAGCGTGGGTGTTTGCTTCACATGTCCCCACAGAGCAGAGTCCCCTCGGAAAACTGTTCCAGGCAGGAAACTGCTGCAGCTCCTGGTCAGGGAATCACATGGTGAAAATCAGTTTCTTTTTCAAAAAATCCTCCGAGTGAGGAGTTTGTTCCGGAGAGATGGAGAATGGAGATTCCCATGGGCTCTGCTCCTGCCTGTCTGATGGATTCCCCCCCAGCACCAATTTGGTGCAGTGGTTGCTGTAATGAATTTTTAGGGATAACAATTTGTTGGGATAATGACTTCAGGTGCACAGGGCACTTCTATGCCCCAGCTCTCTTACAGCAACTGCGTGTTACCTTGCAAACCTCGCAGAAGGGGAAACTGAGGCACAGGGCTGGCTGTGGAGAGGCTCCAGCAGCACCTCCAATTGCAACACCTGGGTGCTCCATGGATGCTGAGATATCAGCATCACCCACAACCTGGCTGAACTGCCCAAGATCCCCTGACAAGGGATCTCCTGTGTCCCCTCTGTCCATGAGCTGGTGGCCCTGGTCCCTCTCCTGAGCATCACCTTCTGCCTCTGGCACCCAACGAGCTCCTCTCCCAACAGCTGAGCTCTGCCCCCGTGGTCTCAGGGTGCCACCTTTGCCTGCACCATCCCCAGGAGGGCATCGTGGCAGGGCTGGTGCATCCCCACCGTGGCTGGGGACAGCAGGGAGGACAATGACATTTGCTGCAGGAGCCTGACATTGAACCCAGCCAGTCAGAACGGCGGGTGTTTTGCTGGCAAGGGTAGAGGCTCTGCTCTGACACCGTCAGCGAGGGGACAGGAGAGGGAGGGGAAAGGAAAAAAGCCGAAGCAGCAGCCAGACAGCTGCCTCTTCCTCCTCCTCCTTTTGTGCAGAAATGTGGTTTTGTTTGTCAGTCAAACAGATTGTTTTCCCCTTCTTTGCAGGCCAATTGTTTCTGCTCCTGCAAGATAAGGGATTGAAAAGGGCTATATTTTTATGGCAGTGAATCTAGGCCCTCTGAATTGGAGGGGGGACATCAAGTGGGAAAGGGATGCCGGTTCAAACCAACACTCCTCTCCCCAGCTCCACTCTCCAATCCCATTTCCACCCCCATTTTCCTTTTTTTCTCCTTCCTTCTCCCGCCTGGAGCTGCCTCTCGGCCCTCTCACTGTTTAATCTCCGTCTCTCCAGTGGACTCAGGAGGTTTACACAGCTTCATCCTCTTTGCACCATCTGCTGAAAAGAATCCGCCTTTCCCCTGCTGCTCTGTCCAGCGGCTCCTCCTGCCACCCTCCCCCAAAAATGGGGAGAGCAGAGTTGGTGCCACTGCATGTGACATCAAGAAGAACAAAACCCAGGAAGGGGGGTTTCTTTTCTGAGAAGGATTTGCCCAGAAAGCACCTTGGAGAGCCAGACCCCAGGGCATGGCAGGAGCAGGATGCAGAGACGAGGGACGAAAATGGTCAATAAGAGCAAGCCCAGGGCAGGGTAAGACAGCAGGATCCTCTCCAGGCTTCTACAGTGGCTTCAAGGAGCCTGTGTCCAGTCTTCCTCTTCTTTCTTGTTGAACTCCTCCAAATCCAGAGTCCAGCTGGGATCCCGTGACTCACAGTGATGGAAACGCTGGAGCGATGACCTCTGAATGACCGCCAGCATCCCCAGGCCAAAGGACCTGGAGAAGGTCCTTGCTCCAGGGACCATCAGGGCTGGAGGCATCCTCAGCCTCGCTGTATCCCAAGCACGAGTCCTTTGCTCCCATGCTCCGATCACATCGCCCACCAAGGACCAGAGGGAGGATTTGCCTCCCCTCCTTGGGGGATGAGAGCCTGGAAGGGGGCAGCGTGGTTCATATCCAACTCATAAGCCTCTCAGAGCTCAGGCTTGAGGACTGAGATTCACTCAATTAATTTTGCTTTGGCAAAAAGTCCATTTTTATTGCTATTTCATGCCTTCAGTATAGATTTTCCCTGCTCGTCTCAAAGGGATAATAAAACCCGACTCGTTCTTTTTATAAAAGTCTCACACTCCCTCTCTCACCAGGCTCTGTGTTCCCCAGCTAGAGATGTAAATTTAAAGGGGAAATGCTGTCATTTAAAACAAAACAAAACCAAAAAAAAGCAACTCAGAAAGCCCAGCTTTGAGCATATTCCAGCTCTCGAAACTAGGCCGTGCAACCAAAGCAAAAACCGAGCTGCCACCTTCCCGCGGTGAAGCGGCATTCCCGCAGCGATCCCAACCTCCCACAGGGGAATCAGGGGTGACTGCCAGCCCCAGGAAGCCACTCTCCATCTTGCAGGGCTGCTGGTGGCCCTCAGCTTGCTGGGACGTGTAGTTTTTGCCAGCTGGGTGCTGGTGGGTGCAGGTGGTGAGTGCTGCTCGGAGCCAGCTCCTTGTGCCTGGGTGTGAAGCTGGAACCCCAGCACCTGCACCAGCCTCCCACCTCCTCCTCCTCCTCCTCACCAGGTGAAAGCTTTGCTGCTTCTGGCTTCAAGCAGCTGGACCAGTCCCCCTGGGGGAAATCCCAAACCCACGCAATTCCAAGCAGGTGGATTTTTGAGCGTGTTTTCCAGCAGGCATCGGGACAGGATGGTGGCAGGACAATGCAGGGCTCTGCCTGCTCCACCCCAGCTGGGATCATCCTGCCTGCCCTTCGGAAGCTGTGGAGTATCCCTCTGAGAGGTGAAGAAGGGAAAGGGAAACTGCCTTTCCTCTGCCTCGTGCCCTGCTGCCATGACCTTCTGCGGGGGATAGGATAAGAGCAGAGGAAGCCAAATGGAAGTCTTGTCATCAGTGAGTGGCAGCAAACGCCTGGGGACAGGGTGGGGTCCCCAGCAGGATTTAAGAGCAGGTTAGACCCTGGCAAGGCTGATGCAGCCTGCTAGGATAGACTCAAGCTGGTGCCTCCTGCCTTGGCCCTGTGTCTGGGTTGGTGACGTGCATAAATCCACCATCACTGGGACTCTCCTGCCTCAGCAGGCACCAGGAGCAAATCCAAAACAGAGCGAATCCAAAGCCGAGCGAAGCCGCGCAAGGCAGGAGAAGACACACAGGTGCCTGCACCGTGCCAACCCCGGCACAGGACCAGATCAGGCCAAGAGGTGACAGTCAAACCCTTCATATCCAAGTGTTTCTCCTTCTCTCTATCCTGTACCCTTTTCCTGCACCCCCCTGCATGCCCTGGCTGCCAGAACCCTGCATCTGGCAGGGCAGGCAGTGCCCACGGCGAGAGGAAATGCACAGCTCACTCTGCTCCTGCAGGTGTGCCTCCAGCACACAAAAGTTGTAGGGCAGCTAACAAGGGCAGGCAGGAGAGGAAAGACAAGGAAACCCCAGGTGATATCACACTCCCTGGCTAAATGATTGTCCAGCACCTCCAGGCTCACCTCTGGTGCCCCCAGTGAGGCTGTGGCACAGCTCCATCAGTTAAACCAAAGTTGTGCCGTTTCCTCTGATGGCAGAACAAACGGTCCTTCCCCGCCGTGAGCTGCCAAGCCTCAGGGATGCTGCAGAAAAGAATTCTGCACCTCCCCCGTTTCAGGGGAAAATCAGTTGGAGTCCCTAGATTTTCCTGCAGAGCCCTCACAGGACTCGACCCTCCAGGCAGGAAAATCCTTAGCGCGCTCTGACAACCTCTGCAGCTCAGGCAGAGGCGAGAGATGATTAAGACTGGCTGAAATCTCCCAGGACTCTGACATCTGAGAGGCCCCATGCAAGGCAGAGAACCACCCCGGGCTGCTCCTCGCAACCTGCAACTCCCCTCACCTTAGCACGGAGCTGAAGGGAGAGCAGGGACCCAGCAGGGCCAGGAACCAGGTCACTGCTGCTGGTTTCCAAGCAGCAAAGGTTTGGAAGAGCAGAGGATCATTTAGCAGAGCGACAGTGAAGGTTCAGAGCAGAGCCTTCAAATTACACGCTACAGAGCACTTTTCCTGCCTAAAAGGTCTCTGAAATGACTGTGGCGGCTCTGAAACGAAGCACTCTGTATGCAATTGTTCCCTGGGGCTTGCAGCGGAGACAGAGCCGGGAGAGGAGAGGTGGGTCTGTGGTCCCTGGCACGGGCAGCTCCTCATCAGAAGAGGATACACACTTCTTCTGGGCTCCACAGCACAGCACTGCTGCTTCCCTAAATCTCCCTGGTGGTTTCTACTAGTCGTGGTTGTTTTTTTGGTTTTTTTTTTTATATTTTATTTCTCACTTCCTGCCTTGAACTTCACACAGCTCCTGGCTCGGGCTGCAGAGCCACTGCTCAGGGTGTGGGCGTCCCCAGCCCCGGGCACAGACCCTCACTGAACCCCTCGCCATCATCACTCTCACCATGCCTTGAGGCACACATCAATCCCGTGGGGAACGGGAAGAGCACTCAGGGGGAACACGTCCTTTTCTCCATCTCACTTGGCTTCTTCCCATCTTTCTCCACTCCATCTCCCGGCAGCTCGAGGTCCATTTTCATCAGGCAGTGACAGTCACCAGGAGATGCAGTCCCAGCACTGATGGGCACCAGGCACAGCCACCCTGTGCCTCACCCGCTGCGGGCCCCCCCACCCTCTGTCACAGGTGACAGCACCCACATCCGCACAGCCACCACAGCACTGCTCCCCCACCTGGGGCACACACACTGCCACCCTGGGAAAGGCAGCTGTGGGGTAGGAGAGCTCCACAAAGTCCCAGCACACAGCAGGGAACCATTTCTGCACCATCAAGGAGGCTCTAGTGACTCCCAGGAGCTGGGAGAGCCCTTGGAAGGTGCTGGCACCGTCAGCCATGCCCTCCCTCAGCTGGCACAGGGCCCTAGGAGCACTCTCCCATGCAAAACCCCAACTGCTGGGTTTGTTCCTCCACACCATCACTTTGGGAGGTCACCTGAGGGCAGCCAACACGGGCACAGCTGGCAGCCAAGGGGAAAGCGGGCAGGGGCCAGTGGCCACAAGCGCTTTCAACAAGCCAAAATCTGCTCCGTCTAAGGGATGGCAACACTCTCCATCAAAAGCAGCGGGGAACAAACATGCACCCCAACAGCATCTCGCTCTGACGTCAGTGAGAACCTCCGGCAGGTCTGCAACGTCAGCCAGGACGCTTCCACCAGCCCGAGAACCCTCGGGATGCCGACCCCTGGGCAGCTCAGCACCTCCACTGGGATCCCACCACCGTGCTCAAGGTGCTGCTCCAGCTGCACATTTCCAGGGAGAGTGGGAATGGGGACACACACACACACAGAGACACACACACGCACACACACACACACAGGAATTTAAATGGAATTTCACAGCTGCAGCAAAAGGGCACAGGAGGGGCTCGGGGCTATCTATCCGAGATGCACCATGTCCCCGGCTCGGCATTTCGGCAGCGCCGGCCGGGAGCACCGCGGCCACCGCACCCGCGGG
>JAHLSL010000037.1:856873-867870 GCA_025920805.1 Petroica traversi
CAGGGTGACAGGAGCTCTGGCCAGGGAGCAGAGGGGAGGGACGAAATGGCAGCGGTCCCGCTGGCCTTGGCTGTGCTCAGCGGTGCGTCTGGGGCTGAACGTGCTCCAAGGAGGAGCCGAGGTCAGGGAGGGGGATGAGTGCAGGAAACGTATTAAGTGAGGAAAATTGGCTGCAGCCAGCAGCGCTGCCTGATGTTTGCCTGGGATTTTCCTCTCCACCAGGTATCCGGTGTAAGCCCTCGCTGCTGGGTGGTGGCAGCTGGTTATTCACGAGCATCTTGGATGTGCCACCGGCCACCAGCACCTGCTGTGCACCAAGAGGGGGTGGCACCCAGGACCCCCCCCGTGCTCGTGTCCCCAGTGCTGACACCCAGCCTTGGCCAAGGCGACGAGTGCAGATATTTTAAGAGGAAGATTCTGTGCTCTCGCAGCTTGACTGCTAATTTATAATCCTGTTTTCCTATTAAAATAAAAGCCTCTCTCTTATTCCCGAACGTGAGAGCCAAAGCGGAGCTCTGAGGAAGTGCCCTGTTTGCAGAACACACTGAAACACACAAAGGAAACGAGGCAAAACCAGCGTTTTGCACGTTTTTTTGAGCCTCGTTTTAGCTGGGACTTGGAACAGCAGAAGGGAAATCTTTTCCAGCAGGATGTGCACAGCGGGGGTGTGCGTGGAGCTGCTGGTGTCCCTTTGGAGCGGGGCCACCTGCCTGCCGAGGAACAGCAACCGCTGCGGGTCCCTGCGTGTCCCCGAGGGGTGGCGGGTCCCTTGGGGATGGCAGGGATGAGAGACGGAGCTGCACGTCCCCCGTGGGGCCGGCCAGGCGGGGATGGCAGCCGATGGCAGGAAATACCTGCTGCTCCGCCGCTTCCCGGCCAAAGCGAACAAGAGGGAGAGTGTTTGGAGGGCGGCTGCGGCCGCGTGTGGCAGGAGGGGCCTCCGAGGGACACACAGGCCATTGTTCCTCGAGGATGTGGGGCGGAAATTTGGATGGACCCGTTGCGTGCCACGCTCCCAGCACTGCCGGGGCTGATCCCACACCGAGTGGGACCCAGGATCTGCTGAAGTGGATCGGGGTGGGAATTCACTAAACACCGTGTCTGGTGGAGGGGTCACTGATACGGGTGGTGGGACTGCCCCAGTGGAACAACCCCCTCGGGAGGGCTCTCCTGGTCCTTGCAGCTGGAGCATGGCACATGCCCAGGGACTTCCAGCCTTTCCAGAGCTCGTACTGGTATTTGTTGTGGCCCTGCAGCAGCTCTGCTCTCTGCCTGTTCCACCCGCACCCCACCAGCCTTGCAGCAACCTGGAAAGACATTTAATACAGGCTGGGCTTGATCTGCACTTTGACATTCCTTCAAGAGTTCCCTGGTGTTTTCCTGTCGCTTGCACAGCGCCTTTCCCCACCAACGCTCCCTCGCTGCTGTAAAAAGGAAGAAAAAGGCTTGCAGAGTGTGCCCAGCCGTGCAAAACCCTAATTACCCACCAACACATCCTGGCAAACGGGCTTCCCTTGGAGCAGCGTTGCTGGCAGCAGGGATGGGGTGCTGGATCTCCCCGGAGTGGCTGATGATGCTGGTCCCCCCTTTGCCCTTGCAGAGAGAGCAGAGGGGTTTTTCTGGCTGCTCCCACCCAGCTCTGCTCTCCTTCCCCCAGCACCCATCTCTGCACCGGCTCCCAGATCTGAAGAGGGTTTTAAGGAGAGAAGAGAAAAGAGAATGTGCTGCTCTCCTCCCGTGCTTTGCCTTTCTCAGGAACTGGCCAGATTGTTTCCATTAGGAAAAGCTGAGGATCCAAGTATTTGTCAATGACCAGGAGAAGATTTGCTGATGGAAGCTGCCGTTCCCTAGAATAATGTTGAGCGAGGTGCTTGGCGTGGACCCATCCTTTTATGGTAAAATTAGGGCTAAACGCTGTGGGCATTTGCATTTGAAGTTGATTGATACGTGGCATTAGTGCACGCGTAGATAATTTTGTATTTTGAGATCGCTGAGCAAGGAATAATTTTTATTTTGGGTCAAAGATAAGGGCATTGCGCTGAGATGAAATACGAAGGGGTGCTGATCTGTGTCACGGACACTGCGTTTCTCTTGGCTGGGTAAGGGGATGGCAGACCTGCATTACCCATTCCTGCCCTTGCTTTTAAGTGCTTTGGGTCTGTGCCCGATGCAAGGAGCAATCCCCTGCTGTCACTTAATGCCAGGACATAGTTCCAACTCTATGAGCTTTGGAGTTTCCCATTATTAAAAAAAGAAAAAAAAAAGAAGAAGAAGAAGAAACCCCTGTTTTATTTTATTTACTTATTTTAGTACCTGAAGGCTGTGCCACTGAGAAACATTAATTGAATAGAGCAGTGTGGCTTGATCATTACGGGAAAGGTGTGGGGAGAGCGTTGCCAAGCTGGCAGTGCCTTCCAAACCCCCCTCTGGCGCCTGGACTGATGCTGTCAGCAGCACCTCGGCCCTCCCAGCTGCTCAGTACCAGTCCCTGCCCTTGCATTTGCTCTTGCAGCACATCCCGGGCCAGGTGGCACGGCTGATGTCACACCAGGACGGGCAGCTGTTCCCTTGGCAGAAAGGACAAGGGTTCAGCCCTCTTGGGGACTCAGGAGTGGAGGAGATGGGGTTCCCTTTGGGTTCCAAATCCACAAGGGCCAAAAAGGGTGGTGGCTGCTTTGCTAAATGCATCAGCACAGGGCAACTCCAGACATGAGAGGTCATCTCCCCCTCCCTCCCCCCCTCCCTCTCTCTATCCATTCATGGGATCATTGAATCCTAGAACAGTTTGGGTTGGACGGGACCTTAAAGCCCATCCAATTCCACCCCCCTCCCAGAGGCAGGGACACCTTCCAGTACCCCAGGGTGCTCCAAGCCCCATCTAACCTGGCCTTGGACACTTCCAGGGATGGGCCAGCCACAGCTTCTCTGGCAACCCCTCACCAGCCTCACAGGGAAGAATTCCTTCCCAATATCCCATCTAACCCTGCCCTCTAGCAGTGGGAAGCCATTCCCCCTTGTCCTGTCACTCTATTCCCTTGTCCAAAGTCCCTCTCCAGTCCGTCCATCCATCCATCCATCCATCCATCCATCCATCCATCCATCCATCCATCCATCCATCCATCCATCCACCCATCCATCCATCCATCCATCCATCCATCCATCCATCCATCCACCCATCCATCCATCCCATCTGTGCCTCCTTTGCTCCCTTTAGCCCATGAACCACATTGCTCCTGCCTCCTGCCCCTGCCAGGAGTCCGTGTGCTCCTGCTGGGAGACGGGGATGGATAAAGGGAGCAAAGGAGGCAGGAGCAATGTGGTTCATGGGCTAAAGGGAGCTTAAGGAGAGGGACCTGCAGACATTCATTAGGCAGTCAGTGAGATCCTCAGGTGCTGATAACTCAGCAGAAGCTCCGGGCCATTTGCATGCAGGAGATGTCCCAGAGATAAGAAATGATCCCCCCTGGTGTCCCTCCTTGCCCCTTTGGTCAGGTCCCAGGGCTACCACAGCTGGCAGAGCAGGGTGAAAATCCCCTCCTCCTGCACCAAAGCAGGTGGAGGGAGATAAAAAGGAAAGGGAAGGAAGAGGGAGCAGAGCTGAGGAGCAAAATCAGCTGCACTACAAAACGCCCCGAGCAGTCACTTTTGCTTGAGGCCATCCCTGCTGTGTGGCCGAGTGGCTTTTTCCAGGCCTGGCAGGAGAAGCCCGGAGGGGTGGGAAGGGGGACGGGGGTGAGGGAAGGAGGAAGACGGCCCCAGTTGGAGCTTCAATAGGTTTCAGAGGCATTTTGGGGATGAAAGCTGCCCTGGGGCCCCTCCCAGCGAGCAGCATTGCTGTGGGTACGCTGCGAGCATCGCGTTTGGCTGGCTGGCAGCTTCCTTGGTGTGCTGAAAATGGTAATAAAAAAAAAGAGAAAAAAGGGGGGGGAAAAAGGAAAAATAATAATAAAAAAAGCAAAACCTACAACAACAAAAAACATAGCACCAGCCCCCCCCCTCCCCCCCCCCGTCTCCACCACCCAACAACAACCAAGAAAGGCAAAATCTTTCACAAGCCCGGAAGATGTCACCATAGAAACAGAAATCAGACCCACTCCACGGATCCTGCCGCCTGGGAAGGTGATAAAATGTTTTCTATCGATTGCTGTCGGGAAAGTCACTGCTGATAAGCCATCCGAGGAGAAATGGAGCGGGGACGCGGGGACTTGGGAGCTCTTCAAATGAGGCTCCAGATGGTCCCTCGGCTGCCCCTGTGCAGCAGTCGGGGACCGAGGGTCCCAGGGCTGGCCGGGGGAGGCTGCTGTGCCCCGGGCTGGTGCCAGCGTGTGTGCCCAGAGAGGTGTGAGTGTGCCATGCCCTTGGCGTGGCCGTGTGTGCGTGCCCTGGCTGCTGCAAGCACCGGGTGGAAGGCTCAGTGTCTCATTTCCCTCTCGCTTCTGCAGCACAGCAGCTGCTCCTGGCTTTGAGCTGAAAGGGAGGAGGTTTAGATTGGATATTAACAAGGATTGCTTTCCCTGTGAGGGTGGTGAGGTTCTGGCACAGATGCACAGAGAAGCTGTGGATGCCACATCCCTGGAAGTGTTCAGAGCCAGGCTGGATGAGGCTGGGAGCAACCTGGGATAGTGGAAGGTGTCCCTGCCCAGGGGGTGGAACGAGATGAGATTTAGGGTCCCTTCCAACTCAAAGAATTCTATGAAAAGCACACCCTGTCAGGACAGATGAACCTTCCCCTGACTCCCGATGTGGCATCACCTCCTCTTGCGGGGTTTCACTGTGACAATCGCCGCGGTGCTTTGGGGCATTCTGCCCTCCCAGAACCCGCATTCCCAGTCCCCATTTGCTCTGCAGCTGGGAGCATCCCCGTGGCTGCGGCGCCGGCTGGGAGGTGTGGGATCTTCCCGGCGGCTCTTCCCAGGGCTCCGCGCAGCGCCGGGGCCCGGCTCGAGCGCCCTTTGAAGAGATGGAAAATCCTATTATCTGCTCATTCTTCTCGCAGTGTGAAGCCTCGGAGCATTCAGCAGCAGTCGAGTGTGGTCTGCTGCCTGCAGCCCGGCGCTGCCTGCGCTCCCACCCACGCGGGAAGCTCTGGGTCACCAGGGACGGGCATCGCATTCCCAACCCCTGATCCATGCGTTTCCCATCCCCTGAGCCATGCACCTCCCCACCCCTGAGCCGTGCCGGAGCTTGGGGACACAGCTGTCCCCACAATACCCCGTGCACCTTCCAGCAGTGGGGTGCAGGGCAGCAGTGTGGGGGGCTGTGAGCTGATCCCCTGCTCCGTGGGGAGCCGAGGTTGCTGCTCCAGCCTGCAAATCCTCACGTCATTAAGGCCGGGAAGGTGTAACCCATCTCACATCCTCCATCCCCGAGGCAGCTTTGCTGCCAGTAATTGGCAGCAATAAAAGAGGCGGTTAATCCAGGGCAGCGTGGGATGCAGGCAGAGGGATGTCTGCGGTGAAAGGCACCCTGGCAAGGAGGAGCTGAGGAAGAATACGCTCCTGGGCACAATTTGCAGCCCTGGAGAGCTGGTTGGATGCCACGGGGAGCATTTGCTGGGGATTTTGTTAATGATGTAGGAGCAGCCTTCCCAGCTTGGCCTGTGCTAAAGCCCTGGCTCGCACAAGCTGAGGCTCTTTGGCTTGAACTTAGACCAGCTGCTTTCCACTGGCTGGTGGATTTTTTGTCTTGTTTCTGGGTGGTTCCATGCGGGAGATGAACAAAGGAGCAGTTAGCGGGTGATTTCACCTTAGGGGGGTTTTTTGGAGGAGAAGGGAAGGGTTAAACCGTGCCTTGTTACTGAGTTATTTTAGGATGGTAGCGCTGAAGGGACTGCGAGAGGATTTGTCTGCACATGGGAAGATGGAATTTAATCAATATTGACAAGAGCCATTCACCAAAACAGGCTCATTCGCTAATGAAAGCCAGACCTGGTGTGTCCCTGGGGAAGGACAGCTTTGGGAAAGAGGGGAAGAAGGCACTGGGAAAGACACAGCTCCCACTCCCATGCTCATGGTTCTTATGAAACCAGGCTGCATTTGGGATTGATTTTCCCAGCTCAGAAAGGCTTTGGCTCGTTTGCCTTGTAGCTGCAGGACGCCCAGGACCAGCCCCTGTGGCTGCAAAGCCACGTTCCCATCCCTGCCCAAGGATCTGGGCCCATGTCACCCTCGCAGCACCAGCGTCCCAGAGCTGGGCGAGGCTGGGATGGGTGTGGTGGCAGCAGAGCCAGTCCCACACAGACGGCTTGGGATGCAATGGGGCAGGATGAGGGCACAAGGTTTTGCCCCCCAGTTCATATCACTGAGCCCTTCCAGCCAGCAAGCAAAGTCTCCTTCCATGAGGGGAGGTGATTCTGCTGGGTTTTTGGCACCTGTTTAACTCAAACACCCACCGAGGCAGCGGGAGAAGACTGCTTTTGTCAGAGTCTTGTGCTTTCCCCTCTATCCTTGCACTTAAAAGCAGGAAGTAGCCAAGACACCTCTGTGACCAGCCCCTCCCAGCAATGTACCGCACGGAGAAGAAACCTAATTTCTGTGGTTGGCAGCTGATATTTCCCGTCACTGCCAGCTCTGTATCCTGGAGCCGGGCTGAGCTCGTTATCCCACAGCGGACAAAAAGTCCTGCCATTTCCCCCCCCCCCCCGTGCATCCCCAGATTCCTGGAAAGCCATGGAAGACAGTGATCCAGGCGTCATCCTGCTCCATCACAGCATCCGTGTGGAGCAGCCACCGGTCTCTGCTGTGTGGAGGACTCGATTTAATTTGCTGGGCACTTTTTTTTCCCCTCTAAAAGGCAGCACCGTATCCCCCAGCCTTCTGGTGCAGCCGCGGGGCTGCTCCCGGAGCGTGGGGGCTGAGCGGGATGCAATTGGAAAAAAGGAAGATTTTGATCCCCCGCCAAGCCCGCACAATCCCATCCAAGTTCACACTGGCAGATAATGAGCTTTAATGAGCAGGCCACACTAATTGGTAAGTGATCCCAGAACCGTCTGTGGCAGAGGCGAGGGAAGAGCAGTGGCAGCTCGGGGTGAGGAGGGGGCCAGGGCTGAGCAGTCCCTGGTGCTCTGGAGGGCAGGGGCTGCCAGGGATGGGGCTACGGGCAGGGAGGGGCTGCTTGCCCCCACGGGGGGCTGCAAGCAGGGCTGTGAAAGTGATTGCAGGATCTGCTCCTGGTGCCCCTCTGTGCCCTGGCTACAGCAGCAGCAGCGTGGCCAGCAGGTCAAGGGAAGGGATTTTCCCCCTTTCAGGTGAGACCCTGCCTGCAGAGCTGCCTCCAGTCTGGGGCCTCCAGCATCAGAAGGATGTGGAGCTGCTGGAGCAAGTCCAGAGGAGGCCAAGGGCTGGAGAATCTCTGCTTTGGAGACAGGATGAGAGAGCTGGGGATGTTCAGCCTGAAGAAGAGAAGGCTCCAGAGAGACCTCAGAGCCCCTTCCAGGGCCTGAAGGGGCTCCAGGAGAGCTGGAGAGGGACTTTGGACAAGGGCCTGGAGTGACAGGACAAGGGGGAATGGCTTCAAACTGCCAGAGGGCAGGGTTGGATGGGATATTGGGAAGAAATTCTTCCCTGTGAGGTGCTGAGGTCCTGGCACAGAGAAGCTTTTGCTCTGTGGGGTGGTGAGTGGCCAGGGGCCAGCTGGCACCTGCAGCCCTTGGACCCTGAGCGGGGCAGGGTGAGCCTGGGTGGGCAGTGAGCGGATGGTGCTAATCAGAGACATTCCTAAGGCAGTCCTAATCGGAGATCATTGTAAATTCCCTTCTCAAATGGAGTGGAAAAATGCTATTAAGCGAATATAACATCACCGGGAAGGACACGCTGCCGCCGCCGTCTCCAGGGAATCAGGCTGGAATGGGGGGAAGGAGCAGGAGATGACAGCAGCCACAATGCTTGGGGTGGTGGGAGCTGCTCAGCACCACCAGCCCTGCTTGGCTGAGCCCTGCCTCAGTTTCCCCAGATGGCCAAGGGGCCTTGAGCTCTGCTGCAGCAGTCAGGGGCCCCAGGAGCTGTTTGAAGGGCTTGGTTCTCATTGAACCACTGTAAAGTCAGGGGAAACTGAGGCAGAGGAGAGTTTGCCAGGATCCTGCATCCTCTGGGAGCCTTGGTGCCACATTCTCTAGGAAAAAGGTGTCTTTGTCATATTGGTTAAACAGTAAAAGAGGACGGAAGGAGGAGGACAGCTGGAGCAGAAGGCTCCAGGGAGACCTTAGAACACAGGTTGCCTACAGAAACTGCAGCTGCCCCATCCTTGGAAGTTTCCTAGGCCAGGTTGGACAACCTGGGATAGTGGAAGAGGGGTGGAACTGGGTGGACTTGAAGGTCCCTTCCAGCCCAAACCATTCTGTGATTCCGTGTTGGACATTGTGATGAGGCTGATTTGGGCAGTGCCTGGGCAGGGGTGAGGACCTTCATCAGCTGTCTGGGGGTGCAGGGCTGGTGGGGGTGACCTCTGCCAGCACCCCAAGGGAGCCAACAGGGCATGGATGAGCAGAGCCCCATCAGCCCCACGAGCAGTTATCAGCAGAGCCATCGTTAGATGGGACCACCCGCACCCAGGGATGCTCAGGAACCCCGGGGACCGAGCAGGAGCCTGGGGACCTTCCAAGGAGCATGGGAGTGGCCTGTTCCCAAGCGCCGCGCTCTGCCAGCTCCCTGCAGCAGCCGTGCTCCCTTCCAACACTAAGTGGCAGCCTCTGCCCGGCTTTGGGGCAGCCCCTGGCAGCGCCCGGGCAGCGGAGTCTGGGCAGCAGCATCCTCAGAGTGGCTGCAGCATCCTCGGAGGGGGGTTCAGCACCCTCAGGGGGGCTTCAGCATCCTCAGGGAGGGGCTACAGCATCCTCTGGCTCCCAGGACTCCCAACTTGAGACCTGCCTGGTACAAATCGCACTGAAGGTCCTGCCAGGACCCTCATCCTCACCCCCGGGTGCCAGGCTGAGCCCTGCGCAGGGTCAGATCGGGTCAGTGCCGCCTGCTAGGAGGGAGATAAGGCGCGGGGTTGGCAGCTGTTGGTACCATCTGCTGAATTAGAATCACAATCCACTAAACAAACACTGTCTTGGGATAAAAACGTGCTGCTTAAGGCAAGGAGGTATTTCTGCTGCAGGTATTGCCATGACCCACCGTGGGGATTTGCGGTGCTATCAAGAAGCACAGGGATAGAAATGAGTCCTGGGAGCTGAATCCTGCTTGTGCGCTTGGTGGTGAGTCCGTGATTAGGGAAGCACGTTGGGACTTGAGCTGGATAAAGTGCTGACACCTCGGGGAAAGGCTGCTCTGGATTTTCTGCAGCGCAGGATAGGGGGAAAAGTAAAATAAAAATAGGTCAAATGACCATCATGGGTGTTTTGGTGGAAGGCAGCAGCTCAGCCCAGCGTGGGAGATCAAAGAGACTGGCAGCACGACACAGGGCAGCTCCTGCTCCCTCCCAGGCATTGTCCTTGGCACGGTGACAAAATTAACCTTGGGAATCGCACCCAGTTTGCCAAGATATCCCTGCGTAGAGCAGGAGTGCTCGCTCCCACACTGAGCTGGTCCCACAGCCTGCCCTGCACCATCAGGGCACAAAATGCTGTGTGTGAGGTCAGGATCTCCCCAGCCCCAACACACCTCAGCACATGCAGGCAGTACAGTCCCGCATGGACTCGATAAAATAGAATTCTACACTGGCTTGGGCTGGAAAGGACCTTTAAAAGGTCGCATAGCCCAACCCCCTGCAATGAGCAGCGACATCTCTAAGCAGATAAGGTTGCCCAGAGGCCCGTCCAACCTGGCCACGAATGTTTCCAAGGATGGGGCACCCACAGATTCTCTGGGCAACCTCTGCCAGCGTTCTACCACCCTCCCTGTAGAAATATCTCCCTTATCTCTAATCTAACTCGGCCTTTTCTCACTGAGACACAGCAGGCTGTATTTTACGTGCTCCTCAACAGGGGTACGTGCAACCCTCAAGGCTGCAGGTGCTTTTTTCCCCCGGGCTGGGGACAGGTAGAGCTGATGCTCAGCCAAGGACGCGGTGGCTCCTGGCAGCACTGGGGTCCCATCCAGCCGCGCTCCCCAGCGCTGGCGCGGCCGCTCCGCAGCTGCGGATCCCGATAAAGCCGTCCCGGCTCGGCGGCCGCCAGCTCACGTGTGAGCCCCTCGGTGCCGCTGCTTTGTCACAGCCCAGCGCTCATGCCGCGTTTGTCACAGCTGAGTCGGCTGGCAAAGCGTTCCGCCGCACATTTGTCCCTTCCAATTCCGGAGTAGCAGCCGCTCGGAACCACCCGCCCGATGCGAGCGGCCCCGGGCTGAGCACAGGCCGTCCTGCACCGTCCTTCTCCTCTCAGACAAACAACAGACGCTTTAAAACACCCCAAAATCCTGGAGGAACCCAGTCTCCAGCAGGCCTGGGAGGTCTTCAAGGAGTGTTCTTCTCCCTGGAGTCAAGTGATGGGATGTGTGGGAATGAAACTTAAAATCATTAAGGTTGGGGAAGACCCCCGAGATCATCAAGTCCAACCTCTGAATGGTGCAAAGTTGTGTTGGGGGTGTTAGACTGGATATCTGAAATTCTTACTTTCTGGAGAGAGTGGTCAAACCCTGGAAAAGGCTTCCTTCAATGTCCCAAGCCTGTCAGTGATCAAGCAGCGTTTGGAAAATGCCTTTAATAATACGCTTTAGCTTTTAGTCAGCCCTGAAGAGGTCAAGCAGTGGGACGAGAGGATCACTGTAGGTCCTTTCCAGCTGATATAGTTCATTCTATTCTATTCCATTCTATTCTATTCCATTCTATTCTATTCTATTCTATTCTATTCTATTCTATTCTATTCTGTTCTGTTCTGTTCTGTTCTGTTCCGTTCCGTTCCGTTCCGTTCCGTTCCGTTCCGTTCCATTCCATTCTATTCTATTCTATTCTATTCTATTCTATTCTATTCTATTCTATTCTATTCTATTCTATTCTATTCTATTCTATTCTATTCTATCCTATCCTATCCTATCCTATCCTATCCTATCCTATCCTATCCT
>JAHLSL010000037.1:867880-878071 GCA_025920805.1 Petroica traversi
CTATCCTATCCTATCCTATCCTATCCTATCCTATCCTATCCTATCCTATCCTATTCTATTCTATTCTGAAACTCATTCCCACATCCACCTTGAAATCCCTTTGGGCTCACACACCTCACCCCCATTCCCAGTCTCAGGCTGCTGAGTTATTTCCACGGCCGCCAGATGATTTGTGGCCTCCTGCCACTGCTCAGAGGACAGGGACACTCAGATGAACCCTGCAGCCTCTCCCTCTGCACCTCCCTGGTGTAAATCAGCCCAGTACTGGGTGATTTATGCTGGCAGAAGGATGCTCTGAAGCTCGGCCGTGATTTAGAAATCCCATTAGGACCTGGCCACTTCTGCAGGAGAGGTGCAGGAGGTCAGTTTGCCTTCTCCCCCTGGAGAGAGGGATGCAGTGGTGAGCAGTGATGGCACTGGCAGCTGGCTGTGCTGTTTTTCTGTGGCTGATTCTAGCAGGATCAGTGCTCTGAGAGCACAGCTTCATCCCAGGAAGGTGAAACCTCCTCTGTGATTTACAGCAGGCAGGAAAAGCCAGTCCCATCTGCTACCCCAGGCACCTACTCTCTCTTTTTTTTTATTAAAGCTAATGTGAGAAACAACAGGGGCTGCAGGAAAAGTGACTTCCATGGGCATGGTTCTTGGGGAGGGAAGAGCTGTGAGGCAACAGGAGCTGAATTCACCTCCATGGGAGCCCTGGAGAAGATGAGCATTATTTTACAAAAGGGAGAGTGAGGCAGACAAGCCAAAAATGTCACCTAGAAAAGAAAGGGATCTCTCAGTACTCTCATCCTCCTTTCCTGATCCTTCCTCTGGTCTCTGCACACACTCAGGGCATTTTGCCCTACATCATGTTCTGCAGCTGGTGCTTGGCCACACAAATCACCCCTCGGCCAGGCTAAGAAATGACTAAACAACTGCAAAGGCACTTTGCAGCATCATTTTTTTTTCACCAGCTTCAGCAGCAGACTGGCTTTTACAGCACAGCTCTCCCTTCCGTCACTTTATCCAGCCTCCATAATGTACCACCCCCTCAAGTAAAAAAGAGGAAAGCAGTTTAAAACCAGGCCATTGCAGAGAAACAGCTCCCACATGGAAAATGGCTCCTCGAGGGGTGCTGCAGCCTCCCCTGCTGCCATGGAAAGGCCAATTAGAGCTGGAAAAAGCTCTCAGGGGAGTGCTCAGGTGGGAGGTTTTGCTGCTCTTTTGAGGTGAAGCCCGGAGCAGCCAATGCTCAGCTTGGTGTGAGGGTCTGCAGGTCCCACCAGTGGGAGAGGATTGCTGAAGACAGGGAAAACCTTTCTGGAAAATGCCTCTCCCATATTTTCTGGGCACCCAAAGGCTGGTTTATGCACTCATGGCACCATTGCTGCCAGGAGCAGGGCATCTTCCACACCTTCCCTTGCTGCTTGGCATCACCAGGATGCCCCATCCTTATTCCTGGAGTGGGGCCACCCACAGATCCCCCAGTTCCCACCACACTCATCTCACAGGGCTCTTCCAGTGCTCTCTTCCTGGGGAATTTTTTAACATTTCCGTTCCTTTTTGCAGCTTGTTGTAACAAATGTCCCGAGATTGGGTTTTAGTGCTTAAATATGTTATGTGTGCTGGTGTTTTTGTGGCAGCCCTTGGAGGGGATTTTTTGGGTTATCCATCCTCCCTTTTCCCTCCCCTCTGCTGACAGCAGGATCAGACCAAGCCACCAGCTCCTCTCCCCAGTGTCCCCCAAACTCAGCACTGTAATTTTCTGTGTTTAGGGAGTGAGAGGGGAGCTTGGGGGGGGAGAGGAACTGTGAACTCTGGGGAGGACCCAGGGCATCCCAGGGACGTCCCCAGCCCCACAGCAGGGTTTGACCGTCACAGATTAAATCCTCCCCCTTTTTCCACCTCTCTCACCCTTCCCTTTCTCCTCCAGGAAAACACAACTTCTCACACAGAGCTTGGGCCAGAGAAATGCCACACCAGCAGCCACAGCCTTGGAGAGCTGGGGACACCCTGTCCCTCCGAGGGAACTCTCTAAAAAGTCAAGGCCAGGCTGGCACTGTGTCTAGCACACTCAGAGGAGGCTGGATTTACTTCTGGCCATAATAATCACGTAATGCCACAGCCTTGTGGTGTGCCCTTGGTCACATCCCTGGTTCCTGGTGTTCCCCAGCACTGGTGATGCTGTTGGAGACCGTGGGTGAAAGCAGGAGCATGATGGAGGGATGGAGCAGGAGGCTGCTGGCCACACACTGTGCTCCTGGCAAGGCTGGGAGCTGCAGACACGGCTTCTCCCTCACGGTCTCCAGGATTAGCTTAATAGCACGGGGAAATAACAGGATGAAAAATTCGCTCCCCTCCAAGCACTAAAAGCCAAGTTTCAAGGTTAATTGTCTGCCCTGTAGGAATAGCTTTTACACACTGCAAGGGGCTTAATTAGTGTCATTTTAGCCAAGCAGAGAGAGCGTGCCCTGGACCCATACTGCATGCCCCCAAGCCTATTTTCCTCTCCACGAGAGCTGATGGATTGCAGGCAGCTTCCCTGTACCAGTTCTCAGCAGGGACAGGTTTGGGGCCGATCACGGAACCCCAAGATGTTCCTCGACAGCTTCTGCAGCCCTGAGCCCCATCCCTGCACCCACTGCACTCTTGGTCCTGCACTGAAGTGCTGCAAAGTGGCTGGACCCTGTCTCTGTCCCCTCAGGTGCCCCTGTCCCTACTGGCTACGGGAGCATCCATAGTCACTGAGCACCCACTTGGGAGAACAGGCTGCCCAGGCCTGGCTTTAGGGAGAGCACAAGGGGATGGAAGGAATTTCCCTCCCCAGTTAGGGCTGTCCTGTGTGTCCCTACCAGCTTTGGGACATGGTCACTCTCCACGGAGCCAAGATTTGTTTTCAGCCCAACACTGATCCCAGAGTGAAGCCAGAAAGGGTCCAGCACCAAGGCACCAGGAGAGGCAGCTGAATACCAGGGTCAGTGCCAGCAGCAGGGTCTCTGCTGCTACAGGGACAGCCCATGTGCAGAGTGACTCAGGACTTTCCCAGCCCAGGGCAGCTGCTTTCCACTGGAGCATTCCTGGCAGCGGGGAGGGAGCCCCATGCAGGGTCCCCCTGCCCTGGCTTGGAGCCACTGGCCGCCCCCGAGAGTGGTTTCCCATCACCCAGAGTCCATCCTCTCTGGGCTGCAGCTCCAGATCCCTCAGGGACAGCCATGACCTCCCCTGCAATCCAGGCCAGGAGGCTGCCCTGGATGCCTGCCCGGCTGGGCTGGAGCAGACCTTGGAGAGGAGCAGCCCGCTGGGATTTGAAGTTCTGCCCACATTGTAGAATTCGTGGCAGCCCCCACTAAACCTATCTGCTGGTAAAGCCTCCTCATTCCTGCTCCAGCCACACTTCAGTTGGACTGTTCTCCCTCCCACATCCCACATCCTGCTGTGGGGCTGTGGCTGGTGGGTGCTGGGCCCACCCCACGCTCCCAGGTTCACTCCAGCCTCTCCCCCTTCCTTCCCTGACCTTTGGATTCAATTTCTCCCTGTTAGCCAATGTCCAAGCAGGCTCCCCGGGGCTCTCCACCAGCAGAAAAAAAAAACCACAGCAGAAAACATCCATCCCAATGGACAGGGCTGGCAGGGAGCCCCCACACCCCTGCCTGTGCACTGACCCACATCCCAGCCAATTCTCTTTTTTATGGGAATCTGCAAAAATACCCCAGTTCTTGGCAAGTGGTGACTCTACAGAGGGGCACCCTGGCAAAGGAAATGTCTGGATTTTGGTGCTTCCAGGTGGGTGTGGGGAGATGCATGAAGGAGGGAATGGGGACAGCATCTTTCTTTAGCACTAAAGGGATTAAACATCTTAAACCTG
Source organism: Petroica traversi (assembly GCA_025920805.1). Taxonomy (NCBI): domain Eukaryota; kingdom Metazoa; phylum Chordata; class Aves; order Passeriformes; family Petroicidae; genus Petroica; species Petroica traversi. Next base: position 871,728 of record JAHLSL010000037.1, read on the forward strand.
AAACAAGGTAAACTAGTCTGCTTTGGCTTATGTGGGGAAACCCCAGAATGTCTGCTTCGTGCCATTTTATACACTCAGAGATCAGTTTGGGCTGAAAGGGGGAAGGAAGAGCAAAAAAAAGTTGGCTCCAGCAGTTTCTTTTTGTTGAGATGAGTCAAATCATCACCCAGTAATGGCACCCAGCTCCCAGTCTGCCTAGGGGAGGATCATGGCAGAAATCCTGGTTACTCAGTTTGGGGGGGGCCAATGGGCCAAGGCACTCACAGCTCACACTTCCCTCCTGCTGCTACAGCTCCAGGCTCACGGTGGTGAGGAGTGAGGTATTTTTAATTCCTTTAAGGGAATTAAGCTCATCTGTGCCTGACTACTCACACGGCCTCCACTTTCATTAATTTCTGCGCTGCTTGCCTGGATTCCTCTGGCTCTGGCAGGGCTTTGGCATCACAGGGAGACCAATTTCCTGCAGATTTGACAGAGTGGGTTGCTGGAGAGCAGCAGGAGATCCCATTTGCCCCATCCCCACAGTGGGGAGTACTTTGGGTCACCCAGCACATCAGTGCCATAGGGACATTCTGCCTTGCCCATCATGTGCTGCTGGACAGCAGCGTGCTGGCAGCTGGAGAGCCTCTGCCCTCCTGAGGTCCCCAACCTTCTTTCCAGGGTCCCCAACCTTCTTCCTGGGGTCCCTGACCTTCTTCTCAGGGTCCCTGACTGTCTTCCCATCTTCCTTTAGAAACGCTTCTGTGATGCAGCTCGTAAACAGGGGGGAAAGAAGAGATAAGATAAAAATAACAGCAGCAGGAGTGGGTTTGAAGTAAATAGCAGGAAAACATCAAAGAGGAGGGGGAGTGATGCTCTGAGAAGGTATTTATAGCTGGCTCTGTGGTTCCTCAGGATAGACCTGTGTGTCCTCACAGAGAGTCTTCCCTGGCCCCCACAAGCACACGTTTGTGTCCCTGCCCTTCCCCAGGAGTCTTCCACGTGGATTCAGCCTGGAGGCAGAGCACATCCCCCAGCTTTTAGAGACCACTCAGGGAAAGGCTGATGCCCTGAAAAGGCTCTGAGCGCAGCTCTCTGTGGCACTTGCTGTAGGGGCCATCACACCTGGCACGAAGCAGCCTCCACTCCCAGGCTTTTTTTCCCTGCCAAGCCCTCGATGAGAGATTTTTCTCCCACAGCCCTCCTGGGGGGTCACATTTGAGAGCAAGGATGATTGCCTGGGAAAAGCCAGGCACCAGCAGAGCAAGGTATGAGAAATGACCATGGAGGGAATGCTTGGTGCTGTGAGTCAGCCCTCTCCACACGATGGATCCATCCCATCCCTCCTCGATGCTGCACTGGGCATCTGGATGGCTCAGCTAATGGGGACACCCTTATTAGATGTGTCTGGAGCAATGCACATTATCCCTGGGCTGCTGATGGGCAGGGAATTTTTTTGGAGGCTGGTTCACCCTTTTGCACCTTATGGGCACTGGGGGTGCACAGGGTGGTTTGTAGGTGCAGAGAGGTGCAGGAAGCATTAGGGAAAGCTGTTCAGCCTCTTTGGATGGACCCAGGGGCTATGGGGGTTGTTTCCACCGCTGTCATGGGACATGCCTGTGGCCAGGGAACATGATAGCAGTGACCTTTTCAGCTGCCTTCTGCTTTGGGAAGCCTCAGCTTCTCTGAAAGCATCTGTCCCCATGAAAAGTACTTTGGAGGGATTTAGGGCTTTGGGGGAGAGCAGATTGGCAGTAAACCCTCCAGCCAGCTGTGCAGAGTCAGGACCTTTTGGAAAAGGGAGATCTGGGGGATTTCCACCCACCTGGAGCCTCAAAATGTCCTCCTTCTTTGCAGCCATCTCCCAGGCTGGGAAACAGCCACCGCCCCGTGCTAACTCTGCACACCCTCGCTGCTGCTCTCTAATCAGACACGGGGCTTGCAATTAAGCGACACAGAGTAACCCTGGGGACAGAACCTGCTGTTTGAGCCCAGCTCAGACGAGTTCGGGGAGGGAGAGACCTGATTTCCCACTTAGCAGACAGGTCACGATCGGTGGATTCATTGATCCCAGAAAGCAAAGCCTCCGCTTCATTAGAGACATGCTGGTGATGAAGGCAGCCTCGGGGAGCAGGGAAGCTGTGTGAATCCTGCCCTAAATGTTATCTCCACAAGGCTCAGAGCGCAGATGTCGGGAAGCTCCTCTGACAGGATGGTTTCATCCGGAGGGAGCCTGCTCCTTCCCACATGTGTGTGGCTCTGAGGGGCACCGGGGCTCCCTGGAAATGCTGAGGCTGGAAAAATGCACCTTTATGGCTCTGTGTCTGCCTCTCCCCTCGGTGCTTCTCCCCACCAAAGTGTGACCAGGGCACAATGCCCTGGCTCAAAGCAGTGCAAGCTGTGGCTGTGCCAGGGCAGAGCACCCGGGCGAGACCCAGCTTTGACACAAGGTTCACCTGGAGTCAGCATGGAATTCCCAGAGCCTGGGGAGTTTCTGAGGGGTGTTCACCCAGAAGCACAGACACAAAAAGTCCCTGGAGAGCTGGTTCAGGTGCAGGGCACAGAAGAGGCAGCCCCATTGATTGGGCTCACTGAAGCTGGGCAAGATCCTTGTGCAAAGCCCTGCTCGCTCTGCTCCTGGACCACGACCGTGGGTATACAAAATGTTCTGACTGTAACAGCCAGATCCCCCTCTGCCCTCTGCTGCATTCCCAATTTTCCCTCCCCAGGTCAGCTCTCCCAGAGGGAGGTTTCCACACTGGCTTCTGCCAACAGTTACTGGCAATAACTTCTCGGTGCCCTTCAATGCAGCTGCTCCAGGCAGCAGATGGGGATGGGGGTTGAAGCTGAGCCAGACTGGCTGCTTTGCAAGCCTAGTTCAGGATAAGCTGGGCTTATGCAAGTAGCTCCATCTACTCCCGAAGGTCCCATTCTCTCCTGTAATAACCTACTGAGATACTGGGGTAGTTACTGGGAGCAGTTTCGCTGAGGTGAGCGTTGCCCACAGGCTGCAGGGCCCTGCACCTTCCCCTTCCCTGAAATCACGACTCTGCATGGTAGCAACACCCACAGGCAAAAAGCAAGGGAAGGATTGTGAGCCTTCCACGTGGAAATTCTGAAGGTTTTCCTGGTTCTCTGCATGAGGGGCACCACGCAGGGGACGTGGCTTTTGAGGAGGTTTCTGCTCCAGGGAATCACGCTGTGCTGTTGGTTCCGGGCAGGGATGTGTCATCCTGCTCCTGCAGGTGTTGGGACTTCTTTTTTTGCCAATTCTTCCAAGAAAGCATCTCCCGTGGGCAAACCTGGCTGGCAGGACTCCCTGAGCTTTCACCAGTGACAAGCCTCCCACGCCGTGACACGTCCCCTTTGCAGGGGCAGATCCTGAGCTCCCAAGCTTTTGGCTCAAGTTTCTGGCTCATGCTGATCCATGGACGAGCTGGAAGCAAAGCATCCTCTACCCAGCTTGGCTTCCAGTTTGGGAGCATCCCAGGCTTTTGGAGAATTTAAGTACGTGGAGGTGGTGTTGGTTGTTCTCTGTATCCCTGGGTATTTAAGGGAACTCAAGGAACAGTGGGGGCATGGAAAGGAGGAAAGGAGCAGCTGTCTCTCTGGATTTACAGGGATCAGCAGCTGAGCGAATCCTCAGCATAACCAGGGTGTAAGTGGGAGCAGAGTCTGCCTCACATACCATATGCTCCCAATCCACCGCGCTCAATCAAGCCTAATAAAATTGATAGGGGAGCATTGAAAATCTCGTGATTAATTCTTTATGATCTGTAATAGGGGAGCTGTGTGCCAATTACTCGAGTAAATCATTCATCAGAAAATAAATAGAACTAACCTCCAGCACAAACACTAGAGGATTTCCACTAGGATTGCAGGTCTGGATTGCAGCACCACACCGCTGGTGACAGTGCATTATCTGATGGAGGACACAGGAGTAGCTGCAATTTTGCTGCTTCTCCCCAAGGTTTCAGCTCTGTGCTCCAGCCTTATTTGTTGTTCTTGACCACTCGTTTCAGTGCTCTGTCCTTGATCTCTATGACCCATCAGCACAGGGCCTTGCAGGTATGCAAGGGCTGAACCCACAGGGATCAGCTTTATTTCAGAGCAGGTTTGAACATGGGGACCATGACACAGGGACATGGACAAAAAGAAATGGGAAAAAAATATTATTTTTCCAGCAAGGAAACCATTTGGCCTGGAAACTTTTTCCTGGTCTTGTCAGGAGAGCTGTCCCTCCGTGCTGAAGTTATTTACCGGACTGCAGTTTCCCAATCAATGCCCCATTTCTAAGGGAAAGCCACCCAACAGCACTCCCTGCCCTAGATTTCCACATGTTGGGAATTTCCTGGGTTGTGTTTGAAATTTGAAATGCCCCTGAACAAACTGCATCTTGCCAAGCCACAGTGTCCTGCTAACACACATTCAGTATCCTTCACCATGATGCAACTCCATATTCATTGGGGGCCTCTTGGGACCGTGGTGGGATTTCAAAGGGCACTGAGGGAGTTCATGCTGAGACAGGATTTGGGAAAGCTGAGCATGATGTCTTCTTCCTGAGCTCTGTGCTCAGAAAGGAGAGCTGGATTAAAGGCATGCCATGAGAGAAGGGAAGGGATGGGGACACAAAATCCAGCCTTTGCAGAAAGCTGTCTTAGTCTCCTTCACAGCTGCAGGGAGGTGTCCAAGGTGGGATGAAGGCCAGCAGGGAGAGGCCTCACTGCCACCAATATCTTCTTTCCCTCTTACATGGAAAAACTTCCATGGACAGGGAATTTGGCAGTGGAAATGGCATGGAGGCTCAAGTGTGATTCCCTGCCCTAAACACAACTGAGCTGGTGGCAGGACACTAAATCCTGCAGCACGTGCCTTCACTGGGTCACAGGACAGACATGTCCCCAACAGCCCAGCTCTGCTGACCTTGAATGACGAGCCAGTGAGCCAGTTCACAGCTCTGCCTCCCACTGTGCCACGACATCCTTTTTCTTTCCCAGCTGGAGCACTGGCATCACCAGGACACCCTATCCTTGCAGCCAGCAGGACAATCTGGAGGTTTCTCCCTGCTAATTCCCTCCTGGAGAGCGATCAGCACCTCACACATCCCAGCCACCGTTGCTTCCCCCACCACATCCCCATGGCCCTTCCTGCTGTTTCCAGCACTGGTGGGACTCAGAACAAACATCCTCCCACCTGCTCCCTCGGCCCAGCCTGGGAGATGGCAGAGGAGATAATTACACACTTGGCACAGCAGAATTATCCAGTGCGGGGGAGAAGAGGCCGGAAGCAGCTGGAGATCATCCATGGGGAATGCTGCTCCCACACACAGAGCCTGGTGTGTGCCCCATCCCAAACCAGCCCGGTTCACACTGTGAATGTGCTTCTTGGACCCTGTGTGGGCACCCTGAGTGCCAGAGCTGATGGTGCAGGTGGGGAGGTGGGGATGAGCTGGTGCACCAGGGGGTTTGGAGCAGCAGAATTATGGGAAGCTCCTCATGGAGCCCAAACTGGGATCCCTGGGGTCTGCTAAAGCATATCCTCCAAGGATACCGTTCTCCTGGGAAAGGCTTCAAGGGAGCCATCACTCATGCACACTTTCATGCCTGTCAGGACAGGAGTACTCGGATATCCTGTCCCTTCCCTGCTCCCATGAAACCTCTGGGAGGGACACTTGCAGCTCATTCACACCAAATTCCTTTCTGAAGAAGATTTATTTCCTTGAAAAGCAGGATCTGCAAAAGCAGAGACCCTCAGGGGTCTGCAGGGATGACACTACCCGATTTTCCAGGCAGGTCCAGGACTGCAGCCCATGAGGTGCACCAACCAGAAACATCCTAGAGAGGACTAAAGAAAAGAAATAACAAGAGTGGTAATAATAACAGCATTTAAAAAATATACTGCACTGGCTGAAGGGGAAGGACTGCAATGAATTGTCCTTAAAATACATTTAGACTTCGTGGCTTTACGTTTTGCCCTTGAATGAGTAAAATTGGTCAAGCGACATTTAATTTCCTGTGCCAGGGAGCCATTGCAGCTCCTGGCCCTGGTGTGAGCACTGAACTGGGACAGGGCAGGGGATGGGCAGGGATCATGGAATCACAGAACGGTTTTGGTTGAAAGGGACCTTAGATATCATCTCATTCCACCCCCTGCACGGTCCAGGACACCTTGCACCAGGCCAGGTTGCTCCAAGCCCAGTCCAGCCTGGTCTGGATCATTTCCAGGGAAGGGGCAGCCACAGCTTCTCTGGGCAAGAGAATGGGCAGGGATCAGGTAAGGGGCAGGCACGGGAATTGGCAGGGAACGGGCAGGGCTGGCAGGGGACAGAACGGAGCTGGCAGTGCCCCCGCAGCAGCGGTGCCCCC
>JAHLSL010000037.1:878471-924927 GCA_025920805.1 Petroica traversi
TCGGAATCGCCCCGGGGTTGTGCCCGCAGGTGCAGCAGGCCTCGGGATGCTCGGTCACCCGTTCCCCGGGCGCACCCAGGGCGCTCCCCAGCCCGGTTCCACCCCAACCGGGATGGCACGGTCTGAGCAGGACTCAGGGGCTGCACTGGCACTGTGCGGGATGCTCGGGGATGCTGCCACCGGCCCACCTGGCTGCCCCTGCAGCTTTTGGTTAAGTGCCCATGCAGCTCTCATCCAGGTATCCATTTATCTTACCCAGGTGCCGATACAGCTCTCACCCAAGTGCCCATGCAGCTCTCATCTAGGTGCCAGTATTGCTCTCCCCCAAATGCCTGTACAGCTCTCAGCCGTGTGCCCATTTATGTCTCACCCAGGTGCCCACGCTGTGTCACCTGGGTGCCTGCACAGCTCTCACCCTGCTGCCCGTGCTGTTCCCACCCTTCCTCGCTTTGGGGCCGTGATCAAGCGGGCACCGCTTGCCACGGTCATTGATCCCCCACCGTGGAGGAGGGGGCAAAGTTGAATGTTCTGTGCCTGTTACGTTGCTGTCCCAGCAGCTCGCAGAGACAGCTCATCCCATTAGGGCTCCCCTTTTATCCCGAAAAGCACACGCCAGGCACAGGCCAATCTGCCTCCCGCTGGCAGCCGCGAATTTGGTTGTTGAGCAGGAGAAAAGAAGGTGAGTGCAATGTTAACGATGTTGCCTGCCAGGAGTTAGTAGGTCAAGAAGCTTTTGTTCAGCCCGTGCTAGCACTGTGCTCAGCACCGTACAAAACGAGAGGAAAGAAGCTGTCCTGGTCCCACGGGATTACAATTCAAGCGGCATTAGACAGTTCGGCCCCGGTGCCAGCAGCTGCTTGGGTTGTGTCTTGACAGTTTGGAGGGACGAGCTCTAGTGGAGAAGGGCTGCTCAGGGGTGAAGGGAGGAGAGGCTGTGCAGGGTGGGAATAGGGGGAGACAGGTGTGGATTAGGCCATGGGGCTGTTCCTATTGTTCCCTGCCAGCTCCCATGTCCCCAGGGCTCGGATGAAGGAGCCTGGGAGGAGGATCTGGGGCAGTGGTAGTTGGAAGGCAACTGTGGACCCCCGTGAGGATTCCCCTGTTTCCCCAGGGCTGTGCAGTCTTTGCTCCTGCACTTTGCACCGTGGGCAGTCATGGCTGGGCAGGAGGCGCTTGGAGTGACTGGGTGTGCCCTGGGCCAGCACGGAGCTATTCCCACGGCCTTTTCTCTGGGCTAGGAGAGCTGCTGGGTTTACCAGCCCCTTTCCATGGATGACACTGTGGCTCTTTTTTCCAAGAGCCTGTGAGGAGCCAGTGGGAATTTCTCTCCCTAATGGGTGAGGCGGAGCCGATACCTTTTTGAGCCGTTCCCATCCCCTGGCATCCGAAGGACTTGCAAACACGGCTGTGTTGGGGAAGCAAAAACCTTCCACATCTTGATGTTGTCTTGGTTTTGTTTCGAGTGGGGGCCGGGCTTGGGCTGGGATTTTTTGGTTTTTGTTTTCAAAGGTTTTGGCTAGAAAAATAAAATACACTAGGCTGTTTTTCATCCAAATACCAGCACAGGGAGAGGGAGTGAGGAGGGAGAAGCAGCATGGCTTACTGCATGTAAAAATGCTGACAATGTCAGGGAGCTGTCTTGGGAAAAATCTCGCTTTCTTAAAAGGAGAACAACGAGTTTTAAGGGGTTTTTGTTGTTGTCATTAAAACAGGAAATTCTTTTGCAGCTCCTTACAGTGCAAATGCATTCCCCCTTGCTGTGGAGGGGCTTTGCATCACTCTTACTTTATGGGAGACAAGTTTGAAGCTGACACAGTTCATTGCTAGGGGGTTCTATTCTGTGTCCCCAGGGATGCTGAGTTGCTGTGGAATGGTGCTCCCTCTCATAAAACACTCATGAGCTGGCAGCTGAGGGCTGGTGCTCATCCTCAGAGCAGCATCCTCAGACCTCAATGCCTGTGTCCTCAGGACACTGCTGTGAGCATGGGGCTCCCAGAGTGCCCCTGAGGTTTGTGGGGGCAGCAGGTGGGTTAGGTTTGAGGTGAAGTGTCCCTGTGGGATCCTGCACTCCAGTAACCATCCTTCCTCCACAGGTGGATGTGGCAGCCATGGTCCAGCTCTTTGGCTATGTGGATGTGACTGACACTGGCTTCATTGTGGCTGTTCTCTCCATTGCCTTCAACCCTCTCTTCTGGAATGTGGTAAGAGCTGCCTGCCTGCCAGTTGCTCCTTTATTCTCAACCTTCCTTTCCCAGCTTCCTTTGGGAGGAAAAACCTCTTTTGTGAAGTCTGCTGGGCTGGGTGGGGTGGAACTGTGCTCAATTGGACCTTAGGAGTGGGTGAGCAGGGAGCTGTGCTGCAGCTCCTGGGGCTGGGGTGACCGTGAGGGTTGTCACAGAAAAGGTGAACGTGGGAGCCAGTGCAGGATACAGAAGGAATTGGGAGAGGGAGCAGAGCAATCAAAGCCATCCTTCAGCCACACGTCCCACCCAGCAGCCAGGCACTGCTCACCACTGGGACTGAGCATGAATGGCATCAATCCCCATCAGGGTGGCTGCACTGGATACGCTGCCTGCTGCTTCCCCTTGAAATATGTTGGCAGCTGTTTGTGTGGATGGCAGGAAGCAAAAACAGTCAGCCAAATGTTGGCCTGAAAAAATGCCTCCTCCAACATGCTGCAAAGCTTGGCAGAGAGCTGCAGGGCTGGCAGCAAGCCAGCCCTCGGAGGTGCAGGATACCTTCAACCTGCATGGGTGAAGTTTGCTGTGGCTGTGGGTGCCACAGTGCTTTGGGAGCCAAGGCTGGAGAAACCTCCACTGCCTGTTACTGCTTGGTTTGCTGCCTCCTTGCAAAACCAGCAGGAATCATTTCTGGCCCTGTTATGGAGACTTCCAGAGCCAATGTGCTGAGCAGGAAGCCCGGGCTGACTGCAGGACTCCACCCTGCAGCACCCTCAGCAGTACAGCTGAGGTGTGGGGTGAAACATCCCTGCGAGCACTCCTGGGAATGGGATGTCATCTCAGCCATGATTCCCAAATCTGCCCACCAAACCTCCCTGCAGGGATTCTCTCTCTGGAGAATTCTCCTTAAAAAGGCCTTGTTTTTCCAGAGGGGGAGGACTCTTCTCTCTCTCAGTGCGGGGGCTCTTGAGATTGTCTCACGCTGGGCTTTGGAAAAGCGAGGCTCTCCTGGCTGTGAGTCACTTTGGAAACCTCTGTTGGAGCTCTTTGTTGCAGCCTCCCTAATTTTTCATGCAACTCGTTATTAAAAAGTCTCACGGTGTCTGAAATGCGAGCTGGAATATGCCACATTATTTCGACTGCGGAGTCATCATTTAGCATAAAGAATCAATGAACAAGAAGATTCAGGATGTGGTCTCTGGGGGGAGAGGCTGGCTCCAGCGAGAAACTGCATGAAAGGCAAAGAAAAAAGTACTTTATTAGCATCTGCTGCTATGCCTGCAACTCGTGGGACGCCTGCAGCTTGGGAAATAGCGTTGCTTTTTGGATCGGGAGCTTGGCTGCTGTTAAAGGACTGGGAAAGCTGATGTAAGAGCAGGAAGTTTGTTGCTCTGCGCTGCTGCTGTCCCCTCGCAGCGACTGGAGAGCGGCGCCGTTGGCAGCAGGTGGCACTCCAAGCCAGACGTGCAGGGCTGTGCCTGGGAGCAGGAGGTTTGAGTGAGCAGCCCGAGCTGGGTGTTAGGGAAAGCTCCAAGCATTCCATGTTTCCCTGGCTGGAATGGGCTGGGTGGATCTTGCAGTCCATGTACTTCTGGCCTTGCTCTGCCCAAGCCCCTGAGCATCTCCCTGTCCAGGTGTGTGGCTCTCACCAGGCAATGCTGGAAGGCTTTTGCAGGGAGTCTGTGGGTCCTGCAGCCCTAAACAAGCGACCATTGTCAGGTACATTTCAGCAATTATCCTTGGATTTTACCTGACCTCCTTCCTTTACCTCCTCCACATCCTTTTATCTGTGTGATCATTGTCCCCTCCCTGCACCCAGCCAGAGCTCTTCTTTCTTTCCCTACATCCCTGCACAGACTCCCTCTGTCCTTGGCTATTTGAGTCCTTTCCCAGCAACTGAGATTGCTTCTGCATCTGAATTACTCTGGGTTTCCAAGAGCTTCAGTGCAAAGACTGGAATTCTGCACAGTGCCAAGCACTCTTTGCTCTCTCTGCTCAATAAGTAATGTGGGATGCTGGTCAAAATCCCTCCTGTGCATGAAATTACTGATTTGGATAGAAATTGGGTGGGGATGTATTGATTTAGTTCAGTGTCTTAATTCCCTCTTTCTGCTGAGCTCCAGCCAGGTCTGCCTCTTGCAAAGTTTGGCGCCGGGTTGTCCTTGTTGTGCAGTGCCTCTGAATAAAAATGTGGTGGGGAAGCCCCAGCTCCATGCAGTGCCTGGATCATGGAGAGGCACATCCCAAGGCCTTGGTCACAGCAAGGTGACCTGGTGAGCACCAGCCACCTTTCTCTGGGACAAAACCTGCAGAGTCTGGGGATGAAGCACAAACTCTGGAGGCTGTGGAGGAGTGTGGCCTCCAGAGAAAAGCGTGATGCTTGTCAGGTCGATGGATGTACTTTGGGTAAGAGCAATTTTGAGGACCAGAGCCTAAATGGGACAATTTGCAGTCTCCAGCTGGGCTGTGCTGATGTTCCCTCCTGTTCTCCACAGGGGAGAAAAGCTTTTCCAGAAGGCCTCAGGACTTGCAATTCCCACCTTCCTCCCTGCAGGCATGTGCAGGAGGGTACCAGCAATGTCTCCCCAGAGCCACCTGCTGCATTTCCTCACCAAACCCTGGGCTTGCACCCCCTCTTCTACTTCCACTCTCTTCGTGCCAGTTAAAATCCTGCCTGTCCCTGGACAGCCCTCAGATTATATTGTCCATGGCACAGCTTGGATGTGTTCCTGCACTATTCTCTAGTTTTTCCTGTAATTTTTCCTCTCTCCTGCTCGTGCTGTCTCTGCTTTCCCACCCACTGTGTCTGTTATGAGAGAAGTGCTGGGAGCTGTGGTCCCACAGGAAACAGGCTGCAGGTGAGGTCCCAAAAGGAAGCAGTGGAGCCGTTTTGGGAATTAAATCACTTAAAACTCCCCAAGGATGTTCTGTGCAGCCTTAAGCCACTGTGGGGCTGTAGAGGGGCACCTGGCAAGGAGCAGGCACATCTCTGGAGCTGTGCCATAAAACGTTAATGAGGCCAGAGCAGCAGGAACTTCAATAAATCCCATCTGTGTTTGGAAAGCCGCAGAGCGATGGGAGAAACTTCTCATCCCTTGGTAACTAAGGAAGGCATTAAATAAAAACTCCTCAGGGACAAACATTTTCAAGCCAAGAGAGGCAGATAACCAGCATGCAGGAGGCTCTAAAGAGCTGGCTGAGCCTTGGCACACGAGGACTTTCTAGAAAGCTGGCAGGTTTCTGTCACTCTCAGTAGCAACCAGGCATAGCCATGAGGCTGGTAGTCTGACGTCCATCACCACGCAAGTGAGTTTTTAAGTGGGGAGTGCATCCATCAGCAATCTCTTCTTGATTTGAGCCTCTTAAAAATTTAGGTCTGGCGTCATGGACCGATTTAGAAATGGCTCATCTTCAGCTGGCGGCCCAGAGCTCACTCCTCCCGTCACCTCCGGTCACCCCCTTGAGACACCCTTGTGTCTCACAGGAATCTGCAGGGTGAAACCTCAAATGTCACAGCTAGGAACAGGCTTGGCGTAATTTAGCGTGATTTTAAAGAAAATTGACCCAATCAGACAGTGATTTTATTCTTCAAGGTTGCAGCTTTTTTTTTGTTCAGGGTAACATGATCTCTGTTCTAGACTTCTGTCAAGCGTTTAAGCTGCATGAAGTTTTGATTAAAGAAGTAGTTGCGCAGGGACCTGGGCTGACAACGCCTGGCTCCTGATGGATGTGTATCTCTTGGTTCATTTATTTTTAATTTCCCATCCTTTTCTCCTTCTTTGGAGACTGGAGGAATCTGCCAAGTGGGTAAGAAGTGCCTGCACTGGAAGGGAGGGGGGAGATTGCAGGCCCTGGCAGTCTGATTTCACCTACCTCTGACCACTTCTTGCTAAACTCGGAGGAAGGTGCCTGGCCCAAAACATCCCCACACTGCTGGGAAGTAGATGGAAGCTCAGGAGTTGCAGGGATTCAGACCTCAGAGCCAAAATCCAAGAAACCTTTTGGGGACAGGAGAAAAAAGCCTGATGCTGGGAGATTTTAGCAGCTCTCGCTGCCTGTCTTAGAGAAGGAAAGGATTGAGCTGAGGCTTGATGGTGGCGTGTCAGCACCTCGCTGGGAAAAGGAAATTGCAGGGTATAAAATAACTGTGTGAGGGCTGGGATGGCAGCAGAGCCTTGTGGGGAGTACACCTCAATTACCTGGAGTTTACAGGATTGGGAGATAAATTAGTTGGGGTGATTCAATATTTTTTTTTTCTGGTCTTCAAATTCTGTCAACCTGCAAGACTTTTGTGGGCTCCCCCACAAACCTCTGCCTTCCTGCAGCCACAGGGGAGAGCAGAAAACAGCCCTCAACCACCTTCTGGAAAGTGCTTTTAGACCCCATCACAGAAGCTGTGGCACAGCAGCGATGATTATCTGCTTATAACAGATGCTAGATCAATAGCGGGGCTTCAAGCTACGCTGCAAGGCAATTGACTGCAGAAAGTGTTTCTTTATTGGGGTAAAGCTGGGCTTGCAACGAGGCTCAGATCCGCTCTTACATCTCCGTCTTCAAATGTCACCACCAGCTCTGATGCCTTTCATCCTTTGTGCAGGGAGAGAACGCACATTATTCATAATTGGACTCTCTACCAGGCAGCAATAGCCGTTTTCATTTCCTACAATAGCTGAGAAAGAGTGAGAATTTGCCTTTTTTTTTTTTTTCCCATCTCCCAAATAGCATTTAGTGGCAATTTTATTCCAAGTGACTCGGTAACGCTTTCACTCCGGCAGCGAGGGCTTCGCAGCGCCGCCGTAACGAGTGCAAGCAGACAGCATTGATTCTCCAGCTCTCGTAACAGAGCCAGTCCTGCCCGGGTGTGTAACACCAGGCCTGTTTGTCTCCTAAATTTAGCTTTTCCAGCGTGTGGGCACTGCTGTGAGCCACATAACGAGCACCAAAACTGGGTCGCACCCTCCGGCTGGAGTGGCACAATTAGGAGCGCTGTCACCTTGAGGGAGAGCCACATCCTTCGTCCCAGCACTGCTTCTCACAGCCTCACAGCTGGAGGTGGTGGTGTTTTCATCTAAATCCTCTTGAAGAAGCTGTGCAATGTATTTTTATGATATCCCTGCAGGCTGAGCTGCCTGTGATGAGGGGATTGTGGAGCCCAGCCTGGCCAGGCAGCTGTGGGCTGAGATGCTTTGTCTGTATGTTGAGCTGGGCAAGGTCTCAGGGCTCTGGGTGAGGTGGTGACAGTCACTCCAACAGCTGCCCACCCACAGTGCACGGGTACCTGCCAAGGCAGGCTGTGCTTGGGAAGCTGAGCCATTTCTGTGCCTGTTCCTAGAGTGAATTTGGGATCCAGCTGGTGTGCGATGTGCCTGCTCAGCGTTTCTCAAAACCAAGGTCAGATCTGCCTCTCACCTCATAGCTGACCCGAAAAGCAACCTCCTTTTTTTAGCATCTGCTGAGTGCTTCTCTGAAAACCCACGGCCTTTGTTGTATATACTGGACTTCTCTTGTTTAGTGTTTTAAAAATAAACTGCGGGCTGCTGGCAGCCCTGCTGGAGTAAGTCAGCACACACACAAAAGATGAAAAAAATATATATTTAAGCCAAGAGTCTTGTTTCCATATGGATCAGAGGATTAACTGTGGACCCTGGAAGCGTGAAGAGGCCCTTTCTTCTCCATCCCACTCCATCCCTCTCCTGCCATCCTGCTGCTAAGCCCTCTCACGTGCTGATGAGGTGCTGCTCATGAAATAGCAAGTCTGTGACCACCTGTGTCTCACGGGACAAGGGAAAAAGTGCAGCTGGAAGCAGAAAAGAAAGTGATTTTATCTATCCAGACCAGGAGGCATGGAAGAGGCAGCTCCTCCTGCGTGGCCCTGGGTTTTGACAGTGTTTGTGCATAGCCTGGGGACTGGGAGCTGCTGGAGCCCCAAGGGGAAAAACCCACTGCCCCCCCCAGAATATCAGTAATCCAGGGGCTGGACAGGGGCCTGCCACAATCCAGCAGGAATGAGGGGCAACTTTCTTAGGATATTAAAAATTTGGTTTCCAGAAAAGCTGGAAGCCCCAGGCTTTTACACCTGCATGTGGCTTCCTCAAACTGCCCTACTCTCCCAGAAAATATTGAGGTCGAGGAGAGGAAGACTGGTGGGAACTCTTGATTTTCCCATGTGTTATTGAAATCATGGACATCTGTGGTGAAGTACAAGCTCACCTGGATGGGACAATGTCTTACTTGTTTTGGGTTTTTTTTGTGAAACCTTTTTTGTTCCCTCTTTTACTCCCCCAGACCAGAATGATGCAGCCATGGACTCATTCTGCAGGTCTGCATGTGGAAGCTCTGCTTTGACTGGCTGAAGGGTTTTCACTCGCTATCTGTGTAGGCACATTTTTGGTGTGATTCTTTTTGTACTTTGGGGAAGAAAAAGGCTATGAACAGCTCAGAGCCCTGAAGAGGGTGACATGGAGATGGGTTTTCGCAATTTTCTATGCTTTTGGCTGTTGCAGGGAAGCCTGACCGTCAGGGCTCCCGGAACACCTTCGTCACCTCCTTTGTGCAGTGGGAGGTTTGCTCATTATCTGGTTTCTGCTTCGCTTATAAAAGAAGCTGTAATTGTGGCAGCTCTTTGCCATAAAAGCACAAAGACATTTTCTGTGAAGGAAAGTGTACATGCAGCTTTTATGATCCTTTGCAGTACTTCTTCTGCCCACTTTTCTCTCTTTCTGCCCTTTGTCCTGCATCATCTCTGTCCCTGCATGGTGCTCAGTGTGACCACCTCTGGCTTGAACCTCTTTTTTGCATCTTTTAGATTGAAAAAGTTGGGCATCCTCCTTGTCAGTTTTGTTGAGTGAAGAGAAGACAGACCCCAAATCCCCCCATGTAGTCAGGTGTTCTGATCCTGCCTGTTCCCTCACAGGTGTGCTCATAGCAAGTGTTCAATCTGCATCATCCCAGAGAGGGTTTGGACTGGGGAAAAGAGCCACGTCCATCTGTCTGTGTCTGAGTTGTACATCTGAACAGGAAGTAATACCTAATCTGATCACTTTGAGGCATGCATGCCTGTTCCTATAAAAAACAGAATGACCTCAGATGAGATACTGTATTTTTAACCATGAAGCATTCCTACTAAGTGCCCTTTCCTGTTTATTTTTACCAGGACATTGTTGTAATGACTGCAGACTTACTCATTTCATTCCCAGGGCTGGCGAGCAGCAATGAATTAGTTTCATTTTGAGATTTTGTTGTACAATCATTTTCCAGAGACTGATGTACTCGGAAGCCAAATCAAGTGCATTGCCCAATAGAGGAGCATTACTTTTCTTCCTGTTTCCATTAAGCTTTGGCCACTGGTTCAGATGTGAGTAGATCCATATCTGGAAGGACTTTCTCAGCCTCTCTCCTCCACCACTGTGCAGACCTCTAGTAGAAATTTGTGGAGCAAAAGGCTGTGAGAATCTTTGAGCACTGGATGCAGGGCTGGTGTCTGTATCCAGGGCTTTGAGGCTGCAGGAGGGGGAAGGAGCTCCCCTGGGATGCAGGTCACAGGATCTGAGGATGACTGGGTGTTCACTTGGCTTTGGGGTTATATTTCTTGCACTGAACAGGTGAACAAATACCATGGGGCACGTGGTTACACCCATCCACAGCCCAGTGCTGACACCAGCAAGGTAGGGGGGTCCCGTGGTTGTATTTAACCCTTCAGGTTGTTGATACTTGTTGTGCCCATGTGTTGAACATCTCATCCCCAGGCAGAGGGGACCAGAGCCCGTGTTACATAAAGATCACATTGTCCCTGTCTATTGTTGCTGCCACCACGGCAGCATCACAAACATGCGTGTCCTCAGTGGGAAATGTTCCCAGGGAGGCTTAGCACAGAGCCTGGAATATGATCTGTCCAGCAGGGAGAGGACAGGAGGCCCTTCCAGATGAAATCAGTGCTTTGCTGAGCGTGGCCAGTGCAACCAGTACCTCTATTCCAACAACCTCTCACTCCTCTGTGAAGCAGTATTGGATTTCCCTTGCATTTTGTGCTCTCTGAGGCAGATTTATTTTTCTCTCCCCCCTTCCCTGTCCCCCTCCCATCACAGCTCCTGGGGGAACGATGAGCGGGTACATGCTGTCCAGAGGATGGGTGTGTTGGGAGTCCTTATTAGCAGACTTATTCCAGAGAATTAAACCCTAATTTCACAAAAGGGCAGCGAGAGAGTTGCTGCAGCTCTGGGAGAAGCCAAGTCAGCTTTGTGTGTTGTTTGTAAATGGCACAAGAAGTCCTGGTCTGAGCCTGCTGGTCCTGGTCACTGGGGTATTGTGACCAAAAGAGTAATTGTTGTGTTTCTTTTCTATTTAAAACCAAAATTACAAAGCCATGTACAAGGAAACCAGCCATGGCTCCTCTGCTGTGCTGTCACTTGCGCCTCCACTTGTTTTTGGTTTCAGGCAGGGCTTTAAAGCATTCATATTCCTCTTCCATTTCATCTTTTTACCACCCCGCTGCAAAGTGTTCCTCTGTGATGCCTGTCATTGTTTCTCCCTGAATTAATTGTTGTGTGTAATTGTGACCTGCTGCAGGACTCTGCCTTGCTCTATTATAGACAGGTGCTAATGAAGAACATTGGGTACCATATTACAGGAGAGCAAGGCTCGACTCTCCGGGACGTGTACTTGTTGTACTGTTACTGCCAGCCTGGGCAGAAATGGTGTTTTTGTCTCTCATCACTCACTGCCTAATGATTGTAATTTTTACGTGCTGAGAAACTCTGGATATTATGGACTTTCATTAACAGATACATGAGATGCTACCAGACCTGCGTTAGGTGGAGAGAGGAAGAAAACAACCCCTGCATGGAAGCAATTTTATTATTTATCTGTAGCAGTAGAAAGGATGCAGAATTAGTTTGGGATTCGGCAGTGTGGCTAATGAGCTGGGCTGAGCTGGAATCCAAGCAAACCTATTAACGAGAGCAAACTGCAAAGATGATGCCCAGGCCTGAAAACTTTCACATCAAACACAGGATCCAGGCAGTGCTGGGATGGCTCGGCTGCTTTATCTTTCTCTGCTTGGGGCTGGTGCTTGTGTGCTGATGTGGTTGTGTCTCAAGAGGCTGCTGCTTGCTGTCACCCACAGACTTTCACCATCCCCTTCTCTCCGGCCAGCTCCTTCTTACTCACACTTTGGGTGAATTGGAGCTTCTGATTTAATCTTTAAGACAACAAGAGCCAGAGTATTTTCATTCCCATGGGCCACAGCTCCTTGAGTAATTGAAATATTGCAGCATCCAACCCCAGTTTTCAGTTGCAGGCAGTGTGACATCTGCAGGTTGGGCTGGCTGGGGACACTGGCTGCTCACAGTGGTACCTGAACCTGTATCTGCAATTAAATACAGGTCATACAGGAGAGAAAAAACCACCTGATTTAGCTGCCATCTCCAGTATAGCTTTATACGGTCTCTTTGCAATGAATCAGGCTGCAAGTAATGTCAGTTGTTAGGTGACCTCAATCTCCTTTCACCTGGAGCCCGTGAAGGCTTGTTTCAGTTCAGGAACAGGGTATTTCTTACATAGCACGCACTGCCTGAAGATTGACCATTTTCACTCCACCTGGAATAACTGTTTTTTAATCAGGCTGACCTTATTTGCAACGGGTGATAGCAATTGGAACTAGAGGTTTGCAGCAGCGTGGGGAAGCTCTGAAGAGCAGAATTGATGCTTTATGACGCAGATAAAGCTTTATCCCCACATTTAAAACCAAACCCAAGGCGCTGAATTCAGAGGGACTTGACCTCAGCGCTGCAATCCATTGGGATCCAGGGCCTCATTTGGAAATAACGCAACTGAATGGAGGCGCAAAAGTAAAAGTCTTAAAAAAAAAAAAGGGAAAGATGTTTATCTTGTATCGTGGCATTTGTACTGAGTGCTTGCTGACAGTGTGGTGCAGCAAAGAGCTTGTCTTCCCAAATCCATGCCAATTCAAGCATCGTCAGTGCTATTGTTGGATCGCTTTGTTTGAAAATGGGTCTGTTGGGTAGACAGCCTGGTTCAGTGAAAGCAGCTGTGCAGAGCACTTCAGGCACTTCCTCAGCTTTGCTTTATTTAGGGCTGCATGTGTATGAGCAACAGGGAAAAAGCCCAGGCAAATACAGGATGTGAGGTGGGCAGAATGTTCTCAGTCACTCAAGAGACTGGCACACACCTTTGCTTCTGGTTTGTTTGTGGAAGTGCCTGCTATAGGTTGCCTGTTTCCAATCTGTTTGCCCCAAGGAAAACACTCTGAGCTTCAGAGAAATGTGTGAAAATATGAGGCTTGTGGTTGTCTGGATGGGAACTGTGTGTAGTAGGAAGCTGAGTGTGGGCCAAGTCATCTGGGCATGGAAGATGAAAAGAAATCCAGCAAAATGCTTCACCGTCCTGCTCACGAGATGCTCATCTGGCAGCACTTACCTTCCCTCTGAGCTCCAGCAAACCCCCACATATTTGTGTAGGGGCAGCTTCTGCCTTTCCCTAATCTCAGAGATTATTTTATTTGCTTGTGTTCATGGTTTAGGGGCGCTGGGTGTGTCCCAGCTGCTCCCCATTCCCTCTTGCAGCCCGTGTCCCTCCCATTGTTTGGCCATCCCTCCCGTGTCCCAGGCTGGGACTGGAAAGGTCCTTCCCCAATCCCGTGCTGTGCTCTGGAGAAATCATTAATTCACAAATAGTTTTTCCATGGGATTTGCTGGCTGGGAAAGTCGGGCTGGGCTGTGCAGCCTGATTCCCCCTTCACTCTCAGGGAGCTGCTCAAAAGGGCTCCCCATGCCCACTCTCAGAATTAATTAACGCAGCTCGTTCTGGGCTGTTGAAATCACCTGCCTTCAGCTTCCAGCTTTTTGGATATAAATCATGAGCTCTTTGCTTTGAGGAGAAACTGTTCAGATTTTTGTGTTGGAAATTGCTAGCAAATACCGCCCATATTCCGTGTCATTTTTGTTTTTATTGAAGAGGAGAGGATGTGGCTCATGGACCATCGATGGACCCAGGCTGCCTTGGCGTACACTGAGCAAGGGCTTGTTTTCATTGCAGCCAGCTAATGAGATCCTACTTTGACAAATCACATAAACACTATTAGAGAAATGAAATTTTTTATCTCACTGTTTATCATGAGTGGATTCAAGGTAAAGGCTCATATGGAGTTAATCTCGAGGGATAACTCTGAGGTAAAGCATACCTAGTCTTTATGAAACCCTTATCTGTTTACCTGCAGGCTTGTTTTGTTTCCCCAAGTCAAGGCTGTTAGCTGAGGTGACCTGTGCCGTTTCAGTCCAATTACTTTCACCAGGCATAGGTGCAGGGAGGGTTTTTTTTTTAGGCTAAACGTGGTGGAGTTTCTTCAATATCCTTCCACTTCTAAAGAAGTGGAGTCGCTTTACTCTTCTCCCTGTGTCAAAGTGCTCAGGCTGGACCCTGTTGACCTTCCACTCATTCATGAGGCAGCATTCATGAGGAAAGAGTCACTAGAAGAGGCATTCCAGCTTGTATTTCATCCTCTTAACTTGCTGGTTTTGGTGCTGGGCACTGTAGGCGGTGAGGTTTGTCACATTGTCTCGTCTCACTGCAGCTTTTTGGTTTCAGAGAGCAGCCCACCCTGCTTTCTGCTTCTAGGTAGTTCTCTTCTTCAGCCACTTGGATGTTCTCCTTTTTTTGAAGCCCTTTGTGTGTTCCAAACCTCCTGTTCCACTGTGAGAGCCTGGAAACGTGTGGTTTTTCCCTCTGTGCAGCTCTTTGTCATCTGGATGTGCAGCCCAGTGTTCCAGCTGGCTGTTCCACACCTCAGTGTCCTTGCACAGCCAGGCCACACATCGCCTTGTCTCTCCAAAATCCCACTCCTGTTTCTTTTGGCTGGAATAAACAACAAAGCCCCCATCCAGAGCCAGTGAAAGGCAATGGAAAAATCTTCCTTGCGTCAAATTGACGCCTTCCTTTCCAAACTGAAAGCCCTTGGCAGACATGGAGGAGCTGAGCTGTGCTTGCTGACAGCTGCTACTGCCATCACACCAGTGAGGGAATGGGAAAGGGGAAAACTTAACTGGTACAGCTTGCTGGGGGGACCTGCATGAGTCAGCCCATCCCCACCTCTTGGAACACTTGCCAGCCCTCAAACCAGGGTGCTTGGAGCCTCCAGGCTCTGCCAGGAGTCCCTGCCATGTTCTGGCTCCATGTACATGGGCACAGGATGTCACCTGTTACCCCCAGCGCCTGTTGCTGGCCATCAAAACATCTCTGGGTGCATCTTTTCTTGGGTATTACCACAAAAAAAAAGCATTTACAAGCTCTGTAGACACAGTCCTCAGCCTGGTTTGCCTCACAGCTCACATGAAACCATTAAGATGGTGCTTGTCTCTTCTCATATCTCTTCAGTGCTTTAATTGCATGAACTGGAAGCTGCTGCTCCAATACTTGGTGGGGGAGCTTCACAAGGCTTTAATCATTTGCTAAAAAGCTTTCAGGCTGCATTACCATCTCGTGGCTCTCTGTAATGGAGAGCCTGTGAGTTCAGAAACCTTCAGAGGTAACTCAATCTCTGGGTCAGGTAATCCAAAGCTGCCACAGTTTTACCTAGTGCAGGCAGGAAGCAGCGAAGCAAAGTGGAGCCCACTGGGATGCTGTGGCTCAGAGCCTTGTGGTGGTCTCCTGGTCACCCCAAGTGCCACCTTCTCCTCCTGGAGATTGTCCAGTGGGGATGGCTCAGCCTCCAACTCTGCAATGTCAGCTTTCCATGGTTTAGTGCTTGCAGAGGTGAGGGGTGATGCTCCCACCCTACCAAAGGGACAGCAGGTGATGGCACATGGGATAAAGGCAGCTGGATGATCTGCTGGCCCTGGTGGAGGAGCGCAGCTGAGAACTGGTGGTTCATAGCACAGAAAGGGTGGTGGATGGGGAATGCATGAGAGACTGGCCTGCTAAAGGCTGGAGGAGGGAAGACTCAATGTCTCCCTTGTGCTGGGAATCACCGACCAGCAATGGGCACTGGAGTGGGCACACGGGAGCCCCACATCCCAGCTCACCCCTGCCTGTCTGCCAGGCCCTGCCTACGGGGTGGCTTTGGAGCCCTCGTGGGTTTAGGATCCCTTCCCAGGGCCATGTGCCCACCCAGGGCTGGGCTGGTGCTCACACCAGCACACAGGGAAGGAGTTCTGTGCTCCATATCAGCGGCACCGCGCCAGGAACGTGACTGCAGGGAGGTGACGGCTAATTGCAGCAGCGAGTCAAGGACTGTTTAAGCAGCTAATTAATTCCTCCTAATCAGCTCTTGATCTGTTGAAAACTGCATGGCATTATCTCCTCTGCTGCAACACCTTGATAATTCCTGTCTGAATGGCCTTCACGGAGAACATATTTAAATAAACTCAATAGAGATTTCAGACAGATAGCAACTATAATTACCAGCTTGTACAAATTAAAACCGTGGTTTGTTCTGTTCTTTTTCTCCTGCCTTCGCTGCCCAGAGCTCCTGCTAATCATGTTCCTGCTGCCAGTGGCACGCAGGTCCCTGGGGCATTTTCTGCACATGCCTTTGGAAAGCCTGTGCCTGGTGCTGGGGTGGGCTGATGTGGCTGCACATGGGCACATGCCAGCCTCGGGTGGTGTCACTCCTGTGCCAGGGGCTCAGCGCTGTCCTGGCGAGCTGTAGGAACAGCCCCCACACATCCCGTGGGGCTGCCATGCACGATCCTCCCCAGCACCAGCCCTGCAGTTTCCCCTCCTGTCTCTCCTAAGGTTTGCAAGCTCCTGGGAACACAGGATTTTTCTCACCTAGGAGGGACACACACTCAAAGTGGTGCAGGCTTTCAGCCTGGCCAGAGAGTTCACCTGGTGCTGTTGGTGCTTCCCTTTGGCACTGGACTGTCTGCACTGAGTGCTGCTGGGATCCAGCACTGAGTTAGGAGGGATAAGGTCAGGCCATACTCATTTCCTCCACAGCCACTTGGGACAGCCAGAAAGGCTGGCTCCTCTGGCATTTGGCAAAGGTCAGCCAGCCCCAGCGCTTGCGTTTCCATTCCAGCCAGCTCTGCTTCCCTGCCTGCTCCTGGGAGCACCACAGCCAAGGTCTTGGTGCTCAGGTCTGTCTTTTTCCTCCCTGTCTGTAGATAAATGTATTGGCTGTGAGCAGGGTCGTTTTCCAGGTACATGATGGGTCCAGGATTTTGCAGGATGTGGACACAGCCCCTCTACCCTGCTCCCTGGAGAGCTGGGAAGCAGACATTCACCTCAATCCTCCAGTGCCTCAGTTTCCCTTGATTTGAAAGGAGCTGCTAATCTATCCCAGCCTCCTAGGAGTGCCACAAGGCTAAATTCACCAGTCCCTGCACGTTTTTCTTTGGGTACCATGGTGATGGGGCAATGTGAGGACATAAAATGACTGATTTGCATCGAGATGCAAGGTGTCCCTTTGTCTTGGGCCTTTGGGCTATCTGATTTCCTTGCCCATCTCTGGGGTGAGCCAGATATAGTAATGGAGTCACATGAAACAGCACAAAGACTCTAATTCAGAGCTTGGACTGAGCAATTAAAATGTAGTGTGTTCAGAAGGCAGCTTCCCTGGATGGCAGACAAAAAGAATCAATTTCCTTCAAACAAATACTAAATATTAATGAGAGGCCATGGTCTGCCATGCACACAGAGCTGGAAAGAGCATTTCCCGTTGATCACTGCGGAGGCAGGTTCGTGAGATGAAATTGCTTTTTGAATGGTTATTTGTGGCCTTTCTTGAGGTGGCTCGTGGTTTGCCTGCTCAAAAAAAGAAAAGGAAACTCAGAGCATTTCCATTTTCCATCAGGGCAGGCACTGGGGATGTGTGCTGGTGCTTTCATTTTTGTTTACACCCTTGCCCGAGTGGTTGGGGAAATGTCTTGGATCAGTTATGTAGAAATCAGCCCCAAATTTACGTCTAGAAGGAAGCAGCTCCCTGGGAACATCAGCCAGCTGAGCCTGCCCCCAGAATGTCCTGCCAAAGGCAGAACATGGGACCCAAGAGCATCCCTGGCTTTGCAGCCACATCCGCTCGTTGATTTATTTCAATAACGAGCATTGGGGGAAACATTAAAAAAATTACTTGCAGCCCTCACCAAGTATCCTAAAGTGAAAGCAGAGTGCTGGGAGCTTTGGAAAAGGAATTTTTTCAATTGCTTTGACCCTTGGGTAAGTCAGGAAACTTTGTATTAACTCCATTTCCAAACTTGGAGTTGGAAGAAAAATAAAAATGCTCCTCTTCCTCCCTTTCCAGGACACACAACCTTGACATGAGGCTTTTCTCCCAGATGGTGCCCACGGTGCCTGCCTCAGCTGGGAGGGCAAACAGAACACCAGGAATGGGTGCAGCCTCCTTGGAAGCTGCTGGTGTCAGCCCTGCCCTGTACCACACACGGCCTTGGAGGATGCTGGAAGCATTTTGCATCCCTCACACAGTAATAGTAATGCGTCGGCTCATGATTTTATAAAACCATCAAGGCAGCTGCACAGCTGTGGGTCGATCGAGTGCTAATATTAGCTCGAAATGACTAAAATTAGAAAATTAGAACCAAGCCAGAACTAATTAGTTGTTCAAGGAATAGAACCAGAACCGGAACTAATTAATTGTTACTGAAATATCGCCGCAGGGCCTGGTGGGTGCTGCAGCTTCCAGCCCTCACCAGCTCCCAGCTTTGCTTGGGATGTGTCCTGTGGGCTTGAAGAGGAGCCTGGGGTCCCATCTGAAGGCTGTGACAGCTAAATAAGAGTTGGCATCTCATTCCCAGCTGTGTGATGCAGCACAAACTGGGCTTTGCTGGGAGTGATCCCATCGCAGCCGTGGCAGCTGCTGCCTGAAGGGCTTGGAAACGCAGCCCCTCGCCCAGATGTGCCTTTCTAAAGGTGAGGGTAATTACAGTGACCACCTCTGTGGCTCCCAGCAGCACACCAGCTCTTCCCTCTGATCCCAGTGGCTCTGCCCTCTCCTTCTCCTTCAGCTCTGCTGCTTCTGAGATGCTCTTCAAAGCTCCCTGAGCGAGCCAGGAGCTGCCATCCATGCAAAAGCTGCCAGAATAATTTCCAGGGAATTAGGAAGCTGGTACAGATAACTGGCACGTGGCTGCATTTTTCCATCTGTGACTCAGTCACCTGTATGGTCACTTCTTTTTGCTTTTCAAGGTGGTAATGCACCTTATATTTCTTTTTCCACTCTCTCAGCACTCAAACAGCAGCTCCGATTTTAGCAGCAGCGTGACGCACGGTGTTTTAAATTCAATTTAGAATACAAACTATTTATACCAGCCAGAAAAAGGCAGTGAAGCAGCTCTCTCTGTCATGAGTGGATTTGTAATTTCAGAGCAATCATTGCATAACTAATTGAATCAGCTCTCAGCATGTGAAATCGGTGCCCCTGCTTATCAGAGGTTTTCATCATTCCCCCCTCCTGAAGCCAGCAGTCCCCCACCACCAGCAGCACTTTGTGCTTCTGCATCAGCCTGGGAAGAAAGAGAGACCTGCAAAGCTGCCTTTTTCTGCTCAAATTGAACCAATAAATTACCAAATACATTTTGAGTAGATGAAGAGCTGGGTTGCAGGTGCCCCTGAAAGCTGCCCGGGCTCCATGCGAGGGAGTGAAGTGCATTTGAAACTAATCAAGTGCCAGCCATGTCTGAGAAGCAAATTGGTGCCGAGATGTTCTGCTGACTCCCACTTCCTGCTTCATTGCCCAGGTGTGCTCTTTGTCCTTGGCTGGAATTTCGGGTCTGATGCCTGATCCAAACCTCCGGCTTGGTGCCTGAAAGTGGAGCCCAAGAGGGGCGATAAAAATAGCGACAGCTTTCCCAGGGATGCAGGAAAGGTAGAGAATAAAGCAGCTGTAAGGATTTTTGTCAGCTGGGAGTGCTGGGCCTGGATTTGGTGACTGGGGTGGAGCTGGTCCTGCAGATTTTGGGAGCAGCTCCAAGCACCTGCATGCAGCAGCGTCCCGAGGTGAGAGGGCACCTCCTCATTTGTGGGGTGCTTTGGGAAGGGGCCCATCAGCATCTGCTGAACATGGGAGCAGGGCAGAGTGTGCTGGGAAGGATGCTGATGCCTCCCCAGGGATGCTCTGTGTGGATGTGTGAATCCTGGGCTGGGATGGGTGAGGAGGGCAGACTAAACCTGAATGGCTACAATTGCTGAGTGCTAGTGAAGGCTAAGCTGGTTCAGCAGGTACAAGTGGAATCAGAGCTTGTCTTGGGGCAGCCTGAGGGAGGACTTAGAAACTTTTATGGATGTGCAGAGGGAGGGGTTGTTCCTGGCAGGTGTGGTCCCTGAGATTAGATGTGAGAGATTCCACAGTGCAGAAAATGAGAGCTGAGCATCCCTGTGTTGCATCCCCTACTCAGGGATCTGTTTTCCTTTCAGGATCTGTGGCAGGGCCTCCTGTTTTTGGTGGCCAGGGGACAGCCTTAGCAATACTTTCAGCCTTGCTGGACTCATATCCAAGCCTTGTATTCCCAAAAACTGATGTGTAGGGTGTTTTTTGGGTTGTTTTATTTCTTCCATGAGCCTGTGCCTTGATGCTGCTGGCTGCCCTTGGGTGCAAGGGCATATGAAATGCAAGCAGGGTCTGGCACAGGTGGGAGAAAGAGCTCCCATTCCCAGGCTTGGTTCAGCCATGTCCCATCAGTGGCCTCCACTTGTTTCTTGCACAAAGCCACCCAGACAAAGCGTCCTGAACATGTGAGGCCAAGGCTGTGGGATTTGTGCTCCTGGGGCAGCGTGTTCCAGGCACCCCAACCACCCACTTTCTTTTCCCTTGTCTCTCCAGGTGGCCAGATGGGAGCACAAAACACAAGCCCTCAGCCAAGTCTTTGGCTCTCCCCATGCTGCCTGTTACTGCCTGGGCACTGTGATCCTGCTGCTGAACTGTGTGCGGAGCCACTGGTAAGGAGCTCGTCCTGCTGCTGTGTATCCATGGAGAGAAATGCCCCTGCAGAGTGTGTGTGGGGGGGGAAAAGGCTCAGCAGTGTTAAATCCAGCCCCAGGGTATTGCTTTGCCATGGCTGGATAACTTCAGCCAGCAGCAGATTTATTCCAGGGTTTGTAATAAAGGTGAGGGATGCAGCAGCATGGCCAAACCCATCGCTTTCACCGGTTGTTAAGTGCCACAGGTTACTTTGCTCTGCTCCCTGGGGTTGTTTCCTGTCTCCTTTGAGCTGCCCAGGTGGCAGGAGAGCTGTTTACACAGAATGCATCATATGTAACAGCAGAAGTTTTTCATTTTCTTGTAAAAATCATAAACAAAATTAAAGCTGCTTTTAAGAAGCCGCAGTTTCCTGTGCAGAAGAGCAGGATTACCTGTGCACTTAACAAACAGTCTCTTGAAACTCTTATCTGCTATCTCTAAATACTACCTGTGCTAGCTAATAGTATTGTATGACTGATGCACCATACTCCATGGGAATATGTCCTTTAACGTTCCCAGTGCAGCAGAGAGGTTTTACTGCAGAAGATTTTCTCAATGCCAGCAATTTATCTGCGATCTGTTAGGCTTTATCTCCACTGCTGTTAGGAGAGACAGACTCACTAAATTCCCAGATTCAATTATACCAGGGTCAGAACTAATGGGTTGTTTAATACTCTGGGTAATTTCCCAGGCGAAGAGTTCTCAGGTTGGAATTTGCACATGTATTTAAGAGCTCTGCTTTCCTGGAAATGACACCAGGACCTGCCCTTGCCCTTCTGTGTTTGTCCCAGCTACTGCTGATGGCAGAAACTGAAAGAAAGCTTGCAGTGAACAAGGCTGTAATCAAATGCAGAGGGCATGTGTGTGTGCTGCTGATGTCTTAGTGACACAGCGGGCTTGGATTTTGCTGGGGAATGTCTCGACAGTCTCTTGCACAAATTACCCAGTCACTTGTTGTCTGGGAAGCGATGCAAGGCCTTGTCCTTGCCTTTAATTAAAAACACATCTGGTGGAGGGACAATCTTCATTCCCAGTGGTCCTTCTGGCTGCTGGGTCAGCAAAGCTCGTGGGTCACAGCGAGGCACTGAGGGGGAACTGCTGGGAGAGCCAAAGTGGCCTCATGTGTCCTGGCACTGCGTCACTTTGTCCCAGCAGAGTCCTCAGAGCCCTGCGAGGGCTGGCTCTGTTCTGTGTCCTGGATCTGGGACTCAGTGATTTGGCTCTGCCTGTGCAGCCCAGCAGTCAGGCCCTGAAGGAAACAGCAAGGTTGATCCAGGGTCCTGGAAAAGCCCCATCTGCACCTTGGGTTTGGAGGAGAGGCTCTGGAAGATGGGGCAGCTCAGTCCCAGCACAGCACAGATGAGATGCCACCCATCCCAATGGGCCAAAGCCTTTCAATTTATTGCAGTGGGAAGTTTATTTTGCCCAGATGTTCCCACATGGTTGTTTCATTCCCTCCCCTTTCCTTGGTGCTGAAGTTGGCCTGAGTGGTGGCCAGCAGGCTTTGGACGCTCTTCAGGCACGGCAAGCCCTTGACTGTGGGTGGGATTGGATGACTCCAGAGTGATAATCAGAGCAGCAACTGCTGGAGTTACCCCAAAACACACCTGGGAGCCTCACTACCTCCATTCCCAGCTCAGGGAGCCCTCCAGAGCTGCCCAAGGCTTATTGCTCCAGCCTGGAGAACTTTTGCTGCTTGGCAAGGATTCATCGTGCCCCTTACCCCTGCATGACGATACAAACTAAGTCCAGCCCACGGTTCTGCTGACCAGAGGGGCTTCACATGGCACAGTCACTGTCACCTCAGTGGCCAGTTCTGCTGGGAGAGACGTGTCTAACCTGCTCCTGCTATTTTGCTTTTCCCTTTATTTTGTTCTCTGAGTCACTTGTACTGGAGCAGGTTTTCTGCTCCTCAGCCCCTCGGAGACAATCTCTTGGTGCAGGCTGTGCCTTGCATGATGTCCAGGGTTGCTTGTGCTGAGCATGAGAGGGCTGATAGTGAGCAAAAAGGCAGCCTCAGGGGCCCCTCCACCTCCAGTGCTGTAATCCAGCCTTTAAAACTCCTCTCTTCCTGCCCTGGGGACTTGTTACGTGGGTGGGGGCTGCCAGAGAGCAATGAGGAGCCCAGGGGATGTTTCTTTTGGTTTTAAAAGCCTGCTTCCTTTTTGCAGCTGAATTTTTGAAAGGCTCTGAGCTGGGGGCGGAGGAGGGGATGGCAGAGCAGTCAGAACTTTGGGAGTGGGTTGGCATTTTGGCTGACAGCACCTGGGAGCCAGGATGTGTGGCTGCTTCACCACCTGCCCCACGCAGGCTCTGTGCTGGGGTTTTTCCTCAGCCCAGCACCCTGATGCTCTCATGCCTGTTTGGCTCCAAAAGGATATCTTGCATGTTAGAAGAGGGATGTCTTTGTGCTCAATTAAGCAATTAGATGCTTCCCAGCTCTCAGCTTCATTATCAGCCTTGGCTTGCAATCCAGACTGACCCGTGACTGGGGGGACCTGCTCAGTCAAGTGCACAAGACAAGCATCCTTAATTGCTTTGGTGCAATGATTATTTTCATTACAACAGTGTCTTTCTGCAAAAATGCAAGGAACTTCCATCACCGAGGCTCTTTATCTGTGAAAACAATTCCTGAACTTTTGAACTACCTGCACTGTGTGCAGTTTGTGGCTGTTATCTGTGTGACATGGGACGTGACAACCTTCACTGTCCTCCAGACTCGCATCTGGTATTGCTCTCTCCTCCCTCAGCACATTGTTGGTATCGTTCCCTGCATCAGTTTATTTACAATGAGCCACTGGCACTGTCCCCAAACCCCTCCTGCACTGCCTTTGGCACACTCCCCACTCCCCTGGCACACTCCCCACCCTTCAGGTACACAAGGAGCTTCTGAGCCTCCCTCCTGATGGGTCTCAGGATGTTTGCCTGAGCTTAAAGGCAACACCCAGGTGCACACCCAGACTTGGGGGGCTGCAGGTGTTGGGGTACCTGTGCTGTCTCAGTGTGAGTCCCACAGAGGCTGTGCCAGTGCCATTGGCAGTGGCTCAGTGGCATCGTGCTGCAGGCTGGCATCAAGTCCTGCATTGATGCCACGCTCAGGGTGTTGCCTCCTGTGTGGATTTCTCGCTTGGAGCTGAAGCTTCCGAGAAAATACATCCACCCTGGGATGGGATTTTGCACAGAAAAGGGGCTGTTTGTCATTGCCAGGTAGTGCCTCTCACCTTATACTCAATGCTGTTTAATTTTGTGAGCTGGCATCGTGAATGAGTGAGCTGCAAATGGCATCGATCCCAGTACCCCATTGCCCTGTGTGCAGAAGTGACCAAGTCTGATGGTGGGAATCGAGCGTGGCCTGACAGAGCTGATGCCCCCTGTGAGCCACAGTGCCAGAAATACCTGATGGTTGTTCAGGAAAAGCCCCAGGGAGCCAAAAGCACCTCCTGCCCACGGCATCCAGATGAGGAAACCTCACAGCTCAGATGTGAGGCAGGGGGAGAAGCTGCCACAGCCCCCAGCTGACCTAAATAACACACACACCCCAGTGCTGTCAGAAAAGCAAAGTCATTATTGGCAAAAGAAGCTGTGAGGATGATGACCGGGCTGACAATTGCCAGAGGTATCAGCAGGACGATTTTGGTGTTGTTGAGGTTGCTGTTTTCTAATGAACAAGATCTTTTGTTGCAGTCTCTGCTGCTGGGCACCACCGGATGATTTTTATCCCCGTTGCCTCCTTTAACCAAGGGGAACAAAACCTCAGGCATGGGGGATAGACTGATGTCCCGCACAGTGACTGTGGCACCTTGCAGTGGTGGCTGTTGTCACTGAAACCCTTGTTGCCTGTAGCACTCCTTGTTCCTTGCTGCCTGCTGGCCCCTGGCCCAATTCTGCTCCAATTGTGCTTCTCAGCCCCAGTTTTCAGGCTGGTTTTTGGGATCAGTCAAAGGGAACACTGCTGGGCTGCTCCCTGCAGCGACCCAGTTTGCTGGACAAGGTCTTTGTCCTCCTTTGGAGGAGAGGGATGACAAAATGCACTTGGTGGGGGCCACTGAGAGATGCCCCCAGCAAGACCTAGAAATCTCAGCTTCCCTTTTAGTACAATATTTCCAGGTTTTCTTCCTGCTCCTTGTGGCCTTGGGGATGTGTTTCGGGCTGTGACTTGTTAAGTTTTCTGGTTGAATAAATCAGCACCTGATGTGCAAACCTGGCTGCACGTCCTGTCCGTGTCCCAGTCAGAGGATCTGCTGCTGATTTCCCTCTCTCCCACTGTCTTCTGTGAACCCACTGGCGTGACATGTCCATCCCCATAGAGCAGAGCCACTTTGAGTGGTTTTCCAGCTCATGTGGTTTATTATGTGGTAGACAGAAAGATGAGAGATTCAGACTAGATATAAGGAAGACATTTTTTATGAGGAAATGTTTTATGTGGACACAAAGGTTGCCCAGAGAAGCTGTGGTTTCCTTATCCCTGGAAGTGCCCAAGGTCAGGTTGGATGGGGCTTGGAGCAATCCAGGATGGTGGCAGGTGTCCCTGCCCATGGTAGGGGGTGGACCTGGATGATCTTTAAGGTCCCTTCCAACCCAAACCCAAAATTCTGGGATTCCCATGGAGCACTGGTAAGATTTCTGAGTGTCTGAACAAGTGCCTCTTGTTTTTTGAAAGGGTTGGCTGAAAAATGCCTGCTGCCTTGGCTGCTCCCATCCTGTCAGGAATCAGCCAAATCTACCAGTTTGGCCGCACCAGAGCTGAAGGATTTGGGCTTTTCCCAGCTGGTGGAGAATGTGTGCCTCTGGCATTCTGTGGGGAGATGTCAGTGGAAGCCCCATTTCCCCATTTTCCCTTTGCCAAAGCTGGGGGCACCTTCCAAGCCCCCCCCATGGGGACAGCCATCCTCATGACAGCAGCCAGGGATGTGATCAAAGCAGGTCTCAGCCTCCCCACCCTCCCCTGTGCTGGGAGAGGGATGGATGCTCCTCACCATGGCAATGGCTCCGCTGGCACAGAAGGCAATTCCAGGTACTGGGACAAAGCCTGGCTCTAATTGATGTCCTTTGGATGCCGAGCTGCACCACTGCCTTGTCGAGAGCCTGAAATAAATGCTGTCACCAACGTGACTCACAGGCACATGAAGGAAGGGACTGCTTTCATGACAGACTGAAATATGTCGTGTTTCAGGAGACAGGCTCCCTAGCAAGGGAAAAGCCCAAAACTTTGTCCCTTCCCTACCAGGGAGGGCGAAACACGGCCAGGGAGGCTCCCTCACCATTGTGGATGTTGGAGTAATTGATGGCTCTGTGCTGCTTGTCATGGCCCAGCGTCATAAATGCTTAAAAGGTTTATTTACCAATTCTGAAAACTCCTGAGCGCATCATGTTTAATGCAAATAGAGAGTGTGTTTAGGAAGATATAAACCATTCCTAGAGGGAAAGGCAGTCCATTATCTCCGTGCAAACACCTCCCTCTCTAGCTGTAAGCCAAACAGCAGGGACCTGAGCAAGACAAGCTGATGAGAATAACTAATGCAGGCCTATCCGACCATGGAAAGGAAGGATGGGATCATCTGGAGCGGGAGAGACATCTTTGCCAAAACAAACCATGCCATGTGCTGGTTGCAAAACTTCCAGTGCTGATTCTCAGCCAACCGCTTCATGATCTTGAAGCCACCTTTGTTCTGTGTTCCAAGACTGAGTCAGGCCACCAGCACTGGATAGAGGAGCCCCAAGGATGTGAGAGAGAGTGAATCCAGCTCATCCAGAGCAAGAAGCAGGCTCTGAGGGCTCTTGCTGTACCTCTTCCTGCTTTGCCATCTCTTTGCCACAGCCTGGGATCCAAGCAGATTCCAGCTCAGCACTGCTGTCCCAGATTTGCTTTCCTGGGGATCGGCAAATTGCTGTTAAATCCTTCCTGGTGCTGGTGCCCTCTGGATAGGTCCTGGCCAAATGTGGAGCCAAACCCTCATGCTGTGAAAGGCACATCCTCCTCTGTGTGAGTAAAGAGCTGCAGAGCATCCCCAGGGATGTCAGGGTGTGTTTTGAGTGCACAGCCAGGCCAAGATTCCTCGGGCAGGAAGGCACATCCCTGCAGGGGGATTGCTTTCCTCCAAAACCCAGGCAGTGCTGGTAGCAGGGACGTGGATTTTTTTGCTTCCTCATAGAGGAGACTTGTGTCATTTAAAAATAAACACCACGGAGATGATGCAAAGGGTTGTGCAGCTGCTGCTGCTCCACAGTGCAGCCAGATTTGCGTCTTCCCGTCGGAAATGATTTTAAGCTGAGCCAGTGTGAGGCTGGTGAGCACAGGGAGCTGTGCTGGGCACTGGAGGAGGGCCAGCCCTGGGGACTGTACCTAAATCGCCTGGGGCCACGCTCTTGTTCCTCTGACTGTGCTTGGCTCCTGGGAAAAGGAATTTCCCTGTAATTTCCAGAGTGTAGATCACCCAGATGCTGTGGTTTTGCTCACTTCTGAGTGTATTACATTTATTCCATGCTTTGTTTCCTTGCTCCAGTCCAAACTGATGATTAAATGTCTTGTTCTGGGGTCCTAAAAACTCCTCAACAATAGAAAGCCTAGTGGGAGCAAGCTCCAAAGTGAACAAAAAGTATCATCCAGATTCCTAAACCACAGAGTTTAAGTATTATCCTGGACTTACTTGGGGCATAAACTTGCCATCAAGCCTTGAAAGATGTGTTTCCAGCTGCCTGGCCTGTAGCCACTCAGGCAGGACTGTCTCTCTCAGCTTTTATTTGGGCAACAGGGAAAATCCAGGGGTTTGCAGGGCTTAGGGAAGATGGGCACCAGGGAAAAACTTCTCCCAAGCCCTGCAGGTAGCATTATGGAAGCACTTTGCAGCTGAGGAGCCCAGGACTGTGGGCAGGAATAACTCTCCTGGCCCTGACAGGCCGTGGTGGCCGGAGGCGCAGGAGAGCTGTTATTCCACTTGAATTTTAGCCTCCAGGGTGCTCATTAAAAAAAGGCTCAAAGTTTCCTACCTCATGTGTCAACAGCTTGTGGAGAAACACTGTGTGCAGCTCTGTGGGTCTGTTGTCTCCTCTGGTGTTATTAATGGTGTTTTTTTAATCACAGCTTTGTCTCTGTTGTCACCGCGCGTTTGTGCCGGAGCCGTGTGCGATGCTGAGCCTGCCAAGCCCTGCTCTGGGCAGAGCTCAGGGGGCTGAAGGGAGGGGTCACCATTATTCTGATCACAAAGGAGTATTTGGAAGGTCAGACCCAAAATGCCTGGCCCAGCCTGGAAGGGAGGAGCTGTGTTCGCTCTCGAAAATGCCTCGTATCTCGTATTTTCCTTTCGCCGTTCCAATCCTCCCCCTGACTGTCAGGCTCCAGCTGTGAATCACTCCTGGGCACGTGGCTAACACATGAACACTGCAAAATATTTTGATGGAGTGGAACGGGGGTGGGAGCATGAGATAATCCAGCCAATTGTTCCCAACCCTTCGAGTCCTATGCCGAGGCATCGCAGCCCCCAGCATTTGCAAGGGCGTCTGTCCCAGAGCTCTCAGTCATGAGGAAAACTGGGATTTGGTGAATGAGGCAAAGCTTTAGATATCATTAAGTCAGTGAGGCTGGTATTTCCAGGAGCAAGTAGAAATAACTGCCCCAGATCAAACCCTGGCTCCTCACAGTCTTCAGCTGATTGTATCTCCCCTTGGGAGGCTGAGTAGGCCTGGGTGGCAAAAGGGATCTGGAGAAGGGACCTCCTCAGCAGCTTCCTCTGCCAAACTCCAAATCTCCCAGGGAGTTGTGGGTGATGTTAATAATGAGTTACTGCTTTTAGCAGCTCTTGTTTTCTCCCCAACAGCTTCACAGAAGCCATGAAGAGCCAGCCAAAGCTGGAGGGCTGGGACTGCCACTGGACCTACTACTCAGGCTTGGCCGTCTCAGCTGTAGGGACCTTGTTTGTCATCTCCAGCTTCTTAGCCCTGGGATTCACTGGGACATTCCTAGGTAAGCACTGAAAATCCAGCAGCTTTGCCAGAAAGTGCATTTAATCCTTGCTGGGATCTCCTGCTAGGGCAGAGTCCTGTAGGAATTTCCTCGTCCTTGCCTTCAGGGCTGTTAGATTTGTCATTATGATACCAAAGCATGATCCAACCCTGCTGTTACCTCAGTTACCTCACAGAGGACTGCACAGTGGTTTTATACAGCAAATCCCATCACCTCCAGCATGAAGCCTGGAGGTTTGGAGCACAGCTGCTCATCTGCCAGCCCAAACACCCTCCAGAAAAGGGACCCCAAGTTCAGGACCCCAGAAGTGGCTCTGGCACAGTGAGTGTGAGCTGTCCATCAGCCCTGCTCTGAGCACCCACCTGCTCATCACACGTGCTGAGGGAGGATGTTGTTTGCTCTCCCCTCTGCAATAAACCTGATGTTCGTTGACAGATCCTTTTATCTGCCGCTTTATGGCAGAAGGCATTTTCCACTGTGCCTGCTTTCACATTTACAGCGTAATTCTGTTAGCATTGTTGACTTTAAAAACATGCCAGTATGTGTGGAATTCATAAAAATAAAGTAGAGACAGGAACAATAAATATCCAAGGAAAGGGGCAGCTCCTGCTGGCTGAAATAATCACAGCCCCAGCTTTGACACCTCATTTAGGCTGTGCTTTTGCAAGTGCTTTACAAACCAAATTCAATTAGCTCCTGTGGCGTCGCTAGGAAGAAGAGAGGGACGTAATAAGCCTTCCTGGTTTCAAGTGGAGTTGCAAAGAAATGTGTTGAGTTGGCCAAAATCCTGCTGCCAGAAATAGAGCTCAGCACTCCTAAACATGTGCTCTCACCCTTCACGTGCAGCCTCACTCCTGGCCCCCTGTCACACCCCTGTCCCTCAGCTACCAGGCACCAGCATCCTCCAAAATGCCCAGCAGCACCCTGGGGTGATGCTGTGCCTGTGGAAACATGTCCAGAAAGGCCAGGCATAGGAGTACCCGTCAGCAAGAGCTGCTTGAATGCTCCTGAAGTTCAGCCAGATCTGCAGTTGTTTACGTAAAGCCTGATTCATCCGACCAGGAGGATCCACTGGACTTGAACCACTGGGAAAATGCAAACAAGTGAGTCAGGCTCGGCGTAAGAGGTGAGAGGGCCCTGTCCCTCGGATCTGTATCCCCCGAGGCAGGGAAGAGCTGGGTGTTAGTGGTCCATATAAGGCATTTCTGCACCCTGCTCTCTGTTGGGGAGGCTCTCCTGCCACCACTGCCCTGGGCTGACCTGGCAGGACCAGCCCTCTCTGCTAGCAGGGCATGACAGGCACCAGGGCAGAGCTGAGTCAGGGTGGGGACGTGCCAGGACCTCGTGCTAATGCAGCCAGGCTGGCTCAGGACCTCTGCAGCACTGAGGCATGGCCCCGCTGGAGCCCCATCCTTGGACCAGTAACAACTTCTCCACTCCACACAAGCCCCATGAGTCCAAGTCAGCAAATCTTAAAGGAGAATGTCCCTCAGGATGGTTTGTTACCCAGCCACAGGGAAGACAACAGGTCCGCAGCTCTCTGAGGATCCCATGTGGGATATTCTCTTGCTCAGGACTGGTGCTTCCAACATCCATGCAGGATTTTAGTGCTGGCACTGCTGAAGGAGCAAGGACTGCAGGTAGCCAAGGGCTGCACTGCTTTGGCAAGAAAGGGCATCCAGCTTCTTTTCACTGTCCACATCTGAGCTCAAGAGAAGTTTTGAGAGAGCCTCTGACCCACGGGCACTTCAGAAATTACTGGAGCTGGGTTTGACCCTTCCTTTGTGGGTTTCCTACAGCAGTGAGGGCTGAATCAGGCAGGGCACAGGGCTGCCTGTTGAATTCCTTCCTTACAGCACATTTAGGCTCTGCAGCAGCTGCAGAACACTTTGTCTCTCCAGTGTGGACTCAGTGGTGCAGTGAGAGCCGTGTGAGTCACCCTTCTCCAGCAGCCTGGCTGTGCCAACCCATCTCCAGCACGGCAGCACCAGCCCCAGATGCTGTTTGAGCAGCTGGATGTGGCCCCTCTCCCTGGCAGAGCCATCCCTGGTGCCCTGTGCCCATCCCTGGTGCTGTGCCCTCACTGGGATTCAGGCATCACTTCAGCACCTTCCTTGTTTGCCTTGTTTCCCAAAAACAGTGAAAAGGGCTTGGCTTCCCGAGGCTGAGGACATGGAGAGGCTGCTCTGCCTGTCTGAACCCATCTTCCTCATACCCCAGTGACATTTCTTCCAGCACTGACCAAGATTTCAAGTCAATCTGACTTGACCAAAGTCTGTTGCTGGGCCTGGAGAAGCTGGGGACTCTCTGGGGTGATGTAGAGGTGGTGCTTCAGCCCAGGTCAGGCTCCAGGGATTCTGGGGGACCTTGCAGAGTGCCCTGAATGGCTTTTTGCAGCTGTAATCCCTCCCTGTGCAGTGAGATGGCTGCACAGACCTCCAGCAAAAAATAGCTCAAATTAGATGCCAAAGTGCCTCAGCTTGGCAAGGAGCTGATTCCTGATTTGAGGGCTCAGCAAAGGCTCAGGAGGTGCCCAGGGTGATGCTGTGCAACACATCCCACAGTCCTGTCCCTGAGCACCTCTCTGAACATAAATTCTTACAAACTACCTCTCTGGTGGTCACGTTCATTGACCTGTGCAGGTTTGGAGGCAGAGATTACGTTGGAAAAGCTCCTGGGGAGCTGCCTGTGAGCTCCTGCTCGTGGGGAGCCTGCCTGGAGGGTTGCTGGGCACAGATAAGCCCCTGCCAGCCCCACAGTCCCAGGGCTTTGTGTGAACCTCCTCAGTGCCAGTGCCATTTGGGGACTGAGGTGTTCAGCTCCCAGGCGAGGGCGGGCAGGGGATAATGAAGCATTTTGACACATAAGAAAGCACAAAAATGGGCTGTGGCAGGGGGTGATGTGTTCCTTCCACCAGAACAATCTCAGAGATGTATTGCCAAGTAACTGTGAGAACATATAGTATGAGCACGAGGCAATTATCTCACTTAGTGGCCTGTAGTTAAAGCCCCAAAAGCATTGTGTAATTGGGCAGGGGCTGTTTATCCTTAGAAATAAATGTTTTAGCACCATGTGAGGTCAAAGAAATTACACTACGATCCAGGTAATAATAATAACCTTGAATAGTTTGCGCTCCTGTAATGCCTTTCAGCTGGATTTGTGAGCACTTTCTCACCATACATTAATCCTCACCACCCTCTGTGCTCCAAGAAAGACTGATGTTATGATCAGAGCACAATAGCACTGGGAGGGACAGGGGAGACTTGCCCAAGGTCAGGGAAGGGGCTGGCAAAGCAAAGCTGGGAACACAACCTGGGGTGGTGGCAGTGCCCTGGGCTGAGGGATCTGCTGCTCCTCACAGATCAATGCTGGAGCAGTGGGCATGGAGCAGGGATGGTGCAGTGGACAGAAGGGAGCAGAGCTGGGCAAGGGTTTGGAGCACCAGGAGTAGCTGAAGAAGCTGGATGGGCTCAGCCTGGAGAAAAGGAGGCTCAGGGGGAACCTTTTGGCTCTCCACAACTCCCTGACAGGAGGGTGCAGCCAGAGAGAGGTCTCAGGCAGCAAGGGACAGGAGAAGAGGAATTTACCTCAAGTTGTACCTGGGGATATTTAGATTTCATGTCAGAAAAAATTTTTCACCAAAGGGATTGTCAAGCCCTGGCAGAAGCTGCCCAGGGCAGTGGTGGAGCCACCATCCCTGGAGGGATTTAAAAGTTACGTAGCTGTGGTGCTTTGTAGTCTCACTTGTAAGACCCACAGAACCAGAGCTCTGCACCCTGGCCCTTTACCCACCCCGAAGTGTTGCTCACAAGCTGCACATCTCCTTGTCATTTCTTTTCCAAGCTCCTTTTCAGGAGGGTGGAAGGATTGCTCTGAGGTAGATGGGAAGCTGGTTGGATGTTGACAGTTCTGAAAGCTTTCCTCATTACAGATGACAATCACCCATTATCATCATCATCATGGTGCCAGTAACTGAGTGTTTTGTAGGCAGAGGTGCTATTTTCTGAAATTCTGAGAAATTCTCTGAGCTATGAGATAAGGGTGACATTATGGATGAGGGCATTTGGTCGTGGTGGTCATGATTATAACAGCTCCAAACGCCATTACACGGCACTGGGTTTATTTTCACATTAAATGGATTTGTTCCTGTGCACTTGCTTCCTCGTGGAGTGGCATCTGACAGGCAATTTTACAAATGAGAAAACCAGAATTAACCAGATGAGACCTCGAGAGCTGTGTCCTGATGGGGGACGTGGCTGCCCCAACCTCATTGCAATGCAGAAACCTTCCTCGTGGGCAGAGAGCCATTCCTGGAAAAGCTGAGAGAACAGAGTAAACAAACAACTTATTTGCTGTTTCCTCAGCCTGCAAGTCAGTGCTGAGACCTTTTGCTGTGGATGCCCTGTGGCACAGGGAGGGTATCAGTGTGCCAAAGCCCCCCAGTGACTCCCCATTTCCTGCAGCCTAACCAGAAGCTCTCTGCTTGCTCTTAGGTGATTACTTTGGCATCCTGATGGAGGAAAAAGTGACCAGCTTCCCCTTCAGCGTCCTGGATAATCCCATGTACTGGGGCAGCACAGCCATCTACCTGGGCTGGTCCCTCATGTGAGTACCTGCCCCTACAAACACCTCTGGCTGTGGGGTGAGTGTGGGGTCTCTTGTCAGGGCAGGAGGTGCCAGGCTGCATTGGGGGCCAAAAAAGACACTCTGTGATGGCAGAGGAAGTGCAGCACACCCTGACTTCTTGCTCCCTGGCTATTTTTATGCGTGGAAAATCTTGTGCTGTCTCAAAACACTCTCAGCATTTGTTGTAGGAAAATAAACAGCGGCCAAGAGCTGGGGGAGAGGAGGCATCAGCAAACCTCAGAATGAAGTCCTTGGCAGGCTCTGCACGTGGAAAAATCAACAGTCAGGGCCAAATTCGTGCAGGGTGTCACTCGGCAGGTGCAGGGCACTGGTACTGGGGAGCAGTGTGACCCTGCAATTACTCTGAAAAAAGCAAAGCAAGCCAAGCCAGCACCCTTTCCCCCAGCCCACGGTGGTAACACTTCCGAAACACTCCTTGTGTGATACAACACAGCATAATAGCCTGCTTAGGAGGAAATGAATAGGCTGTAATTTAGCAGCAAATGAACAATATACTCTCTTCAGTGTAACAAGTTTGATGTGGTTTTCATTTAATATCACATTTTATTTATTTGCCCAGGAGAAAAAAAACCAAAAAACCCTGGCTGTGTTACTTCAGGAGTGTTACAGGCTGATATCCCTGGGTATTTTGCACTGGTGCTCCTGTCTGTGACCACCTCTCCTCTGCTTGGGTGGAAAAATGAAGTGCTTTGCCTCTTCCTGGTGATTTTTTCAGCCATGTGTGCAGCCCCTGGTAATAAGTAAAGCTGATGGTTTCTCTCCTGTCTCCACTGAGCCTTGCTGCTGTTAGTTCTGCACTTGAAATCCCCCCTCCCGGTGCTGTCAGGGTTGGCTGCATGAGGCTGTTTCCCTTCCTGGCAGAGCCAGGCACTGGATGGGGTTTAAATCCTGGGAAATGGTGCAGGAGAAGCAGAGGGAGGCAATGCTGGGCACGAGGGTTGGCCACAGGGTCTGCAGCAGCATCATTGGAACATGGATATTGCTGTGGGAAGGGTGAGTCCCCCCACACCACACCACGACCCCCACAGCAGCACAGAAAGAAGCTTTGACCAGGAGGAATTATAAGGAGATCTTTATTTGATTTAAAATCAGCATCAAACTACTTCCTAAAATCTTTGCAGAATCCGCTGAGCCCTCCTGAGCTGTTTCTGTCGCAGAATCCCTTCTTCACCCCTCTCATCGTGGTCTTCCACCACGGTTCTGGGCAAGAGCAGCTGAGGGTAGCAGTGATTGCCTCCTTTTTCTCGTTAAAAGGCTGCCACCATTAAGGCCATCGAGGCGTGACAAATAATTGCTGTGAACAAATTGCTGGAGCTGTGCAAAGTGGCACCAAGACACCGCCCACCTGCCTGGGGGGAGCTCAGCACAGCCCTTCTCACGGTGGTTTTGGCTGTTTCTCTTCCCTGGGATCTCAGTTCTTACAATCATACAATCATTTAGGTTGGAAAAGAATTATAAAATCATCAAGTCTAAGCATTAATCCAGATCTGCCATGTTCACCACTAAAACGTGTCCCCAAATGCCACATTTACATGGCTTTTAGATCCCTCCAGGGATGGTGACTCCACCCCTGCCCTGGGCAGGGCAGTCTGTGCCAGGGCTTGACAACCCTTCCAGGCCAGAAATTTTCCCAGTATCCAATCTAAACCTCCTGTGGGGCAGCTTGATGCCATTTCCTCTTTTCCTTTCACTTGTATCCCTGGCTCCACCTTTCTGTCAGGGACTTGGAGAGAGTGAGAAAGTTGCCCCTGAGCCTCCTCCAGTCTGAACTCCCTCAGCTCCCTCAGCTGCTCCTGGTGCTCCAAACCCATCCCCAGCTCCGTTCCCTTCCCTGGATTCACTCCACTGGCTGATTTTTTGGGGGGTCCATGCTTTCTCCTGAGATCCCAGGGCTTTCAGAAGATGTCAGGTGTTTGCCCTCAGAGGCCAGAGCTGATGTCCTGTCTCTGTGGCAGCAGGAGGGATGCTGGAGGAATCTTCCAGCTGTCTGGTTCTGGCCAGAGCTAAAACACAGAGCATTCCCTTGGTGATGCATCACACTCCTTATTGTGCCATCAAAACCCAAAGGATCGATCCATTCTCATCCATAAGGGATGAAAACACATCACATAAACCAGCCTGTCCTCTGCCTCCATCCAGCCTTAAAAGCATCAAGAGGGGTGACAGCCCACAGCCATGGGGAGCTGCAGCAAGGCTGGGGACAGACAGACTTCCTATCCCCAAAAAAAGTCCTATCAGGACAACAAAACCTTCCCAACTGATTCGTCATCACTGCTGCAATCAGATGTGGCCCAATATGTAGGTCAGACTCGTAAGAGGACAGGAACAGTTCACCCAAATGCTGCTTCATCACCTGTGTGGAGCAGCCTCATTTCTCCTGCCAGACAAATGGAGCATTCGCTGTGTGGGGACAGCTTTGTGTGCCTCTGGTAGGGAAGTGTTCTAACTCACAGCAACAGGCTGTGTAAATCAGAGCTGGAGCTGCAGCCTAATGATGCAATTAGAGGTCTTGCTGTCAACAAACAATCATGTAAATTTGTTCTCTCTGATAGGAATCAAGAAGGAGACATGACTAAGCATGTAATAGCAGGGGGCTGGGAGAGAGAGAACTTGCCCGAAGCTTCCTAATGAGGGAAAAAGTTATTACAGAATGAAAACAGTGGAAAGGTGGAGATTTGTGGGTGCCTCTCCAGGAACTGCTGGGACCAGGTGGTACCTGAGAGGGGCTCCAGTATGAGGTTTAGGTAGTTCAGTCTCTCTCTGCAGATGTGTTTTCCCAGCAGCACAAGTCACTTTGCACCAGGCTTGAGGGATGTTTATCCTCAAAAAATCACAGAATGGTTTGGGTTGGAAGAAACCTTAAAGCTTATCTTAAATTGTCCCCCTTAATTAGGACGCTGGTGATTGCCTTTAACTGCAGGTGGCAGCTCTGCTCTGAGGGCAATGAGAGCTGGCTGTCTGCAAATAAAATATTTAGCTGGTCCTTGGTGAGGAAATGTGCCAGGCCAGCCTGGGCAGGGTTTGGAGCAGGATGGGGTTGTGGAAGGTGTCCCTGCCCATGGCAGGGGGTGGGATGAGGTGAGCTTTGAGGTCTTTTCCAGTCGAAACCGTTCCGTGCTTCTTGGATTCTGTGACATCTCTCTTTAGAGGAGGAGGATTTTTGGTCCCACAGAGCTTTGGGCTCTCCTGGAAGGAGCAGCCATCTCTGTTGTATCCACAGCTCCTGATCATCTCTCCCCATAACCAGTGAGAAGCAGTGGGTGGCATCAGTCCCCCTTTCTGTGCCTGGTGACATCTCTGGAGGACACATTCCTGAAACGACTTGAAATGGGTTTAAAAGTCAACCAAGCCCCCAGCACCCAGCCCCAGTGCAGCACCCACCCCAGCACCCTTCCCGGGGCAGGAATGGACCTTCCCAGCCCTTTCCATCCTCATCCCTGCACTGGCTGAGCCACCTCTAGGTGCCAAACACTGCTCTGTGTGCCTGCTGTCCCCTGTACCCTGGGTGACCCATCTTTTTGGGACATCAGGCATTTCCCTCAGAGCATGGGCTGGGAGCTGCAGCCATATGTCAGCAGCTGCTCAGCCCTTAAACATCCCTATAATCTCAGGATTTAGCATCAAAGCAGGAGCTCTCACA
The DNA here is from genome assembly GCA_025920805.1 of Petroica traversi. NCBI lineage: Eukaryota > Metazoa > Chordata > Aves > Passeriformes > Petroicidae > Petroica > Petroica traversi. The sequence continues at coordinate 914,825 of JAHLSL010000037.1, forward strand.
GCAGAGACGTGCAGGGATCAGACTTAAAAGGAGTCACTGAAGAAGGCTGGGGAAGAGTCTTTGCCAAGTCACATCTGTCTAAGACAGTTAACATTAAGCACAAAAAAAAACCCCAGCCCTTTTGTTCGCTTCCGTTTAATGAGCGAGCGAGAGCTCTCTGCAGCCCAGGGTCTCATTTCACTTTCTCAACCAGGTCTTGCATAAGCCCCTGTACTTACCTGATCTTTTCCTTCTCTTTCAAAACAGGCACGCCAGCCCAGCTGGCCTTTTGCTGACAGCTGTAGTGGCAATTTCCTACACAATCGCTGTGCTGTACGAGGGGTGAGTAGCTGTGCAGAGCTGGAGAGCTTCTAATTATTTCTACCAGCTTTAACTCCCGAGGTCTCAGGGAACTGCACAAGTAGGGATGTTTTTTCCCAATTAATTCAGCGGGGAAGAAGGAAAACAGAGGATTATTTTTCAATTGTTTTGATAATGGGCAGATTCCACTCTGAAACTATTTGCTGAGTTCTAGGAACATTTGTGCGCTCTTTTATTTTTACCAAAATGAGGCCTTTTTTATTTTTTTTTTTGGGTGCCAGATTCTGTCTATAGAAGAACAATAAGGAAGGCAGTGAGAGGACTCATTGTGTCTTCAGAAGAGCCCCCTACAAGAAGCACTTGGGTTTTGTAGTTCCTTGGATGGGCTCCTCTGCTGTTTTGCACCACAATAGCCCAGCCAGCAGCACAGGATGGAGCAGCACAGAATAACTCCCAGAAGTAGCAGTTGTACTTCAGCAGTGAAAGGTCCTTTTGTAATTGCAGGGAAGGAGGAGATGCAGAGAGCCCTGGTCTGCATGAGGGGGAGTCTGGGTGTGTGCTGAGCCTCCTGCTCAGCACAGGGATGGTGCTGTAGCTGCTCCCCAACCCAGAGAGGCTGAAACCAGGATTGCCACGGCACAGGCTGGGCACACCTGGGAAGGACAAATTTTGTAGGCCTAAAGGAGAGCACTCGTAGTCTTGATTTTAATTCATCCTCCCTTTTTTTAACCCTGTCTTTTGCCCCTGTCTGTTCCCTCTCCCCACAAATTCCCATCCTCCCACCTGCAGGCCTTTCACAGAGGAGATCTATCGGAGGAAGCAGAAGGGAGTGAAGAGCAAGTAGCCCCAGGTACGTTTGCTGATGGGCATTTCAGGGGCTGCTTTGCTGGGCTCCCCCACCAACGAGCACCCCTGCCCAGCTCTGCCCTCCCTCCAGAGCCCTTCCCACACTTCTCCAAGCATTTGAGCTTCAAGCCTCTGCAAAATCCCAGGCAGAGAGGCTTTTCACAGCAGCAGTCATGTCCGCCTCCTGGCACCCGACCAGCAGCCCCCAAATTGTTTTGATTATACACTTGAGAATCAGTGCGAGGGAAAATTGCTGGGAAGCTTCGAGGCTTCAGGCTTAATCTGAATCAGGCTGAAAAAAACAACTATTGGCCATGGCAGGTGCTCCAGAGAGTGGCAGGGATGGTGTGAGAGGACATGTGTGCCTGCTCATCCCTCAGGGAAATCGGGCATCCCTGCTCCAGCTGCTCCTTGCCTGAGCCAGGAGCATTTCTGCCAATGGGATCACCCTAAAACCTCAGCCCAGGTTTGTTTGGGGGTCCAAAAGCTTTGCCAACATCACAAGCTCCTGCTCAGGCTCTTTTTCTGGGGGTTCATTGCCATCCTGGAACCCCCAGTGCATTTCCCTGCTGGTTGTTGGAGAGCTGGGACAAGCCCACGGCACTGCTGGGGTTTTGGCAGCACCATCCCTGCTGCTCTGACAGAGCTGCTGTGGCACCAGTGAGGTCCCCAATGGACTCTTGTCCCTTTGCCTTTTCAGAGCACTCTCTCGGGTACCTCGTGCCTCTCCAGTCCCCTCACTGCCTGATTTGCCCATTTTCCTACTGAGATGTATCCTAATAATTAGCCCAGCAACCCTTAATGAGCTCCCTGCAGCACTGAAGTGACCAGAGGAACAGCCTGAGCGTGGTGGCAGCTCCTTGGGAGATGGAGGTCCCTGTCCCAGGTCTCTGACGCCATCACTGCAGCTCCTGATGCTCTCCTGGGAGTTCCACAGTGCTGAACCTCCCCACCTCTCCTCCCATACCAATTATTGGAGATCTGCAGGCAAAAAGGAACTCCTTTTGGACTGGAGGGAAAGCAGAGTAATGAAGGAGACACTGGGGGGCCTTTCAGAAGGGAACTCTGAGCACATGGAAGCCCCAGCTCCAGCTGATCCTGAAGATCATCTGAAGGTGCTGCCAAAGTGCCACGAGAAGCACATAAAGCTCAGGTGCAGCAGTGGAGAGATTTGGGAGCCTCTGGGGATTCAAACACAGCTGGGGAAGGAACAGAGGAGACTGCAGTGAGCTCAACAACAGCAAAACCTCCTGCAAAACCACCAACCCCCTCCTTTTTGGGAAAGGAACCTCCCCATCCAGAGCTGCAGTTTCCCACCTGTGCAGAGCCCAGCAGTGTCTCCTCACTATTGCAAAGGCTCCAAGCAAAGTGACTGAAAAGCCCAGGAATGTGAATGTATAACCTAAGGGATGTGAATGTATGACCCAAACCACAGCCCGGGGGGCATGGAGGGATGGCAGCTGTCCTGTGGGGAAACCCCAGCACGGAGAAGACCCAGGGGAAGAGTCAATCCCTGTCTGCACCTCACCCCTGGCCGTATTGATGCCTGAGCCCCTCCTCTTGCCTGGGTCCACATGAGGATCCTGCAGCCTTTCCCAGCACCCAGTGCCTTCCAGCTGTTTTTCACTGCCTTGCAGGGGCAGTGGAGGGAGGGAAGGAAAGGTTTCTGCCTTCCACACCGTGCAGCAGCCAGGTAAGGATGTGCCCCTTGGCCCCTGCCAGCAGCCTCAGCGTGTCCCAAAATTGCCCAGTGCTGAATCCTGCCTTGAACAGAAAGACTCTAGAGGTGATGCTCCAGCCCCAGGCTCTGTTTTCACAGATTCCCAGAACAGTTTGAGAAATAAACAGTAAATGACCAAAGGAGCAGGTGCTGGAGAAGGGAACTGTGCTGCTGCCAGCACCCACGTGGGCACTGGGACGTGGGGCCACATCTCAGCATCACATTGTCCCCTCCACAGATGGTCCTCCTTCTTCTCAGTGTCACCTCATGAAACGGTTCCATTTCCTTTTGCTTTTGCACACTGTAATTAACTCACCCTCCGGGCATTGCTCAGCAGAATTAAAAGTGTTGGTCTCTTTTCAGTCCGGCCTCCATTTCCTCCGGAAGGGCTCACAAACGCTGTGTTTGTGTTTCATCACTTCAGAACCATTACACATAGATTTATATTTTTATTGCCATCTCAACCACCTTCCTCTCCAAGATTTGGGCATAGTATTTTATTTTTAGATAAGTTTCCACATCCCCTTCACAGCTAATGTTTATAGACGGTGGCTAAACCAGCCCAGTACCCATAGCAACCATCGAGGAGAGGATACATTGCATTATTCAGACAATTTATGTCAGAGTTGCCAGTCCTGGCTCAAAGTCTCTGATGTCAATAAACTTGGATTTGTTGATAAGTGAAATCAGTATTTACTGAAGAAGCACGTGCTCATACGGGAAGAATTATTCCTAACGAGAACACAGTGAGGGCTGTATTTGTGTATTTGTGTATTTATTTGTGCTGTCTCATTCCCGGTCTGGGGACCATGTGTGCCTTTCCCAGTCCCTTCTGCAAGGCGAGAAGGGACCCCAGTTGTACCATTCCCTTCCCCAGCAATATCAGCCTCCTAAAATGTGTCTGTCACCATAACCCCCAGTGATGGAGCTGCTTCCCATGCCATGCCCACAGCATCCCATCAGCACAGGGATTTGGTGCTGTGCTGGGTTTGCTTCACAGGCTCCTTCCCCCTTGATCTGCCTTTTCCAGCCTTTCCCACTTCCCAGCCGTTCTGTGGCAGCTTTGCATTGCACAAGGTTTTTTTTTCTGGGGCTGTGCCAGACACATCCTTGGTTTTAGTAGCTGCTCCCTCAGCAGCCAGCACAGATTAAACATCTCTGCCTTCACAGAACTGGTTCTGGCTGCCATAAAGTTGGAATTTGATATTTTAGAGACATCTGCTCTCGTTCCTGAAGAGGGAAGGTGAGGAGTTGGAAGGTGATGTTCCAGCCCATCTCATGGGGTCTGAGCCCACCTTTGTCCCTGGGGCAAGGGGTGGCCCTGGCCAGGACCAGTTCCAGGTGTTGCTGCTCCCCGGGGCTGCAGGGAGGGAAACACAGAAACACCATTATTTATGTTGTTTCATGGTATTTAACAGCCAGGGATTAGGGGGGCTCTCCTTGGTTATAAGGAAAGAAAAATGTGATTCCTCTCCAATTGCCTAATATTTCCAAGAATTTGAGATTACACAGGGAGGGGGTGAAACCTTCAGGCTGAGCACAAAGTGCTGGTGCTGTCACAGCTGTTCCCCCCTTCCTGGCTGCAGCTGGGACATGTCCTGCATGGATGCAGGGATGGATCTGTGGCCCCAGGTCAGAACATGAGTCCTGCTGCTTCCAAAGGAGAGATCTGCACCCTGGGACCCCCAGGACCAGCCAGGCCCCAGCTCCACACCAGCACAGGCAGGCACATCCCTCCAGCCCTTGCAGAGACATCAAGGACCAAACGGGGTCTGGAAATGGGGTCATGGGGCCGTTTTCATACCTTCATGCCTTCAAAATCCAGCCTGGGGCTTTGTGGGCCCACTGGAGCTTGGCAGAGGGGTTGTTTGCAGCCTTGGGGATTGCTTCACGTGACGCTGTGTGCTGACGCCACAGATAACACTTCTTTGAAGTTTGGGATATTTCTCCAGAACAAACACCAGGAAAGGAGAAATTAGTTAAATCTCAACTCCTACCTGGCAGGGACAGCTGGGTCATCAAGGCCATCGCTCTGTGCTGCCCCAGGTCCACCCATCCCACCACACAAACTCTGTGCCCACCCTCATGGAGGTTTTCTCTGCGTGGTTGCTTGCACTGCTCCCCCACACACATCTCCCTTCGTGGAAAGGGAAAATTCCTTGCACATGGAAATGCCTTGGGATGAGGGGATCATCTGTACAATAAACCCCAGCAATGGGATGTGGTGCCAGCTCCATGCTCACTCCATCCAGGAGCATTTTGGGAGATGGAGGCTGCATCCTGCCATCCTTTCCCTGACGGTGGTGACATCCAGGAGCAGGGACACATTCCCAAAGGTCCTTCCCTCCGAGGTGACCACCCATAACCCCGTGCCCGTGTTTGCTTTTGCCCAGGGAAGCTGGGCTGCCTTGCCCCAGGGGAGGGATGGCCACTGGCCCTCCCTTACGTGGCAAACAAACCCAGAGAATAAACACGTGGCGCAATCGGGGCAGCACGTGCGGCTCTGGCAGCTTTGGGAATTCACCATTCCCGCCCAGCTCCTGCTTGCTGAGTCTGCATTTTGGCTGTTTGGGAAGATGGCAGGAAATGGGGAGCTCAGGACCCCCAAACCCATCCCAGCACTGAGGCAGAACCTTGGCTTTTTTGCCAGCAGTTGGGATTTGATGTAAAAGCAAAGACGAGCTTTGGGGTTGGTTTGGGCACAGCCCAAAATCCAGAGAAGGTGGTCAGGGGACCCAGCAAAATTTATCTTCACAGGGAATAAACCAGTCTGTTCTATCCCTGCTGTGTAGGGAAAACAGTCTGGATTTTAAATGGCCACAAAGCAATGGGGAGAACGCCCTGGTGGGAAGCTGTTCCCATGTGGGGAACCCACAGGGCTGGAGCCCAAATAAATGCCTGGGGCAGGATGGGGATGCTGGGGCTGAGCTGCATGGACACTGCTGGCAGATCCATGCTCAGGACTGGGGATACAGGCACTTCCCAACTCATGGCTGTGTTTGAAATGTCCCCCAGTGCCAAGAGAGCAGCAGCAGCAGCACTCCATGCCCACTGTCTCCCTGCCCCTGGCATCACCCACGTCGGGGACAGGGTGGAGAAAACTCCATCCAAGCCAACCCAGCCCCATTTCCACCCTCACCCCGGGAGTCCTTACGCACGGAGCTCCCGCCATGAGGCAGAGGACAAGTTACGAGGCTGTTTTCTTTAATTTTCACACTCAAAAGCTGCCCCGAGACAGCCCGGTGAGTTGCATCCTCCTCAGATCCTATTTCAAAGGACAAAAATGGCAGGAATGTGCTGCTTTTTCCATGTTGCGTTTTCTTGGGGAGGAGCTGTTTACGGAGCGCGGCTCCTTTCCCAGCCAGGGTCACAGGAGGGCTCAGAGCTGCTGATTCCTGGGAAGAAGTCGGGGCCAGGCTCTGCCTGCTGGCATGGGAGCCTTGAGGGTCCTGGATTTGGGCTCAACTCCCCCCAAATCCCGACCTCTCCACCCCTGCACTGTCCCCAGCCCCTCTGGACCCACAGGAGCAGAGGTGGGACCTGGCAGGAAACATCTCCAGGCTCCGAGCCCTCAGCACCACCACCCTTCTCTCTGCCAGCTCCTGCCTGGCACTGCCCACCCGGCTCCCTGTCTCCTCCTGGGCTTTAATTTCTGTCCTGCCAGCCCTGCCAAGCATCGCAATTTCCATGGGAACCCTCCTGAAATCCCCAGCAATTCCTCTGCTGGGGTCACCAAGCCTCCCTCTCCCCTGGGCCTTGTGTTCCAAGCCCAGTTGCTGCCTGGCTCTGGTTACAGGTGACATTTCTCTCTAATCCCACAGAAGCTGAAGGAAGCTCTGCCATTTGGAAGGGAGCAGAAGGTGCTGGAGTTTGGGGACACATCCAGGACACCTTTGTTCATGGTGGCAGGATCATGTGTGGCCTGTGGGCAAGAGGGTGGGATGAAAGGAGATGGGAACAGGGAGCAGGGGATTTCCAGGGTGCTCCTGGCTTGGAGCATCACACTGGGCACAGGGATGGTGGCTCTGAGGGACCTCTTGCCATCCCTTGCCTGGATAACTCCAGCAGCTGGGGATTTCAGACATCTCAGGCTTTCAGATTCTCTGTTAATCAAATCCCAAGTGCTAAAAGGAATCAAGAGACGAGAAAAGTGTTGCTAAAGAAGCAGGGGTTGGGGGAAGGAAACAAATAAAGCCACCCCCCCCAGTCCCCAGAGAAGAAGCAGCTTCTGCATCATATCTCATCTGGGAAAAATTATATGTTGGGAATTACGTGCTTCTTCTGAAAAGCCTTAAAGAGATTTAATAAAATGAGACAAGCTAATAATATAGGGAATGAATAGCAACCCTGGATGCTGCATCTTGATTTAATCAGATGCTTTTCCTCAGGGGGCCATGCAAGAACTGTGGCTAAAGCCTCCCTTCCCTTTCCCTACCCAGCTGCTCCCCTCTTCCTTCCATTCACTCCCTCTCCCATCCCAGGGGAGCAGCCAGGGCAGGATTTGGGGTCCCACAAGTCCCTGCTGCTCCCCAGCAGCTGCTGGGAAATGCACAGCCCACGCTGGTTCTTTGGGAGCGGGGCAAGGAGCTGGACAGCAGCTTTCTGTACATCCCCCAGGGAGAGGGGCCCGGCCAAAGAACAGTCCTGGGGGAGAAAAGCAGGAGCTGGGGAGCCAGGAGAGCTTGGCTCCAGAGCCAGGGAATGCTGTGCTGCCACACAGGGGACGAGCCCCTGGTAGGATGTGGAGCATCTTTAACAGGATGATAAGGAGCTCCTGCGGGATGTGCTGCTCCCGTGGCCTGGGACAGCTGCAGGGTCTGCCTGTGCCAGGTGGGAACAGCACAAATGGCTCTCCCAGCCCCGTTCCACCGCTCAGACCCGAGAACCGAGGCCAGCCCTGCCCCGGGGGGGATGATCCTTCCCAGCTCCGCAGCACTCTCAGAAACCAAACTCATGTTCTGATGTAATTGTCCTTTTCCGAGTATCCCCCGCTCGCCCGTCCCTGTGCTGGGCACCCCGGTGCCGCTCCTGCTTCCTGGAACATTTTGCTTCCCGCATTTTTGCCGTGGTGCTGCTGCTGGGAGCTCTGTTTTGCTGCTGCACAGTTCGTCCAAGCCGGGCCCTGGGGAGCCGCATGTTCTGTCGCCGGGATGTTTGTGTGACTTTCGCGGAATTTCCTTTCCTCAGCCACTCGCTCGCGGACGCTGGGTGGGTTTTGCAGGCTGGCAGGTGGCTGGTAAGCCGAGGAGGGTGAAAATAGGGAGGGAAACAGCAAGAAAACAAGGATTGATCTGTGCTGAAGGTGATTCCATTAAAGGTGTCGCTGGGGCTCGCACGGAGCATCCTGCCTGCGGCTCTGGCTGTGCCGAGCTGCTGCTTGAAAGAGCCTCTATCCTCCAAAACCAGTCAGGGAGCAAAACATCCCACAAATAGCAGGGGCAGACTCTGGCAGCCGTGGGGGAAATGCCCTTTTACCTGCCTCTGCTCAAGCCTCGGGCTATTTGCAGTCAGGTCAGAAATAGGTGGTGATTTGTAGCAGAGTCATAACCGTGGGAAGGCTTTGCCTTGCAGCGAGCTGGATCCTTTATCATCAATCACTGGCAGTGGCTCGCAGCAAATGTGCTTTGCTCCTAGAGGAGATGAGTTTCTAGATGAGCCTGAGAGGACTCGGCTAATGCTGTGTAATGCTCCCTGTTTGGGCTCTGACTCCGTGAGGAGATGGGCTTTGGGATGGCACAGGCAGTGCCCAAATCCTCTTGTCTGGGAAGTCCCAGCTCCACCAGTTTTCCTCCACCCACCCTGGGCCCCTGTCCTCGCTCTCAGGGGTCCCTGGCTCTGCTTCCACCCCTCCAAACCCGCAGGACCCCGGGGCACATCTCTCTCCTGGCATGCTCTGCCCAAAGATCTGTTAGAAGGAGCAAATGGATTTATTTTCCTGTCAGCCAGGAGCAGGTTTCAAGCAGGGCTATTTTTACCTGTTCCTGCCTCTATTAATAGTTGTGCGGCCGACAATAAACGCTGATCGAGATATTCGATTTGTCTGTCCTCCCGAGGTTGCCACTTCCTATTCCCCCTGTTGTTTTCCATCAAAGGCTTCAATTAAATGATCTTTTCGTTATTTGGGGTGATACATTTGGGCTTTGTGTTCGGCTATTAAACTTCTCCGCTGTCTCGCACACAGATGAATAAACACAGGAAACTGTCCCACTTTCTCTCCTCTGAGTGTCCTTGTGCCTCCGGGCAGGATGTTTCCCGGCAGGCAGGGATGGGGCAGTACAGGGCTGTTTCAGTTCCTGCTCCCTTCCAGACAACCACAGACAACCACAACTCCTCCTTAAGCCTTTTGAGAGTGTTTAATATCCAAGGGTGAGACCACACTCAGGAGAGATGAGGAGCTCAGCACCATCCAGTTCCCAAGTGGTGCTGATGAAAGGCACAGCTCTGCCCCAGTCTGTGTTGTCCCTGAGATCCCTCTGTGTTATAGGTGAGGCTTCTGCTGTCCTGAACTTTATTAAAACATCACCTTTTCCGAAGTTTTTTTTTGGTTGGGGGGGGTTATATTTTTTTTTAATTTTATTTTTGTCATACAACAGGCTGGGCTGGAAGGGACCTTAAAGCTCATCTTGTACCCCCCTGCCACAGGCAGGGACACCTTCCATTATCCCAGGTTGCTCCAGGTCCCATCCAACCTGGCCTTGGACACTTCCAGCAATGTGTGCCAGGTGGAACAGGGCAACCTGTGCCAGGGTCTCACCGTCCTCAGAGGGAAGAATTTCTTTCCAATATCCCATCTAATTCTGCCGTCTCTTAGTGGGCAGCCAATCCCCCTTGTCCTGTCACTTCAGCCCTTGTCTAAAGTCCCTCTCCGTCCTTCTGGGAGCCCCTTTAGGCACTGCAAGGGGCTCCAAGTTCTCCCCGGAGCCTTCCGTTCCCCAGGCTAACCATTCCCAGTCCTCCCAGTTCTCCCAGTACAGCACTGTTCCCGTTCCCATTCCCGTTCCCGTTCCCATTCCCATTCCCATTCCCATTCCCATTCCCGTTCCCATTCCCGTTCCCATTCCCATTCCCATTCCCATTCCCATTCCCGTTCCCATTCCCGTTCCCATTCCCGTTCCCATTCCCATTCCCATTCCCGTTCCCGTTCCCGTTCCCATTCCTGTTCCCATTCCATTCCCATTCTCATTCCCATTCTCATTCCCATTCCCATTCCCATTTTCCCATTCCCGTTCCCGTTCCC
>JAHLSL010000037.1:938342-968817 GCA_025920805.1 Petroica traversi
AGGCGGAGGGGAAGCAAGCTGGAGTGCTGGATGAGAGCCTGGGCTGGAGACTGGAGGAATTTGAAGGAAGAACAGAAGTGTGATGTCAGGGCTGGGACTGCTGTGAAGCTGGGAGAGGGAGAACAAGGGGGAGAAAGCTGAGAGAGCTGGGGGTGTTCAGCCTGGAGAAGAGAAGGCTCTGGGAGACCTTAGAGCCCCTTCCACTGCCTGAAGGGGTTCTAAGAGAGCTGGAGAGTGACTTTGGGCAAGGAGAAATGGTTTCCCATTGACAGAGGGCAGAGTTAGATGGGATACTGGGAAGAAATTCCTCCTTTCGAGGGTGGGGAGGCCCTGGCACAGGTTGAAGAAGGCGTGGCTCCTCCTGGATTCCTGGAAGTGTCCAAGGCCAAGTTGGACAAAGTTTGAAGCAACCTGGTCTAACAGAAGGTGTCCCTGCCCATGGCAGGGGATTGGAAGCAGGTGATCTTTAAGGTCCTTTCCAATCGGAACCATTCTGGGATTCTGTGAAGAAATGGAGCTCTGCTGTGACTGACCTGCAGGAGGAAGAGGTGGCTCGGGATGGTGAGTGGTCAAGGCTGGGAGAGGGAGGATGATGCCCCTCTGCAGCCTCAGTTTGCTTCAGTGAACTGCTGTCCCTGTGCTCAAACCCCTGTACCCACACAAAGCATCGCAGCATGGATAATGCCAGCCACAGTTGAGAGCTTTTATTCCTGGTTTGGCTTAGACAAAATGCATAATTTAATTTTTCATATGAAATAGGTCTCCCTGCTCAACGGTTACAGGCTGAGGAGGACTGGGAAGGCAATTTTCTTTTTTAAACCAATTTCTTTCTGAAAACAAACAGAGGCTATTTATACATCTAATGAGAATGCTGGCAACCATTTAAATGGGGGATATTGGCTGTTTGCTCTAAATATAGCAGATGCAATCGCTCACTTAGTTCCTACTGTCAGGAATAGATCCTGGTTCGGGAACTGATGCTGGAATGTTCAAAGGAGCCTGGGGGAGCCCAGGTTCCGCTGAGCAGATCCCTGTGGGAAGGCTGCTGGTATTTATGGCCCTCGACTGATCCAAGCAGGAAGCACAGGATGCTGTGTCCTTCAGATGGGGCTGAGCCAAGAGGTTCATTTCTGCCTCTTTTTGAAGGCTGTTTCTAAAGCAAGAGTTGATTCAGGCTCCATGGGGGACACTTCCCTCAGTACTGTGCTGGTTTTAATTCTCCCCTTGGCTTTCTGGAGGAGGGCAGCAGTAATTGCTGGGCTGCTGGATGCCTGCCTCTGATGGTTGAGTCAGGCTGTCGTTCCAGCAGGTGACAACATGCAGATACCATTGAGTACATAAAGTGCCGTCAATCAGCATTTCTTTTTGCCTTTCCATTCCCATTTGGAATCTCATGTTCCCAAAGTGCTGGAACACAGCTTTATCTAGTTAGTGTGTCCCTGCCTCTTGCCTTCTCTTCCTTGTGGGAACAGCTCCTCTAGCTCCCCCAGGTGACCCACCTCTGTCGTTTAGGGATTTTTTTTGTCTCGTGGAAAGTCCAGGGTGTTTCACAAAGGTGTTTCACAGTCTGATTAAGGTTTGAAAGGCTCCTCCACCACGGGAGGTGCTGGTGAATTGGTCAGATGAGTCTGTGGGGTCACCATGTGAGTGTCAGCCTGCACTAGGGCATGGTAGAACTGTGGTCTGTTCATATCCCTGGAGAGGTCTGAGGGGAGAAGTGAGAGCAGCTGATAGGTCTGGCAGGCAAGAGATGATTTTTGGTGTTGTGGGTGTGCAGACAGTGTTGACTTCAGGTGAGGGACAGTGCTGGTGTGCCCAAATATTCACCTGTCTATATGGAGCTCCAAGCTGTGAGCCCTCCCAAGGGGGGGGCTTTGATGACCTTTGTTATGTCCTTGTAGTGCAGTTCCTTCCAAATCCCTTTGCAGCTGGGTTGGGGTCTCCATCTCAGATGGGAGGGCTGTGTCAGCCCATCCCCTGTTCTCAGGAGGAGCTGGTGATGGTGATTTCTCCCTTATTTTCATTCTGGATTTTTTCACCCACTATCAGTTCCTCAGCAGAAGGGTTTGAATGAGCAACCTGTGAAAACTCCATGTGAGGCAGCTAAAGCATGAACAAAGACACTTAGCGATGAATGAAATGAATAATTTCCCCCTGGATTTGGTAATAAACCTGAAGTGCAAATGATCGACCTGTTCCTCAATTTAATTGAGGCTCTTTGTACAATTCACTTGCTGGACAGGCAGTTTCTGAAATGTGTGAATGTTTCCAAACCATCTGATTTTCTGTGTACATTCATTGCTCACCCAGACATTTCATTAACCCATTATCCTAAAACCCAGCTGGTCAAATAATCCGTGTCCAGAGTCTCTTTTGTTATTGCTTGTTTCTTTATGATACCAATGTTATTCTTTCTTCTCCTGTCATTTCTGTACAGATTGTACCTCTTGTCCTCTTCCAAAAGGAACTTTTGAGGTATTTACCACCAGTTATTTAATTCAGCACCAGGTGACTCTGTGCTTTTCACTATTTCCTTACAATGATTTGATGTTTTTATATTGATGGTCTGACATTTCACTGGGCTCCGCTTTTTGCTGTTGGACCATCTGGAGTTTGTTGTGCTGTTGCCGCCAGCTCTGTTATCGTTTTTTACTATGTGGCTATCACCAGGTTGAACTTTATCTCTTCCTCCTGCTCCTGCACTGCATCATCAGCTGAATTTTCTATTTCAGTCTTGCTAGGCTGCTGTGGTAGGATAAGTCTGTATTGCTCAGTCGGGGAGGTGTTGTCAGGGCTGTGACCACCTGGGAGGGGGTGATAGGAATGAGAAGTTACAGCTCCAGCCCTTGGCTGAGGTCAGGGCACTTTTTTGTTAGGTCATGGCTGTGATCCTGCAACTGCTTGGATTCGTGGCAAAGATCTCCCTAATTTTGACCAGATGTGAATTCGGTCTTGGGCTCTGCCCTGTCTTGACTCCTGGGACCATTTCAGGCCTTGGTGTCTCAGTCTTCTCATGGGAGTGCTGATGGGAGTGAGGAGTCATAAGCTGAGCTTCATCCTTTGAAACCATGTTTTACCAGAGGGATTTAGACCCTGGAGGTCTGACTTCCACAAATATTCAGCCCTGCACCCCCACATTCTCCCAGAGCTGCTGGTGCCCCAGGTGCCATTGAGATTAAATCCAAACAAGCAAAGACATCCACAGCACCCCAGTGCCTCCTGGAGCCACTGGCTGCTGGGAAAACTGGTCTGTCATGGGAGAAGGGCCATCATCCCATGGCCCAGGAGATGCCACCCTCAAGGAGAACCCAGCATGCAGGACAGAGCCTGGGACAAGAGGTGGCACAGGAGGCTTGGCCAGGCTGCCTGCAGCACCAGGTTGGGTGTCACTGCAGGGCATTGGCCTGGCCATGAAGGCCAGTGCTTCGGTGCTCCAAGCCTCGGGAGGTGAGTGGAGATGATTCAAGGCCACAGGGAGTGTCCAGTGACCTCACCATGTTCTCCAATGCCACCCCACTGCTGACCAAACAAGGAGCTGGCCTAGGCCACCCCGGGGGAGGCACCCTGGCCATTGCGTGGGCAGAGGGAGCACCGAGGGCTTCTTGCACAAGATCAGCTACGCAGAAACAGGGATCCAGGAAAACACGGAGCAGGAGCAGCCACAGCCCCCAGGCTGGCCCAGCTGCAGCTGCAGGTGGCTCTGGAGCTCACTGTCTCCGTTGGGCAGCTCTGTGCCCATGCAGCATCCCAGAGTGATGAGTGCTGGGAGCCACCAGTCCCTGCAGAATCCCACAAGATCATCCCACAGCCAGGGTTGAATGCCCCAGGCTGTTTTCCACCCAGGGCAAAGGGGCAAAAGTCACCTTGCAGGAGCGAGAGAGGAACTTGGAGTGTGAATTCGGGGTGTCCCTGAGGAAACCTACGCCTGCAGAGGGAAGTGCCCTTGTTACCACTGGGCAAAAGCAGCCCTGGATCCCTGCTGGCTCCTGCTGCAGTGTGGTGAGTCAGCAACGTCCCTGCCATTATTTACAAATAATGAGCGAGGCTCTGAACACGTGCCGCCAAAAACATGAGGCAGCAGCAGTTTCACTCTCAATATGTAACCATGGCCTTGAAGCAATGCTGCAAGAGCCTGCACTGGAGGCCAAGGCTCAGCCCAAGCAAGGATTTCTCTCCTGAGCTCCTGGCTGCATAGTCAGCATGTTGGGAAGGTGTTGGAATGGGACAGCACATACGAGTGCTTCCCTGTGTGTTGTACATTCCTGATTGCATCCCTGGGTGCATCCTTGTGCTCCTGTATCCCTGTGCTTGTGCATCCATGGATCCCAGGGTACCACTGCCCTGCACAAGGACACGGGGTGGATGTCATAGAGGACAGATAAATTTACCTGGATCCACATAGAAGACACTCACTAATGGGGACACATTAAGGACATGAATGAAATCCCAGCTCCCTTTATTGGAGTCAGTCCTTATTCTCCTATAGTGGGTCAGGCTTTGTTTGTGTGTTTGTCAGGGTCCCTTCAAGCATGGCAGAAAAAGCCATTACCTGATGCTGGAGCCTTTCAAAATGCTTCTCTTGGGTTACTTAACACAGGGGGAGAGGAAAGGAGCTTTGTTCAGATTTTGTTTTGGCACCACTGAAAAAGCATCTGGTTAAGATTTTAGCCCATCCTTCACTTGAATTGCAAACAACATTTTGCTATAATTGGCCTAATTACTGAAATGAGGCAAAATTTATATGGGCTTTGCAAGATCAGCCAGGTGTCCTTAAAGAACAATTTTACATTGCAGAGCAGTGGGTTTCTGGGACAGCACTGCCACCATGGGACACACATCTTGGGAGGTAGAGAACTCTCCCTCCAGCTCCAGTGAGAAACCATTTAATCCTCCTGACATGGGGAATGGTGAATTTTTGCAGGGCCATGGCAAGAACAGTATTTTGCTGAGCCTCCCTCCTCCTGACCTTGGGATTTGTGAGCCCTGGGCATCCCCAGGACACTGCCATCCCCACCTGGATTTGGGGGAGGCCATGCTCCCTGTCCCCCTCCTCAGCCACACCAGCAGCTCCCACCTCATTCTGGCACTGGCACCCATGAGTGGCTTGTCACAGTCACATGTCCCTGGCCCCAAGGATCCCTGTTTGCCAAGGGCTTAATGTTTAGCTGCTAATAAACAAGGCGTATCAGGGAGGTTTTGATGGCCAGGTAGCTAAACTTTCCTGGGAAGTTTGCTGGCTCTTGCAGCACAAACAAGGCCAGGATGTGGAGACATTCTTGTCTCAGATAAAATTCTCATTAGAAGTTTCCCAGAGCAGGCTTCCAGCCTTGCTCCAGTTCCTACTTCCTCTCTCCTGGTATTCCTTGAGCTGGTCATCCAATGCTCAGCCATGTCCCATCCTGCCCTAAAGCTTTCCCTCTGTTCTAGCTGCACACTGATTTATCCAAGGAGTTTTTTTGGGGTTCGGATTGGATTGGTTTGGGGGTTTGGCTCCAAGCAGCTGCAGGGGAATCAAAACAAGGTTTTCAAACAATGTCAAGAGAGAAAAGAAAAACACTCCTTGTTCTGACTTGAGAAATTAATGAACTTGTCCTTCCTGCCTTTACTCCATGGGCATTTCTCAGCCAAAACCCTGACTTTTCCCCCAAAGGAATATGCCTTAAAGCCCAGCTCAGCAGTTGCTGCCCAGCTCAGTGACCATTGGGTGCCCATGGCTCTATCCAGCCTGGAGCCAGCTCTTGCCACTTTGTGGATTAGCTGGGCCCCACCTGGCTTCTCCTGTGAGGGCATCCAGCAGAGGGAAGATGGAGAATCACTCAAAGCATTTCAGTCCCTAACACCCTCCTCTTACCCCAGTGTGGCTCAGCCCATTCATCATTGATCCAAATGCAAACAAATGTCACTAGAGAGGGACACTGGGCATTCAGGTAAACCCTGACCCATCCTTGCCCTCACTCCCATGCAAAACAAGCCCTCCTGGCACTGAAGGAAGCATCCCACTGCCCTCCATGGCAATGGCAGCTCCTGGCAAGGCTGGACACTGCATCTCTCCCACTCAGGGATTACACCAGGACCTGGCTGCCAGCCGGCCCGTTCCGGCATCTCTCAGCAACTGCAGAAATAATTGCCATAAGTCTAATTGTTCCTGCTGGATAACGAGTATTTTGCATCATCATCCCCAGCTGCTAAGAGCATCATCTAAGCTGCTATTTCAGGGCTGGAAATCAGCTCCTCTGAGCCAGGAAAAGCCGAACCAGGCTGGATCTGGGCACCTGGAGCAAAGTCCCCACGCTGAGGCCCTGCTGACCACAGAGCTGGTTTCCAGGCTTTGTTACTGTGCAGTCGCTGCTCAGTGTGGTGAGTTGTGTGTGTTCTGATGGTGCCCCTGGTTTTGGGCAATGCCACTGCAGACACAGGGTTTGTCACAGCCTCCCCACGCTGTTCCATCAGGCAGATCTGCTCCGTGCTGCCAGGACACGCGGCCGGCCAGGACCACAGCAAGCATCACCCTCTCCCCCCACGCGATGGGTTGGATGAAGCAGCCACGTGGCAGGAACCCCTGACTGGGCATTGATTTCTTCTCCACCAACAAGCATTCCGCAAGATCTGAGGATCCACCACGTCTGGTCGGGGCTGCTCGAGTGCACGAGGCTGGCTTGGCAGCAGGGATAGCATTTGAACAAGGCAGGAGTGTAGTGCTGCTCTCCCTGCACCCCATCCAGCACCTGGAATGGCTGCTGGTAATTGCTCAGTGCTGCAGGATGTATTGAGCAGCCAGCTGTGGCATTCCCACTCTGCTCATGCTCACAAACGTGTGGGTTTGAGGCAGCATCAGCAGAGGCTGTGCATCCCATCCATCCTATCCCACAGCTCCCAGCTCAGCCCTGAGCTCTGCACCTCATTTGCTTTTGCTTCTTCTCCACAAACCGGCTGCAGAAAATTGTCAAGTGCAAAACGTGTTCTCAGAGCAGCATCCCTTGAATTAACCCTTCTGCCTTGGTGCTGGGGTTTAAGTGCATTCACAAGATGTCAGGCAAAAGGGTTTGGCTGCCAGGTTGTCACTTGTGCCCTTCATGTTTTGGAAATGGGTTTGCAAAAGATGGTGCTGAGTTTACCTTGGGAAAGGGTGGTTTGGGGTTTGAGATAAGAGTGCTTCGAGCTGGCTGGGAAAGGAGAGAGAGGAAAAAATGTGTCCGGGCAAGAAAGGGGTGAGGTAAGTGACTCATCTGGGCTGGGAGCATGAAGCCAATGGCCTTGCTGGCGCCATGGGGCTGCAGGGTGGCCAGATCTGGGCTGTGACAGCCTTGGATGGAGCTGGCCCTGTGGCAAAGCCTGCTGGCCAGGCTTGGGAGCCCTCTGCCAAAACTTCAGAGGGCAGGGAGGAGGCAGCCCCAGCCAGGGACCTGCTCTGGTTCCTAAGGGCCGTGCGGGGAAGGGGTGATGGGGATGATGCCCCCCCAAATCCGTGAACCTGCACCCCACTCTCTGCTCCATTCCCTGCCATTGCTGCCATCTCGGGGCACAGGATGTGGTCTGTGCCAGGGCTCGGGTTAGATGCTAATTTTTCACCTTCGGGAACATCCTACCTGTAGTACCAGCTTGACCTTTTGGGGCTGCGGTAGGTTTTGTACCAAAACAGCCTGTGCTGCTGTCCAGAAGGGAATTTGGGTGGCCAAGAGCACCCAAAGCAGTGTCCTCGGGAGCCAGCTGGGCGCTCGTGGCCGATTTTGTGCGTGTTCTCCTAATTGCAGCTCATCACGTTCCCTCAAGCAAAAGGCGCAATTAGCTGGAGGACGGGAAGTGCGGGGATCCGGCAGCAGTCGGGAGCTGCTGGCGAGGGGGCGGCTCCCGCTTTTGCAGGATCCCTTCCCCTCCACCAAAGCAGCTGCTGGCATTTCTCCTGCCACCACCACCATCCTCCTTCCATGGTGCCATATCCGCTCAGGCATCCTGGCAGGAGAACCGAGGGCTGGCAGCAGCTCCCTGTCCTCATCCCAGCACCGCCGCACCCCAGCGAGCACACAAACACTTCTCTTCTGCCAGCTCCCTATTTGCAGCACTGTATATACAGTATAATCCACCCACGGGGTATCCAGGCTGTACTTGGCTGGGAAGGACAGAACATCCTTGTGATTCAAAAGGTCAAAATGAATGTCAATACGCTGTGAGCAAGAATGCCAAATTCGCCCTGGGGACACAGGGTGCTCGGAGGGACCCGGCTGTCGGGTGTGCTGCTCCCTAATTACAGGCTCGGGGTGCCAAAACCCCTCTGCTTGCTGCAGGGTCAGGCAGGGCAACTATCCTTGAGAAGAAGAATTCTATGGTGCACAAACAGCTTGGTCTGCTCAGCCCGCAGGTCCCTGTACCCCCTGTGCTCCTGGAAAGTGAGGGGGTGATCAAGTCGTGATGCTCCTTCATGACATCCTCCCAGTCTGCTCCAGTTTCTGGCTCTAAAACCCAAAATTCTGCCGTCTCCACAGGGCTCTGGTGCAGAATTTTTTTCCCAGGGCTCAGCTGTGTGTGCCAGTTGAGGTCCATGGACAAAACACAGCTGTTTGCTGTGTATCCGGAAGGCAGCAAATCCCACTGAGCACCGGACCGGGAGAAACCACCCCTCCTCCTCTTCCCAGATAAAGCGAAACCGCTGTCATTTCATGCTGGGCTGGAGGAAGCTTGGGCTTGGGCGGATGGCTGGGATTGATTTCCAAGTGACACAGGCACTCGCGTGTCCCTTGAGCTCCAGGCCCTGTGCCTAATGATTTTCTCTGCTAATAATCTCCGCTGAGCAGGCAGCAGCAGTGCAGGCACAGGGCATTCAGAGCCTGACGTGGCAATGGCAGGTCCATGCTGCTCTTCCTGACATATGGATGCTTTCCATTCCAACCCAACCTCGCAGGAGGGCTGCCCACAGAGCCCTCGATGCCAGCAGCACCAGCCCTCCTAATGATGGTTTTATTTAATGAGAACAAAACCTTCTGGGGAATTGGGGAATTTGGGGGTGAATTAGGAAATCCCTTCACAGTGGCAGGGACACTCCCAGGTGCTGATGGTGTTTTGCAGGAGGGGTTTGAAGGCTTTGGAGCTGTGCTGAGTGCAAGGGTTCCATAGTGGGGTCCTCCTGGACACAGCATTCCCACACACAGAACTATGGAGTGGTCAGGGTTAGGAAGGACTTTAAAGTTCATCCAGTTCCAACCCCCTGCCATGGGCAGGGACGCCTTTCACTATCCCAGGTTGTTCCAAGCCCCATCCAACCTCGCCTTGGACACTCTCAGGGATGGGGCAGCCACAGCTTCTCTGGGCACCCTGTGCCAGGGCCTCCCCACTCTCACAGACATCTAACCCTGCCCTCTGTCCATGGGAAGCCATTCCCCCTTGTCCTGTCACTCCAGGCCCTTGCCCAACATCCCTCTCCAGTTCTCTTGGAGCCCTTTTAGGCACTGGAAGGGACCCTAAGATCTCCCTGGAG
This sequence comes from Petroica traversi, assembly GCA_025920805.1. NCBI lineage: Eukaryota > Metazoa > Chordata > Aves > Passeriformes > Petroicidae > Petroica > Petroica traversi. Next base: position 947,812 of record JAHLSL010000037.1, read on the forward strand.
GCTTCCCTTCTTCAGGCTGAACGCCCCCAGCTCTCTCTCACCCCCAGCTGTCCTCATAGCAGAGCTGCTCCTGCCCTTGGAGCATCTTTGTGGCCTTCTCTGGACCTCCTCCAACAGCTCCATGACTTTCTTCCCTTCCCACTCCTGACGCAGTGCAGGGAGCAGGAACAAGAACGTGAACTTGGGTGCAAGATTCTCCAAACCCTGACTTTTGGGGACACCCCCAGCTGTCACCATCCTGACGCTGCTGGCGAGGAGCCGTGTCCAGGCGGAGCAGAGGGACTCCTCTGTCCCTGCCGGAGCCGAGGTCGGGGCAGGCAACAGGAGCTGGCAGTGCTGCCCAGCCTGGCAGGGCTCTTGTGGCCCCGACCTTTCTGGCTTTGAAAACAGGATGGGAACAAGACGCACTTTTGTTTTCGGTTTGGGAGCTGGAACGGGACCTTCAGGCTGTTCCTGGGATGTTTCGGCCTCCCGGCTGTGGCGGGGGTGGGGACCATGCTCTGAGACCCTGCTCCTTTACATCCTTCCTGTTTTATCCTTCGTCAGCAGATCCTAAAGCTCTCCCCATCCTCTTCAGGCTGGCTGGGAAAGCTCCCCTAGGAGCACCAGCAGGGATGAGCGGCTCTCACTCAGCCTTCAGCTGGAAACCCCCTGGCTCTCACCATGACTCACGTGCTGGGGAGCCCAGAGAGGTCAGGGAGTTTGTGGTGCTGCCCATGAAAAATGTGATGGTTGCCCTGGGTAGCACAGGGCACTGAACCAGAAAAACCAGCATACAAGGAATCCAGGTGCCTGCACCTTGTCTCACCTCTAAAACCCAGCTCTTGGCCACTTAAAGAGCTGCTGGCAGCAACCCTGAACTGTGCTGTGGGGACAAGGCTGGGGACAGGAGGTCAGGGAGCAGCTGGGGCTTGCAGCAAGGCCATGTTTATCCTCACAAAATGGTGGGAAATTGGGTTGAGTCCCACATCCCACCATGAGCAGGGTTGGCTAGTCCTTACTCAGGGACCAGGGGTCTCTGAGTCACAAAAATTAAGGACGATGTGACCCTGCACCAAAATTAGGAAGAACTCTGGGCAGTCTCTCCCTGCACAAGGCTGGCAGTGGTTCACTGCTTGATATATCAGCCATGAGGTGGGCAGGCAGCAGATGATGGGGGTGTTTTGTACCCCTGGTGTGGAGAGGGGAATTTTTAGGAGAAAAAGTGAATCACTACAACCCCCAATGGCAGGTGGGGATCTGGCACTTTGTTGTCACCCACTGCTTCTCCTGGGACAACCCCAAGGACAAAAAAACTCAGTCTCTCTGCTTCCTGGCCCCGCTCCTTATCAACCGCCCACACCCACAAATGGAGAAATAATCTGCTTGGTTCCTGTGGAAGAGATTGTGAGTGGCCAATGATGAGAAACCACACAGGTCATGCCACGTTGGTGCACGTGTGGGCTCACAGAGGCTCCTGCAGCATTTCCTGGCAAATCCCTGGATTATGCCAGTAACTCCCGTGAGTCACTTGTGCTCGCCCTCCATGGTCTTCTGCCCCTTTTGTGTGCTGAGATCCCATTTAATCTCTTCACTGACAAATTCATACCACCTTTTGCAGTCTTGGGCTTCCTGTAGCAGCTGTCACAGTAGGGGAATAGGGGTTTTTAAAAAGAAAATAAGGATTCCCGTGTAATTTTTGCTTTCAGGAGTTTACTAGGAAAATTAAACCTGGTCTTAACTGCCTGTACAATGGAAAGCCAGGGTGAGGTTGTTTGTGTGTCCTGTGATGTTTGGTCCAAAATCTCCCCAAATCTCCCCAAATTCTTCTCTTGGCTGATGTCAACCAAGGCTGGGTGAAGGTAGGTCCCCACAGGCCAGGAGCTGCTATGGGGCTGGGAACAGTGGGGTTTGTGAAGCACAGGACTGGGAAAGGAGCCAGGGAAGGAGCAGGGACACGCAGGGCAGTTCTGTCCCTGTCCCCTTTGGCCACAGTCCCTCTGCAGGGCAGGAATACCCAGCATTTCCTTGAACCCCCAAACACAACGTATTCCTGCCCTGTGTCCCCATTGCCCTGCTCAGTCCCTTTTCCTTGTGCTGACATGAGGATTCATGCAGAAGTCAGGTCAGGGACCGAATTCAGCTGGGAGTATCTGCCCTGCCAAAGGTTTGTGCCCCGAGTTGTCCCTGCACGGGTCGGGCTGGATCGGTGCCGCCCCGAGGTGCTGCAGTGCCAGCACCCCCTGCTCCAGGGTCTTGTTTGTGCCCCTGGGTGATATTGTCCCTGTGAAAAACATGATCCTTGTTTTTGCTGCCTCAGGGCTGAACCGTTGCCCTCCCCAGGGACGGGTCCCTGAGTGCTGGCAGGGATTTATAGCCTGCCATGATTTATGGTGGAGGTGGAGCAGGACAGAGCTGTCACAGCCAGCACCAAAGGAGCCCCAGCATTAGATTGTCCCAGCATGACCTTACCTGGCCATGCAGGGCAAAGCTCTGAGGTCAGAGAAGTGTCCCCTGAGGACAGCAGTGGTATCCACAGGATGGGTGACAGTGTGCATGTGTTCAGTCACCCATTCTCCTCGTGAAAAACAACAGACATAGGAATTTAAAATGCATATTTTTGCCTCTAGTTCAGAGGTTTGCTCATCTGCCACATGCAGGAGGGACATGGTAGGAGCTGGCACTGCCCCGGGGGACACCAGGTGACCCAAAGACAAAGCAAATCATGCGGAGTGGCAGCAGATGTGGTGTTGGACTCAGGGAAGTCATTCGGCAATAACAGAAAGCAGAGGAGCTGTGGAAATACAGGGCTCCTGAGCAACTGGGATCTGGGACAGTCCCAGCCCCCAGGCACCTCTTCTCCTTACACCAGCACCCTCCTCTGCAGGGAGGCAGGGAGAGGAGAGGGCAAAGCCAGCCCCAAGTGCCAACCCCAAATCCCAACCCCTTCCCCTCATCCCTCGACTGGCACTGCTTCCTTCCTATCCAGCTCCTCCTTATCCACGCAGGGCTCTGCAGCCAGACCAAACAGCCACTCTCAGGGCTGCAACCCAGACAATGAAACACATTCAATACAAGCATCTTGTCTTCTGCAGAGTGTTGAAATCCAACCCTGGGTGCTCCCAGGCTGTCTCTGCCCTCCTCCTCCTCTCCTGGGTGAGAGGTCTGTGGTTGCTCAGCTCTGTTTACTAACCAGGAATTTTTCGCCTCCAGCTGTTTCTTTATTTTCAGTGCAAAGCGATGCAGAACCACCTTGACTGAGAGCAGGTGAAAGTCCAGGGCTGATGCTTGCACCAGTTCAGACCAGCAAGGAGCTGGGCATTCTCCTGGAGGGTGGGATCAACATAAGGGGACATGGAGAGGTCCCTGCAGTGGGATCAGATGTGCAAATTTGGGGTCTGCCATGAGCTGGGGGACACTGAAGTTCTGGGATGTGTGGGGTCATGCTGAAGCCAGCACTGCCTGGGGGACTGCTGGGGATCCCTTTCCCCTGGGGACCCCAGATGGGTTCTGAGGCTGTCAGGATGGAGCTGTCCCCCTTCTAAACCTGGGACAGCATCACCAGCATCCCTCCTGGGACAGTTTGAGACAGTGGCTGGCCTTCCAGACAAAGAGCCTTTGGTGATGAAATGCCTCTTGAGCAGCTCCATACCAGACTGACAACCAGCCTGTGCTGGGGTCACGCTCTTCCAGCTGGGTTTGCACCAGCCAGTGAGGAAAGAGAGGATTTAGCCTTAGTTTATCCTCACTGCAAAAAGCTCGGTGTCTCTTCCCCAGCCCTCAGTAGGGATCTGGGGCTGTGAGACCCTCACCCTGCTCCCTCCATGGCCCCTCTGCATCCTTGACTGCCCTGTTCCTGCTCCCACTGCCAGTCCGCTGTGTGTGTGAGCTCATGGGAACCCCATGGTGCAAACTTCTTCCAACACGCTCACCAGAGTTTGGGCAGACCCTGGAACATCGCAATTTTGGGTCCTCCCCAGATCTCCAGGTTGACCTTGCTGCCCAGGCTGGCCAGGAAGAGGAATGGCAAAGAGTTCCAGCACACACGAGCTGTGCCAGCCCCGTCCCAGCCACCAGTTCTGGGAAACACCCCGTGAGCTGCAGGATCGTACTGGCAGGAGTAAAACCCGATCCCTGTGGCTGATAACAGCTTTTCACGGCTCTCAGCCAGGCTCTCCGGGAGAGGAGAAGCAGTTCAGCCTCCCACAGCCCTGAGGAGAGGGAAGGCAGGTGCAAACTGCTAAAAATTAGTTTGGGGAGAACCAGGGCCATGCTGTGCCAAGCCCTGTTGTGTTTACAGTGGGTATCAAAGCCGGCATCGCACCCCAGGAGAGCCCACATACCCCCCACTAACACCTCCCAACTCCTGCGCTCATTTTCACCCAAATTACACTGGAGGTAGAAGTCAAAAGGCAATTTCTATGCGCATCAGGAGAACTGCTGATGGAGGATAGAGAGGAGCGACAGCTCCTGCTGAGAAAAACGCTGCAGCGTGAGCCCAGCCCTCCACCAGACACCAGAGCAGCCACCCGAAGGCCAAACTTCCTGGGAAATCTGGCTTCCTTGGGCTGGCTGCTCACGGTGTCGCTGGGTTTGTTTTGTTCTGGGCTCGAGATACCGGTGGGATGAAAAAAATGCTTTGTAAGTGTTGAATTAAAAAGATGATGCAAAAGCTGCAGGGTGCTTCGACTGGGAAACGTGAGTGGCTCGCAGTTGGCCCTGATGGGGCTCAGGCTGTTTGGAGAACATGGGGTTTCTGTGATTAGGCTGCTCATGTGACTCAATATATAACCACCAGTTACACACTAGATTTAATCTTGGGTCAAAAGTTATGGATAATTCAAACCACTCAGAAAATGTTGATCGCTTGCTCGCCTGAGCTGTTTTTCTCTGTGATTTTTTTGTTTGGGCTAAACAACCTCCGTGAAGGAAATGCTGCCTGGCTCAGGGCAAGAGTGGGGCCTGTCCTGGCTGGAGTGATCCCTGTTCCTGCTCCAGGAGCTGTCTGCTCTGCCTGCATCCCACATCCAGCTTTCTGAGTCTCGTTTCATCTTGTGCATTTGCTATGGGGGAAAAATAAGAATGATTCACACCCTAAACTTCCCGTTGGAAGCATCACATCAGTCCTGGGCCAAGTTGTCTCACTGTTTGGGCAGTGAGGGTGCCTTCTTCACCCTGAGGGAGCAAGGTTTGGAATGCTGCCTGCCATGTCCCTGCAGCAGCTTGGATGCCCGGCTCCCTGCATTCCATATTTCATTTGGTTCCTGGGACTGCCCCAGTTTCTTGGTTTGGGCAGTTTCTTTTCCGACCAAGTGACCAAAAACCCGAACAAAAACCATTCTGGTATCAGAAAGATGCCAGTGGGGATGGTCAGGCATGTTCTGCCTGGTTGGGTTAACTGAGCAAAGGATTTCAAGGGAGGGTCATGGAAATGTTGATCAGGTCAAAGATCTGTGCCTGGGGTGGGGAGGGACTGGAACTGGAACAACCCAGAGAAGCTGTGGCTGCCCCATCCCTGAGGGTGTCCAAAACCAGATTGGACAGGGCTTGGAACACCCTGGTCGAGTGAAAGATGCCCCTGCCATGGAAGGGAATTGGAAATCTATGTCCCTTCCAACCCAGGCCATCATTCCATGATCTTGAGCTCTGAGGTTTCAGTGTGGGGAGCGATTGCTGCTCCATGCACCCATGAGCAGATGTTTGCCCTTTCACTGCTTTCCAGAGGCAGCATCCATGGCTTCTGGTGAGCTGCTTCTCAGCTAAAAGCTTCACTGGGCAGGAAAGGGAGAAGCCATCCTTCAACTTTGCAGAACACTGTCTTGCAGGAGGGTTATTTGTAGGGAATGCAGCGTCCCTTCTGCCACTGCAGCAAACGTCACTGCTCGGTTATTGCACAGGGACAGGGGCCTGTCGTGGAGCATGGCTGAGCTCATCCATCACTGAAGTCCTCTGCTCCTCACTCTCCTCTCAGGTCATTAGGAAGGATGAGTGATCCCTCCCTTTGTCACGCAGTGACAGAGAAGGATGCAAAGAGCCCCTAAAAGCACAAAAAAAGCTTTTCCCTGTGGGAACATGGAGGAGGCAGGGAAGCAACATCCTGTCCATTTTGCAGTCAGGAGGGGCACTGAGAGAAACACCTCACCCAGGGCTGGGCAGGATGATGCTAAACCCCATCTCTGGGCAGAACCTCCTGGTCCTGGGCTGCTCCTGCCCTCACCATGGAGCTGGTGCTGCTGGCACAGCCGGTGGGTTTTGCCTGCAAACCAGGGATCTGAGCCTGGGGTAGAGCCAGGCAGAGCCTGAGAGGGCTGATTCCTCTTCTCATATATCTGCACAGGAAAGAGGCAAAGCCCTTGGGGACGAGGAGAGAAAGCACTGGAACAGGCATAAACAGCTTAGTAATAATACTAATGATAGCAGTTAGCACGTCTGCAGTGGTTTGCAGCGCAGAGCACTGTACAAACATTAATTAGTGCAGGCAGACAATTCAGAGATATGGTTCCCATTTTGCCAGCTACGATGAGCAGAGAACCGACCATCTGCTTAAATCCTCTTTAATTTAATCCCGGGGCCTTCACAGGAAAATCCTGAGCCCTTTTCAGCCTCAGATGAAACCGCCGAGATATGGATGGACCCTTCAGATTCTCCTGGATACCACCAAGGGATGTTTGAAGGGTGCTGGTGGCTGTGGGCTGAGCCTGGAGGAGGAAAACACGCGGCAGTTGTTTTCTATGTCAATAAACACACGTGGTGTAGCCATAGCCAGAGCACTGGTGGTTTTCCTTCAGGCACGTGTTGCTGGAGTCTTTGGGGTTTTCCAGTTGGAGATGCAGACTTGGTTTGGGCCATTCTCATCCTTTGCTGTGGCAGTTTTATGACCTGTTGGGAGAGTGGTTCATTAATAAAAATTAAAGCAGATGTCAAGAATGACTGAGATGAGTCAGATGTGCTAAAGCTGTAACTGGGATTCAGCTCTTTGGGCTGGCTGTCCTGGCTCCTGGCATGTGTGTGGCTGAGGCTGCAGGCACTGGACACCGGGATTGGCTAAATCTGCTGAAATTGGGGTATCCAGGGCTTTTTTTCTTTAAGGATACTGCTTTGTATTGCTCAGCAAGCACACACTGCAGTGGAGTTTGGCCAAGGATGGGGGTCAGCACTCAGGGCTTGGCCATGGGGCTGGGAACAAGTTGAACAAGCCAGACACAGGAGCAGCACCCCAAAAATCCCCCCCCAAAAGGAGGGAAAGACAGACATTACAGGAGAGTGAGCTGGAAAGGCAGCTGGAAACAGAGCTGTGATCACACCTCAGCATGGCAGCGAAGCAGTGCTGGGGTGCAGCCATGCCTGGGGCTTTGTGCAGCCCTCCCATGCTCCACGGGTAATTCCTGGCAGGAAAAGAGGCAGATGGAACCACAGGGGATGGGAAAGGCCAACGCTCCCGCAAGGAGATCCCCTTCTCCTTCAGCAGCAGGAAAACATGTTTGCCTACTCTTAAGCTAATATTGAAACCACTGAGCTTCCCCAAACACTGCACCTGAATTTCCCACTGCACGTGAACTCATCAGCCCTACACATGAAGAACGTGCTCAGCTGCAGCACAGGCTGGTTTTTCTAGGCTGGTTTATTAGGATTAGTGGGGGGTTTTTTCACTAGGTATAGATTTAAAAGTCTATAATGGTGGAATTTGCCCTCTTCTCTGGGAAGAGGGGTCCTAACACAGAGTCAAGAAGGGTTTGCAAAGAATTTTATTTTTTCTTTAGACAGAAGAGCTCCTGGATCACTTTGTCCCTGACTGAGCACACCTCATATTTCATCTAAATCCTGCACTGAGCTGAGCTGGACCTGCAGCCACATCGCAATTATGCAGATGCTGAAATGCTTGTCTAAATCAAGGCTTTCCTTCTCTCATCATCTCCCAGGGTCTTTTCAAATTATCCCCCAGCCCAGCCATGTTTTGAGTCCAGGATGGTTCAAATGGTGCAGATAATGCTGATTTCAGCAAGATCCTCCAAGCTCGGGCTCTCTCACAGTTTTGTTTGGTGAACAGCATCCCCAGGCAGCTCCTGCATCCCATCTCCACACCAGGCTGCCTTGTTAAGTGTCCGATTTTAATTTCTCTCAATCAGGAGCTGGGCCCAAGCAATTACGTAGTAACGAGCAATCCATCCAGGGGGAGAGTGTGGATCTAGGTTAATTGGTCTGACAACTGAACCCAATCCTTTCCGGTTTTGCCCAGTTTTCCTTATTTTTCTCTCCTTCTGCACAATCTCTGCAAAGCTCTCAGCCCTGTTAATTAAGGAGGTAACTTCACCCCAAGGGCTGTTTTGTTCTCCCCTCCCTCCTTCAAACGCAAGAATAAAAAAAGCAGCAAGAATTAGCTAGTTTGGGATGAAACAACCACCTCGGAGCAGGACAGAGCCGGCTGGCTCTGACAGGAGTCAGACTGTGTGGAGCTGCTGCTGTTCTCCTGAGCTTTGGGGAAACAATGCTGCGTGGGGAAAGCAGGTGCTGGGCCAGAAATGCTCCTCCAGGCATGTCTGACATGTTCCACAAGCGCACTGCAAAGCAGGTCAGGGTGGAAAACAGCAGGGCTGGGTGTGTTCTGGGTCATGGCTGGAACTGCACATTTGGGGGGACAGATGCAGAAGGGTTTGTGGCTTCTTGGGAACACACAGCCCTAAAGGTCTGGGCACTTCTGAAACGTTTTTTTGCTAAAAAACACTGTCAAAAGCGCTGTGTGTGAGGGTCTCTGCCCTGTGGTCACACCAGGAGGAGTAGAAATGAAGATTTGCCCTTCTTTTGTGGACTCCTTGTGGTCTCTTTGTATGAATTCCTATAACAAAGCTGGGCTTGCCCATGCCAGGCAGACTGGGGGACACAGCTCCCTATTTTCCTGTCTCAAATAGGCGTGGGCAGCCCCAACCCCACTGCACAGGAAGGAACCAGAACATATTCTGTGCCTCCATTTCCATAACCTGAACAGTCAGGGGTAACCCAGAGATCAATTTTGGAGTGAGGAGATGCTGGGGAATTTTATAGTCAGACATGTTTCCCTGCAGAGTGGCGTGTCTTGCAGAGAATAAACTGCCCCCAGTGCAGGGAATCAATCCCAAAACATCCCCTGTGCTCTGAGGGGATCTGCCTGGGTGGCTGAGGCTGCTCCTCGTCCTCACACGTCCCCTGGCACTCACAATGGGGCCCTCTTGCCTCACTTTTACTAAACAGAAGCCAACTCCCAGCCTCCACAGCTGCTGCCAGTGCATCTCCCAGCACTTTTGGGAGTTTCCCTGAGCCCTCTGGTGTTTTGGAGCCATCCCCAGGAGCTGTTGAGTGACTCACCAGAGGGATGTGAAGGCAGCACAGGAGCTGGGGCTCCCACTGGGATGGCACAAAGGAAAAATGCCATGGGCACACAGGGACTCACAGGCTTGGTTATAACTCCATAGACCCTCAAGTGCTCTTACCCAGCAGCTGAACTACAGCCCTTCAGTTATTGCTGTTCATCTCCCTCCCCTGGATCTCAGGAAAACAGACCCAGCTCCAGCCCTGGTTACCTGGAGATGCTGAATGCAAATTCTGGGGCATGGGGTATTGTACCCAGGCACAGCCAAGGCAAGTTCTCCCAAATCTGGCAAGTTAGAGTTTAAAATAGTATGTATTCAAGTTAATCTGTTCTGGGAGAGGAGCAGCACCATTTCTCCAGGGCTCCTTCTCCATCCCAGGATCATTGCTGACACCACCAGCCCAGGAGGGCTGGGCAGGTGAGGGATGGGCTCAGGGTGGTCGTGGGGAGTGCAAGCTCAGCTCCACTGGTCTCTGCCCATGCTGTGGCCTGGCCCCAGTGCCCTCCCCTATGATGGGTGTTTACAGAGCTCGACAGGATCCCTGGAGCCCTCATGTCCACGTCCCTCTGGCTGCAGGACACCAGGGTTCTATGAGGTCGTGGTCAGACCCTTCCCCCAGCTGCATCCATGAGCTGGGGACCTCCAGGAAAAAGCCATGAGCTGGGAAGCTCCAGGAAAGAGGCTCTGGTGGGATGTTGCTGGCAGGTTTGGTGGTTGGTGGGAACAGCAGGCGAGGTGGCCTCGTGCTCGGGGTTGCTGGTCCCGGGGGTGCTCTGAGTGCAGCGTCAGCTGGATTTTGGCAGCTCTGAGCCCTGGCCCCTCACTGCCCACAGGCCTGGCCCCAGAGAGGCAGGGAGAAGGTGGCATGCTCACGTCTGAATACAACATGTTCCCCAAGCATGTTTGTTAACATAGTCACAAATAAACATTTTGCAAGATTTTTTGCCAGGAGGACAGGCTTAATATGTGTGGAGCCTTGAGGGACAGGGGGAAGCCAGTGCAGCCTATCATGTGGGCTCTGGTCTGGCCTCCCCAGCACTGCTGGGGAAAGCGAAGTTGATTTTTCTCTGGGGAGTGCATTACTCAAGTCCCTGTGCACAAACTGGGAAGCAAATCCCATTAATCCAACTGGAAGGGAAACAATATTGTGGTGCTGGAGGAGAAGGGAAGGGTGAGCAAAACCCACCAGGAACCACCCCAGTCCCCCTGTCCTCCCCCCTGGCAGCTCTGCCCCCACTCTGCTCCCCAAAACAGGCTCCAGCTTCAGAGTGAGCAAAAGGAAAAAGCAAAGTCGTGCCCCAGCTCCTTGGGGGATTTCAGGCTTTCAGAGGCAGGATGAGCAATCTCAGCACTAAGAGAGCTGTGAGGTCCCAGGGGAAGTAGGGGCAGAGCTGAGCAGGAGAAGGAGGGATGCCCTGGGCTGCCAGGGGCCTTCAGGCTGTGATTTTTCCAGGGATATTTTCAATATGAACCCTATAGATGCCTTGTTCATCTTCTAACCCACAAATCATTTATGTTTTTGCCCATTCCATTCCCTGCCACATCCAGCTGCAGAGGGAGCAAGTGCCTGGGAGGGGGCTCAGCAGCTGCTGGGGGCCAGCCCAGCACATTTCCCCATCCCTGGAAGTTCCAAGGTCAGATTGGACAGGGCTTGGAGGATCTGGGATATTGGAAGGTGTCCCTGCCCACGGCAGGGGTTTGCAATGAGATGGTCTTTAAGATCCCTTCCAGCCCAAACCATTCCATGATTCTGAGATTTTCCTGGCTCCTGCAGCTGCGGCTGCCCCTCGGTACCCCCTGGCACCTCCGGGCTGCAGTGCCAAGCGGGAGGGATGCAGAGGGCACTGCAGCCTGGGCTGGGATAATCGGGAGCGCTGAGGGCTGGAAGGAGGACTGGCACACGGTGCTGAGCTCAGGCTGGCAGCAGCGCTCTCTCACACGCGATCGCACAGTCCCCTCTAGTGGATATTCCTCTTCCATCCACATGGATCTCCTGCCCACGCTGCCTTGGCACCACCGGGCTCCAAAGCCTGGCCCCGGCAGCGATTCTGCGGTACCATCCTGCTCCTCTCCTGAAATTGGGCACGGTGGCAGGAGCAAAGCCCCATCCAGCTGCCTCCAGCTGGTCCATCGCTTCCTTCCCCTCCTGCGTATTTGGGTGACTCATCCTCCCCACACCCCGTCCCCTGCCCTGGCTCTGTCCCACACCACCCGCTGCCCTTGCGTCAGGGCTGGCCCTGCCTGGCCCCTGCATTCCTGGCTCTGCCCTCCGCTGGGATTTCACACCGCTCGGAGTTATTTGGGCAGTGGCCAGCGTGAGAACGAGCTAATGAGCACCCGCGTGGCTGCTGCTTCCAGGGATCCAGGGGCGAGCATCTCTTGCTCCCTCCCTGCCAGAGACTACTCCAGCTTGGACTGGGGAGAAGTGGGATGCTCTCAGGTGGGAATCCCCTGAGGGGGGTGGGTGTTTGCACCTTTGTCCAGCAGCTCCTGCCCATGGGAAGAGTGCAAAGGCTCCCACCAGCACTGTCCTGTGTTTGGGCCAGGAGACAGCACTATAATCTCATTACCCCTCCTCTCTGCCAGCTTCAGAAACTGCTTATCACCTGGAATATATGTGATAGCTGCAACCTGAGGCTTTTCAAAGGGAAAAAAGCCACATAGGAGAGCGCGGAAGAACAGACACAGCTGCAGACCAGGAGTACATCATGCTCCATCAGGATGCAGTCCCTCCAACTTGCCCCATCGTCTACTGGAAACGTGTGACCCTGGTCCCAGTGCCACCATCCAGCAGCCCCAGCTCAGGGCAGAGCTGATGCCAAACCCTCTGCCTCCATCCCTGGGCCAGGGGAGGATGGTGTCTCCTCTGAGGAGCTGGAACCTCCAGCGCAGGGTGAAGGTAGTGGGGATGGAGAAGGAGCTGTGGCCCAATCCTTGCTGCCAGGAAGCCCCAAAAAGCAGCTGGAAGGGCAGAGAGGTGCTGGTTGCTCAAACCAGGCCTGTACCAGCTTTATGTGTCCTGCAGCAGCAGCCTGGGGAGGCGTGCCCCCAGTTCAGGCTGTGCTGTTTGAGCTGCCAGCTGAATCCCCTTGTCCCCATGCTGGCCAGGAGCCCCTTGGTGTCCCAGCTCCAGCAGGACTTCACCTCCAGCTCACAGATCCTGCTAACACCTCGAGTCATGTCCTGGAGCCACACCAGTGCAAGGAGCACACAGCACAGTTCTGTCCTTTGATTCTGATTTTCCCAGCCCTGCTGGGATGGTCCCACAGTCCTCCCTCCCTGCCTCTGGTCCCGTGTGTCCAGCTGGGTGTGGCATTGCTCAGAGCCTGCAGGTTCTGCTCATGCTCAGGGATCCTCATGGCACAGCCCCACAGCACCAGGGGAGTCCATGGACACCCTCACAGTGGGTGTGTGAGGTGGAACAACCAGCAGAGATGGGTAAGGCATAAAACCCCAGGGAGAGCCAGCCCATGACAGTCCCAGCCCCCTTTATGGCTTCTGCTGTTTGGCCCAACAGGACACACACTTCACACTTTTATTTATTATAAAAGATCTTTAGGAAGATGAACTCTACCCAAAGCCCCTTTTTTTTCTGCCCAGAGGAGCTGTGTCTAACAGGGAGATGGCATTGCCAGGGCACTAGGGCTGATTCCAGGTTTTCTGGACAAGGAGAAACTCCCAAACCTGGAGGTGAAACTCCCCCTATCCCCACACAGCCACGCTTGGGAAAATGCAAACCCCAAACTCCATTTCTAGGCAGCTGGATGCCAAACAATCCAGTGTTTATTGCAGTGCTCCTCATTTGCCTCGGGTTTATAGATGTACATTCAAAAAATAAAAGCTCTGTGTACCTCAACTAGACACAGACAGGCTCGAAGGATGAAAGGGCCAACCCATCACCTCCCAGCCCTGTGTGTGGGAGCAAACAGTCCAGCAACCAGCTCAGGATGTCTGTGCATCGAACTGGAGCCTCAGGCAGGAGAAACTCCAGCTCTGCTTTCAAGTATATTTGGTGAGAACCCACATGCTCTCTCTGGCATCTCATCTCACCACAGGGAAAAGACCTGCTGGTCCCAGAGAGCCACATCCCTTGGGTCTGCCCCAGCCTCGGGGAAGACGGGAGGTTTGGGCAGGTGCTGGAGCCATGTGCCAGCTTGTTTAGGCTCAGTGAGCAGGGAGAAGGCTCTGGAGAGCTCAGGCAGCTCATATTTACATGGTACCATTGGGGGAAAAAAACAGTTTGGAGCCCATGAAGTCACCCTGGCTGCACAGAGGGGCCAACAGCCAGTGGGGATCTGGTGGAGCCAAGGGGTTCCTGATGTTCAGCAGCTGCAGCAGCTGCCCATGGTGCTCCCACGCTGTCCCAGTTCCCAGCCTGCAAACCCTCCAGCCAAGGCAGCTCTCGGCCAGGAGGCTGCACCTCAGGCAGCTGCACATCTCGGATAGATCCCCCCACACCAAACCCACCACCCAGAGAAGCACACAGTGGTTTAAACAGGAAAAAGGAAAAAAAAAAGAAAAAAAGATGCTTCTGGTAAGTCCCACTGCCCTGAGCCAACCATGCTGATTTTCCCCCATCCCAAGGAACAGGGTAAGCCCCAAATCAGCACAGGCCCCAGCCCTGGCCCTGCAGCACCTGGGAAGGCACAGGTTCCAAAGCACCAACTCCAAACCCCTCCAGCTCCTGGATACAGAAGAGGTCTGGCTGCCACTGCTGAATTGGGGTATTTGTTGGTTATGTAGCTTTAAGTTCATGTCCTTTCATTGTCCCACAGGAGCTGGGAGAGGCAAACCAAAGGTGTGAGCCCAGGGTGGCAAACCCCGGCCAAGCCCTGGCTACCACCTCTGCCTGTGGGGTTATGAATCCTAGAGGGGAATTTTACTCCAGCAGCCAGCAAGTCCTTGGGCCAGGAAGGCAGTGGGATCCTGGACAGTGTGGGGACACACAGCAGTAGGGGCTGATGGCCCCTGTGGTGTCAGCAGTGACACACCCAGCTCATCCTGGGGTGGGACAGCAGCAGCTCCCACTCAGGACAGCTGGGCTGTGGCAGTGCCACAGGCAGGGAGGGGATGCCAGGCTCTCCCAGCAGCTGGGATGTGTCTGAGGCTGGGAGCAGCAGCAGGAGCTCTCCTGCCAGACAGGTCGCTGAAGTTCAAGGCCAGACTGGTTCAGGCTCAACAAAGCAGGAATGAGCCAAGCAAGGGAGGAAGAGGCTGTGGGTGCAGCTATGCCAAACGCATCCCTCTGGAGCTGCCCCTTGGTCCAAACCCTCCTATTTTGGTGGCCAACTGCAGCTTCCCAGAGCTCAGCAGCCCCAGCACTGTCCCCTGGAGAGATGGCTGGTACAGCTGTGTGTGCTGTGACCCCTTTGCACCAGCCAGGCACTGAACACCCCTCTGCAGGGGCCCAGAACCAGGGGAGCAGGGCTGGCAGGACCCTCTGTCCCCAGACATCCAGAGCTAGGACTGTGGTGGGGCTGCAGAACACACTGACCCCATGATACAGCTCGTGGACACCTCTCATGGGCTCCTGTGCTGGTTTCAGTTGGGTAGAGTTAATTTTTTTCTCAGTGGCTTGTATGGGGTTATCTTTTCTGTGAAAAAATGTAACTCTGCCCCGGCTGAAACAAGCACAGCTCCCCAGCCTTTAACAGCAACATCCTCCCAATATCTTCCCCTGCAGAGTGTGAGGACTGCAAGCAGCGTCCATGGATGTGCTTGTGACAATCCTCCACCAACACAACCCCAGTGCAGGGAGCCTGGACAGCATCTGCCTGCTGTTCCTGCCCTCCCAGCACCACTCTCCCCAGATCCAGGCACTGCCAGGGGGAAAGACCTCCTGAGGCAGCTCCTTGGGATGAAACCCTGCAAGGACTAAACAAACCACATGCATGATCCCTGACCGTAACACGGAGGGGAGGATGGAGAGCTGGTCTGTGCCATGCAGTGCACCAGGCAAGGGCAGTGACACGCTGAGGGTGACCTTGTCCATCAGAAACACTGGGCTGGCCCCGTGGGGGTGCAGATGCAGCACAGAGACTCCAGGAGCCAGTGGGAAATTCCCCCAGCCAGGCTGTCAGGTCCACAGGCACAGTCCTGCTGTTGGTCCCTTGTGGCGGGGCTGGGCTGGGGTTTGTTTTTCAAGTCCAGGTGACTGTGGCACTTCAGCTCAACCTCCTCTTCCTCTCTGCAGCAGGCACAGCGTCTGTCTGTCTGTCCATCTGTGGTTCTGGCCTTCAGCAGGGCTCTGCAGGGACACAGGCAGGTGGCTGCAGCCCCAGGTGGCCACAGGGCTGGTGTTTAGGAGGCCTGGCTGGTTGGGAGGCGTTTGCTGTCCAGAATGGCCTTCCAATCATCAGACCAGGAGTGCAGCCGGCGGCTGGGGGGCTTCAGCTGCAGGTGTTTGTTGTGGCAGGCAGTGAAGAGCACGTGCTCCCACGTGGGGTTCTGCTCTGCCCCTGCAAAGGAGGGAGAGAGGTCAGTGCTCTGGACAACTCTGTGAGGCACTGAAGTTGATTTTACTCCAACACGAAGGGCCCAAAATAAAAAAAACCGAACAACGTGGAAAGACCAACACCCATCCCTGGCTGCCTCCAGTCACTCCTTCACCCCTCACCTCTTACCTATTATATCAGGTCTGTCATCTATAAGCAGATCAGCAGAAACCACTGTCTTGTCTCGTGTCAAAACAATCTGCTCAAGAAATTCAGGGCCAAAGTGCTTCTCCACCCAGGCATACTGGAAGGCAAGAGATGGCTGGTGGCTTAGGGAAGGCTGATGGATGGGGCAAGGCGTGCTTGGTGGAGTGGAAGCAGCCCTGGCCCCCACACAGGGAGGATATCTCTCTTAATAATTTCATTAGTGGGATGGATTTGGATGCTGCTGGAGCAAAAATTCTTTTAAAGTCAAGCAGCTTTTGATGTCATGATGAAAGACTAAGACCAAGAGTCTCAGTGCATGTAAATGGATGGAACAGAGAAATATTGCTGCCTTTTCACAGCCAGAGGCAACAGGGGTCAGACACCTTCCACTGGGCAGCGTGGATGGGAGGGGAGGCTGAGATCTGGGGCTGCTCACCTTCTCGTAAGGGCAGTACCGGTACTTCTTGATCGGGCTCGTGCAGATGAACACATCAGTGCTGCCACGAGGAGAGAAACAGGGGCAGAGAGTCATTCTGGGCCAGAGCAGGCAGCAGCCCAAAGCCAACCCCCCACTACACACAGATCAAACAGATTTAAGGCATTAATCCCCCATCTGACAGAGTCCCACAGCACAATCGTGTTCCCCTTTTCACAACCTTTGCTGGGAGCAGGGAGCTGAAGGGAAGGGGCTGCACATGGTTGATGTTCTAGGTGGCTACTCCAGGAGCCAAAACACTTTCTCCCCTCCCTTGCCTGATGGCCAGGAGATATTTATTTTTAATGCTGTTGTTGTATCAGCATTTCTGCCAAGAGGTAGATGAGAAGCCACGACTGCTCTCCCATCCATCCCCACACGCCATGGGCAGGTTCCTACTCACTCTGCCAAATTTGCCATTTGCTTCACAGCTTCCACAGCCCCAGGGAGAGGATCCAGCTCGATGAAGAAGTTCTTGGATTCCCAGATGCTGATGGCTTTTTCCTGTGAGGGGAAAGTGAGCATTTATTGAACTTCTTGCTGTTTTTCCTGCATGTGCATCCTCTTCACCCTTTGCCAGGACTGAGGATGGGACAAGGAGAACAGTGGGAGCTCTACTCCCCTCCTGCTCTCCCCCTTGCCTCTGTGGGTGCCTCTGCTCCCCACCTGCCAAGCTGCACCCACCCCATACAATTCAGATGGGAGATGCTCTGGAACAGGCTTGGTTCTGCTTCTGCAGCCCCTGACGCAGAGGGAGAAGCACGTTCTTATAAAGCAAAACACCCGAGATTACCCAGATCTGAACCAAACCTACCCCGAGGGACAGATCCACGTGGATCCAGCTGATGTGGCCTGGTGGCCCTGCTGTACCATGATACTGTTCAGGCACAGCTGCTGTCTGGCCTATTTGTCTCCATGAGATCCCTTAAAATAGCAGCCAGGCTGCTCTCCCAGGAAAAAGCACATTACAGGATGAACCACATGTCAGGATGAATGCAGATGCTCTTCCTCAGGTGTAGGATTTAACTCTGTGGGGTTTGGTTATGAGGGTAAAATAGAAGCGAGAGATCTCTAAAGATGGGTTTAGAGCATGGAGTTTGTTGTGAAAGAGCGTGGGTGTGAGAGGCTGCTGGGCTGCAAGACACAGCTCAGAGCAGGCCAGAGAAAGAGAGAGAAAGAGGCAAAAGGAGAGAGTAAAAAAAAAGAGTGATTTGCCGTTTACAATACAATAAATCATCTTCTCTGTTAAATATTCTAATTCTCTTAAACCAATCTGAAACAAGCTACAAACTCTACAATATTTGCATGCAACCTATAAGAATCATCACATTACCATATGGGGTTATATTTTAAACCTTAAAAAACTGATTTTGGGAATCTCTACCAGGCAGGCAGGGTTTGCTCTGACCTTTGGACCTGCCTGGGCAGAGGGCATTGTTCTATCAAGAAGGAGGATTCCCTTCAGCCAGCTCTGCCATTGTTTCTTAGTTACTCTTCAACTCAAACCTTGTCCTCATCCCAATCTCGACTATACTTTCCATATTTTCAGCATCCCTTGCAAGGCAATCATATCTATAAGGCTTTCCTATTTCATCTTCCCCAACACTCAGGGAAGCCTGGACAAGATCTAGCAGGAAAATAGAGCATCTCCAGGCAAGGATTTGAAACACAACATCCAGGACAGCAGCCTGGGTGCACTGGTGTGGCACAGGGAGAACACAGGGAGCAAAACCTTGGGGTGAGGGCAGAGTCCAGGGGCTGCCTGTGATGGACCCAGCACAGCTCTAAGGAACAGCAGCCCATGCACTGCCCCAAACAGGTAACAGCTTGTCAGGTGCCAAGGAAAGAAATTATTTTGCACAAATACTGTGTCCTCGGGGAGGAAAGCTGGGAAGAAGCAGAAGCAGCCCAGCCCCAGTGTTGTGATGCAGCTGAGGAGCTGCAGATGCAGAAATGCCTCCAGACTCCATGGCAAGCACAACCAGCCTAAAAGTTTGCCACGCAAACATTCAAACTCCAGTTGCCCTGCCTCAGACTGGGGAGTGGTGATGTTTTATTTTTAAGTTATTGTCTGTAGTTCCACAGGAGACACCTGAGGAACGCAGCCTGATGCAGCAGAGCACTTCAAACTGCACTGAAGTGTTTTCTTGCAGCAGCATTTCCGCAGCTATCCTGCTTCCAATTATGTCAAAAAGCATTTTGCAATCAAGCTTGAGGAGGGAAGAACTAAGCTCACCTTGAGGAAAAGACCCACTCCACTCCCAGAGCCAGCATAATTCCCTGTGGCAACACAACCAGCATGCTGCCCAGCAGATGGAAAAAATCCCCTGGGCTGAGAATCCCACCAGTTCTGTGCCAGAACAGACCCTCAATCCCCATAAGGATTTTCCTGCCTGTCCAGGCCTCCCTTTCCTTCCAGGTCTGTGTGCTCAGTGCACTGCTGAACTTTCTCCTTTTCAGATCAGCTCGTTGGACTCTTTGGCTCCAATTTTCTCGTCCCTGCAGCAGGTCAGAGGCACTCTCTGATCAGACACTGGGATGGCCCTTGTGTCTGCAGCCACAGAGCAGCTCCTGCTCACTTTAGCCCTGCCCTGAAACCACGGGGAAAACCAGGACTGCCCTGAGGTCAGTCCGAGCAAGTTCTGCTGCTTGTTCAGCCCAGGGTTTTGGTGGTTTTACATGATGACAGCAGACACAAGATGAGCTCACTTCATTTAACACATCCAAAGTAGTTACGATCAAGAAAGAAAAAAATTGTTATCACGTGTTACCCCTGCCAAACTTGGAGCAGCTGCTTTACTGCATGGATGACGCCCTGCACTTCCCTTTCATCATTCCCAGCCAGAAAGGACACTTTATTCCTTCAGCTCATCAAGCTGTTTAGGACTTTGCCCATGGGAGAGCCCTGGACCTTATTCCCACTCCTTTCCCTGTAACCATCATACTCCTAACAACAGGAACACTTTTATTTACCGTAACACATTTCAGCCAGTGCAACTGCAATCCATGGATGAGACCACAGACATCCACTGGGATGGGAAATTTGTAGAGGCAGAAACCAACTCTCTGCAGCAGTCAGCCTGTTGCTGAATGACAAATTACAATGTAGAGAGAGCTGCTGCTTTTAAGCTTTAATTATTAAACTGAATATAATAATTTCTGGCATGGGAGGGCCTAGGTTGTGTTAATTTTAAGTAAACCCTCGAATGATGCATCAATTGCATGGTTTGCTCTGAACTCTGCTGCATCCCACCCCTCACACTGCTCTTGAGGAGCTAAATAATCCATCTAGGATTGGCACCAATCCACATGGCCAAATCAGAGCTAGAAAAACCCACTTATACAATCTGGGGTACTTCAAGACAGATGCTCTGAAACAGCCCCTTTCCTTTCCTCTGCCTCTGCTCAGGCATGCAGGGAAAAAGCCCACTAGGCCATCTGATCAGCCTGGTCTAGTGGAAGATGTCCCTCCCCAGGGCAAGGAGTTGGAACAAGATGGTCTTATCAACCCAACCCATTCTAGGATTCTAAGAAAGACACAGATGTGCACCAAAAAGAAGCTGGATCTCTGGGAAAAAGGCACCTCTGTGTTCCTGTTTTCATGGGAGCTTTTTGGTGACCCCCACACCCCTCCCCAGTGCTGCACCCATTACCTGGGGCTCAGAGAGTCCCTCAGGGCCAAGCTCTGGCCACACCAAACCCACACGAAAAGCACAACTCACACTCAGCTCGGGTCCCAGGCGCCCGTACTGCTCCGACACCCAGAAGCCCCTCCGGTCCTCCAGGGCAATGTAGGGCTTGTCGGGGTACCTGGCCCTAAATTTCTTGAGGAAGCCTCCCTCGAAGTCAGCCAGCACCCCGTCCATGTCCACCAGCACCCGCAGAGCCCTGCGGGACCCTGTGGAGGGGCCGAGCCCCCTGCCCAGCCCGGCCAAGGGGCCGCAGCGCCGCGGCCGCAGGTGCAGGAAGCAGCTCAGCAAAATCATGGTGCAGGGGGGCTCCAGGGGTGGGGGGCTCAGGGAAGGGGATGGGGGGCTCAGGGAAAAGGGTTTGGGGCCGGGGTTGAGGAGACGCTCGAGGAAAGGGAATGGGGAGCTTGAGGAAGAGGATGGGGTGTCAAAATAGGGGTTTAGGGAAGGGGATGGGGGCTATGGATTGGGATGGGGCCCTGGAGCATGGGAAGGGGGCTCGAGGAAGGGGATGGGGAGCTTGAGGAGGGGGATGAAGGCTTGAGGAAAAGGATTGAAGCCTGGAGCAGGGGAAGGGGACTCGAGGAAGGGGATTGGAAGCTTGAGGAAGGGGATGGGGAGCTTGAGGAGGGTGATGAAGGCTCGAGGAAAAGGATGGGAGCCTGGAGCAGGGGATGGGGCCCCGAGGAATCAGATGGGGGGCCTGGGCAGGAGACAGGGGGCTCAGAGCAGGGGCTGGGGGTTCTCCAAGCAAAGGGGGGAGCCTCTATTTCAAGCACGCACCCCGGCAGCGGGCAGCCCTGTCAAGCGCATCCCTGTGCAGCAGGAGGAAGGAGCGGCGGGGGGGTGCACGGGGGAGCAGAGGGGCTGCCGGGGGG
>JAHLSL010000037.1:973817-988005 GCA_025920805.1 Petroica traversi
CCCGGGGCTGCGGGGCTCGGCCCGCCTTCATTCGGGGCGGCCCCGGAGGGATCCCGGCCGTGTGACAGGGCACGAGGGGCCGGCGGTGCTCTCACGGAGCTCCGTGGTTCTCCCGGGGCGGTTTCGGTAGCGGAGCCGCACCGGCGATTCTGCCAAAATCTGAGCCTTTAAAATAAGGGGAGGAGCGAGCATCGCTAGGGCTTTAACTGGGGTTGTGTGGCCCAGCCTGTCACCTCCTAATAATCGGGCAGGATAAGTGTGGTTTAAAATACATTTCTGAATTATCCAAGTGTCCGTGCTCTACATTCCCAAGCAGAGCATGGACGGAGAGTCCCGCCCCACCACGGAACTGTGTGACAGATCTGAGACTGGAACCACGTGTTCACAAAGGGTTTTAATAATCACAGTTAGAATTCCTTAGTTCCTAATTTTACTGTGTGTGGGCGCAGCGTTTCCTGGTTCTTGAACTTTCCCTCTGTGTTGATGCTCTGTGAATGTGTTCTGGCTGGTCTCTGCCTGGGATGTTTCTTCCCAGAAGCTGAGCAAAAATTGATGTTTCCTGCCATGGCCCCAGGTTTTATGTCTGGAAATTCTTGGATTGAGCTCCAGCTTTCTCTTATTCTGGTTTCACTTTTTACATACAGAGTATTTATACTTCAGAGACAATTTATACCTGCAAGGTGTGGGTACAAACCAGTTAGGAGATGGATCTTCGTTCTTCTGGAGCTGGAGAACTTCCTATCACTAGGTTTTGGGGATGCAGAAGGCTCAAGGTTGGCTTTATGGAAGGGATGAGCCAGGGAGATGTTCTCTGTGAGAAAGTCCCCAGCACAGTAAGGACATGGATCTGTTGCAGCGAGTCCAGATGAGGCCACAGAGAGCATTGGAGGGATGGAGCTGTGAGGAAAGGCTGAGAAGATTTGGGGTGTTCAGCCTGGAAAGGAGAAGGCTCTGGGGTGGCTTAGTTGTGGCCTTCCAGTATCTGAAGGCAGCTACAAAAAAAGATGAGGAGAGACAGTTAGAAGGGCCTGGAGTGACAGGAAAGAAGGAATGACTTCATAATTAGGCTGTAGGGTTAGATTGGATATTAGGAAAGATTTCTTCCCTGTGAGAGTGGGGAGGCCTTGACACAGGGTGCTCAAAGAAGCTGTGGCTGTCCCATCCCTGGAAGTGTCCAGGACTAGGCTGGACAGAGCTTGGAGCAACCTGGGATAGTGGAAGGTGTCCCTGCCCATGGCTGAGGTTTGGGATGAGATGATCTTTAAAGGTCCTTCCCACCTAAACCATTCTGGGATTCTGTGGAAGTCAATCCAGAGCCAGACAGGCAGCAGGAGCACTCAGGTGAAATGTGTGTACTTGTGGTGGTCCCTGACTGTCATTTGGCTGCCTGCAGGTGACAGAAGGGGACATTTAGTTGGGCCTGGTTATGGGATTTCTGCTTAGACTATAAGTTGTTCAGTGCATGTGTGTGGGTAGAGGGATAGATCACAGAATCCCAGAATGGTTTGTGTTGGGAGGAACCTTTAAGGTCGTCTCTTTCTAACCCCTGCCATGGGCAGGGGCGCCTTCCACTAGACCAGTTTGCTCAGTCTATTTGGAGGTTGTTTTGCTTTGTTTTTTTAGGGGAATGCTAAGTGATAGAACTGTAGAAGGGTTGGATTTCTGGAATAGGGAGGACACCAGAACTAGGGTTTTGCATTGCCTGAATACCATCATCAGAGCACAGAGAGTTTTACAAGCCCCATTTCTTCCCATGCTTATACCTTCTTAAAATTCCATATGGGAGGGAATGGTTTTGGAGGTGAGTTTCTGGACTCTGGACCCCCATTTGAAATTTTTGATTCCTCTGACACTTCAAAACTAACATTTCATTGCTAAAACTTCTCCAGGCCAAAGACCTGAGGGTAGTGCAAATCTCTCTGAATGGAGGCACTATTCCTCATTTTATGGAGATGTTTGTTAAGGGTGAGAGAACCTCTGTTTTTTCTCTCTAATCTGCAAGGATTGAACATTGAAACAATACTCTGCTTCAGAAGGACATTGTTTTAATTCATTCAATTAATTGTGGGGGAGGAAGAGTTTGAAAGCAGTTCATGGGAATGGATCTGCTTTCTTTGTAAGGGTTTTGGGGCTTACCATACATTCCTAATTCAAAGTAGTCACTCTTCATGCTGTGTTCATAGCTCACAGCCTATAGAATAACATTGTAGTTTTAATTATATAAAGTAAATTTGAGGACAAGTTTTTAAATACTTTTGTTGTAGGTTCTTAGTAGTAACTTTAATATCTACTTAAAAAAAAATGCTTACGAGCAGACCTGAAAGGTGGGTTGGGCTTTAGGACCAGCAAGGAACAAGCTCTGGAATTTGTTTTATGAAAACAAACCAACATGTGGTGGGTAGAAAATGAATGCCTGTTTTATTAAAGAAAATTAAAACTTGAGGTGAAACTACTATTTCCTGAGGTTACATAGGAAAATAGCTTATAATGAGGTATGGCAATGGGTGACTGTTCCCTAGTTAAATTCTGACAACAACACCTTTTGTTTTTCAGGGCAAATGACCCAGCTTTGTGAACTGATCAATAAAAGTGGAGAGCTGCTAGCAAAAAATCTTTCCCATCTGGATACAGTGCTCGGTGCCCTGGATGTACAGGAACACTCACTAGGTGTTCTTGCTGTCTTGTAAGTGTTGCTTGCTTTTAATTAAATATCAGAACTTCAGACAATGAGCTGAACTGTCAGCCAAGCAAAGTGTTTTGTTCTGGCACAAGTTGTCTGGAGATTCTGTGGCTGGCCCATCCCTGGAAGTGTCCAAGGCCAGGTTGGACAGGGCTTGGTCCCTTCCAATCCAAACCATTCTGGGATTCCACAACAAGTGTTTTACTATATGTGTTCAGTAAAAATATATAAAATGAGCTTTTAAAACTTTATTTTCCAGGCATTAATGCACTAAAGTGTAAGCATGGAGCAAGATGTTTTATTCCAGTAAAAAATGGGCTTTTATTGTGGGTCTTGGGTGTTTGTCTCTAGACAGCACTGAGGCTCTTGCTGCTGTCTGGAGTTTAAGATAAAACTTGAGTTGCCTTGGGGATGCTGATCTAAGGTAAAGATATTTAGTCTTGAAGTTCAAACTGGCTGTATCTGACTTGAACCATCTGCTATTTCAAAATTCTCTTTTAAGGGAAAGATCAGAATTCTAGTACTTGTTCTACTACTCTTTTGCAACCAAATACTGATAGTACTGAAAATAATCTTTGTCATTGTAGTTTGCACTAAATTGAGAATTATGTTATGCAGAGAAAGGTGTTTTCAGATGTTGTTGAGCAGCTACGAGGGAAATCCTATGCAATGTCTCATAAACACTTTGGATTTGTTTGCAAGCACCTACATGCAGAGACTTAGCAATGAAAATGAATCTTTTTTTATGGACCTCCAAGCAATAAATTCTTTTGTTTATTTGTTTCAGGTTTGTGAAGTTTTCTATGCCCAGCATCCCTGACTTCGAAACGTTATTCTCACAGGTGCAGCTTTTTATCAGCACTTGCAATGGAGAGCACATTAGATATGCAACAGACACTTGTAAGTTAAGCTTAATTTCAGATTTGATATATTTTTTGGTAGTTTGGTAATACTGATTTTTCACTGAGGTGGTTTTTTTGTTTGTTTTTTGCTGTGTTTAGTTGCTGGCCTGTGCCACCAGTTAACAAATGCCCTTGTGGAGAGAAAACAGGTGAGCAAGCATCATCTAGTACAAATAAACTACTACATACACAAGGCTCCAAGGGGGTGTAGCCAGCCTCTTAATCCATAAAGATTTGCCACTAACTTCACATCAAGTATTTCTGTGCAGCCCCTTAGTTGTTAAGTTTACTGAAAGGTAATGAACCAAACTCAAAATTCTAAGATTTCTCTAAGGAAAACCTAAAGAAGATAATTTTTTGGGGAGAAGAGTCACCTAAAAACATGTTCTCCCACACAAAGTAATACCAGGAATGTTCTTCACACAATGTGTGCCTGAGTAAAGGAAAAAGCTGCAAAGTTTATTAGCACTGGTGAGTCACTGATTTTAGTTTCAGTGTTATTCTCACTGGTATTATATAATGTTCTTAATGAAATGCTCTAAAATGTACAGGAAACTTGATTAAGAAATATTTGACCAGTGGTTTTGTTGCTGAAATCCTGACTTTTCAGGCCACTTCGGTGACGTTTAGACCAGATCTGTTTCTAAGTGGAGTGAAGTGAGAGCCTTGTCTTTAGTATTTGCTGGGAGTTGAGATGAAGTCATGAAGGCAAGGAAGGTTTTCTTATTGATGCAGATTACTGTATTCCTGATGAGCTTGGCTTTATGGAACAGGATTGAAGACTTTATCAGGAGAAGTTTTGTAGCCAAGGTTAATTTCATTTTCCAAGGGACTGCCATATCCTACAAAAAGGGAACCTCAAGTTAACTATTACTTAATGGAACCTATCAATTAGTGTTATTTTTCATTTGTAAGTGTCAACATAAGATCCAATGTGCTGCCATCTATGAGAAATTATCTGAAAGAGATGTAATTTCTGACAGCCCCTGCGAGGAATTAGCATTCTCAGACAAGCCATAGACAAGATGCAGATGAACACAAACCAGCTGACCTCAATACACGCAGATCTCTGCCAGGTAAGGGGATCAGAAGGGCTTTTTGTGAGAATAAAAGCTCAACAAAATGCTTATAAATCTTCAAGGAAATGCATGTTCACATACTGCAGTGTAAGCATTGATTTCAACTGGTTTTTTATTTGGTTTAGTTTTTTTTTCCAGTAGTAAATAATATGATATACTAAAGTCCGAATCTGATATACAGATTAATTACTCATTTTAAATGTTCAGTGCATGTCCTTAGATTTTTGATTTTGTTGATGACTTCAGAAATCCTTTGACATCCATTCTCTGTGGGCTGAAAGTCAAACAGAGCTTATTTTGGGTGAAATCACTGTAATACCCAGCTACTGTCTGGTCAAGTCTCACAAAAGACATGTTTGTCTCAGTGTCTTTGGCCTGGATTTGCACTTCTGTCTCATTCTTGGCTCCTGGGATTTGGGGTTGGACAGGAGTGTTCAGAGCAATATTTAGTGCTGCCAGCACAGTAGTCTGACAGGCCTGGAGTTTCAAACAGCTTTGTCAAAGTTTAATTTCTTTTGGAGTCAGATAATTTTAATAACAGTTCATCATCTGTGTTAAAGAGTTCTCAACCTGTGTTACTCCTCTGTTTTTTTACCTATGGGAGAGTGATACTTATGCAGTAGTACTAATTAATTTAGTTACAATTCCTTCTCATGGAAATACGAATGGAAATGGCTAATTTATGAAAACTTGATTTATTTTCTTGTAGCTCTGTTTGTTAGCAAAATGCTTTAAACCTGCCCTCCCGTATCTAGATGTGGACATGATGGATATTTGTAAAGAGAATGGGGCATATGATGCCAAGCACTTTTTATGCTACTACTACTATGGTGGGATGATATACACTGGGCTAAAGAACTTTGAAAGAGCACTCTACTTTTATGAACAGGTAACTTGAAATGAAATTATAAGTCTGAAATGTGATCTCAGTGCTGGGAAAACACAGCACCTTTGAGCTGTCCCAAGCAAACTGTCTGTGGAAGTGTTTTCCTTTAAGAAAGTCTCTTCCAGCCTCATTGCACCATAAAGCTGTGCAGCTCAAAGGGTGATGTTAAATTTATCTCACTGTAAATATTTTTCAGCTGCCTGCTTAGAACTGCAGCACAGAAGCAGGTCACGGGCTGACACACGGGTTTGTGTCCTTAAAAAATAGGCCAGTGGTTTTGCTAAGGCCTTTGCTACTTTTATGAAAGGAGTTATGCTTCTACAAGGTTGTTACAATATTTGCTGCTTTTGCTTTATCTGAGAAAAAGAAATAAAATAGCAAAATTGGGAAAACTTTGTTTATGAGAGAAGTGATTTGAAATGTGCAAAACAAACTGGTGCAACATTTTATTATTTTTTTTTGTAAATGAGGGTCAGCTCTTGAGTAGTTCCAGTGTAAATGTGAACCAAAATCCCTTTTCCCTATTCTGCAGACCTCTGATAATGTAATAGCATTATAAAACCTCTTTGGGGGTCTGTGTAAATCCAGGTTCACAAGTAGCTACAGGTGATTTCTGGTACAATTTTAGATATATTTCGAGGAAGGAAGTTTTGAGTCTATCTGAGCAGGGCTATTTTAAGACAGGCACCACTGTAACATGATATGTTTTGAGTAGCTTGTATAAAATTTCCCTTTTTTGCCTATGTCTGGATAATTAATTTTGACAGAAGTTAGTTAAGCTTCAGCGCTCAAAGGAGAATTTCATATGTCACTGTATCCTTACTGCATGCAGCTTGAAATTGAGTTTTTTGTTCATGCAGTAGCTACTAGGATGTAGTAAGGAGACTAAATTTCTGTTCCATTTCTTTCTCTCTTGCTTAGGCAATAACTACTCCAGCCATGGCAGTCAGTCATATTATGTTGGAATCCTATAAAAAGTATATCCTAGTTTCTTTGATACTACTTGGTAAAGTTCAGCAGCTACCAAAATACACTTCTCAGATAGTTGGTAGATTCATTAAGGTAAGTATTGCAAATACTTCTAAATAATAGATGAACAAATCTGAATCTGTAAATGTGGAAGGTGTCCCTGTCTAAGTCAGGGGTTTGGAGTGAGATAAACTTGAAGGTCCCTTTCAACCCAAACCATTCTATGATTGAATGATATCAGTGATACAGCTTTTTAAAATTTGGGAAAACTTCAGGATTTAATAATACTAATCAGTATTCCTTTCACTGATACTGCACATAGCTTTTTATGTTAGAATTTTAAAAATACTCTTGATTTCGCTTGCCTTTCAAGCTCTAGTGTCATTATGAAAAGATCTGACCTGTAACTTCATCTGACTGAAGCACAAAATGCTAAACAGTTTATTCCCAAATTCCAGCTTATTAAAGAATAAAAGCTTCTGAAAAAAATGCAAGCTTGGAGTCTGTAAGCATTCAGATTAAGAGGTGTAGGGTGGGAGACAAAACTGCCACTGAGAGAGTCCTGGTCATAAGTAACACACTTTTAAAAGTTAGTTGCTAGTTAACACAATTTATTGATTTATAACCAAAATTCTAGAGTTCCAAAATACTTCTGTTTTCAGAGACTAATAAGCAAGTTCAAAACATTTCAAGGTAATTTAGGTGAACTGGTTTCACCCTCTGAGTCCCTGCTGTCAGTGCTGTGACCCAATGTGATCAGGGATGGGGGTCTTAGAGGGCAGAACAAATACAATGGATGGGCAGTGACCAGGCAATGCCCTACTGACCTCCAGCTCAGCTGTTCACACTGCTGTAAGGAAAACTGTCACACAGAGGGAATGATGTTTATTAAATGTTACACTGCAGCAATACTGATTTAATGTATGAGGGTCTGTCATTGCCTTAAAGCCATGTATGGGCACCCTGTCTTTTTTATGAGAAATGCCCAAGCTACTTCAATTTCCTTGAATGCCTGCATGGCTTCTAATGTTGGAGCACTGAATAGGTTTTGTGAGGCTGGCTGAACACTGTGTTCTTTAAGAAGGGTTCTCATTTTTCTAATTGCAGCCTCTTAGCAATGCTTACCATGAATTAGCACAAGTTTATTCAACCAATAAACCCTCGGAGCTTCGAAATCTGGTGAACAAACACAGTGAAACTTTCACAAGAGACAACAATATGGGGCTGGTTAAGCAATGCTTGTCATCTCTCTACAAAAAGAATATTCAGAGGCTAACCAAGGTAAGAGAAACTGCAGTTTTTCTCCAAGGGTGTATTTCTGTAATATATTCAATTCAACATAGTAATGTGGCAGAGAAATTTCTAAAACTGAGATTTGTATCTGAAACAAAGGAGACTGAAATGCCCTGTATAGGAAAACAATTCCATTGGCTGCTTATGCATTATTTAAAAGGTGATTCAGTCAGTCTGCCAGGGGGGTTTGCCCATGAGGTTTTCGTAGATAATCAAAAAAAGTGAGCTCTGCAACCCAGTGATCTTGAGCCCTATTCAAAATATAGGAAATCTGAACTTTACAGGCCACTTCATTAGAAAAGAGTGAGTGAATAGGACAGATTTTGGAAGTGTCTGAAATAAAATGAAAAACAGAAGCACTGAAGTGATTTACTCCTTCAGCTGAGAGATTGGATTAATCCTGAAAGGTGATTGGGGAAAGCTGCTTTTTGGCAAGCTCAAATGATATTTGTTGAAGTAGAAAAAAATACCATTTTTTAATCAACCTCCTAAGGAGGTTTATATGTGCATCTCTTGAAGGAAATTCAAGGGATGGAGAGTCACCTTTTTGTGTAAAAAGGTGAGAGAAGAGGTTGGACATGGTCAGGACTGTGTGGCGTAAAATGAAATTGCAGGAATGAGTAATGACTCCCTACGTGCTCAGTGTGACAAATGACTGCAGGAAAAACTGACTCACTCTCATGGTCCCTTTAATAACTCTCTGTTCCACTTGTTCCTTCCCACCAGACTTCCACACTCAGGTTAGACAGGCCATGAAGCATCAACAGGGAAAATCCTTAACACCCAGTTTTAACCCTTTGATGCTTTCTAAATTTCAGACGTTTTTAACATTGTCATTACAAGACATGGCAAGTCGAGTGCAGCTGTCGGGGCCCCAAGAAGCAGAAAAATACGTCCTCCACATGGTAAGACCTCTGACTTGCTTAAACTGTCCCAAAATTAGTGTTTGGGTAGGCAGTGCACATTCTGAACAGTTCATTTTCAGGGTGGAGGAAATGCTGTCGTGTTTAGACTGTTCTCCACCTAAGAAAAGGCATAAATCCTGAGTTTTTGGGAACCTGTGGGAAATAAAAGGAACCAAGTTAAAGAGTCTGTGTGTTGTAGTTACCTGAAATTCTGTTCTTGTTGATAACTTCTGTTAAACCCTCTCATTTCAGATAGAAGATGGTGAAATCTTTGCAAGTATTAATCAGAAAGATGGTATGGTCTGTTTCCATGATAATCCTGAAAAATATAACAATCCAGCTATGCTTCATAACATTGATCAGGAGGTAAATCTCACCTGCTTTTGGAATTCTTGTCAAAGAACCTTAGTCTGTAATCAGAGAGCTGCTGGCAGAAGCCAGTGTAATAACCTAGATAGAGAGAGTGAGGACTGTAAATGATTATTTGACTATTTAACAGCATTTTAACACATTTTAGATTAATACTCTGTCAATATGTTCCCTGTTGTGTCCTGCTCAGCTTGAGCTGTTTCAGGGGGCTGACTGCTTGCTGTTGGTGATAGGAAGATCCTTGAATTGAATGGATTAGAAGGAGTGTTTTTAGAGTTTTAAACTTCAAGGATCCTTTCCATTGGCTCTCAATAACCTTCTTGTAGGTTAAGGTGGTTGACCCTCATGGGACTGGCTATCAATGGCCTTAAAAAGGCCTGTTAGGAAGACATGCATCAAATTAAGGGAATAAAAAATTATCTGACACTTCTGTTTGGGAAGTGAGGGATGAGAACATTTTGATGTGGAACTTTAGTGATGGCACAGCTGTGAAATGTCTTGAAGATCAGGTACAAACTGGACAAAGTAATCAATTTCACACATATTTTTAAGATGCTGAAATGTATAGAGCTTGATGAACGACTGAAAGCCATGGATCAAGAGATCACTGTGAACCCTCAGTTTGTGCAGAAGGTAATGGATTTAATGTCTTGTAAGAGTATGTAAGAGATTCATTCAGTGCACTGTTTGTTGTACTGAATGTCAGTATTTATAGTATTGTTATTACACATGATTATTAATACGTGCATAAACATCATGACACATCATAAAGTTAATTTATTATTTTTGAAGGTGTTTTTTCCTAATTAATCCTGCAGTGATTTCAACCAGAAAATGAAGTGCCTGTTATTTCATTTCAACAGGCACTTTATTTTCTTGCCTGTTCACTTCAAAGAACTGTCTTTCTCAAGCCTGCAGACCTGTTTCTGAACAGAACTAACTCTTTCCCTTTCAGAGTATGGGCTCTCAAGAAGATGACTCAGGGACCAAACCATCCAGTTATTCTTGAAATTAATGTTGCTCACCACTCCGCTTTCAAGTAAAAGCTTATGAAAGAATCACGCCTGGAACAGGGCATTGAGGAGTTCCACGAAGAGAGCAGAGAGAACTGAGCTTTGCTTTTCACCTGGACATTAAGAAAATAAAAGAACACCCTCTCAGTACTGTATAATATCAGAAATATTCTCTGCAAAGAAAAAGGAAATCTCAAAAGAAACTTAAAAGTCTGTTGTGGATTTATTTATCTTCAGATTAACATCGTTAATGCATTAAATAATCTACCTTTTGTTTTAAAGGGTTTGAATGTTGCCGTGTTTCTGTAGCAGTCCTTCTCTTCTGCAAAAAAAAGTGTTATTCAGGGAAGAATACAAACTAGTGTTGGTTCACTTACAAGATAATTACTGGTTCATTATTCTGTATTTAAAGTTGGCTCAAAGTGCAGATTTATCGTATGTGTGGTGGGGGCAGAGGAGTGGAGTTCAAGCAAATCATAATGTAGAGAATTTGCATATGCCCAATGTAGCTGGTGCTGTCTGTTAAATGAAGAAATAAGAACTGTTCTTCCCAAAAGGATGAGGATATCAACGTGTCCTTGTAAGGAAGTTTGCTGCAAAGTAGGAATCATATATGGAAAACATACATGACAGCTGTTTATGATCTTAAGTTTCTGGTACAAAATATCTGCTAATATTATTTGCTCTTAGATGAAACTTATTAGACCTAAACAAAAGGATATTTGGAAAACATTGGTGTTCTGGAGGATTCTAGATAGGAAGTTTTTGAAAGAAATTTAAATGTTTGGTCCTGTGCAACTGGCATGAAGGTATTCAGCAGGCTGATAGTTGCTTTGGTGGAAACCAGGATTTCTGCATGGAACATAAACAGAATTTTATTCAGCTCTCAAAATGCAGGATTTTATTCAGAGATAACGTGTTGGAATGGTACCTGGTTTTTAATTTACTATTTTTAAAGTTCAGAGCTTTGTTATTGGATTCTTTAAAGTGCTTCACCCCTTAAATCAACGGGCTGTTTAATTTTCTGTTGTTGTTGTGTATCTGAAGATTCTCACTGTTCAAACACCTTCCTGTCAGGCAGAAATAAACCTGTCATCAAGTCAGAAAACAAGAAGCCACTGCTTCCTACTGAAACACCTACCCAGGAGCTGCATGCTCCTGCTGCCCTGCCAGCTTTCCAGGTGGAGCTGAGCATTCCTGGCTCTTGCTGTGTGAAGTTTGTATGTATTGGGGTCACCTGTGGTTGGAAATATTCCATTTGTGCTTCCCGTGCTGATACAGAAGTGTTGGGATTTTCACTTGTCCCAAGTCTGGCAGAGCCTCTGTGACAGCAGGGTGCTGCTTTCTGGTGAAGAGAGGTGTCCCAGGTTGTGGGTGGTGGTGAAGGATGTTTTTAAAGTGTAAAATTGCAATTCAGTAGTGAACACAGTGGAGCTCTATACTGTGAGCAGCTCATCACTTCCTGCCAGGGAGAATTCCATTGGGACAACTTTTATAGCTGATCTTTAAGCAAAATCTTGGGGTTTTTCATAACTCACCCCAGCAGTCTTGGAACTAGAAGAGATTTATGATTTTGAAGGTTTTACCCTAATTAGTCCTGCAGTCATTTCAATGCTGAACATACACCATTTTCCTCTGGTCCTATGACCAGAGTTAAATGAGAATTGGTGATGCTGTGGCTCCAGCCCAAAACAAGGTGACTGTTACAACCACGTGTAGCACTCCCAGAAGGACTGCAAACCACTGACCCCAAAGCCCACCCATCCAGAAATGTGCCTGTGCCAGTGGCTCCCTTGCCAGGGGAGAATGTATTCAGGATGCTGTCATGGAGTTAGAAAAAACCCCAAAATGTCCATTTTTGCATTCCTCATTCCTATTAGTGAGCATGGATTTACCTGCTGAGAGCTGCAGGATTGGTTTTCCAGCTGTGGAATTAAAAGCAAACTAATCTATGCAGTTGGCAAAGTAGCTGCTGTATTTTCCTTTTTTTCTTGCCTAAAATGGATGAAACGAATCCATGCTCACATCAAAAGGATGGCAGAAATAGCTGCGTAATAGTTTCAAGTGATATATTCCATTATATATCTGATTTATTTTAAGAGGGCAAATGCTTTTAAATTTAGAGAACTGGGGTTCCTTTTCTGGCATGGATAGTTGTGCAGTGAATGTCTGGATTCTGTTAGAAATTCAAAGCCAGGTCCTACCTGTAGAATCAGCAGATAAAGCATTCACCAAAAGTGCCCCAGGGAAAGGCTTTTAAGTCCTAGTTTGATAAACACACATGGTCTGGCATCTGCATGTCTTGAGATAGTGCTGAAATTAAGTCAGATTTTTAATGAAGCAGCTCCCTCCAAGTCTTGGAACTAATTGCCTGGGCTGTGGTCAGCTGAGAGGCTTTGAGAACACTTGGGCTTTCTGGTTTTAATTTGTATTTCCTGCAGGGAAGGACTTCTGCTCAAACCTAAGAACCCTGCGTGCTGTGCTGCTCCCGTGGCTGTTTCTTCCCATCCTGCACGGCCACAAGACGTGTCCAGGGAATACTGAGTGCATGCTTTGATATCTGACTCTGGTTTTGATGCATTTCAATTAGCCAAGACACAAAATGCACTTCTGAAGGCAGCCTTAGATGTGCAGCTGCAGTTCACAGCCACAGGAGGGGTCTCTAGGCCAGTCACTGGGAGATGCTGAAACGTTTCCGAGAGGGAATGGTTGGAAGCTGTTTGTGTTCAACCCCCACTCCTGGTTTTGTGCCACCGAGGAGCCCCAGTGTGTGACCCCCTCTGTGTAATTCCAGCTGCCTCCTCCTCCAACATCCCGTGTGTCCCACGGCACAGCCCCAGCCCCGTGTTTGTGTTGTCACAGCCCATCTGTATAACCTAGGAAATGTTCTCCCGTGGCCACGCTGGCCTGGGAGGTTAGTCCTGACAAGCTGTTTAAATGTACTCTTGGAAAATAAAGATAACAAACGAGTCCTTCTTAGTTTGTCTTAAATGAGATTGTAGGCCTTATGTGTTTGGGTTGTCCATAGGTTTTTTTTTGGGGGGGGGGGAAATCCCTTTTCTGGTTGCTTTTCAGGAGGTGATTTTGGCTGCTGGGGAGGCTGCTGGCTGCCTGCTGTGTGTGGCAGTGCCCTCTTTTCCTGAGCTGCTGGCGGCTTCTCAAACCTCTCCTGAGCAATC
Organism: Petroica traversi; assembly: GCA_025920805.1. Lineage (NCBI taxonomy): Eukaryota > Metazoa > Chordata > Aves > Passeriformes > Petroicidae > Petroica > Petroica traversi. The sequence continues at coordinate 987,093 of JAHLSL010000037.1, forward strand.
CTGAGAAGAAATAATCTTTTTCTGTGTGTCTTTAGAAGTGCTGCTGCAGGTCCTTGTCTGAGATGAGCTTTGGGATTTTGAGCTGAACACTTTTATTCTGAGCAACCTGGTCCAGTGAAGATGCCCCTGCCCACGGCCAGAGGTTGGAATGGGATGGTCCATAAGGTCCTTCCAACCCAAACCATTCTGAGATTCGTGTCTGAGCTCTGTGTTTCTGAAATAATCCATCTTGCTGACAGTATTATTTTAATTAGAGACATAATTATTAGTCCATGTGTGGCTATGTTTTGCAGTGGTATCAGCACTAGCTGCTCTTCCTTAGGATTGAAGTACAAGTTTTACTCAGTAGAATAATCTATGCTGTCATCTTCTTGCAAGTTTACTACTTTTGTTCACATTCAGGTATTTAAAACTCCATAAGGGGCAGGGCAGAATCCGGTGCTTTATGATTTTGAAGCCTAATAGTTCGCATGGAATTTGGTTTAGCTTTCCGCCATAGATTCCTAGAGGTAAATAATCCTTTAATACTTAACCTTGATACCCTGAAGAGGAACTGGAGTCGTTTAATGGCAACGAAGAGCCTGAGCAGGTTTAACTTGGGCGTTTGCTCCCTGCCCTTCCCTGTGTAAACACCTCCAGAGAGCTGCTTTATAAATCGGGAAACGACAATACTTCTACTACTCGACAGTACTTAAACTGCCATAATCTTACATCCTAAGCACTTTAAGGAATTAATAGAGACGGTGGGTGCTGGGTCTCCACTGGAGAAGTCGCGCCGAGCCTGAGGAGAACACGGCACCGCCCTGGGGCGGGGAGAAGTCCCGGGAAGGGGCCCTGCGGCAGCCGCCGGTCCCATCCCCGCCCCATCCCGGTCCCTTTGCCGGTCCCGGTCCGGTCCCGGTCCCGATCCGAT
>JAHLSL010000037.1:988405-1000856 GCA_025920805.1 Petroica traversi
GCAGAATGAGCAGGCGGAGGAGGAGGAAGGTGGGATCCAGATGAGCAGCAGGATCCGCTCGCACAGCCCGGCTGAAGGGGCCAGCGCCGACTCCAGCAGCCCAGGGCCAAAGAAATCAGACATGTGTGAGGCAAGTGGGAAAATCTGTGTGCGGGTATCCGTGTCCTTAGCTTGGCTGAAGGGCTCTGGGATTCCTTGGTGCAAATTGAATTGTTTAGAGAGAAGTAAAAATGTGAACAGCACTTGTTTTGTATGTGTCAGTGCCAGAAGTTCTCCAAGCCCTCATAAACTGCAAGGTAGCCCTGACTCTGATCCTAATGATCCATGACAAGAGGCTGAAGGAGCTGTTGTTGAATACACCTTGGCAGGACCTTGAAGTCTCTTTAAGCTCTGTGGTTTTTGATTCTCTTGTGGCTGAGAAATGCTTTCTCAAAGAGCATTTACTTTGTTAGATTAGGTCAGCTCATTTATTATAAATAATTTGAAGAGCAGTATTCGTTAGCAAACAAAAAAAAGTGCAAAAGCAATTAAAACAATAAAATATACTGAAGAAATTGTTCCCTGTCAGGGTGGTGAGGCCCTGACACAGGCTGCCCAGAGAAGCTGTGGCTGACCCATCCCTGGAAGTGTCCAAGGCCAGGATGGACAAGGCTTAGAGCAACCTGGGATAGTGGAAGGGGGTGGAACGAGGTGATCTTCAAGCTCCCTTCCAACCCAGACCATTCCATGATTCTCTGATTCTCATACTTGTCTTCTATCAGTACTTGCTCTGACGTATTTCTTATTTACTTTCCCTTCAGTTGTGGTCAGTCTTGTTTGGCCAGTTGGTTTCACATCTGCTGTAACTGAACCTTACCAGCTGTAGAGCCAGCACCAAGTTCACAATGAAATTAAATAGTGAAAAATGAGCATAAGAGCAGAGGAAATATATCAGGATTTTGTGTGAGGAGCTGAGTTCAAATCCTGATCCTTCCTCACCTTCCTTGTCTTCTGAGCCTTTGTGCTCCTGTCTGTGTGTGTAAATAACATTTTACGGTGTTTTGGAGGGAACATTCAGAGCTCTTTGGAAACCTGAGGTAACTGCACACTCATTTATGGCTGGATTTGCTTTTCTGCCTTCAGGGCTGCCGCTCTCTTGCAGGAGGACACCCGGGCTACGTCAGCCACGACAAAGAAACCTCCATCAAGTACGTCAGCCACCAGCACCCAAACCACCCCCAGCTGTTCAGCATCGTGCGCCAGGCCTGCGTCCGCAGCCTCAGCTGTGAGGTACCTGCCTTGCAGGACAGGGAACTGCTGTTCATGGCTCCTGTGTCACTCCAAATCCAAGATATTCCATTGCTGGTCCTGGCTGCTCTGTGCAGACCGAAACACGGAGGGAATGAGGTGGAAGGACAGGCACAGAAGTCTGTTTATTGCAGAGTTTGTGGTGGTTTTTAAGCTTGGTCTTTGATGACCTTAAGCGTTCCTTCCTCTCGCTTGTGAGGCTAAAAATACCCTTTTCTTGGTTTTGTTCCTCGTGCTTATTATTTTTCATTGTAAGATAACCTGGTTTTTGAAAAAAAACTCTGAATCTGTTGTTGAGTGCCCTTTGTAGACCTTTAATATTAATCCTTTAACAGATATGAAGGAAAAACCTTACAGATTAATCAGCATTTGTGTGCCAGGATCAGCAAAATTCCTTCTGGATTCTCAGTATTGTAGTTGAATGGAGCTGAATTCTTAAAATACAGTTAAACTGAAGTATTTGGAGTGTTTGTAGGATACCTCTGGAGGATTCTTGGAGAGCACTTTTGGGATAGTAGCATAAAAATGCTTCATTTATTCCCCAAGTGGGTGTTAAAGTGCAGGAAGCTGTTTAGTTTTTTACTGTGTGATGTATTTAATGACTTTGCCGTGTGTCCCTTCCCTTTAGGTCTGCCCAGGACGCGAGGGCCCGATTTTTTTTTGGAGATGAACAGCATGGTTTTGTGTTCAGCCACACCTTCTTCATCAAAGACAGCCTGGCCCGAGGTTTCCAGCGTTGGTACAGCATCATCACCATCATGATGGACCGGATTTACCTCATCAACTCCTGGCCTTTCCTGCTGGGGAAAATCAGAGGCATCATTGATGAGCTGCAGGGCAAAGCACTGAAGGTGGGTCAGTGCACAGAGTCCCTGTGACTCAGTGTCAGTGCAGCATCATGATTTCTGATTGCAAGCTGAGTCAGAAAGCTGATCCAGCTCATGCCAGGGTGGTCATTACGATGGACATGAGAAGGATGGTTTGTATACCCATCCTGGAAGTGTTCATGGCCAGGTTGGACAGGGCTTGGAGCAACCTGGTCTCAAGGAAGGTGTCCTGCCCATAGCAGGGGTTTGGAACAAGTTGATCTTTTAGGTCCTTTTCATTCCAGGATTTTGTGCCTGGGCATGTTGGAGGGAGGGACAGGGTGTTTTTGTCATTTGAAACACTCAGTGCTTTTCACAGGCCTGGTAACAACAGCTCTGTTACAAATGTAAGTAAGTAAATCTGGGAAAGAAAATAATTTGGGAGCACATTGTTACTCAGTGATAATTTTAGTCAATCTAAGAATAAAGAGTCCCTTCTCTCTGTTTTCCCGCAACTGGATGGGTATGTGTGTGACGCACCCTTTCCACTTGGTGTCTTTGCTGTGATTTTTTGGCTGAGCTCTGTGCAAAACCAGCCTGTCCCAGCCTGTGACAGTGCCCTTGCTGTGTGTGCAGGTGTTTGAAGCAGAGCAGTTCGGGTGCCCCCAGCGCGCCCAGCGCATGAACACGGCCTTCACCCCCTTCCTGCACCAGCGCAACGGGAACGCCGCCCGCTCCCTCACATCCCTGACCAACGACGAGAACCTCTGGGCCTGCCTGCACACCTCCTTTGCTTGGTAATGAGCTGGGGAAGATGAAATAGGAAAGCCTTATAGATAGGATTGCCTTGCAAAAGATGCTGAGAATATGGAAAGTAGAATCGAAATTGAGATGAAGACAAGGTTTGAGTTGAAGAGTAACTGAGAAACAATGGTAGAGCTGGCTGAAGGGAATCCTCCTTCTTAATAGAACAATGCCCTCTGCCCAGGCAGGTTTAAAGGTCAGAGCAAACCCTGCCTGCCTGGTAGGAGATTCCAAAAAGCAGTTTTTTAAGGTTTCAAATATAACCCCGTTTGGTAATGTGATGATTCTTATAGGTTGCATGTAAATGTAGAGTTTGTAACTTGTTTCAGATTGGTTAAAGAGAATTAGAATATTCAACAGAGAAGATGATTTATTGTATTTTAAACGGCAAATCACCCCTTTTTTACTCTCTCTTTTTGCCTCTTTCTCTCTCTTTCTCTGGCCTGCTTTGAGCTGTGTCTTGCAGCCCAGCAGCCTCTGACACCCACGCTCTTTCACAGTAAACTCTCATACTCTAAACCCATCTTTAGAGATCTCTCGTTTCTATTTTACCCTCATAACCAAATTCCACAGAGTTAGATCCTACAGTAATGCCTCTGCTGCCCTCAGCTCCTTCCTCAGGAGGATTCTGCCCTGTCCTGAAAGAGTGGAAATGGGATTTGAGTGTTTGGGAATAAGTTGCGTCTGAATTGGAAGGAGCCGACACTGATGCCTTTAGGACAAAAAAATGTCTTTTTGCTGCAGCTAAATAGAAGCCTTGGTTGTACAGATGGAAAGGTTTTGCAGTGTGGAAGAAAGGAATAAAAGATGCTCCTACCCCCAGTTTGTTGCACCTCCAGTTCACGTGTGACAGACAATGGTGGTTCACCTGGGAGTGCCCTTTGTGTTGGGATCAGCATAGGAGGTGCAGCCACTGGAATCTGAGAGTGTTCAGTTGCTCCAGTGCCTGACCAGCTCATTAAACTTCCCTGGAAAGATGCCACAAGGAGGGTTGCAACACTGCCATGTGATTTGGATGGGGGTTAAGCAGGCTGCACAAAGAAACTGGAGAATGTTGGGGTCTGGGTGATTTTGTGTGGCAAGGATTGTAAGATGGGCTGATAGTCCCACGCTGAGGAAAGCACAGGGATGTGCTGGAAGGTAGCACAGAGTGGTTAGTGGTTGGATTTTTTTGTTGGCATCATGACACTAAATTGCTTACTGGATTTTTGAACCTGGCAAGCTGCATGATTCTGCTTCTCTTCCTTTCAATGTCTCCAGGCTTCTGAAAGCTTGTGGCAGCCGGCTCACAGAGAAGCTTCTGGAGGGAGCACCCACAGAAGACACCCTCGTTCAGATGGAAAAACTTGCAGGTGAGACAGAAGTTTCCAGAGCTGCAGAGACCCTCTGAGAATGCTTTAGATGGTGAAACACTGAGTCCTTTGATCAGCATCTTAAGCAGAGCCATTGCTGATCAGCTTTACCTTCAGGGCAGTCTCTGCAGCAGCTGATGCACTCTCCTATCTGGAGGTGGCTCTGACAGGAATGTGAAATCCAGGCACCTCAAAGGCTCTCTGCACGTGCTGTTTGTCACTTAATGTTGCATCATCATGATAATTGTTCTCCCTGGCTGGGCTGGCCCTCCCAGTGAATCTCTACAGCCAAAAGGATTAGCAGTCACAACATATGGATTTCTTGCTTCTTCTTCTACAGAATTTCTAAAACTTTTCTAAATTCTAAAATAAAGGATCATATTTTTTTTCTTGCATTGAATTATTTCATTAACCGTGCAAGATTAGAGTCTACAAAGCTTTGGCCATAAGCTTGGAAACAATAATAGAGAACATAGCTGATCAAAAAATGTGACTTTCTATTTCATAGAATGTGAATTCTATGAAAATTCCTTCTTGACCCTTCAGTATTTTTTTTTAATCTGAATTAACACTTAGGTGTGTCTGTGCTGCTGCCAGTACTTTCAGTTACTGTGTTCTGAGCTCTCTCTTCCCACATACACCCAAAACCACATGACTGCAGCATGCGAGCACTTTCCAGTTTCCATTCCTAGACAGCAGCAATTTTTATGACCACTCTGCTTTTTTTTTTTTTTTTCCCAGATCTGAAAGAAGAGTCAGAAGGCTGGGATGGTTCTGAGGAGGAAGAGAAGCCTTCTTCCCAGCCAGATGTTGTGGAAGGGCAGGAGCTGTCCAAAAGCTCCCCTGAAACATCTCTGATGCCAGACTGCAACAGCTGGAATGTAGCTCACAGAAGGTTGTCTGTCTTTCGCTCTCTCAGGCACATGAGACAGGTAAGAAAAGCTGCAGAGTTCACAAGCTCTTTTCTCCTGATAATATGGTTTTTTTGAAAAAAAAAGGATACATTTATTTCCTGCAATCTGCACATTCCCTGGTGCTGTGCTCAGCACAGTGCCTGCCCAGCCAGGAGCGTGATGTGAGCTGCATCTCTGGGCACTCTCCCTGCCTCACGTGGGCCCCTGCTGATCATCAGTCATGTGGGGTGGGGTCAGATGATTTCTCTCAAATTCTGCACTTCTCTTCTTCCCAAGTGCTGTGACAGTAATTGAACACAGAGGTTGTGCAGCATCTTCAAAGCCAAGTAATATTTCGTTTAAATAAAAAGTGTTTCAGAGGGGGGAAAAATAATTTACAAATAGAATAAATTATTCTGTACAGAACTTGCTTTTCTCCAGTGCTCCTAGTGACCTGGCTGAGGGGGGGAAGGTTCAGGTACCCAAGGTTCATGTGCTAAATTTCCATGCTCATTCCTGCTGTTCAGTTCTAGCCATTTTCCTACCTGTGACTCATGCTTTTAATGGGGCAAACTGGACATTTCACTCATTTTCATAACCAATGCAGAATGATTTGGGTTTTGTTTTCAGGTTCTTGGGGCATCAGCATTCCGAATGCTGGCTTGGCATGTTCTGATGGGGAACCAGGTCATCTGGAAAGCTCGGGATATGGATCTTGTCCAGTCTGCCTTTGATGTGCTACGGGTAGAAACCTTTTCCTTTGTTTCTTGGCTTTATATTTTTACATGTATTTCTCTACTACTTCAGCCTTTATAATGATCTTCCCCTGGCATGTAATCGTGTGAAGAGTGTGTTCTAAATCATGTGGTTTTGAGAAAAAGACCAATTAAAAAGGCCCAAAAAATATGCACAAAACAAAATCCCCTCAACCTTTGCATGTCTTGGTTTTCCTCATTGACTGATGCCTTTTTCCTGGTGTTAGGAAAATGAAACTAGACACGGTTAAAGGGGTTGGGGTCTTTACCTCAGTATTTTAATCAGGATCCCGTTTGATGCATCCACTTCACCCAGGTGACAGCGTGGCAAATGCACCCCCGTCAGTCACACACACCAGTTCTAGACTTTGCACAGCCCAGATCCAACAAGGGAGCCCAATGCTGGGGCTGGGCTGGGCTCAGCTCGAGTTTCCAGATTCTGTCCTGCTCAGAGCCCTTGGGTTCCTGAGATAGTGGGAATGTTTGGTGTCCCTGGCTCTGCAGCTCTGGGCTCTTCAGTCTCAGGCCTGCAGAACACTTACTGAACACTAAGGACTAAACTGAGTAAAAGGTTACAAGTGTGCATACTGCTAATACTTGTGGATACAGAGAACTGTGTAAAAGGGATATAAAAGAAAAGACAAAAATCATTCCTGCATCAGACTGCATGGGCTCTCAAGCTGAGTAGGTTACTTTGATCCCCCAAATCAGGAGCATCTGCCTCAGCAGTGCTCCAGGTCATGGTTAGCCCTGGAACTCGGGGAGGGAATTGTAGTTTATGATTTAATTCCAGAGTTTCTCTGCACTGGTTCCTTCCCCTGCAGACGATGCTGCCCATCGGGTGTGTGAGGATCATCCCCTACAGTGACCAGTATGAGGAGGCCTATCGCTGCAACTTCCTGGGCCTGAGCCCTCACGTCCAAATCCCACCCCACATCCTGTCATCTGGTAAGAACCTGGTGCAGAACCCTCTCCCTTCCCTGTCATCTCATGTTAAAGGACACCAGGTTTGGTTTCTTTTTTTTTTTCATAAGTATTGGCTGTATGAACTAAAACCCGAACTGCTTCATTTTGTTTTCCCCGTGTCTTTGCCTGGTCAGTGCCTAGAAAAGGTGTCACATCTTTCAGTCACTGACCAGGCAGGGTGTGTAGCTGTGTTTTGGAATCTGGGCTAGCACAGCTCATGCTCTTTGGGCTCTTGTTGCTGCAGAGTTTGCAGTCCTTGTGGAAGTCCGAGCTGCCACCCGCTCCAGCCTCTACCCAACCCTGTTTGAGGATGAGCAGTCCCTCAACAAGTACGAGTTTGTTGTCACCAGTGGGAGCCCCGTTGCAGCAGATAGAGGTGGGTGATTTGAAAGCAGAAAGAATCTCTATCACTGACACTGAAAGAGCATCTTGATCTTTAACTGGTTTTCATGTACTGGCCCTTAAGGAGCTTTGAGTAGAAGCCGGGTCAATATTCAGCTGGGGTTTAGCTGTTTGAGGTGAGGTTCACCACAGATTGTTCAATCATAAAGTATTTGCTCTAGCAAATCAGCATTTTGCCTATTAATTTTCATAAATGAGAAATGGATTCTGTAACATACATATAGGAATAATTGCAGGGAAATTCTGTAACCCACAGAGAACACTTCCAATCCAATACTTGTGTGTTTATTTTGAGTAAGACTAACTTGTAAGGACCATGACATCACTGATTTTCCATGTTCTACTTGATAGCCAAATATGACTGACAGACAAATAAATACCCAGACTTTAAAATTTAATTTTACCTACTTCCTTCCAGCAGTTGAATACTTGTTTCTAGAGGTGATTTGAGCCAGGTCCATCAGTCTTGTGTTTTCTGGGAAGTCTTAATTTAGATTAATTGGCCTCACTGAGTGTCTCAAAAGACAATGTAGTTGGCTCATCCTTCCTCTCTGTCCCTGCAGAGAGAGATGCAGAGACTTGTTCTCTCCATAGTGCTCTTCCTGTTGCAGATCCCACATGTATAAATACACCAGTTTATTTTCCATCCAGTCAGTGGCATATCCAGAAATTTCTGGACAAAAATAGTCACTGGAAGGTCTTTTCTCCACCACAGCATCAAACTTACTAGGCCATGGACTGCTGGGAAAAATGTCTCCTAGGGATTTCCAAAAAGTGGTCCAAGAGTGCCTTGGGTTGGTTGCTGGTTTATTTTTTCACTAAATATCCTCCAGGAACATTAAATCAAGTGTAAGTTGAGGGTTCATATTTTTATATGTATGTTTGTATATTGTACAAAGCATGATGGTGTTTCCATAACCTTGTGTTTTTAATGATATTTTGATAAGAGCACAACAAAACCTAAGCAGCAGTTTAAAAGTGGGTTTCAAGAAAACACAAAGGCCCCTGAACCTGTTTGGATGTCTTAGGGTCCTTCACTAAATTCCATGTTGCTTCTTGGATCAGATGTTTTTCTCATGGGATGAGCTTCAGCTCCTCTTCCATGGAAATGAAATCCCAGCAAGCCACTGGGGGATATATTTAACAATCAGTAGTAGTAAAGGTGTAAACAGTAACCTTCAGTTTCTGTGTCCTCTTTCTCACCCTTTCCCCCTTTTTCTGCTCCTGCAGTTGGCCCAACAATCTTGAACAAGATTGAAGCTGCCCTGACCAACCAGAACCTCTCTGTGGACGTTGTGGATCAGTGCCTTGTTTGCCTGAAGGAGGAGTGGATGAAGTAAGTGCAGCTGCCTTGTTTTGAGAGGAAGCCTTGGCACTGCTCCTGGAACAGTCACAGCAGAGTGCAGGACACACTTCAGTCAGGTGACTTCTGCTGCAGTTCAGCAGCAGTTGGATTTACAGGAACTGATTAAGTCAGGAGTTAAGAATTTTCTACTCCAGACCTAACTCTCCTTTTGGCTTTCAGCAGTTCTTAACCTTTATGCTTCAGTTCACACATCTGTAGGTTACCTGCATGACAACACCTGTCTGCCTCACCTTGGGTAGGAGGATTAAATATGCAAATCCCTCTCTGCCTGGCAGTGTGGCCATACCCCAGCACAGGTAACACCCAAACACATGCCTGGGTTGTGCCTTTAGGCACTGCATTTCAGAGGTGCAGGTAGCTGTAAAGGAAGACCAGTCAGTCATGTGAAATAATTCATGGAACTTGGTGAATTTACCTGAAGCCAGATGGCCACTGGATGTGTCACCCAGTTGTCACAATTAATTGTTCTGCTTTCTGCTAGAATGAAAAAAACCAAACTAGAAATATGCCCATTATTACTGAAAATGAGTCATCTTACTAATCCCCCTCCTTCATCAAAGTATGGGCATAGTTTCCATGAAACACTGGTTGGAGCTTTCATTAACATTTAGTTGCAGTGGGTGCCAAGAGAAGCTCCAGTTCCTCCTTGTCCCTCCTTTGATGTGTGTGAGTCCGTTTGATAATGACAGGAATCTCTTGTTCCTGCAGTAAAGTGAAAGTCCTCTTTAAATTCACTAAAGTGGACAGCAGACCCAAGGAGGACACCCAAAAGCTGCTGAGCATCCTGGGAGCTGCAGAGGAGGACAATGTCAAGCTTCTCAAGTTCTGGATGACTGGCCTGAGCAAGACCTACAAGTCCCACCTGATGTCAACAGTTCGCAGCCCCACGTCCTCAGAGTCCCGGAATTAAAGGGTGCCCAACCTCCCCTGCTGCCTTCAGAGAAGGGCAGGGAACCCTGGTTACCTCTGCTGAGCCTGCAGCATGTGCTTTAGGTGGATAGTGAGGCTTCATCACTATTCTCCTGGTCCTCAAACCAACTTGAAGAGTGACTTGAGTCTTTTCTACTTGCTGTGAGACTGGACTAATAAGTGCTAATCCACAGTGCTGCTGTCTCTCCTGGAACTCAGCTCTCGATCTAGACGTGCACACTCGAGACTAAAACACAGCAATGCTCAGAGAATCAGCTAAATTAATTAAAATCCCATCCTGTCCTCATTAAGCATCATGGTGTGGCAGCAGGCCTCACCTTTAGATTCCTTGGCAAGCCTGTGACAACATCCAGAGCTCCTGGGAGTGCATATGGTTAATCTCACTGAAATCCCACATAAATCTCCTGAATGCCTGAGAGAACAAGAACCAAAAATAAGAGGCACGTCACAGGGTATGGATCACATGTAAATTATTTCAGACCACTTCATGCTCAGATTTAAGAGACTATTTTCTGCTGTAGCATAAGTCAGGATATCCCATGGGAGTCCTGTCACTCCTCTTTATTTATTTATATCTTAACTTGAGACGGTTTTAGCATTTGCTTTGGAAATCTTGTCTGGGAGGCCGATTTGTAAAATAAGAAGTCTCAAAATGCAGCCTGCTTGCCTCTCAGAGGGGAAAATACTCGCCTTGTTCTGCCTGTGGTTGCAGAACTTCCAGGTAATGAAGATAACCTCGCCAGGATAAGGTTCTCTTCTGTCTTTTTTAGCTTCCTAATTAAGTTAAGCAGAAGAGATTCAACCTGTAGGTGCTCCCTTATATAACTCTATAGTAGCCATTTTTGCTTAATAGTTCCTGAAAACATTGGTGCATTTTTTAATTACCTAACCAGATATTCCTTATCTGTACTGTAAGGAATCATTGTTTCGGTTGTGAAGTCTGGGGTTTTTGTCTTTTTTTTGTTGTTGCTGTTTTTCTGGATCATTATTGGGAACACTTGACGTTACCACAGATATTTTGAACAAGCTAAAGGCAGGTTTTACCCAGGTGACCTTCTACCCTCACTCAAGCTCAGAGAGGATGTTCCAGCTTGTCACAAGTTCTGTTCTTATATATAAAATACGCAGGTTGATTTTTGTCTGGAACATCTGTAAAATGGAGACAGGCATTAAATCTCATAAGAGCTATTTTTGTAAAATGAACAGAGCCTGGCTTTGTGTTTATTTTCACTGTGTGTGTGTGTGTGTGTTGTGGTGGGGGGAAGCAGCACTTGACCCACAAAATTCCTGCATCCTTAGCCTAGATCTAATGTAGAGAATTTAATACTGGTCTTTTCCTCTTGTCTTTGTATTAGTTTCTTGTAGACCAACTTAATACTCTTTATTTTAAAACTATTCTGGCCCAGTCCAGAGCTCTCTAACAGAACAGGTGAGACATCATTTGGCATTCTTGATTGCTGAACTGGTTTTGTCTTTTAAAAAAAACATCTCTCTCAAGCAATCCAACACCAAAACCTAACTTAGTGGTTCCTTCCAAAAGAGCAAAAGGTTGGTCACAAGGTTGAGCCAGAGGCTGCTGCTTGTCCCTTGCTGTTGGTGAGTTGTGCGCGATGCTGATCCCTCTCCATCCTGACCTGGAACAAGGCTGTCACAGACAACCAGACTCAGTTTTGAGCCAGGGCAAGGAAACCACTAACAACACTTATAAAATGCCCACAGGAAAGAAGGGGGAGAGCTGCCAAGTCAGTGAAGCTACACCCCAGCTGTGCTTGCCTGCCAGAACACATCAATTCGTGGGATTACCAAATGATTGCCTGGGCAGGTTCCTGCAGCTCGCAGGTGAGGCCGCGGGTGCTGCCTTTGCCTCAGCGAGAGCTGGAATGTGCACAGCTTAATTAACAAAAAAATCATGTCTGCAGATGTCTTTCACCACCTTCCTTCCCTCCAAATGATACGCCTTAGAGACAAAGTGATTGAGGCAGGATAATTCTTTATTCCAGTGTGATTTCTGCCTGGCTGAGCAGTACCTGGGAGCGAGGTGGGAGTGGTGAGTGCTGCAGCTGCTGGGTGATGGGCCCAGTGCTGGTCACTGCTGGCTGCAGTTACAGACAAAGCCTTTTTGTACCAGTTCTGCCACCCCTGTCCCCTCAGCCAGGCAGAGTCCAGCAGGTGATTGTCCCCCTCTGTTCTGCCCTCACGAGACCCCCACCTGCACAGCTGCCTCCAGCTCTGGGCCCACAACATCACAAGGATGTGGAGCTGCTGGAGCGAGTCCAGAGGAGACCAAAAAGATTCTCCTTCTGCTCTGGAGTCAGGTTGTTCACCTGGAGATGGCTCTGGGGAGACCTCAAATCCCCTTCCAGTGCCTAAAGGGGTGCCAAGAGAGCTGGAGAGAGACTTTGGATGAGGGCCTGGAGGGACAGGATGAGAGGGAATGGCTTCTCACTGTCAGAGGGCAGGGTTAGATGGGATATTGGAAAGAAATTCTTCCCTGTGAAGGTGGGGAGGCCCTGGCAGAGGTCGCCCAGAGAAGCTGTGGCTGCCCCATCTCTGGAAGTCCGAGGCCAGGCAGGACGGAGCTTGGACCACCCTGGGATAGTGGAAGGTGTCCCTGCCCATGGGAGGGCGTTGGAACTGGTCGGGCTTTGAGATCCCTTCCCACCCAAACCACTCTGATTAAAGGATGCGTCTGCAGCGTCCAGTGCAAGGGTCCGGTGTGTGGGGAAGGGTCCGGTGTGTGGGGAAGGGCTCGGTGTCAGGGTTTCGGTACCGGGGGAGGGCTCGGTGCTCGGGGAAGGGCTCGGAGCCCGGGGCAGGGTCGGTGCCGGGGTTGCGGAGCCCGGCCCAGCCCCGTGTGGGGCCGCCCCTCCCACGGACCCTGGCACTGGAC
>JAHLSL010000037.1:1001256-1049255 GCA_025920805.1 Petroica traversi
CCGCCTGGTCACGGACGCGCAGTACATGGGGCTGCACGGCTCCCAGATCGGCCGCCTGCGCCACGCGGGTGAGCGGGCGGCGGCGCCGGGACGGGGATGGAACCCGGGACGGGATGGAGTTCGCACCGGGGATGGAGCCCACACCGGGGATAAATCCCGGGGCGGGGATGGATCCCACACCGGGGATAAATCCTGGGACGGGGATGGAACCCGGGACGGGGATGGAGCTCAGGACGGGGATGGAGCCACACCGGGGATGGAGCTCAGGACGGGGGTATATCCCGGGACCGGGGATGGATCCCACACCGGGGATAAATCCCGGGACCGGGGATGGATCCCACACCGGGGATAAATGCCGGGACGGGGATGGATCCCACACCGGGTATAAATCACGGGACGGGGATGGAGCCACACCGGGGATGGAGCTCAGGACGGGGATAAATCCCGGGACGGGGATGGAGCCTATACCGGGGATGGAGCTCACACCGGGGGTGCCGTGGGCCCCGGCGGGCTCGCTGAGCCCTGAGCAGGTGTCTGTGTCTGTGTCTCTGCAGGGATCCAGGTGCGCCACGATCAGCACAGTGGGTACATGCACCACAAGTTCGCCATCGTGGACCGCAGGATGCTCATCACAGGCTCCCTCAACTGGACCACCCAGGCCATCCAGAGCAACCGGGAGAATGTGCTGGTCGTGGAGGACTCCGAGTACGTGAAGGCTTTTCAGGATGAGTTTGAAAGGATTTGGGAAGAGTACAATCCCGCCAATTACAGTTTTTTTCCCAAAGGCAGTAAATGATTGAGCTGCCTCACAGGCCTAGTGGAGCATGGTAACACCCACTGATTTTATTGTTATGTTTAGACATCATTGTTTTGTCCGTTTGGGTGAAACTTTAGTAAATGTCTCCAGAGAAGTGAAGTGTTCTCTGCCCTAAAATGCCACAGATCCTTGCTGAGGGCCATTCCTGTGCTAGAGGGAATAACCCAACTGTTTGGCTGTGAGGGTGACAGTGACAGAGCTGCACTCACAGGCATTAAAGCTTTGGGCAGGCTCATTGCTGTGCCCTGGTGCTGACCAGGTGTGTTCATACACTGCTGAGCACGTGTTTCAGTGGTAAAAGGAATTTTCCAGTTTGGGGTATGGAATGGAATTGCAGCCAATTCCCAATGGAGTTGCAGGCCAAGGGCTCGTCTACACCAGAAACTAAAGGAGAGATAAGAGTTCCTGTAGATTAAGTGCCTCAGTTACATTTCTTGTTGGCAATTAATTGTTGAAAGTTTGTAAAAGGAAATTCCTGGGAAGTAGCAAAAATTTTAAAGTTTTGATTGTGTTTCTTTTAATTAAAGATTAGCAGAGCTCCTGTGTAAAAGCACAGATAGTAACGAGACCTTCTCTTCCAGCAGGGAAGTGTAGGGAAGTCTGGAAGGAAATGAGAGGAACAGTTCTTTGGGATCAGTGTTTGTCTGGAGAGCTGACATGGCTGGCTTTGGTTCAGCCACTTCAGGAGAGGTCTGGAAACCCAGGTTCTGTCAGGTGTTGGGACACTGTGTCCTGGTCTGTGCCTGGAAACCCTGGTTCTGTCAGGTGTTGGGACACTGGTCCTGGTCTGTGCCCTGCCTGGCAGCACCAGGCTGGGGACAGTGAGGGGAGGGAGGTGACATCTCTGTCCCCGCAGCTCAGGGGGGAACAAAGATGATGTAAACCTAAGAATTTCAAACCCTAATTAGTGTCTGTGTAAGAACTGTTTTATACTGAATAGAAAGTGCCTTAATATCTCTCAAAATGAAGAGGTTTTGATATTCTGTTACCAGTTTTGTTACCCGTAGTGCTGCAATTGGCACTGTTAAATAAACCATTTTCACAGAAAACATCAACAGCCTTATCTGACTTCCGCATTCCAGTTCCTGTAGGTCCTTATTTTGATATTTATGACACATGGACATCCCCAGATTTTAGGTTTGTTCTGTTCTAAGAAGGTTTGCATGGGGGAAGGAAAATTATGAGAGAAAAATTTCACCTGGGGAAGGCTTTCTAGAGTAAATCCCATTCAGCAGCACTAGATTTAAACTACTTAAAATATATTATTGCTGTCAAAATGCTGCCTGTTGCATTTCCTCTGTGAGGTGTGCCTATAAAAGCAAACATCTCCCTTTTCATGTTCTGACCTCTGCCCTGTTCTTCCTTCTTTGCAGAAATAAACCCCTCACACATGGCATGCAAAGGGTGGTGCAAAAATAGTTTATTACCATATAGTTAATGTAAAGTTAGGTAATTATATTTACAAAGTAAAAATGATCAGCTACATCCAGGGGCGCCTAGCATGTCACACAAGGTTTGTAAGGAATAAATACAGAAAAAGTGACTTCTATTACAGCCAGCAGTTGATCAGGAATGTTGGCTCTTAAAAAAGCACTGGAGTAAACTGGGAGGGGAAGGGAGAAGGGAAGGAGACAGGAACTCACACAGGGAGAAACAGGAGCCTCCCACACCCTTCCCCTTTGCAGGGGACAATAAATGATGAGTGAGAGCCCTGGGGCTGCAGCATCCTGGTGCTGCCAGCCCTGCTCTGATGCTGCTCAGGCACCTCCCAGGCAGAGCTGGGGACTCCCTGCACTGTCACATCATCTCAGAAGTGACTCAGAAATGGCTCTGTCACCCTCAGAGCTCACAGTGCCCCTGGGCTGTTCCCAGACACAGCACAGAGCCCAGACCTGACCCAGCAGGAGCCCCAGCGTGGGGCAGTCGGGTGAAGCTCTGCCCAGAGAGAACCCAAGCTGTTCCCAGGGCACTGGAGAAAAACTGACCATTCACACCTGAACAGCCACATCAGACAGCACCCACAGCCTGGCAGAGGTTCCCATCCTCCCCCCAAACCTGCAGCCTTCCAAATTATTCCTCAAACTCTCGAGCCATCCAGGACTCCAGGAGGGTGGGCACGGGCCAAGCTGGAGCATTCCTGCTTCCTACTTACCATAGTCCCGAGGGTTTTACATGCTTTGCTTTCTCTGGGTGAGAACAAACACTGAGTGTCCCTGTCCTGCACACAGGGTGAAGAAAGCACGAACAAAATAATGCTAATTGCACCCATTATTTACGAGTTCAGGGCCAGCTGGGTTAGTTCAGCTGGTACCAACTTGTCAGGTTTCTCTGGCAAACCTCACCCTCTGATTTCTCAGCAGCCTTACACTGAGGGTTTGTTGTTCCCAGCCTGGAGCTCCCTGTGCCTGCAGCAGTGCCTTGGATCTCCTTTGTAATCTTCAATTACACTGAATTTGGAGTCCCACAGTGAGTTAGAGCTGCTGGGATGGGTGTCTGTGCAGAGGGGAATCCAAGAGCACCCCAAATGTGCTGCCCAGCATTCCTGGTGCCCCCCCAAACCCTCGCTGTGCTCACACAGCCCCAGCTGGCTCAGCAGGGAGATGTTTCTGCTCTCTGTAACAACAGGTCCCAGTTTGAGCATGCACAGCGTTGATGCAGCTGCCAAACACAAGGTTATTGAGTCCTCTAACTGGGAAAAAATACCCCAAATTTATAGCAAAGCAGGTTAGAGTGGTCAGACAGACTCTACACAATCTTTGGACAGGTACCTTCAAAGCTAAAGGCATAGATCAGCAGAAAAGGTTTGAAAAGATATTTATAACAATCCTCAAATCCCAAAAAAAGCAGTTTATCAGGGCAGAGGTTGGACCCTCATTGCTCCTCTCCCAACCCACAGTGGGGCCTCTGTGCTTAAAGACTTAAAAATCAAACCCACAATTCAGTCACAAAAGAGAACACTCTGCAAACTGCTGAGGACTAAATATTTACACTGCGCGCTTGGAATACTATACAGGTTTTAAATTACTTTTGTTCTTAAAAAAGTGAAGAATAAGAAAGCTATTTTGCTTTAAAAAATGGGAAAAAATTACAGAGCAAAGGCAAACCACAGCGATTATGCTTGAGTGTCCACAACAAACCGAGTATCCAAACCAGGACAAAAATGCAAAGTTTTGTGGAACTCCATCAAATAGATTTGATACAAAAGTGATATATTTTGCAATGCGAGCACTTTTACTGCAGCCCAGTTCTCTGAATACAAAAAAAAAAATGGAATTTCCTCGTTTGCAAGTCAGCACCAATTCTAAGCAATTCTGTTTTTGAAGCAAATGAACACAATTAGCTTATCTTTTTAAAAGTGGGCAAAGAAAAAATGACATTTAAGGAAGGATTCAGTCTGACTCAGGGGAGATGGTGCAAATGGGAGGAAAATTTTACTCAGGAAAAATAAGATTACTTGGAGTTGACGAGGAGACACCTGGGCCTTCCCTGCACTTGACTTTTCCTAAACCTCCCTTTTTGGTGCTATCAATAGAGTGGATTGATGCAGAATGCAGCAGCTTGCCCACACACTTTCTAATTTAAATAGCCACTGATTAATCTCAAAAGGTGGATGAAGGCTGGAGCTGGAAAAAGCAAGAGGGTAACTGTGGGCCACTGATATAAGAACTTCTCCCTTTATTTTCACACACTGTGCTCTGCAGGAATATTTCAGTTTGGGGCTGCTATTGGTGCTGCAGGTTCTTTTCCTTTACTGTAACTGCAGGTAAAGTGCTGCCCCTTGCCTTGGAGAGAGGCTCAGACTGACCACAGTGAGCCCAGAACCCTCAGCAGGGGATCAGAACATTTGGCTGTATAAGGCACCTTCCCTCCTCCTCTTCCTCTCAGTGACCCCAGAATTCACAGCTCCCACCCTAAATACATCCCAAACATCCTTGCCAAGCACTGCCCCAGAGGGTGCAGCTGATCCCAGTGATCTCAGAGCCACTGCTCAGCCCTGAATGTACAAGCAGACCAAGAGTCTCCATTTATTTTTCCAGAGGAGCCCAACTCCCCCATGGGAAACGTCTGAGCACAGAGCATGTGAGAGGATTTACAGGGGAATCCAGGAAAGGTCAGGGTCCATGTGGCAAGAAGGAGACCAGAACGTTCTGCTTGGTTGGCTAAAAAGGACAAAGTTGCATTATAAGTATAAAGAGGAGGAGGAGGAGGAGGGTGTTCTAGAGCCAGTGACCCTTGCAAAGGAAGACCAGTGACAATGACAAGGCCCATGTGCCAGCCCAAATCCACGCTGCCTCCCACGGCCTCTGCCAGGAGATCAGAGCTCACCACGGACCCAGAGCAGGCAGGGATGAAGGGTCTGGAGAGGTGATCCAGGTGGGACATGGCAGGAAGCTCCAGGTTCTCCAGTGCCCAGATGATGGCAGTGAATTCAGATCCAGTGATGGCTGCACATCCACAGCAGGTGCTGCTGCTGAGGGAGAGGCTCTGTGTCCCACAGGCTGAGCCTCTTTCCTACCCTGCTGCCATCTCCAGGACCTCCAGGCACACAGAGCATCCCAGCAAGAACAGGAGCTCTGCAAGGGGCTGGCATCCAGCCTGGGGACAAGTGAGGCCAAGTGCTGCCATGAGGTGCCAAGCTGGACACTTGGCCATGGCAAGGCCACGTGAGCTGGACAAGAGCCCGATTCCTACCGTGGTTCGATGACACCGTGTCCTGCTGAGGGTCTGGGGGCTGGGACAGAGATGCTGCTCCCAGGAGGGTGAAGGGAACTCTCTGGCAGCTGCCACGGTCCAGCCTGGCAGGACTGGGGGTGGCTTCACCAGAGCTGCACCTGTGCCACCCACCAGACCCAGAACCAGCAGGGAAGCTCCAGGAGCTGCCTCAAGCTCAGCTGAGTGCCTGAAGGACAAGAGGAAGCCCTGCTCCAGGTGAAGGCCAGGGTATCTTCCACATCCCAGCCTGGAGTGGTCACTCAGCACCTAACCAGGCTGATGCGCTGGATTGTCCTTCAGTGCTGGTGACTGGAGAGGTAGGACCTGGGATCCTTCCAGGTGGCATCTTGAGATTGAGCCTGGGATGAAGCCTCCACACCTGCAAAGCAGCACAGGCTTCCAGGAAGCCTCTGCTCAGCTGGCTGTGACCATCTAAGTGCTACCAGCTCCTCATCCCTTGGTTTGTATCCGTTTGTCAGCCTCAAGGTGCTTAATTGTATGTTTTAAATACAAAAGCTATTAGGACTGAGAAGGTCTGAAGCAGATACTGGTTTTGAGATTTTTATTTCAGGAAAAAGATTAAAGAATTAAAATAGGAGCTGCCCTGCTGACAAGAAGAGTTGAATTGAAGAAGCTGGTAAAAAAGGAGCATTATATGCATTGAGCACTGTGCATTTTCAGTCAATATTGGCTCTACTTTCTACTCTACTTTCCTTTGACTAGGAAAAAGGAGTTTCACATGCGCACAGACCCTGGGATACACGGGATTCAATGAGAGGAAGGGAGTAACAGCAAAAAAAAAAAAAAAATAAAAAAAAAATAGAGTGCTGGGCTTGATCTAACAGAGGCAAGAAAGTGATCTTACAGCTCCAACTGGAACACCAACTCCGACCACCAGCGAGACGGGAGCGAGGCCGCGCCGACGGGGCCGACTCGATGGTGCATTCAGTAGCTGCAGCTTCCCATCCATAACCACCTGGGCAGCCACCAAAGCTTGCCAGGCTTTGGTGGCACCTACATTCAGGATACGGCAGAGTCACGGGGCAGGAGAGTCACTTCTTGCATCCTTCTCCAGCGAGATGTCAGTGTTGTACCTCCAGGCTGCGGACTCGCGCTCCCCGACAGCTTCCCCCGGGCTTTCCCCCCTTGTAGGTGCAAGTAATGCAGTCGAGATCAATGGTTAGGTCAGGCTCCTGGTGTGCTCTGAGCACTGGGTCTCTAAACAGCAGTAAGAGCTCGGTCTGGCTGACACCACCCAGGCCCTGCTCGCTCTTCCCCACAGAGCTATAGCTTATTAACAGGCTACTGAGCCTTAATACTGACACTTAGTGTAATGGTTTACAGTAAAGAAAGGATTCTCCTACAAAGCGCCGAAGAGAGGGGGGGAAAAACCCCATCCAATCCCTTCCTCTCCCTCTCAGAGTCTCTGGAGCATCTCAGAAGCAGGGAAAGGAGGTGAGGGGGGCACCACCACTGCGGCGCCGGGTCCCGTCGGGGGCGTCAGGACGAACGACAGCGAGGACATCGCAAGGAACGAGAGACAAACGGTGCTGGTGCTGTGCTGCCTCAAGCTGGGAGGTGCGCGTGGTCAAGCGGAGCGGGGAGAACTAGTCTTTCTTCAAGTCCCTGGATTCAAAAAGCTTCAGGCGTTCTTGCACAGTCAGGCCTTCCTTCAGACTCTGGGAGAGACAGAAGACAGAGAGCGTTGGGGCACAGGGAGGGCGCGGGGAGGGAGCGGCGCTGAGGAGCCGAGGCAGCGAGGAATGGGCTCCTTGGGAGGATTAGTGGGACATGCTGAGAGAGAACACAGGTTATGGAGGGTGGTTACTGCCTCGAGACAGGGTGAGAGTGCAATGAACTGGACCAGAAGCGAATGAGAGGCACATCATGCTGCAAGCAGGATTAGCTGACTTGGGAACGGCCCCTGCAGCCTGCAGGGCACTGCTGGATGGAGCACCCCAGGATGCTGAGCAGGACCTGCAGGCTGGTCCCTCCCTGCCTCCTGCACCACTGTGGCACCCATGGGGACAGTCCTGGCTCCACTCCAAGCAGGATTTGCACAAGAAATCCTGGAAACTGCTGTGTGCTGCCAGCAACCAACACTCCCCTACTCTCACCCCACCCAGGGACTCTCCCAAACCAAAGCTGCCTCCATTGCCCATGGTTAGACAGAGGATTCCTAAATGCAGTCCAGGTGTGGCAGGCTCTGATGGCTGATCCATTTCAGATGCAGCATCCAGATTTCAAGGCACAACTCTCAGCTGGCCAGCAGCCCCCTGGCATTTGGAACTGTGAAATCCATCACCTACGCATGGGGACTCAGCAGCACAGCACTGAGAGGGGCAGACACCCAGGAACAAATTGCCTGACTTTTCTAGGACAGCTTTAAACTGAAACCGGCCTGAGGGGACAGACCAGCCTAATGCCAGCACCTTCCTTCCTGCAGCCCCAAAGCTGTGGCACAAGAGATTCAGGGGAGCAGTGCATCAGGTACTGAGTTGTCCCTGTGGATGAGGAGGCACAGAAAAACTCCACCCCTAAAAACAGCCCCCCAGCCAGGGCTCTGCCTGCCAGCCTGGTCCTTGGAACTTGCATGGAATTAATGCTGCAGCTGGAACATTATTTGCTTTACAGACCAAGACTTGGCACCTTCAAAGGCACAGACTGGAGGGATGGAAATCAGCTCCTCTGAAGAAGGTCTGAGGGAATTGGGAATGCTCGGCCTGGAGAAGGCTCAAGGACATCTCAGAGCCCCTTTCAGAGCCTAAAGATGCTCAAGGAGAGCTGCTCCTGGATCCCTGGCAGTGTCCAAGGCCAGGTTGGATGAGGCTTGGAGCAACCTGGGATAGTGGAAGGTGTCTGTGCCCATGGCAGGGCAGTGGAACTGGATGATTTTTCATTCTTTCCAACCCATACCGTTCTGTGATTCCATGATCCTACTATCACCTTCCCTTTTCCTTTCCCTTCCCTGGCCATGGTGCCAGAGGACTGTTCTATCACAGCAGCAGGTTGGACTTTTGGGCTGAGTTTTCCCTCCCATGTGTTTATCAAGGCAGGACTCCATGATAAACTTGCCCCAAGGCTGTGCACATTCCCATGGTTACTGTATTTCTGGAAATGTTTTTCCTCCCACAGGCCCACAAACACAGCAGGGCTTTGCCAGGCAGCACGGAAATGAAAGCACTAAATTGGATTGGATTTCCAATCGCTGTGTGCTCTCCTTCCAAAGGGCAGCAGAGTCTCCTGGGATGAGTCTCTGAGCACACACTTCCTAAAGGAAGTTTACTTTGGGCCTCTTTAAATGGAAGCAGCTCATGCATTCCAGTTCTCACATCTGATTTCTCACTGGATGGAAAGAGACACCAGGAATCATCAGACTGTTCTGCCTGATGGCACAAATTCCATTAAATTCAGCCCCGGGGCAGTCCCACAACCATTTCAGTTGCTGATGAGGAGAGCCTGATGAAGTGAGACTGATGTGGGATGATACCTGTGACAAAGGGATCTTCCAACAGACTTCCTGGGGCTCTCCAGCTCCCCTCTCCTAACCTGCCTCTGCAGGTGCTCCCACCTCAGTCTTTGCCATGGGCCAGGAAATTCACTATTGCTCCAGTTAATGGAGATATCTGGCTCATTAGAGTCAGCCTTATTCTCATCAGCTCCCTGCTTTTGCTGGATGAGCTCAGAAGCCTTGGAGGCTCAGGGATGGAGAGCAGGAGGAGAAGGTTACTGGGCAAGGAGGACTCTTGCTCAGGCATGATCAACCTGAAAAAGCAGCAATTGTGGGTAAAGGAAATTAGGACAGTCCAGGACATTCCCTCTGCAGCTGAGGTGGCTGAGACCATTTTCCATGCTCCAGGCTGTGTGGGAACTACACTTAAAGGCATCCCTGACTGTTCCTGCACCTGGCTAACAGCAAAACAGGTGTTTTCCTACGAGACCTGGGCAGTTCTGGAGTTTAGTCTGAGGCATGCAGAGTCATTCAGGCATGCACACTCAGTGTCCCACGCCCCCAACACAGCAAACAGGAGAACGTGCCCCACCATGTCCAAAGCCTCTCCGTGGTGATGAGCTGTGTTGGGGAGGGTGGGAAGAGCAGGAAGACAAAAAGCCACATTCCCCAGGGAAGAGGCAGAGAGACTGCGCTTCACACGGATCTTGGGTGCACTGACTTCTCCCCTTCCCTTCCCCCAGGAGAAGAATTAGCAGTGAATAAACCCGTCAGTCAGTCAGTCTGTCTGTCAGTCTGTCATCAAGAGAAGGAGGCTCTGTTTGGCAGGAGGTGTGAGCAGTGCATGCAGAGGTGGGGCCGCTCCGGGCGGCGCTGGGCGGGTGCTGGTGTTTACCTACGTGGCAGGGAACCTGGACTCGGGTTCATTTCAGTTATCCCATGAGACCTGCTCAATAACGGACTGTTGAAGGAAAAAGCAAAATAAAACAAAAAAAGAAAAAAGAAAAAAAAAAAACAAAAGAAGAAGCTCATAAATCCCAAATGAATTGGCGCTGGTGCAGCCCCAGCCCCCCCATCCCGCAGCGATGCCCTGACACAGCCCCTGCTTCCTCTCCTCTGCTTCCCCACCAAGCAACAACATGGGAACCACACAGAAAGTGATATGTGTTGAAGTGGTGAAGGGAAACGCAACATCAGAGTGGCCCAGCAGGTCTGGGCTGCCCCAAAATGTGCAGAACTGTCTCTGTGTTCACTGGGTGCAGTGCAGACACCCCGAGCTCAGGAGCTGCTGCTCACAGAGCTCTGAGTGTTTCCCCATGAGCAGTGAACTCCAAGTGTTTTGCCTGCCCTGCAAGGGCCCAACCACTTCAAACATCAGCACGAGACACCAGGTGAGAGGCAAAGCAGGTTGGCTCATGCTGAGCTTCCTCCCAGCTGTCCTGAGTTTAATGCTGAGTCCTGATCAGCATTATTTGCCCTTACTTATCCCTCCGGTCCCACATGTTGTAACTGGCTGCCAAGGACAGCCTGGCACAGCATCACTGGGCTTTGGGATCAACAGCAAGCACAGAAGGACCACAGAAGCACAGGGCCATCTGCACCATGTTAACACACAAGCAAAGCGTGTGTTAAATATGCCCAGGACTCGGGCATTGCTGGTACACGTAAAGACAAAAGATCTTGCAGTGATGAACACTAAAATTAGATTCATGTGCACATTTCCACCTAAATTTCAACTGAAAAGAGGGAGCAGATACTGGGATAGTCCTCCTGTGAAAGACCAAAGAACAGGGTGAACTTTTTTCCAACCAGAGAGCAGCTCCATGCCTCCATCTGAGAAGGGTCCAGAGTTGGGGAGCGGGCCCTGCCTGGCTGCACAGTCAGTCCTTTTACAGAAAAAAACCATCCAGGCTAGCACTAGTAGCTGGGAAATTCTTAATTTTCTTCCCCTGCCCATTTCTACCCACTTGGGACCCCCACCAAAGAGAAATGCTGAGCATTCCTCATTCCCATTCCACTGGGCAGGACATCAGGGCTCACCTTTGACCTGATATTCCTTAGTTGCCGGCTAACACTGGATCTGTCTTTCTTCAAGAAATCAGGGTTGCTTTTTGATTTCATAATATCTGGGAAGAAGCAAAAGAAGTGGGATTAGCCTGGTGCCCACTGCCTTCCTGCAAGGACAGGGCTGGAGCTCTGCCCTTCCAGCCCAGGAAAGTGCCCAGACAGCCCAACTCTTAGTGCTGCCCTAAGGGCAGAGGGGGCTTTTGGGCATCCCTGCATCACAAGGTTTTCCTGATGCAAAATGCCAGAGGGCTTTCAAAGCCCATCAGCTTTGGGTTGGAAGGCCAAGTCCTACACTCAGACCCATTACTGCACAAGGGTTTGTGCTCCAGGATTCCCGTGTTAGCTCGGGACACCCAGGACTGCTTAGAGCTGCTGGAGGAGGACTGACCATATCCCGACACAGTGGTGTTCACAGGGGATTTCTCTCCCTGAGCTTCTGTGGCTGCTTTCAGCTGCTCTTTCAACCTGCTGATATCACAGTCTGCCTTGGCCTTCACGATGCTCAGCTCCGTGTAGATGTCTTTGTACTTGTCACTGGCGTATTTCTTATCCTGGCAAGGGAACAAGAACAACCCGATGGAGCCAGACAGACAGCTGGAGCCGAGGGGTTTGTGGATGCACTGAAGAGGAGCTTGGCAAAGGCTGACGGAAGAAGAGCCGGCAGCGAGAGAAAGGCTTGGCCAGGGCAACACACACCCTCAGAGCTGCTTCCAACAGCGATAGGGACTGCAGGGATGGAGACAGGCAGAGACTGAGAGCCAAGGGCCAGCACACAGCACTGCCTGTGCGTGCAGCCCCTCGGCTACAGGCCTGTTTGTGGCTTTTCGTTTTAGCCAAGACACAGAATTCAAGCAGAATTCCCAGAAATGGCCTTGGCTCGTCCCAGAGCAAACCAGTTCCACCGCTGCGAGGCTGGGCAGATCTCTAACACTGATTGTTTGTGCCATTTAAATCTGATCTGATGTGACAGAAAATGGGGAAATCACGCTGAAAGGGATGTTTTCCCACACTGTCTCCCTTGTGGGGTAAGTCTTAAGTTGATAAATGGAGTGCTTTACTGATGACATCAAAATGGGTATTGAATTACATTCAGGGGAAAAATTAAATATGGTTTCGGATCTGGGTGTAAATGGGCTGAAATCTAAGCACAGACACTCAGGAGCAGAGCACAGTAGGAGGATTTGCAGAACCACCCCTGGCATTACCCTCAGTGCTGTCTGCAGCTCGTCTTTGAGGGAGCTGATCTCCTGCTTCAGGTACTGGATTTCGGATTCTTTGACCCGCAGCAGGACCTGTGGGAACAAAAACCAGCATCTTTGCACCTGAGAAGACACAGTGTGACATCTGCTGTTGCCACTGACAATCAAGCCACAGGCTGGACACCACAAAGCCTCTGGTCCACCCATCTTCTGCTTCTCACAAGAGAATCTTGGATCTCTTGGGAACTTGCCCAAGCTTGCAGTGCTGATGTGCTCCCTGCACACCCCAGTTTCTGTCCCTGCTGCTCCGCATAGATTGGATCCCGGGGACAAGCAGGGGCTGCAGAAGGAAGAGTGAGTGTCTGCCTCAACACGGTGAGAAGATCAGGACCCCAGAATCTCCTGGCCTCATGCAGCCCACAATGACAGTGCTGCCCAGCCACAAGAGCTGACTGTGGGGGGACAGATGGCTGTGACACCTCCTGGCTGTGACACTCCCAGGCTGTGACACGCTCCTGGGGTACACAGCACTTGTGCCCACCCCGTGGCCCTGTGCAGAACTCACCTCCAGCTCGTAGGCGTCCTTGCCCTGCGTGAGAGGCGACCCAGCAGCCTCTCCCCCGCCCTCCCCGGTCAGCAGGGTCCGCAATCGCGTGATCTCCGCAGCCAGGCGGTTATTCAGCTCCTGGGGAGGGAGGAGAGCAGCTGTGGGAAGGGGGAGCGTGGCCACGGCTCAGCACTGAGCCCACCATCACCCGGGCAGGGAGCCTGACCTGGTTGTGGGCGTTGAGCTCCTGGTTCTCCCGCTGGCACTGGCGGAGGGCCTGCCTCTCAGCCTCCAGCGCCTGCGCCAGGTGGGCGTTCTCCAAACACTTCTGGGAATACTGCTCCGAAAGCACCTCCAGCTCCCGCTGCACCGACTGCAGCTCCTCCCTGCGGAACACACACCGGGGTAGTGCCCTCTCCACACACACACAGCCTTGCCCATTCTTCCTGCAGCATCCCTGCACAACCCAACTGGGAGCTTAGCACTGAGGATGAGGACTGCATATTCCCTTTGGGAAAAAACTCAAGCCCAGAGCAAGTCAGCTCTTCCCTCTCCTGGCAGAGCCATGTTTGGGCTAAGGGGACAGGAGGTTGTTCTCTCAGAGGTTAAGTGGCAGAACTTTCTCAGGTTTCCCAAAACTGAGCTGAGATCTATCAAAATCTATCTCTGAGAAATTCTTCCCTGTGAGGGCGGGGAGGTCCTGGTACAGGGTGCCCAGAGAAGCTGTGGCTGCCCCATCTCTGGAAGTGTCCAAGGTCAGGTTGGACAGGGCTTGGGGCAACCTGGGATAGAGGGCTGGAATGAGTTGGGCTTTAATGTTCCTTCCAACCCAAACCATTCCAGGATTCTAAGGCACTTGTGATCAGGTGTAATTGCACACCTCACCATCTGATATCAAAGTTGATAAGGCTGACAGGCAGCTCTGCTCTGTTCCCACAGGAGGACAGCCATGCCATGGAAAGCTCAGAGCTTTCTTCTCACCTTTTGAATGATCCTGCTCCTGCAGCTGCATGAAAGGCAGCACTGGCTGCATATCTGCTACTTCTGGGGACCACAAAGCAGCTATTTTGGGTAATGCGGGGACACTGCCCTGGAGCCTGGAAAATTATGGGCAACCAGGAAGATGCAGCCGGGTCAGGACCAAGGGAAAAGGCCCCTGCAAAAACCCCCAACTCATTGCCAGAATCAAATGGGAGAGAGGAGTCTCCCACACATGATGTCCCTGCAAGATGGCACCAGACAGAGGACAGTGATGGCCTTACAGGTACTGCCTTCGGAGGGCCTCGATGTCGGCGTTGACGCTGCTGATCTGGGAGCGCTGGGACTTCTCCAGCTCCCGCTCCAGCTCCTCCCGGTGCGCGTTCTTCATGGCTTCGATGGCTGTGAGGGGCAGCATAGGGTTAGCACCAGCACCCTCCACCCATGCCTGGGCTTTTGTTCAGTTTTTAAAAGAACAAAACCAGAGTTATCCTTGCAGATCATCCACTGCTTCACAGCCCCTTCAGTCTGTCACCCAGCTGCAAAGGGGCTTCGGCAAATCCCGTTTTTTAATGGAGTCCAAATGACTGTCCACTTCACACATTGTTTCCTGGACTGTGGGACTCCTAATGCAGAGCCCCTAAACTCCAGTGTTTTAACATTTCCTAGGGCACTGAAGAATGAATTCAGTGTAGAATTGGCAATAATTTAACCACAGGGATGACTGATGCCTTTCTGAGTTGGAATGGAAAACAGATCGGGCTGTGTAACAGCTGAAGACAGAGGTACCAAGCCTGGAGAAGGACCAGGAGATGGGCACCAATCCTGGAGGACCAGGAGATGGACCTCCATCCAAAACATCTTTCCCACAAGCCCGTTCCCATCTATCTGTGCAGCCCACCCAGCCCTCATCCCATCCCTGCTCTGCTCCAATGGAGCAAACACCATCCCTGTGTCCCCATCACCAAGGAGCTGTCCCACCACGGGGGACCCTCTGGTACCTGAGATGGTGGCAGCCGTTTCCTCTGCCAGCAGGCGATCCTTCTCCTCCCGCAGCTTCTCCAGCTCCCGCTGGTGCTGCCGCTGCAGGTCCTCGATCTTCTTCTGGTGCGTCTCCTCCATGGCTGCAAAGCCCCTCTCACATGTTGCCTGCAAAGGGAGGAGGGGAAGGGGTTGGCCCCGGAGCTCAGGGCTTGTGCCACGGTGGTGGGGAGCCCAGCAGGAGCCACACGCCAGCGGGCAGCTCAGCTCCCCAGGTCCAGCAGGGATCTTCTGCTTCCCAGCCATGGAGCAGGAGGGACCTCGCAAAGGTCAGGGCTCATCCTGCAGTCGCTCGACCCCTGACAGGGGCAGATCTGGTTTAGGGGCAGACCCAGTTGGGGAATGCAAATATATGTCAAAAAAACAACCAAAAAATCCTCCTCTTCCCCTTCTGCTCTTTTCAATGCCTGTGTTTTTCAACCTCTGGGTGGAAGGAAGATGATGTGACAGCAGCAAGACCTTAATTCCCAATCGAGTATTGCTACAAATGCTGCAGGGAAAAATACTTGCTCATTAAATTACTAGGAAAGAACTCAGGCCAGGACTCAGAAGGAGCAATTTGGGGAGTTGGGATGCACCAGGGTGAGGTCCTGAATTCCTGCCTGGTCCTTCTGCCCCTGGCACAGCCCCCACTCTGGCCTTTGCAGCAGACAAAGGTGAACGCCTGTTCCCAGCTCAGCTGCCAGCCCAAGCACATCGGGATCCTGGATGGACACACGGCTGCAGGACATGGACAGGACCAGCAAAGCCACAGGCAGGCCCAAGCCACAAGGGAAGAAGGGGCACACACTGGGGACAAGGTGCTGAGCCCCATCAGGCAGCTTGGGACAAACCTGATGCCAAGCACTGCACAGGGCAGTGTTATCGACACGGGCTGGATTTGTTCCCTGATTTCAGTGGAGCTCCCCTTGTCTAAAACCAGCGTTTTCCATGGAATGTGAGAACTGTCATCTAGAGACCTCAGGGATCCCGCAGGAAATTTTAGGGGGACAAATTCACTCCCCCAGTGGCAAAAGTGCCCAGGACAGTCACTAACATACACCCCTCAGCATCACTTTCTTGGCTAATGCTCTGTAACCTCTGCCATTCTCACTCCCAATTTTCAGCTTTGGTGGTTTTTCCCCTCCCATTTAATTTTTAATCCTGAGGCATTCTTCACTTTCCCAGCCTTGTTTGTTTGTTTTTTTTAAACTCCTAACTCAGTGCCAGAACCTGCCTGGACTTGGCTGTGGCACAGAGTAGCCCTGCAGGATTCTTCATTACACCCAGAATCAGAATATGCTGAGTTGGAAGGGATCCACAAGGATCATCAAGTCCAACTCCTGAAACACCTCTTATTTTGGATGCAAAAGGTGCACACTCTTCCACAGGTCTGACTGCAGATTCACTATTTAATGTATTGTAAATGCATTGCCATAAATCCACATGTACAAACCAGTATCTCGTAGAATCCCAGAATGGTTTGGGTTGGAAGGAACCTTAAAGCCCATTCTGTTCCACCCTCTGCCATGGGCAGGGACACCTTCCACTTTCCCTGGTTGCTTCAAGACTTGAACCTGGCCTTGGACACTTCCAGGGATGGGGCAGCCTCAGCTTCTCAGGGCTACCTCTGCCAGGGCCTCACCACCCTCATAGGGAAGACTTCCTTCCTAATATTTAAACTTGAGGCCATTCTCCCTTGTCCTGCCACTCCATGCCTTTGTCAAAAGTCCCTTCCAGCTCTCTTGGAGCCCCTCTAGGACCTGGAAAGGGCTCCAAGGACTTCCTGGAGCCTTCTCTTCTCCAGGTTGAATAGTTACTCTTGTGCTACTGATGTTACATTCTCCATCAAGTTCTTAAGCGAAGAACTTGGGCAGGTTTCCAATTGCCTGGCTGCCTTTCTGACCACCACTGCTTAATTCCAATGGGATTCAGCAGAACTACTGCTCTCCCCAGGCTAAAACCAGCTTTTGACTGGAGCTGAGCCACACTTCACCCCCAGCTCAAATATTTTGGATCTTGTGGCTGGAAGCAAGCTCTGCCACATTTTTGCTGATTCTTAAGAGCAACTGGTCTGTGAAAGCCTCACTGGCACAGCCTCTGCATCGCTGCCCTTTTGGCTTCCTTTTCAATCTGGCAGCCTCCCTTGGTGCTGCCAGAGTCGCCTACCACCCTAAACTCAGTTCTGACCTGGGAATGCTCTCCTAGGTAAAGCAAACCACCAAACCCATTTTTTTTTATTTTAGCTGCTGGATGACCTCAAAACAGTTTTACAGCCAGTCTGACTGGTGGGGCAATTTGAATGGTGGCATTTCATTGCCAGTGGGTTTCTCTGCACCTCACCTGGGTGTTCCATAACTGTGCACTCTTTGTTGTGTACAGAATTATTGTGTCCAACACCAAGCATGGTCCTCGCAGCCTCCTGCAGAGGAGCTCTGCTTTGCTACAGAATTTGGCATCTGTTTGCAGCTACTTTCCCCAGGAACATACATTTTGAGAGCATCGAGTTTCCATTTCATCCTGCATTTCTGAGGGCAGCAGAGACAGTCTGGAGATTTGATCAGATTGGGAAAGACAGAGTTGAGGAATGCTTTTAAAGGGATGTCACAAACAAAATGTACGTGTTGGGAACAAGGGAAAACACTGAGGTCTTCGTGTTGAAGGAGAGCACGATACTGAGCTATTTTGAAACTCTCTCTCCCTCTCCACCCGAAGACCTCCAGAAATCCACCCTCCCAAGCCCTCAGCAATGCATTTAGAATACCCCAGCATGGAGAAAAAGGAAACACCATGCTTTACAGAGGCCTGGCTATTACTCTGGGGCTCATTTCAGCACACTGGCTTTTCTAGGGGATGTCCCTTGGTTCAGCAAGCGAACCCCAGGACAACACGCGCCCTCCCGCACGCTCAGCAGCAGAAAGCAGAAAGTTTTAAACATATCAAGACCTTTAGGTTTTCAAAGTCTTTCTGGTATTTTTCCCTCAAAGTGGAAGCATTCCCCTCCAGATGTTTGTTCTCCAGCTCATCCCTCATGACGTTCATCTGGGCCTCCAGCTCCTGGATGCGTTCCCTCAGGCCGTGCATGGAGTCCGGGTCGCTGCCGGGGTCCTGCCCGGTGCCACCCGCCTCGCTGGCCACCCAGGTGTCCCCAGAACCCGAGGCCACCGCAGGGGACACCTCTGGATGCTGCCTCTGGTACTCATCAAGGGTCTCTTGCAGGCGCTGCAGGTTCTGGCTGTAGTGCTCCTGCAGCGCCTGCAGCTCCTCGCCGTGGATGACCTGCAGCTCCTTGATCTTGGCCTGGAACTTTTCCTCCAGCGTTTGCATCTGCTCCAGGTGATAGCGCTCCATGTCCTGCTTGTCACGGACAATGGCGTCCAGCTGGTTGAGCCCCTCCGTCCTCTCGGCCTTCAGGGCATCCTCTGTCCTGTTGAGCTGCTCGATCACGTTCCGGATCTCCTCCTCGTACCGCCCCTGCAGCTCGCTCAGGCTCTTGCTGTGTTTATGCCCTTCCTCCTCCAGGAGCCTCCTCTGGTTGTCCAGCTGGGACACCTTTGCCTTGAGGTCGGCGTTCTCCCTCTCCAGCACGGCGATCACCTCGCTGTACTCGCCCTGCTGCTTCCTGAGCAGCTCCTCGTACTCGTCCCGCAGGAGGGACACTGTCTTCACGCGCTCCTGGCACAGCACATCCATGCTCTGCAAAGATTCCTTGTAGGATTTCATCTCCCTCTCGTGCTCCAGCCGGACTTTGCAAGCGGCGTAACAAACCTGAGCCTGAACAATGGCATCGTGGACTAACAAAGACGAGTACCGCTCCAGGTCTCCCATGCACGAGTGGTAGGAAAGACTCTGGGATATCTTCAGGAGCTTCTGACAGTCTCTCATGGCCTCCTCAGGAGGCAGAGAGAGTAAGGCAACAGATATCTCCTTCAGAATATTGGATTTGTCCTTTAGTTGCTGGGCAAGATCTTCCTGAATGGAAACAAGAGCTTTACTACTACTATCAGGTGCAATGCCAGTCTCCTCCACCTTGGCTAATTCCTGGCACGGCCCCATTTGGAGATGGCTCCCATCCCAGGAGATCTGGGCTCTTTCTGAAGCATCTTTTTGTATTTCAAGTGCTTCAGAAATCTGGTGCATAACTGTGTCAAACTCAGGAGTCCTGTACGCTTTGATGATCTCTTCCAACATGCATTTGTGCTGCTGGAGAGCTGTTTTGGTGTTATGGAGCTCTTCTTCAATTGTTTTTAACCTCTGATGGAAAGATTCTCTCATTTTCTCTGCAACAAACCCAAGTTCTGCCTTGATCAATGTAGCATCTGCTACAGTACTGAGAAAACATGGGGAAAAGCCCAAACTTGTTTCTGTTTTACCCTCAACTTCCCCTTCTCTAGTGCTCAAGTGTGCTCTCAGCTCCTCCACCTGGCTCCAGAACTCCCCTTCCAGCAGCATCTTTTTAGATAGGACGCTGGCCAAATCGTTGGCCGTATGGGAAACACTTGCTGGCTCCAACAAAACCACCTCGGCCGTTCCCTGGATCTGTCTCAGAAGCTGGGCTATCTCAGAGCTTGCATTTTTCAAAGACTCTGCTATTTGGTTGATGAGAGAGGCCTCAAATGCCACCCTCTCAGAAAGCCACCTCAGCTGGCCAGCGTCAAACACATCAGCTTGCTGCTCCTTGGAGATGTGCTCCTCTTCTCCCAAATCCCCCTCTTCTGGAGCTGGGCTTTCCATGGGCAGGCTTTCACTCTGCTGATACTCTGATGGGACTGGCACCCCACTCAAGGCTTGGATTGCGTTTGATAAAGTTGTTTCCATGCTGGACAGAGTAGCAAGGAACAAATCCCCCTCTTTCTCCTTGTCTGATTTGGGCAAGGATCTTAGCTGCTCCCTACACTTCTCCAAGCAAGTCAGCGCTTGATCGTTTTTCATCTGGAAACCTCCCAGCTCGCTGACGTGACTTTCTATGAGCTTGAACTTTTCCTGCCTCTCACTCTCCAGCTGTGAGATCAAAGCATTGACTTGGGACAGGCTGGTCTGAAGCTGCTCCCGCAGCTGGGACTCCGTGCTGGCCCACTGATGGTGGAGGGCAATGAGTGTCTCCTGGTTATGGCCATGCTGGCTCTCGAGCTTCATTGTCACATCTTTGAGCTT
Source organism: Petroica traversi (assembly GCA_025920805.1). Lineage (NCBI taxonomy): Eukaryota > Metazoa > Chordata > Aves > Passeriformes > Petroicidae > Petroica > Petroica traversi. The sequence goes on from JAHLSL010000037.1 coordinate 1,021,203, forward strand.
TTCCTCTGTAATATACAGTTTGGTTTCCAGGGAATGGATGATGGAGAGATAAGTCTCAGAATCACTCGTTCCCGAGGAGGGGTAACCCAGAGCTGGCTCGGAGGACATGCTTTCTTCAGACAGAGATCTGTCCTGGCTCGTGTCTGAAGAGGTACTGCTTGTCCAGTTTTTCTCTGATCCATCTGGATGGATGTATTTTTGACACTGGATGCTCGAAAAGCGTATCCTTTGCCTCTTGGCCCCCATGATTCCTACATCAGGTTTTGTTAAGGCTTTCTGAACCAATTCTTGGTCCTGGGGCTCTACAACTTTAGATGGGGAGCCGAATTCCTCCGCTTGCCTCTGGCTGGTCTCAAGAACCTCATCCTCCTCCTCCTTCAGTGCATAAGTCAGAGTTGGGAGGACATCCTGAGTTTGCAGAGCCTGGCCCAGCTGGGATGGATGACTTTCGTCAGCCTCAAGACTGGGGCCAAGGTCTTCTGCCTCCTCAGCACATGGACCTGTGCCCACACTAGCTAATTTCTTTAAAGCCTCCTCCTTGGCCTTTAGTTTTACTTTAGTCTCCTCTAAACTGCTATCTAAAGCAACCATTTTAACCAAAGCCTCACTGAGATCTTGATCTTTCTTCTCCACAATTCTCAAGTGCACTTCCTTAACGTGTCTCAGCTCTTCTTCTTTCTCTTTCAGCACTTCCTGCACCCCCCGGAACTGATCCGACACCTCCTCAAACGACTGCTCCAGATTGTGGTAGTTGGTCTCTTCCATTTTCAACTTTGCCTGTAGCTTTGCAACTTCATTATCTGACTCTGCCACCTGATTCATGAGCTCGTGGAAGCGGCACTTGATCTGATCCCTCTCTCTTTCAAGCTCCTTGATGTGCTCGGCGAGTTTTTGAATGCTGGCCTCCTTCATGGCCAGCTGCTCCTCCAGCTGGTGGACGAGCTCGCTGCCTTCGAACTTGGCGCTCAGCTTCTCCTTCTGCAGAATCTCCATTTGCTGCTCGCTGTTCTGCAGCTGGTTCTCATACTCATTGGCCTTGTCCTCCACCTCCTTCAGGCTCCGTATCAAAACCTGCTTCTCCCTCTCGCAGCTCTCCAGCAAAGCCTCGTAGTTCTTCTGCAGCTTCTCCTCCATGAGAACCCGGGCCTGCTCGCTGGCGTTCAGCTGCCCGCTGAGGTCTGCAATCCTGTCCTGGAGCCGCTGCACTTCCTTCTGGTGGTCCCGCTGCAGAGCCTGCTGCATCTCCAGGTCCCGCAGCTCCTGGGTCTTCTCCAGCAGCAGAGCCTCTGCACTCTTCAGCTTCTGCTCGCTGGCCTTCAGCTGGGAGCTGAGCGCGGCCTCGCCGTGCTGCCACTCCTCCAGCTGCTCTTTGGCTTTCTCCTTCTCACTCCTCAGGTCGCTCTTGAGCTTGGCCAGGGTCTGCTCCTTGATGGCGAGCTCGGCCGCCGCGTTACTGAGCCTCGCCTGCAGGCTCTGAATCTCGGCCTCGTGGTGCCGGATCACGTCCTTGGCCTCGGCGTAGCTGCGCTTCAGCGACTGAATCTGCTGATTTATCACCTCTTGGCGCTGGCATTGGGCTTCCAGCTCGCTTTGGAGGTCTTGGTTGACTTTGTGGAGCCTCTGCCAGGCACCTGATGGCGAGGCGGCCACCTCGGTCTTAAAAAAAATTGATTAAATACTAGATTAGTAACACTCTTGGCTCTCCCTTCTGAGTGTCACACCTCTGGCCAGGCAGGCCATGGAAAAGTTCCTCGCAGCGACTTGGCTGCTACCCACTGCTCCAATTGGGATGATTTGTTCTTGGCACAATTTGGTTTGTTTAACCAACTTTTTTTTTTTTTTAAATGAGCAACAACTGCTTTCCAGTAACAGAAAACACTGACCACGACATCAAAACAGCTGTACACTAACAGGCTAAATGGAAACAAAAAACAAACCCAAACTCAAACAGAACCAAAAAACAATGAAAAAGAAACACCAGCAGTAAAACGGAGACAGAAGGACAAAAGAAAAATGCAAAGGATGAGGAGGAGGAGATGGAACAAGGTGGAGGAGAAAGGAACTGCTGTTTTTTTTTTTTTTAGCAAGTTTGTTCGTTTGGATGTGAAACAAAAAGTGCACAGTTCAGGTAACACAGTCCTACCAACCAAAAGCAACAACAGAAAGTGAGGTGACACCAAATGACATCACATCCCACCCAAATGCAGGGCGACGGGCCAGCCATCGTGGTGGCGATGTCATTTCTGTGCCTGCCAAACAGGACTGAGTGGCTGCTCATCGCATTAGAGAAATGCTGTTATGCTAAAGCTTAGGGCTAGGGAGGATCTAATTTCTCTACCTGCAAAATAAAATAAACCAACAAAGGACAAAATAAAAAGCCCGACAAATGGAGGGAAGGAAAAGGTGTGATGAGAATGTAAAAATGAAAGAAACCAACCTTTGTGAGATTCAAACCAAAGCAATGGAGCATGCAAAGAGAAAACTCACAGAAAGCGTCATGCAAAAGGCGACAGAAATTATGTATCTTTAAAAAAAAATACACAGACAGGAAGAGGCGAGAGAAGCACAGCGTTAAGCCTAGGAATTTGGCCTGCCTTGCTGTACTCTGGTTGCTGATTAAGGAAAGCCCACAGATGTGACACTCAGTTATGTTAAGTTAAATTTCATGCTTTACACCAAAAACATGCAAGATATCCGCCCGGGACAGGTTAGTATGTGCCCCCTCCCACCCGCCATGGCTGGAGCTGGGGATGTCTCCAGCCCATTTGCCAGGAGCAGGAGCTCCTGGTGTTTCTCTCAGTAGGGATCAAGGTTAGGGTGTCCCATCTTGAGGACGCTCAGAGCAAGAGAGGGGTTACACGAGGCCGGAGAGGCTTCGGTGCAGGGCACATGCATTGGAGGGGTGGCTCAGTGCTGCCTCACAGAACAGGCTGTGCCTGGGGGGTCCATGTGGGAATGGTCAGGCTGCCAAGGAGGGGTTGGTGCCTCCCAGGCAGCTCAGGAGGGATGGGCTTGGCAGCAGTCAGGCTTCTCCATCAGCCCTCCCCATATACAGTGCAGGAACCTCCCCAAAATCAGGCATGATGGAGATGGGGCGTGGGGTGGGAGGGGGGGGGACATGAAATTCAGAGGGTTTGTCCAAAAAAGATGCTGTGATGTTTGGGCTGCAGAATTCCCCCAGGGGCTCCACTCCCTCCACCCCAGCAGGGTTTGGTGGGGTTACTCCCTTCCACAATAGGACTTTAATCCCTCTGGCTCTCAGGAAACACAAGGGAAATCCCCAGAACAATCAGATTGGAACAGGCAAAAGCCTCCAACCTTTCCAAAAACCCTCTCCGATTTCCAGGTCCAAGTCTGGGTCACTGCTCATGCAGCTCAGCCTCTCTGCAGGCTTCCCCTCTTGCCACCCCTCCTTGTATAGAGGCAGTGAGGCCAACTCCAATATGATGGTGGATTCAGCATCCAGCTTTTATCCCCATTCCCTGATTTTTCCAGGCTCCAGGCAAAGGGAGGTCAGACGCCTCTGCCCCAGGGAAGTGGGAGTTAGTTACTCTTCCAGCTCTGCCAAGTGAAAATGGAACTCCTCCAAGCAGGCACTGTCAGCTCAGAGACTCCAGAAATGAATTAATTACTCCTCCTGGGAGATCATGGGCAAGGAAGGCAAGATGTCCCCCTCCCTGGGCTGACTCCACTGCCTGTGCCACTTCTTCAGGGAAAATTTTCCTGTGAGAAATAAGGATGCAAGGTTTGGCATCGACACTGGGTTTGCTGCCACGGGAGCGCAGCGTGCGGCCACACGGCCACTTTGATCCACAGCCAGTTTGGTCAAGGAGATTTGAGCAGGTCAAAATGCTGCCCCTGCACAGAACAGGACTGTAGACCCAGGAGAGCAGCCAGAAGCTGCCCTGCAGGTGCCAGGACTTCCTTCAGGCATAGACATTCCCAGAGGAAGGGCTGGGAAAAATCTTCTTTGTTTGGAGGAAGGGAGGAAAGGTTTCCCCGAAGACCATCCTGTCTCTTTTGCCAGATCCTCCAAAACTCATTTCTAGGCTTTGCTGAGAAATCTTGTGACAGCACAAACCACCAAAGTGATCCAAGATCCCACCCTGGCTGGAGGGAATGCGCCCAGGAGACCCATCTGAGTTGTCCAGTCTTTGTCCGTGCAATGGGCACAAAAATCCCCAGCCAGAAGCAACTGGTGGGCTACAGGATGCTTGGAAAGCCTTGTGTGCACCCCGCTGCCTGAGGGCAGTATCTGGGGCACAAAAAGGGGGGAAACGGCTGAAACAATGGCAAACACAGTGTGGGATGGATCAGAGGTGGACTTTGCTGAGGTCCCATCTGTCTGGCTCTCTTTTGTTTGCCCTTGGGAATGCTAACAGATAACACTACCTTCTATTCCATCCCAGATCAGACATTTCCATAAGCAGATCACTCTGGTAATGCTACAGAATGAGCCACGTTTGCAAGAAGGTCAAATCACTCGGAGCTCAGTGGTGGTCCCCACGAACACGGCAGCTGGAAGCCCACCAGGAATCCCTCAGGCACGGAGAAGATGGATGTCCTCTCCTCCCTGCTCTCCTACCTGCAACACGTAGCCCTCCCGGGCACTCTGCTCCCGGCCCAGAGCCACTTTCAGCTGATCCTGCAGGTGCCGGTTCTGCTCCAGGAGCTCCAGGGCCTCCTTCTGCTTCTGCTCCAGCTGGAGGGACACGAACAGAGACAGCGTCCAAGGAGTGGGCAGGGGATCAGCCATAGGGAACAAATGGCTCGGAGGGGACACAGAGCAGAATTAACAGAGCTTTTGATGGTACCGCTGCTCTGCTCTGCTCTGGGACCTGGATTTCATTTTGCCAGGAAAATCCCTCCCCTCTGAAAGAACTTATTTATGCAATAGTGTAATTTGTAAAGCTCACTGCAGCAAAGGATGAACGGCACCAGCTCATGCCAGGCACGACCCTAGCAAATCCCAGCCCAGTTCAGCTCGGTGATATTCCTGGTTACTCCACGAGAAAAGGTTACCCCTTTCATTTCCACTAATACACCTTAATCCCAACTAACAACAACCTTTGTTATCCCAGGCACGGAACTCTTCCAAGTGAGCCGAGTCTCCTCCTTTCTTTTTCAAAAATCTTAAGACTATTTGATGTAGGATCCACAGAAAGGGAACCTTTGTGGCCTGTGCTGCAACCCAAGGCAGTTCATAATTGTAGACACAAATCTCTACAGCTGCAGAGGCTTGAATTTGTAGTCTGCTTGATACACCTGGACTGTACCCATCTAATCAGAGATAGGCTTGCTACAACAGGAATCAGGCTGTGTTGGCTGGGAGGAGTAAGGAAGTACCAACACATAAGAACAGCCCTTTCTGCAGCTGTGAGAAACATGAAAGCTGCTGGCATGGCTGAACAGGAACAGATGCAGATCTGTGCCCTGCCAGCTCCCCAAGGAACCTGCAACATCCCTACTGGTTGCTATTATGAAGGAGGAATAAATACGGCTATTTTTAAGGCTATCTCAGACTTCCTACAGTCACCCCTGAAGGCCATTCTGGCAGACTCTCCTTTACCTCCTTCTCCAGCAGCGTGGTCAGGTGCTGCTTTGTCAGCCCCTCTTCCCGGTCCTCGGCATGGGCGAGGTGCAGGGGCGTGATGGGGATCTGCTTCTCCTCCCGCAGCGGGGTGGTCTCCACCTGGTGCCAGCGCTGCTCGATCTCCACGTGGACGTTCTGCGGTTTGATGTCTGCTGGGACTGGCAGGATCCTGTCCACCTCCATCCTCAGGGCTTCTTCTGACCCTGCTCCGTCCACGGCATCGATCATCTCGAAGCGCTTGCGCCGCTCCTCCCGCCTCCGGGCCCGCTCCCGCTCCAGCTCTCCGGGATCGGCGTCGGTGGCCCCGGTGTCCCTGGGGAAGGCGGCTGAGCTGCTACTGGAGGAGTCTGCAGCATTCGCCCGCCCCTGCACCAGGGCCTGCTGGATGGGGCGAAATTCAGCCCAGTCAAAGGTCTTGGACCGTCCTTCTCGCCGGCGTTCCCGGGCACGGCTCCGCTTCTGCTCCGTGTCCAGCTCGGCTTGTTCCGCATCCGACTTCTCGCTGGGCTTTGGACCGGTCTCGAAGGAAGAGCTTGTTTTGCTTTTCTCTTCCGGCAGCGAGCTGTGAGGACAGAGAGAGGGTGAAGGAAAGTGTCAGTGGGTGCTGGAGACAGCTGGGCACTCCCATGCATGCCTCGAAGAGCCGGGTGGAAAAGGGCTGCTGGAAGCCCAAGCCAAGGCCACGTGGGTGCCCCCTGCCCCTCCGTCTCTCCTGGCCTCTCAGGCGCAGGAGCTGCTGCTGCCCTTCCCCAGGTTGTGCTGGTGTGCAAAGCCTCGGTGCAAGCAGCCCCAGCTGCTCCTGGGACACCCTGGCACCCTGAGAGCAGCTGATCCCAACCTCGCTCCTCCTCGGCAGCCACACTGGGGCCAGTGACCATGACCAAGCAGCAACCCATGGCTGAGGCAGCGACCCCAAACTGTGCTGTCAGAGGTTCCGACAGCTCCTCCAGCCTCCCGGCTGTGGGGCTCCATGCACACCCCAGCTGGCACGGCCACAGTCACGTGCTTGTGGGAAAGGTGCCATCAATCCCACCAAAGCCAGGCTGGCTTCGGAGCTGTGGGGCAGAGAAGCACAGAGCAGCTCTGAGAGTCTTGAGAAACAAGGGGAAGTTTTCCCTTGAGCTTGGAAAAGTATTAATAGGTCGATAACTTCTTCATGCCACTATCTGCACTGAAGGCACAGACATCCCCAGGGCACCCAGCCCTGCAGGCAGCACAGGCAGCACCCCTGGCACTGGCAGCCCCCCTGACATGGGCAGGGGTCAGTGCAGCAAGGACAGCGAGTTATTGAACACATCACAGAAACCACTGAAAACGCCAATTTCTCAAGCAAGGAACGATTTTTAGTGCTGAGCTGGAGGGTAATGGGTTGAGGGGAGAGACATACTCATCAAGCAGGGGAAGTTAATACAGGAACGCAAAACCATTTCCAACCTACAGATAATCCATAATGCAGTATTAGCTTATTAAATACGGACATGCCAGCCCTGTAACATGCAGATCAAAATTAAACCAGAAAACAGCAGTATGCTAAGTCTGTGGAGGAAGCCTGTCCCAAGGGAATGGTGGGCACTTGCTGAATCCTCTTTGCTACCCAAAGCTCCCAAGCTGCCTCCTGGGGGACAGTCCTGATGCTCAGGCTGACTCCTGGCTCTCCCTGCTTTCAGTACCACCACAGCATCCCCAGCTTCCAGCAGGGACTGAACAAGCTTTCTGCAAGAGCTGGGAAGAGCTCCTTGGGCCCTTCACTGCAGGCTCTGACCCATGGGACCACATGCATGGGGAGTGCCGTGACCAGGAGCAGCAGCAGCAGCAACAGCAGCAACATCACGGCTTCTCCCAGCTCAGAAACAACCCCCAGCCCCCAGCCAAGAACCTCATGGATGTGCATATGTCCAAAAGAAAGGATGGAGCAGAAGAGATGGCTCTGCGTGGGCTAGTATCTTCCGATGCACTGTCATCCACCAGCAAACCACAGGCTCAGTAGAGCTGGGTTTCATGACACTCAGGCACTTACAGGCTAAAACCAGCTCAGAGATAATTCCTTCTTCAGTGCTGTCACTTGCAGCTAATAAAATAAACCCAGAAGGCACGACGATGAAATGTCACTGCTCCTCACCCATGATACTGCACGACTCCAAAGCCAGGCTCTCAGTCTGGAGTCAGTTAGTGATTACAGCTGCATTTTAAAGTAAAGCAGGGATGAGACTGAGTCTTAAATGAAGAGAAGAGGGTTAAGAAAGAAATGGGGGTCCTGAAGCCCCCCAAATGGTGTCAGGACACAGAAATTATGCTGCTCTAAATCCCACGTGGAAGAATCTTGGCATTTCTAGAGGTGACATCTCACACGAGCTCATTTCTCCTCTGCTGCTTTCCAAAGGGCACAGGATGTGTGTCAGGGAGTGGAGGGACGGCCGCTGGGAACGAAGTGAAGACACTCAGAAGGTTGACCCAAAGTTTTTCATTTCATCTCCTGCAAGTGCCCCATGGCTATTAATTCTGCTCAAACATTTCATATCTTCTCCACCACAGAGAAATTAATTCATACCACATGGGGGGGGGGGGTTGTCTTTGCCTCCCAATGGTATTTATAGGTCAAAATAAAAAGGTTTTTTGTCATAGGGCTGGGTGTGGGAGTGGTGCAAGCTGCAAGCTGAGCACGCTGTGGCAAGAAGAGCACAAAGGTTGCAGGGCTTTGGGGAGCACTGAGGAACCCAGCCTCACAAGGCTGTGAGCTGAGCATGGAACCAGTTCTGAAACAGCCACTTTTCTTCATGGGGGTGTTTTCTATTTGCCCCATCATCATTAGCAGACTGTAATTAGTGCCTCTGCAGATTGCAGGGCACTGCTGAGGGCAGGGAGCAGTGCAGCACCTGCTCCCCATGCAGCAATGTAAACCATCATTAGAGCTCAAGAAACCAAGACAAGGAGTGTTTGGCTGGGTGGAGCCACGGCAGCAGGTTAATGGGACACGGCCAAGGGCTGCAGGAGTGTGTGAGGTGGGACCATCCCCGGGGGTGGGTGAGCACTGCTGCGCTCCCAGCACACCAAACACAACACCCTGCCTGCCCCCAGCCACACTGTGCCAACGCCTGGCACCCCTCCATGCTGAACCTCAGGCAGTCTGTCCTTCCAGCAGCCCCCTTCACCCATTGCTCCCCGGCTGTGGAATGACATCCCAAAGCCAGGGGGGATGGCTGGGACACCCCACGCTGCTGCAAAGGGCTGCCAGGCAGGCACCAGTGAACACAGCCCTGCTCCACACACAGCACAGGACTCCTCAGCAACGTGACTAACCCACGCCAGCCTTCCAACACCAGCTCAGTGGCAAATGACAGAAGCACACACATCATTCATTCCCTTTTCCCAGCTCAGGATTGAGTCACGGTCTGTTTGTGCAGTGTAACAAGTTCCTGCCCAACCGGGACCTGCGCCTGGACCCTCTCAGAGGGAAAAAGCCAAGTGAAACCACTCTGTGTGGGCTTGGAGCAGGTGCAGACAGTGAGCACAGGGCTATCGTGCTGCAGAAACCTGTGAGCAACCATAAATACATCTGGCTCTTTAAAGGCAGGGAGGTCCCCTCAAATTTCCTTGGTCTTCATCTTCATATCTAGTCACATCGGAAGATACCAGTGTGGGGAAATCAAGGGTCAAGACCAGGTTGCTTCTTCCCTTCTCTCTGGCTTTTATTTAAAGGAGAAAAAAAAAAAAAAGGAAGGGGGGAAGAAAAGAAAGAAAAATAAATGGAAACTGCAGGACTTCCCATCCGAGGTGCAGAAAAGGAGGAGCATGCAGTGAATCACGAGATATACAAACCACAGAACGTTAATACAGGAGAGAACACAGTTTTCCAACCTGGGCTTCAGCACGGATAGTTTCAAAGAGAAGTTTTTCCTGGGATTGCATGGAAATCAAACATACACAGGAGTGAGGAGAGAGGCGGCTTCCCCGAGACCCCCGCGAGATCCACCAGAGCTCGGGCAGGGCTGGGAAACAGCAGCTGAGGGCTAAGCAGGATGGGGAAGGAGAGGCTGGAGCATCTCCAGGTCAACAGCACTGGGTGAGAAGAGCCATTCCATCAACACAGGGACAAACCTGGCAAAAACCTGCTGGCTGCAGATACAGTAAGGACAGGAGATGGAGTTAGTGGTGCGGCCGTGTCCACGCAGCCTGTAAGAGGTGGCCTGAACGAGTGTGGCCAGCACAGACAGCTGTGAGGAGGCCAAACACCCTGTACACACAGCCAGAAGCGCCCACAGAAGGTACTCTGTGACGCAGGGGCTCCCCTTCCTCTGGCACTGACACAGGAAGAGACACCAGCATTACTAAAGCTTAAGGGGGACGAGCTGCAGCAGCTTTCTGGAAGATCAGAAGAGGAAGGAAGATGATTTGCTGGCTGGAGTTTAAAATAGATTAGAGCCAAACAGCTTCTAAACTGAACCCTGGGCTCCTGCTGCTGTGACCCGTAAAGGGGCTGGGCAGCTCATGCTGAACAGTAGCCAGAGGAAAGGGCGAACCCAGCACAACTAAATCCAAGTGGTTTCACAATACCTGGTGGGAATCCAGAAGAGCCTTGATATAGGAACAGTATTTCATATTCCTATGCACAAATTAAAACCACATTTTCAACCCTTCTTTGAAATCTGCACGTGGCAAGAATAACTCGGCATATCAGCGTCCCCACAAGGTGTATCCAAATTAAGCTCAGAGAGAGGAGAGAAAGAGCTGCAGCTTCCAGGATCAGACAGGCTCAGGAAGAGGAAGGAAAAGGGAGCAGGGACGAGTTACTCCTGCACAGCAAACCACACAGGGGCTGCTACAGCTCCTCTCTTACCTTGTCACATCAGGAGCAGTGGTGGGACGAACGTGCTTCATGATGGTCTGGATCCAGTTGCGGCGGATGCCCGATGTCATAGCAGAGAGGGTGAACTCCCCTTCCTTTGTCTACAGAGAGAAGGAACAGCTCAGAGCAGGTGATTGCACCTCCCAGCAGCTTCCCAAGACCACCCTGCAGCCATCCCCAAGCCCCCAGTGCTGGGGCACTGCTTGCTGGCTACACAGAGGGCAAACCCAGCCCCTCTGTCCCCCAGCACACCCTCAGTGGGAATTAGCATTTCTCAACAATCAGGCTGATTCTGCCACAGGTGAGACACTGAGATTGTGATAAAACCTTCCATTTCCCCCTTCTTTTTCTGACAGCCAAAAAACTGGCTCTCAAACCCAAGGCCACAGCTCTCTGGAGCACTGTGGGGGGTGCTGGGTGGCCTCACTTGGGTGTTTGGGGAGATGCTCCCCTTGTCACAGACAAGCATCCCCATCAGCTGTCCTGCAGCTGGACTCTTCCTCCTCCCCACGTTCTCCTTACATGGATCTGGAAGCCGTAGTTCCTCTGAACTGGGTACTCAGTGACATCGTAGCATGTGGATAAATCAATTTCTCCATCCAGGTCAGCTGCCTGCAGAGGGAAGAGGTAAAATAAGCCACAAAGGTGCAGCCCCAAAGCATGGTGGGCTCACAAGGAGGCACAGCAGGTCCCTGAGAAGCACAAAGCCTCAGGGGCTCCAGGACTTTGGCAGCTGGGAATGGGGGCACTGAGGGAAGCAGTGACCTGGCCAGGATCTGTTTGGGAGCAGCAGGAGCTGCCCTGAAATGGGATGAACACTTACCTCCTCTGCCACTGAATCCCGGTAGTATCTCAGGCTCTGGTCAGTCAGCACAAACCAGTGCTTCTTCCACTAGGAAACAACCAAGATGGAGCAGTTACAATCCTGCTCCTTCCCCAGCACCATATTCACAGCTGCTCGTCACAGGTCACCCAGCAGAGATGCCCTGCTCAATGCCTCTCCCTCCCAGCTCCACCCTTGGCTTCATGGAGGCCCTTCCATCAGAAAGGAGAGACCCAAACAGACAGCAGTGCAAGGGACAGTGATGGTTTGCAGCCACCAGACCCTGCATGTGACAGTGACACTCACAGAGCCACGGGGCAGTCACAGCCTCCCCATTGGCTCCACTGCAAGACGAGGCTTTTAGGGACTGCACTTAAAGCCTTTTCTGCACAAAAAAAAAAAGCAGTAAAACATTCATGTTTTATCTGCAGAACCTAGGAATTGAGTTGGGAGTGTATTCCTGACTCTTGCTCTATACAAATCTGCCTCCTGCATGCCTCCAGCACAGGTTCACCCAAGGCAGCTTTTAGTCAATAAAGCACTTGCTCCCGCTGCCAATTCCCCTTTGGCTGTCTATGGATGTCAGGGGTACCCACAGCAGAGCCTGGGCCACATACAGCCATGGGCAAATTGCCCTCATTTTCCCTTGGCAGCTGAGCAGGAAGGAAGGAAGGAAATCCAGGGAAGGGGTGGTTTGCAAACAGCCAGGGCCATCCACGCTGCCTCAGCACCAGTGCCCACTCCTAAGCCTCCAACACTGCAGCATATCCTGCATCTCTTTGGGAACTGGCAGCAGGAAAGTGGCACCAGCTGCTTCCCTCAGTGCCATTTATTTATTTATTTACTGCCATTTCCCTGGCACTCAGGAGACTTTACCTGAGCCTCATTTCTGACACCAAAGAGGTCGCTGGGTCGCAAGGGAGGCGAGAATAATAAATAGGGAGCAGGAACATGAAACCAGTGCTGCCATCTGAGCTGCCCTGGCTCCCTAGAAACCCACAATATGATATCCACCTTTGAAACCTCCCCAGGACAGAGCCAATTCCCACTTCAAGACAGCCCAGTACTGATCTACCCAGGGCATTGGAGCTCCATCAGCACCGAGAGCTGCTCCATGAGCAGCCAGCACAGCCAGGATGTTGGAGTGAGCTGCCAGAAACCAGGTCTGACCACAGCACCAAACACTGGCACAAAGGGCAGAGCTTCCTCCTGACTCACCTGCCCATCCTCATATTGCTTTGTCAACCAGCCCTTCTTGAAATTCAGCAGGTCGGGCTGGAAGAAATGAGAGAGGGATCAGGAGAGGGAAGAAGTGACTGTGCCCAGAAGGCAACAGCAAAGAGTTGATAAAACCCAGCAGAGCAATAAAAGAGAACAACAACAGTTAAATTCACAGAATCATAGAGTAGTTTGGGTTGGAAGGGCCCCTTGAAGGTCATCTAGCCCAAACTGAATCATTACACTGTGTGGGGCTAAATGTTTGCACCCAGGAGAAGAGACCTCTGCACAGTTTATTCAGGCTGTTCCCTTCCTACCATTTCTCCTGCAATTTCCTACTGCTACACCAGCATTACAGAGAAAGGATAAACAAGGAATTAGCAAGACTTCAGGCAGTTTTACCCTCTATTATATATTATGAAAGAAAAACTATGTGCTATTGATGCGAGGCTGCAGGGTTCAAAACAAGCTGAGGTCCCAAAGCTGGAAATACAGGGAATCCGAGCCCTGCACCACCCAAATGACACCTGCTTTTTCCTGCAGTGTGGGTGCATGGGGATGTTGAATTCCTGAAAAAAACAAGCAGGACAGCGTGGGATAACTGCTGCCAGCCCCTCCTCCCAGCCCTGCCTGTGTGCAGGGAAGGATGTGGTGGAAATGCTTTCACTCCCCCGAGGCTGAGCTTCTCCAGCTGCTCCACGTGCAGCAGAGTGGAGGAGGAAAGGACAGCAGTGTGTGAAATCCAGCTGCAGCATCTGAAATGGGCTACAGCAAGGGCAGCAATGGAAACTGGGACTGGGAGCCTATTCAATGTAACCTGTGGGGCAGCACATCCCACATTTGAGTGACCCCGTGGTGGTGGGAACCCAGTTCTGTTCCACAAAAATACAGGGGAAAGTAAAGCATTCCATTATAGCATGTTTTGTGTTGGAAGAAACAGTAAAATCATCCAGTTCCAGCCCCATGGACAAGAACACTTCCCATTATCCCAGATTGCTCCAAACCCCATCCAACCTGGCCTTTAACACTTACAGGGATGGGGCAGTCACAGCTTCTCTGGCAACCTGTGCCATTGCCTCAGCACCCTCACAGGGAAGAATTTCTTCCTAATATCTAATCTAAACTTTCATGACTTTCTTCCCTTCACTAGATAAAGTGCATTGCCACTTCATATGCACTTCTTGCACTTTTTATTCCCACCAAGAATTTAAAAATCACACTTGTGGCTGTACAAGTCTACAGGCAAAGCTCCAGAAACACCAAGCTACTGCATTTTTCTGATAAGTCCTTGAACAGAAGCTGTCCATCCACAAAAAATGCAACTTGTATTTACAGTAGCTCTGTAATCTATTTGAGAGATTAGCAAGTGTATTTATTTTGTCCCTACAGAAGGGTGGTGAGGGAGAGGAGAGCACTGTGTGTTTGTTCTGTACTGTTTGCCTCCAGGCCTGGTGAGCATTTGAAATATGCAAAGGGAGGAAAGCTCAGGAGGGAAGGCTCAGCCCTTCCTTGCAGCCTTCATCCCACTCACACCCACTTCCAACTGCATAAACATCAAGGAAATGGCATTAGAAAACTGGGACATGTGTTGGCTCAGCCTGGTCTAGTGGATAGTGACCCTCCCTCTGGCAGGGGAGCTGGAACAAGATTATCTTTAAGGTCCCTTCCATCCCAAACCATTCTGGGATTCTGTGATCCTCTGAGAATACCCCAGTCATGACACAGCAGCTGGGCCAAGTCCAGAAACTGAACTGAGCCTCTGCTGAGTTGGAAATGCCCTGGTGCAGCCTCTGCTGGGGGACACCACGGGGTAAACAAGGGCTCTGGCCAGGTGAGGTGACCCCAGCACTTCCAGGGTGACCTACAGCATGAGTGTCTGACACATCACACAAAGCACTGAGGAAATGGGGCATTCCAGGGGAAAAAAACCAGAAGAACAGGATGCTGCTGTACTTTAAGAAAAAGTGCTCCTCACGAGGCTCTGAGTTTTAATTTCTGCAACAGGCAGAAAGTGTGGCCCTTCTCCAGCTAAGCCCAAGACTTCCATGATTTGTCACACCTAATTCAGGTCGCTGAACCTGCTCCAAGTCTGAGTGTATCCCACAAACTACCTGCTGGCTGTGAGGAAAGCAGCAACAGCCCAGTTTTTGAGGGACCTGCTGGGAAGGTCCCTCAAAAACTGGTCACATCCTCCCCCAAGGCAGGGGACATGGCCCTGGTGGCTCACCGTCATGGAGGACTCCGTGGACCTTCTGTCCAGCGACTTTGCCCGGCGGTGTGGGGACAGAGGTGATGCAGACACGTCCAGGATGGAGCCCACAGCTGCTCCTTCACAAGTGAAGTCCTGTGTGAACAACATTAGCCCAGATCAGTGCAGGAACTAGGACAGAGCCCTGCTCTCCTGGCTCGTGGCATAAAAATCTGCTTGATTTAAGGGGCATCTCAGGCTCAGAACAAATGTCATTTCCTTGGCGATATAATTTTTTGTCCTTTCAGGCATTAATTTGTTCCCATTATATCCAAGCGTATCTGGGACTCTCAAACCTCTTTCTTTTGTTACTTCAACCTATTCTGATGTGTCCTGCCATGCCAGACCTGAAGTTTCCCTTTGTGTTTTGGAGAAGAGATAACCTTATTTTCCACTCTGATCTACACCCGGGCCGAGGGAACAGAACAGGAAAATCTGCACAGACTGAGCACAGATAGAGGTTCAGCTCCTGCAAGAGCTGCCTGCAATTCCAGATCCACATGCAGGGACAAACCCTGTACCTAAACCCTCTACCCTGGACTGTAGGATCCCAGGTTTTATTTTCCAGAAGACCTTGGCTGAGCTCCTTACCCGTTTCCGTGGGAAAACCCTCTTCTCACTCCTGCCCTGCCGTGTCTCGCTGGAAAGGGCAGCACCTCCTGACACATTTGTTTCCATGTGCTCTGCATTCTCGATATCTAGTGCCTCAAATTTCTCAATTACCTGGGATCTCCTGCAAAACAGAGACAAAAGGGAAACCAGAGATGGTTTAAACCCAAGAGCAGCGACTGCACAGAGCAGCACAACCCCACAAATTTAAGGTCGCAGAATTGCTCAACCCACAGTTCATGCACACCTGGCTTTTGGTCCCTGTTTCTCTGTGAGCTTCAGCGTGGCCAAATCCAGGGTGAAAACCCTGATCTGACATCATTTTACCCACAAAGTAGGGAAAAACCTCACACTATTCAGCTCTGCCCGAAGCATCTTCTTCAGTAACTAGAAACCCCTTACAAAATCAGCAATAACTTTTTATTTTTTAATTTTACACCCTTTTGGGAAACAGGGATTATGGAGCAGCTTTGACTTAAGCTTTGCCTCTAACCTTTAGCACTGGGGCTGTCAATGGCCCTCCAGACCCCAGGGCACTGACACATCAGAGCAAGTTGGGGTACAGAGGTAACAGGTGGCTCTGGGTCCCTCAGTGTGATCCCTGCAACAGGAACCCTCTGAAAACTCATCCACACACAGGGAACAGCCACAGGACTGCATGGAGAGAGGGGTGTCCATAGGTGCCCCCAGACCACAGTTCTGGCTCACAGGATGCACCAGCTGAAGGGGTGTGAGGAGATGAGCAGCACCCTGTGCCATGGCAGGGCACTCCCCAAAGAACCTGGGGCCTTTCCCTCCTCTTAACTGGGCTGAAAATCCAGTCTGGACATCAGGGGGCACAGCCTGGGCTCTCAGACACTCCCCTGGTGGCCCACTGCACTGAGCACTTGGGACTCTGAGGGTGGAGAACTACGAAGAAATGTGGATGGAGCAGGAGCCAACCCTGGATCAAACCCAAGGGGGATTCTCCTAAGGACAAGCAAACAGGGGGAATTAGAAGTGCTGTTTCAGCATGAAAAGCTGCTCGTTGACCCACAGGAGAGGAAATTTCCAAAGAACCTGCTGGAGTCTAGGTTTGCATTCCCAAGAGTTCAGGCAAGTATTGGCCTCAGGTCTTTAATCACAACCTGGGAATATAAAGCAATAACCCACCACCAGCACACGGCAGCTGTGCTCCAAGCTGTGAGGCTTAAAGTTCCATTTCAAACCTTCCCAGAAAGCTTTGTCCAGGTGGTTTCTTGACATAAAATTTGGACCCACATGCACCACATCTAAACTTGGGGCTGCTTGCTCTGTGTGAGCCTCTGATGTGCATGAAAATCACAACGGTAACCACATGAGGGACAACAGGTTATCCAAAACAAAACCATTTTTAACACTTTCCACAAAGAGGAACAGCAGGTTAAGGGTTCAAAAATCATGAGATGTTCAGTTTTCAACCAGTATTTGCACCAAATTCCATAAATGAGACAACCAGTCTGAGCACATCTCATCCCCTGGGGGACTGGGGCCCCCCACTGCTGCTCAGAGCCAGGCTGCCAGGACACAACCAAAGAGGAAAGGGACAAAATTGGTGAGGAAGACTTTGCTTTGTAAATTTAAAGATCTTTGATGCTTTTAGGGAACATCTGTTCAGCCCCTGCTGCCTCCCAGTTTGCAAACAGGGAGTGAGCAGATCCCAGGCTCATGCAGAGCTCCTGATTTCCCTGGGATGTTCTGCTCATGAGATGCCTGACATAAGCCAGGCTGTGGAGCATAAATCCATGTTCTCTGTTCACTGACAGACAGAATTCTTTTGGGAGTCACATTTTTTAACTCTTTTTATACTGGCCCAGCCTTCTCTGAGTCTCAGTTGAGGAGGGAGGAAAAGGTCCATGAAATAACATTTTCTGTGCCCTATTAGGTGCAGGTCTGAAGAAAAACAAATCAAGAGAAAAAAAAAAAAAAAAAGAACAAAAAAACCCAACCAAAAAAAAAAAACCATAAAAACAAAATCAAAAGCAAGTTGATTTCTCATGAAAGGGGCTGCACCACCAGGTTGTTCTACGGCTTGAGATTGAGATGAGATGGTAGCGAAGCAGGCGAAGTAAAGGTGGACACGTCACACAGCAACACAGCAGGAGAAGGTGGAGAGCAACAAGACCTGGAAGAAAACAAGGCTGGAAAATGAATGAACAGAAGAGGAAATTATATATTTGCATCTACATACAAAACAAAATCAAAATCATTCCAGTCATTCGTCATCGAAAAAGGGAGGAGAAAAACAAATCACTGCGACCAAATCACAGCCCCAAGGGTTAATATCATCCAGATTACAGGAAATAATCTTTTTTTTTCCCCGTTAGATCAACATTTCAGAGAGATTACTGCCAGAGATCCTGGAGGGATGGGGAGGGAAGGGCTCTCCTCCTCTCCACACGTGTTGGGTAGAGCTGCTCCCTCCACTCAGCAGCTCTGTGTGGACAAAACAAGGCTGGGGCAGGTACGAAGCTTTTTGAAAGCTGCAGTGCCATTTAGTGCTTTTCAACTACAAAAGCTCATCCCAAGGAATTCCTCGGCCATGCAGGCTGTTAATCTTTTCCAGGCCACTAAACCCGGGCTGCAGATTTCAGCTGTTAGTGGAGGGGGTGTGCAGTGGGAAGGAAAGCTCCAAAGACCAGCACGAGCTGTCATTAAAGTGATTGTCTTTGATTGGAAGAAAGGGCTTTGTTTTATTAGATTCATTCATTATTTAGCATCAAGAAAGATAGTGAGTGTCAGGAAAAGGAAGAGGAATTTCCCAAGAGGTCCACAAGAATGATGAGGATAGTTTTACAAGGAAAAAAACCTGTATTTGGGAGAGCAGGCACTCCTTTTTATGGGGAGAAGCAGAATTCAGAGCAGAGCTTTACACCTCAAGAAACTCCAGAGAAGGAATTTGAGCAAGAAGTCTTTTAAGCAACTTCAGGCTATTAATTGATGCTAGAAATACACCTCAGCCCCTGACCACACTCCTACAGCAGATTTGGCTGACCCCACAGTGAACTCTTGCCACTGTGAGAAGAAAATGGGGTCAACTGGGAAAGCTGTAGTTTTACAGGCTGCACCCCTGGAACTGTGCACAAAAAAGCCAAGTCTGTCAAACAGAAATCCTGAGATGTGCAGGGATTTATCCCTGCAGCTGCAGAGTCCCTCTGGGACATGGGGACTGCTGTCTAAGACATTCCTGCAGCTCTTTTCAGCTGTGATTTTTGTGTGCAACACTTCATTCATCCACGGTGTTTCCAAAGAGCTGCCCTTGCCCTTCTGCCCCAGGGATGGGTTTGAGAGGGGAGACTGGAGATGGCTCAACCTCTCTGGCCTTAAGCCCTGTCCTCCAGCCCAGTGGGACATCCTGGTGGGTGCTGCAGCCCTGTCCTGCCACGTGCCAGCAGAGGGAACTCGCACTCTGCAGCTCCACCAAAATCGTGGAGATTATCTCCTGTTTCCTGATTGCTGCTTCTGAGTGGCTGCGAGCTCAGACGTCTGCATGGGGCGTGGAGGCAGCCTCAGGTACAAATGGCCAGCACAGAAAAATTCCTGGACTTAAATCATGTAGTATTTCTTATGATAAGGAAACAGATGAGAAGCCTCGATAAATGGCTTTATCTGGAGCTAAGCCTGCAGGTGTGGCACTCAGGATGCAACACTGGGTACCTAAAATAATTCTTTTCCATCCACAGCTCTGACACTCGCACTGATTTACACCAAAAAAATGGGAGGAAGAGCTGAAAATACCAACAGAATCTGAATGAGTTTGTTTGGCTGCACTGAAGGGCAGATCTGCACGATGCCCACTGGTGCCTGTGGGGTTGGCATGGGACAAGTGTTCCCAGACATGTTAGTGGGTTACAGAGTGGATTATTACAAATGGTGTTAAACCAGGGGGAAAGGCCAACCCACTACATGGAAGTGAGTTAATTTATCTATCCAACCTCAAACAGCACAATCTGAGCTCAGAGGAGAAAAATGAGAGGGATATGGGGACTAAGTAAACTCAAGTTTAAAAAGCAGCCAAGCCAAGCTGAGCAGGGTGCTGGGGAATGTTAATTCTCTGGTGTGACACTGCACAGTGACTCTGTGCTCTGTTGAGTCCACTGAGCTCCAATAAGGCTGTTCCAGCTCCAGGACACTCCACCCACACCACCTGCACTGACCAATTCCCAGGTTATGGAGGAGAAAACAAAGGTGCCCATCCCTAAAAACCCATTGAGCCATCCCTGCTCATGGCACATTCCTCCAGCACCATGGGCTGTGATCCATGGCCAAACCCTCTGGTAGGTGGGGACACTTCCCCTACTCTCTGCCATCACTCCCCTCCCAAAAGCTGGACCAGGCTCAGCAAGACCCCAGTGCCTGGTGCAGCTCCCGCTGCTCTCCCTGCACCCGTTCTGCTCTGACAAAAGCCCTGGGCTGATACAGGGGAATTGCTGCCAATACTGATAAAGCAAAAAAAAACTTAACAGCCCTAGCCAGGCTGGGAAAAACAGACTTTCCCTGGGAAAAGGCACCCAGCAGCAGGCAGTGAGTGGGGCTGACATTAAAAAAGGACAGACTCTGGCAGCAATGTCCTCTCCCAGGCCCCAGTATCTGTTATAAATCTGCTCCCCAGCTCTGTGCAGGATGGTCCCAGTGCTGCAGGATACCTCAGGGCTGGAGCAAGGGGCTGCTGGCACTGGAGGAGTGCACTGTCCTGTCACACTGGGGACAGGATCTGGCCAGGGCATCCTTTGCATGTCACCCACAGGCAGCACCAGCTCAGCCTGAAAACCAGAGCCACCAGCCTTTTCTCAGCCCTGTCCCCAGCCAGGGTGGCCAAGGTGGTACCTCCTCCTCCATCCTGGGGAAAAGCCAATTCCCAAGGTAGAGAAAGCCAAACCCAAGCTCTCCTCATTAATTCCCAGTCCAGCACTTCCTGCAGACACTCTGGGCTGGGTTTGGGATCCTCCTGCTGACTGACAGCACCAGCACAAGGCTGTGCTGCACATCCCAGACCTGCTCCCAGCTCTCGGAAGCCAGTCTGGAAAACAGTCCTTTAGGGGCTAGGAAGAAAGAGAGGAGCAGCTCCTACTGAAACCGTGCGAGAGAGAACATGCCCGGAGGAGAACCAGGGCAGGAAAATCAGACTGGCAGGCGGCCCTCTTGCCTGGGGCCTGTCTCCCAGTTTGCTCCACTGCCCTCACTGCACAAATGTGTCTCTCCCAGGGCGAGTGGAGCCCGTCCCTGGCCCGGAGCGCACCCGGCGCGCGCTGAGGACGCCCTGCCCGTCCTCCTCTGCTCTAAGCTGTTTTGCAGCCCTCTGAGCCCTGCCTTGGCACTGCACTCGCCTCTCCCTCCTCTCCCAGATTAATGCCGTGACATTTTGAAACCTCTCTCAGCTCATTAGGCAGTTGCGTAAGGCACCTGGCACTAACGCCATTAGGAGAGCTAACCTAATTAATGGTGCCGGCTGCCAGCGTGTGCCGCGCCGGGAGGGGCCGGCAGGGTGGGCTTGATGGCACTGTGGGCATCCAACACCACCCAACACCAGGGCAGGTTAGATTAAATAGTAGGAAAAAATTCTTCCCTGTGAAGGTGCTGAGGTTGCCCAGAGAAGCTGTGGATGCCCCATCCCTGGAAGTGTCCAAGGCCAGGTTGGATGGGGCTTGGAGCAATCTGGGATCATGGAAGGTGTCCCAACTCAGGGCAGGGGGTGGAACTGGCTGGGCTTTAAGGTCCCTTTCAACCCAAACCATTCTATATCCCCACAGCAGCCAGGCAGGGTGACACCTGCCCACCACCACTACTAAAGACATCCCACCACCTGGTCAGCATGGATGGGCACCCTTAAACCCAGGAGCACTGAAAAACAAAGAGGCTCCACCCAGCAAACTCCATCTGCTCCATCCAGGCTGCGCTGAGAACGCAACCTCAGTGCTGCTGCAAGCATGCGAGGAGATGAGCCACTCATCCCTTACCTTCTCTCATTCCCAAAGAGCCGGGCCACTTCTTCTCTCCCAGGGCTACGAGCCCGGGTTCTCCGCTCAAGCCGCTTCCTCTCCACCTGGAAGGCCTCACGATTACTGATCCTAATGGCCTTGGGAACGTCGGCCAGGGTGGTGTACTGCCGGCTGGCTTTAAAAGAAAGGGGACGCCCCGATTTTTCAGCTCCCCTTCCTACATCTCTGCTGCTGGAGTCCTTGTGCATGGGGCAACTGCTCTTCGAATCCAAGGAGTTCAGAGAGAAGCTGTGAATCATGCGGTCGCCTGATCGGATACCTGGGGAAGGAAAGGGCTGGGCATGCTCCTGTGAGGGCGATTCGGGATAACTGTACCTGTTGTTGGGGGTGCTGGGGCTGGGCGGGCTTGGTGGGGGTGGCAGTTGCTGCTCTTCCAGCTTGGAGTCTTGTTTGGTCTTCTCCAAGGAGAAGTAGCCGCTCTCGACACGCGTCTTCCGCCCGCAGTCGATCCGGTCTCCATTCATGGAGCTCTCCTCTGAGAGACAGAGAAGTCACCGTGCTTGGTTTCAAGTCCAAGCTCTGCTTTTAAGAAAGAAACACCCTGATTCCACCCAGGACAGGGGCAGGTGTGAGAGTAAAGTTGGTCTGGGCACCAGCCCCATGCTGTGCTACCTCCTGCACCCTTGGCTTTTCTACCCTGACCAACAGCCCTCAAGCCCATGGGGATGGTGGGATGGTCTGCAGGGACCTGGGGATGCTGATGGTCAGGTTCACACAGGTGAAAGATCTGAACTTTCAAACCAAAAAAACGGGCAGCTGCAGCCCCTGCTCTGTATCCACTTCCACCCCTGTCCTTCCCAGCCCTGCAGCAAACACAGCTCAATGGGTGCAAGACAATGGACATCTCACTGCAGAAAACATTCCCCATCTGAGCGGGACGGTAAAGGCAATGTCCCCAGCACTGAGATCTGTCCCCAGCCCTCACTGTTCCAGAGAGAACAAAGCACAACCACCACAGTGCTAGAGCAGTGCTAGCATCCCCATCTCTCACCTTCCTTGCTGTCCAGCACGGGATCCTTCATGGAGCTGGCAGCCCCAGCCTGGCCTTGCATGGGGCTCTGGGCTGGGCCAATGCCACTGCCCCCATCTGCTTGGTCTTTGCCCCTCATTTCTTCCTGCCAGAGAGTGGACTTGGTGGCAGGGACCTTCTCAGCACTGGGAATGTTGCTGCTGGTCACAGCCATCTTAGCAGGACCAGGCTCCTAAAAAAAACCAGGAAATACAGGAAGTTAATAGAGTTTGCCCCAACTCCACACTCAGGGTCCCCAAGGACACCCCCAGGTGTGAGTTGCACATAGTTTGGGTGCTGCCCATGACATGTCACAACGTGACAGGGATGGGGCAGTGACATGTGGCAGTGGCTCATGCTCTCTTAAAACATTCCCCATCATCTTCAGTGCTTTTCTACTAACAAGGAGCTCTGGAGTCCATCAGCTGATGGATGATGCCACTTTGGTGGCCACAGCTTGGCCAGCCCAGGTTCAGAGTGTAACTCAGAAGAAGCAGCTGCTTTCCCAACTCCTTCCTTGGCTTTGTTCATTAGCAGATGTTTTGCTGTTGTCGTATTAAGCTTCTGCGTTCACAGATTATTTTTCTTAAAGCCACCAATAAATCAGTGACAATTAACTCCCCTTTGGATTGTGGGAAGTCTTCCAGCTGCTTGTTCCCTTTCCATGGAGCAGGGGGGAATACAGGAGTGCATGAACTGGCAACTGAAAGCTGGGAACAAGGGCTGCAAAGAGCATCCTCTCTATGCCCTCCTCCCACACCATGTGGGTTTTAGCCCTGCACCTCCATTGGCATTTGCAGGGCTGTGCTGGAGCCACCAGGGATCTCCCAGGGAGTGGGTCCTGGCTCCACACACAGCCATGACAAGCTGCAAATGACCTCAATTTAAAAAAAAATCCCCTTGGGAAATTTCACACTGAAGGAATGCAGTGTTGGAGGTAAACGATCCGGAGTTCACGGGCATCCTGCTCAAGGGGACCCTGCTCAGGCAGAGGATCAGGCCAATCTCTGAGGTCCCCTACACCCTCTTTCATTGATCCAAGCCCAGAGCTAATCACCAGCTCAGGATATGTATCTTTAAATATCTCTTACACACACCCCCATGTAATTATTTGTAGATATGCATTTAATTAGGCAGCGATGTGGGCCAAAAAGAAGTCTGAGAGGGAGCAGAGACATTAACTCTCTGCTGCTCAGGGGGATCAACAACTCCAAAAGGCAGAATGCACCAAAATTGGCAAAACCGGCCCCAGTTGCATGAGGTGTGTCTGGGCATGCTCTGCTTACCTGAGCCTGCCACACCCCTGAGCAAACCCAGGGCAGAGCCTCAAATCCCACATTTCAGCCCCAAACCCTGCCTCGAGTTCCCATGGGCAGCAGGCAGGCACAGGCATTCCAGCCTCTCCTGCTGCCTGCACAGCTCTGCCAGAGCACAGCAAAAGCCTCAAGAGAAATCTGTTCTTTTCCCACTAAAACTGCAACCTGCTTGCAAAGCACAGTGAAAACACCTAACACTTCCTTATCCAAAAATCTGCAGCAGGAGTGGTATTCCCTGCATTGCTCCCACCCTGCTGATTTTGCAGAGGGATGATGCAAAATGATGGGGGGAGTTGGAAATGACCTTGCTGCTCACAGACAAGCAAAGAACTATGTGAGAGAGAGAAAAAGCACGAACATTCAATTAATTAATGTCACAAAGGTGTCCACCCCTCTTTAAGCAGCTCTAAGACATGAACTACTGCCTGATTAGTGTGTGGCCATCTTTAAGAAGAGTGCAAGCTTTCTCCACCAGCACAGGGAGAACAAGCTGAACAGCAGCCAACTTCAGGAGAGGCCATTTCACAGAGGAGGATTTGGTGCTGATTTTCTCCTCAGCATCCCCTCCCTGGACCAGCCACCTGCATCAGCAGGATTTGGGAGGCAGAGGAAAGATGCTGCTTCTGCCTTTGCAGGCTGCTCCTGAGTGCCTGACACAGCACAGTATCCATCCAGCAGTAATTCCCACATGGAGTTTGGTTTTGCAAAGTGAATTTGAGCATTTTTCCAGCACTGTGGGGCTGGAAGCCATGGGATGGAGAGAGTGGAAGGAGGGCAGCAAGCAAGACAGGGTGGTCTGCCCCAAGACAAGGGGCCAATGTGCCACAAGGGTCCCTGCTCTCCATCCCAAAGCACCTGGGGAGCCCATCTGCCCACGGGGAGCCAGCATCCTTCCCACAGCCACTTCCCTTATTTGGTGCTCAGGAGTTCAGATCCTGTACGGTTTCCAAGAAGTTGCCATGGTGATGAAATGTAACCCAGAATGATGTTTTTCTGGCTCTGCGCCTCTTCTCATCTCCACCCTGTCCCCCTCCTGAACCCAGCCTGGGTTTAGTGGTGCACCCCAGCCAGGGTGAGCATCCCTGCCCTGCTGCATCCACTCCCTGGAGTGCCCCAAATGCAACAGTTCTCTTGTTGGGAATTGAGGATTGACAACTTGTAACACGGAGGGAGGAGGCATCTTCCCTGGAGCATCACCAGGGTCAGCAGCTGAGGGGTTGTTCAGGCTGTGAGAACCCCAGCCCTTGGCAAGGGGTTGCTCAGACTTGCAAAAAAGGATCACTTCCCCACTGACTTTTTCCCATTGCCTAGAACATCTTTACCCAGTGGAGTGATGAAAACTTATTCAAACAAATACTGCACAAAACCCAGTTTGCACCAGGGCCATCCTTAGAACTTCATCAAAGAGGGCCTGAAAACCAAGGCTCAGGGGAGCCCTGACAAGGCTCAGGGGAGCCCTAATGCTGGTTTTGGTCCCTCAGCACGGCCAGAGGAGCCCTCCCAGCCGGTTCCCTGTGGCAGTGGGACGTGTGCCCAGAGGTCAGCCAGCCTCAGGGACATGGCTGTTCTCAGCCCTGACAAGGGACAAGGGTGGCCTTGGGGTCACGTTCCCCATCTGTGGGATTCTCCCCCATTCCAGCCACGTGGGAGCCCGGCAGGAACGAGTGACTCACGGCCGGCCCCACTTTTTACCATTTATAGTCAAAGTGAGCACGAAGCCACTGCTGGGTCCCTGGAGAGCCCAGCTCCGGCCCCCGGAGCTCCCAGCCTGCCCTGGCCTTTAGTATTTTCCTTTCATTCCCATTATCTCTGGGGTCATCTCAAAGGGAGTAACTGGAGCCCGATGGAATTTCATCCTGTTTCTGACGAAATGGCCCACAAACAGCACCTCTCCCTGATCCCCCATGGGGACCATGTGGCTTTGTGGGCGCTGCCAGGATGGTGTGCAGGGGTGGGACAACAAAACAGCACCCAGGGGGCAAAATGTGGCCCTAAAGCAGCCAGGAAAGCAGGAGTGTGTGACCCTGGAAGTGATGAGCAGGAATTAATTTGCACCGATCTGCTGCCCTGGTTTGCCCCAGCTCTCACCCTCCCCAGAGGCAGCAGCAGAGAGCTGATGATCCCAATGGCTTGGGGGGATCTCTCCAGGGAGCAGAGCAAGGTCATGGCCCTGAGAGGGACGCAAGGGACTGGGTGAATGTGTGTGTGTGTCCCTGGGGTTACCTGGGGAGTTGGGGGCTCTACCTTCCTCTTCTTCTTCTGATTCTGCTTGTTTGTCCTGGGATAGACGATCAGCATCTCCAGCCACCTGTGGGCAGAGAAAGCAGAAGGTGAGGGCTGTGCCACAGGGACAGGAGTGATGCTGACCTGCTCAGGGTCAGCCTGGTGAATAATACCCAGAAACCATCCCAACCACCTCCTGGAGGGAAAATAAGGCAGGAGAAGAGGGATGACCCCAGGGTATTTTGGCTCAAACCCTGCACTCTGCAAAAGTGAGGCCACAGCCAAGGCTGACATGGGGCAGGGATTCAAGGATCCTGAAAGACACTGGAGAGGGACAGAGCCTCGGGCAGGACTGTCCCCTTGAGCCATGCCAACACCCGCACACTGCAGACAAAGCGCTTTTGTCCAAGGAAGAGCAGCATGAACTCGGCACTGAGAAGTCCTGTGTCCTCCCACCGTGGCCTGACAACCTGCCCCCGCATCTCTGGGAACTCCACAGGGATCCCTGGACCACTGGGAAACATTCCTGCTTCAAATGTCCCTGCTCCCCTTTCCTTCTCCCCCCCACGTTGCACGCTGCTGCTGTAAAGCGTTCCGAGATGACCACATCAAGTGGGGGTTTGGTTAAGCAATAAACGCCAGAAGCACAAAATGAACGTAAAACAAATTCTCCCCCAGCCAGGGAAATCTTCCTGTCGTGCTGCAACTGCAAACGAAACCAGCCTGGCTCGGCCCCAGAGTGGGACTGCTGGGGGATGATTAATGCCTGCAGTCAGGAGCAAACTCACTGCTTCAAAACCCATCGCTGGCCCGATGAGCAATAAATCAGCCCCACCTCGCTCTGCAATGCCTCTCCCTCCCAGCACCAGCAACAAAGGCTGAGCTGGGAACCAGAGCGTGGGGAGAGGGTGGAGACAGCAGGGCATGGGGGCTGGCTATGATTTGGGGCATAGTCACTGCTCCTGCCAGGGAGGAGAGGAGCTGGCTCCCCTGATGCCCACATGGTGCCCACTGCAATGTGTCACCATGAACGGGGCTGGGGGGGACAGGTTTGCCAACCTGAGGTTCACCTGTGCTCGCTGCCCTCAGTAGGGGAAGGAAATTTCAGTGCATGAAAACACCTATCTGGTCAAAATCCCAAGCTCTTGGCAGAACAATGTCTGTTTCAACAAGTATTTACTAAATGAGGGGAGTCACAGCTGAAGATAAGGCTTGGAAATAGAAATCTCAGCAGAAAGTGCTGACTCTGCTGCTGCCAGGGCTGGGGGAGGCAGGAGATGCTGTGCCTCGGGAACAGTGGGAAAGAGCAAGTGTTCATCCCTTCAACTTCCTGCTCGAGTTTCAAATGTCAACAAATTTTAGGAGGGAGGCACTGAGCTCTGGGCACTCCATGTGGGAAAGGCTCTCAGGTGAGCAGCAGCACGGCCACGCTCCATCACTGTGTGAGCAGCTCGGCTCTCCCAGGGCTCTGCACCTCCACCAGCACCAGCTTCAACCCCAGCTGGCATGTGAGTGATGTTTCTAGGTCACCATCCAACACCTGGAGTGGGGAAATTCACCCCGTTTTGCTCGTTCTAGCAGTCTTATCTTCGGTGTCACTGAGTGACTGCACTTCTGTGATATTTTAATCATCCTTGGGCAAGGTCCTACCCACCCTCCTCGTCCTCCTGGCTAATGGAAGAGCCTGGGAGTGGCTCAGCCTCAGATGTGCACTCACCCACTGATGATCTCCTTGTTCTCTGCCCGGATGAAGTGCTCCTTCTCTGGGGTCAGAATGCACAAGGAGAATTTCTGCCCCGTCCGGCTCTCGCCATCCACCACATCCGTGCACTGGTTCATGTTGATGGTGCCCTGAGGGAGGGTGGTCGGCTGCAAGGGAAAGGAGAAAGAGCAACTTGAGGGAGAGAAGAGCAGAGGAGTGCGCAGCTGAGCCCTAAAACCTCTCCTGGAGGACACCAGCACCCTGCACACCAAGATGCTTTGCCCACAAGTACCCAGATCCATCCGTGGGCTGTGCCCAGCACACAGCAAAGCTCTGTGCCACACATCAGGGGACACACACCAGTCTCAGCTCTGTGCCACACATCAGGGGACACAGACCAATCTGAGCTCTGTGCCACACATCAGGGGACACAGACCAATCTCAGCTCTGTG
>JAHLSL010000037.1:1049265-1077080 GCA_025920805.1 Petroica traversi
AGCTCTGTGCCACACATCAGGGGACACAGACCAATCTCAGCTCTGTGCCACACATCAGGGGACACAGACCAATCTCAGCTCTGTGCCACACATCAGGGGACACAGACCAATCTCAGCTCTGTGCCACACATTGGGACTCAGACCAATCTCAGCTCTGTGCCACACATCAGGGGACACAGACCAATCTGAGCTCTGTGCCACACATCAGGGGACACAGACCAATCTCTGCCAGACCAGCCTGGCCCACTGCTGCCACTAAGGTGCTTCTCCTGTGCTGGATATCCAGGGAATCATGGATGCCCTGCTGTGACACTGGGACACCAAGGAAAAGCACCAAGGCCAGCTTTGGGTCTGCAGGTACAAACCAGCTGGGCTGCTGGGGTGACACCTGGGGACAGGGGTGGCAAAGCAGCAAGGTCTCACTGCCCTTAGCACAGGGATGATCAGACAAACACAAGTGCCAGGTTTTTCCCATTAAAATTAAAAAAAAAAAGAGTTTGCAAGGGAGGGACTGCAGCATGGAAGGGACCTTGCTTGGTAGGTTTTGTCAACAGTGTCACCTCTCAGTCCCATTGCTCCAAGCAGACATGGTGAAGAGGGACAGGTGGTGGCCCCTGTGGCCCAAGGGGACAGTGAGGGACACCCAGAGGGGTGTCAGCACTGATAAGAGCTGACAGGTCCATCTGGAGCAGGGCTGGCTCATCCGATTACAGAGTATCCATCCTATCCATCCGCTCCCAGTCCCCTCAGCCCTTCCCCCCCCAGCAATTCCATGGCTCCCATGTCCCCAGTCTGCATGTCCCCACCAGGCTTGGTGGCACTGGGATCCTTCCAGCATCCCAGGGCAAACCTGCACCTGGGACATAAATGACTGAGGGACAGATCCCTCTGAGCTGCCAACAACACCAAAAGAGGACCTAAAGCAGCCTGTGGACACCTCTTCACCCTGCCAAAGCCTCCTTGTGCCCTCCAGATGGCCGGGCCAACAAGGAGACGGATTTCTGGCAGATGCTGTTAAGGTTTTTACCATGGAAACCAGCTCCCCTGCCAGCAAAACCTCTCCAAAAGCAGCCTGTGCCATGCAAAGAAAGGGTGACTGGGGAGAGCTCAACGTCCCCAGCCTACAAACCCAGAAAATTCAGATCAGTGCCCCAGAGCCCCTGGTTTAGCTATCAGCCTTTTTCCCCAGGAAAAGGGCTTTCCTTGCAGCTGTGTCCCTGGGTGGGAGCATCCTATAACAATCCAGGGGTGGCAAGGAGCCACCACAAGTGCTGCAGCACTGGTACATGAACAGGACCAGTTGTACATCAGGGACACCACACCATCCTCTTTCCCTTGTGGAAATCAGCATTCAGAG
The DNA here is from genome assembly GCA_025920805.1 of Petroica traversi. Classification (NCBI taxonomy): domain Eukaryota; kingdom Metazoa; phylum Chordata; class Aves; order Passeriformes; family Petroicidae; genus Petroica; species Petroica traversi. The sequence goes on from JAHLSL010000037.1 coordinate 1,050,623, forward strand.
ACCCCCCGGGATGGAGGGAGGGAAAGCAAAGCCCAGCCCAGACCCCCAGCATGGTGCATGCCCAGCCTCCCGCCCTGCAACGCCACGGGTAGTCAGCTCCTAAGAGGATTTTTTGTCTTAGACAATAAAAATAAAACCCTGCTTTCCGGGAGCTATAAAAACCCAACGGAAAAACTTTCTCCTGTTCCAAGTGGAGTCTTAGGAAAGTTTTTGTCTCGCTGGCCTCCAGCACAGTCAAGGCCTCCAGGACTGTAAGGTCTGAGACCAATCTCCTTCCCCTCTCTGAGCAGTTTTGCACCAGGGAATATAACAAGAACAGGAGGGTGAGGAAGAGGGAGGGAGCCCCAGTCTCACAGGGGAATCCTGGGCCACTCAGTCCCTTGACTACCTGTAAGGCCCCAGAGGGATTTGGCAGGGAGCTGGCTCAGGAGGAGAGGAAGAACCAACACCCTCCAAGGCCATGGCAGGGAGCTCACAGCCAGCCCTGACCAAAGCGTGCCGGGAGCAGAGGAGCCGGTTTGGGGCTCCCTCACTGCTGGGCTGGCCCTGCAAAGTGGTTTTGCCACTCAGCCCTCCTTGTGAAGGGTGAATGCTGCCACCTCGCACAGCCTGATGCATGGATCTCCATCCAGCATCTCACCTCTGAGCCAGAACAGCAGGAAAGAGCTGGGAGCAAAGCTGGGAATGACCCTCTTCCACCTGCGGCCCCAGGGATGAACCTTCCATCCCAGCACAGCTCCCCTGCAGCCCCACACCCCTCAGCAGCACATGAAACCTGCCAGACCAGCAGCCTCGCTTGCTTGGGATGTAAATTCCTTTACACCATTTGTTTCCTTCCTTGGAGGCAGAGCAGGCACTTTGAAGTGAAGCAAAATGCAAATGGTGCCTGGTGGAAACGCGTGTGTGCACACACAAACTCCACCAAGGAAAAGGAGATGGTTTGGATCCCTCTCCTTCTCTGAGCACATGTTTCTGGGCTGGGGGGTTTCCTCAATGCTGTGGAACCTTGGAGAAGGATAAATAAAGGTGGTTTCTGGCCAGGTGAGGACTGAGTGGTGCTAGCAACTGGAAGGGAATAAATTAATGCAGAAGCAGAGACACCAAAACAACCAGCCCTTGGAAGAGCAGATGCTTTGATATAAGGCTGAACTCAGCATCAGACCCCAGGGTGGCTTTGTGTCTGGGTGAGGCAGGAGTGGAACCTCAGGCTCAGCTCCTGCTCCAGTCGCTGGCTGCTGCCAGTCCCCAGCTCAGGGACAGCCCCATCCCCAGGCGCTGGCCCTGCTTTTGCCAGCTCTCACAGTGCTGCCAATGGGATGGAGCCCCCAGCTATCCCAGAACTGGATCTGGTGGCTGGGTGTGCCGTTTAACTGGGGGTAGGAGTGGAAGCACAACAGGGAGCACCTCTGTGGAAGCAGAGGACACCATTATGGCCACCATCGCCAGCTCTCCTTGAGGCCACCAGGGCCACCAGGTGCCTCCAGCCCAGTCACTCAAGCAGCCCATGTCCCTCACCAGCACAGGAAAGGGAGCATTTGCATCACAGGAGCAGCTACAGCTCTCCACGCTGCCAGAACCGGCAGAGGAACTGGAGACAAGGAACAATTGCGTTGCTGTTTCCCTCTGCAGTGACAGATCCCTATTGACACACACACGTGCTCCAGCATCCCTCCCCACAACAAACAAAGCCTATGGAGCACTCTCCCTACTCCTCCTCCTTCTCCCCCTCCTCCTCTCCCTCCCTGGGTGCCCAGGGCGTGAGTCATGCCCTGCTCTCCACATCAACAACACCAGCAGCCTCTGGATGAGATGCAGGGACCTTTGGAGGATGCAGAGCTCAGCAGCAGCAGCCCCCTCCTTATGCATTGGAAAGGAGAGACAGAAAATGGGGAGCCCTTAGAAGCTTGAAGGAAGAAATCCCAAGCAGGGCATTACTGCATCCTCCTGCACAGTGCTGGATGCTCCATGGGTGATGAACTTCCAGGTACAGGAGTTGATGCTGTAAATCAAAAGGGTTTATCTGCAAAGTCCCTCATTTCCATAAGGCATTGCAGGGCTGAGGTAGAAAAACAGGATTATATGAGGTAGAAAAACAGGATTATTTAGATTCAAAAACTTCTGAACTTTTTTCCAAGGACATTCCCTGTCATTTTTAACACATGGGGATCGTGGCAGCTCAGTACAAAACACAAGGGTGCTTTGCTCAGGAGCTGTACACAGGATGTTTTGGAGCAGGTAACCCCACGGTCAAGCTCCAAAGGAGGGGCTCTGCCACAGCCTCTACGGGACATGGCCAATGCCCAACCCGTTCTCCAGGGCTATTACACAACGTGGGTTGATGAAATCTGGAACACAGCCTTTAAAGAAAGGCGATGGGGCAGGGGGAGGAGGAAACCAAACAAAAGGGACATTTTACTTTCTGCCAAGAACCAGGAGGGGAAGAGAGAAAAAAAAAAAACAACCCACAACCATTTGTCTATCTCGCATGGCGGGCTGGTTGCCTTGGCACCAGGGCCTGGCTGTCCCAGGGGAGATCACAGCTCTGCTGTCCCACTCTGGGCTCAGGACCTGGCTGGCTCTGCCCTGGCTCCCAGCACTGCCCTGGAGCAGCAGTGAGCCTGCAGTGGCTGGGGAAGAGACATCCACGCTGCCTCCATAAATGTGTCTTGACAAATGTTAATTCTCCCAGCTAAAATATTCATGAGGGTGGCTGCCGAGCGTTGCTCACTCGCAGCACTCGGAGTGCTCTGCAAAGGCAGCTCCTGTGTTTGCTAAAAGCTTCACTCATCCCTGTGCCCAGGCTCAGCTGATCACAGTGCTCCAGGTGGGATGGGACCAGAGGGGAGCAAGACTCCTCTGTCCCATTGTCATGAGGGTATCAGGGCAACATGGAGATAAACACGGCTTGGGCAAAAGCAACTCCCAGTACAGCACTGGGAGCCCAAACCAGAGCCACCTCCACCATTCCCACCTGGAGGCCATCAAGAAAGCACCAACTCCTTGAAAAGTTACAGAATCACAGAAACATGGCCAACCATTAAACCAGGGCACTGCCAGGTCCTCCACTAAACCATGTCCCTAAGCAACACATCTACATGTTTTTTTTAACCCTTCCCTGGGCAGCCTGTTCCAATGCTTCATCACCCTTTCAGTAAAGAAATTTTCCTAATATCAACCTAAAACTCCTCTGGAGTAACTGGAGGCTGTCTCCTCTTGTCCTATCACTTGTTAGCTGTGAGAAGAGACTGACCCACACCTAGCTAACACCTTTCAGGTAGTTGCAGAGGATCCCTTTCCCGATGTAGCACCATCCCTTTTCAGCCACGCAAGGCGAGGCATGACCTCCTAAATCCCAGCTGGGGATGCAGCTCCTAAATCCCATCTGGGGATGCTCTGTGCATACACAGGGCTGGTCCAGCCTGCCCTGAGCTGCCCAGGCGCCAGGAAAACACGGCTGGCACAGCAGCAGGGCTTAAATGAGCCTTTTGGGCTTCCTGCCACCAGGCACGAGGCTACTGATAGGGCCACAACGGGGCCAGAGCGCTGCTGTGGGCGGATTTTATTACACTTATAGATCAGCTGGCAGGCTGAGCATCCTGGATTTATTAAATTAGACAAAGGCTCTTGAAAACAACCTCTGTGGGCTCTGCAAAAAGAAGGACTGGAGCAGTCACCCACCAAAGGACAAGAGAAGGCTGTGCTCCCACATGCCCATGGCAGTTTTGCTTTCCCTGTGCCATCCAAGTAAGAGGGAGGTATCTTTTCTTGGTCACCTGAGCACACCTTTCCCACCTGCAAACTTCCTGTATCAGCATCTACTGCTCAGTGAAAGCTGCTGAGAAACCTCTGGCCATGCACCAGGCAATGGAAAAAACAGGTTTTTACCACTGACAGGGGAATCATAGAATCATAAAGGTTGGAAAAGACCTTTAATGTCATTCAGTCCAACCACCAACTCAGCACCACCATTTCACCATTAAACCATGTCCTCAGGAGCCACATCCACAGGGAGGTATCAAGCAACACATGAGCACTTCAGTACTCACACCTTATGCCCCTGTGCAAGAAACAGGGATGATCACCACTGCCTGGATTCACCAGCCTGCCAGAAGCCATTGTGCCCTTTCAGAGGAGGCATGAGCAGTGCCCTGCAGATGTGGCCTTGGCACCTGCCTGTGTGTCTCTGTACTGGCAACAAACCTGTGCCAGCACAAGGAGGGGACAGGACACTTGCCCTGGTGTACAGTCAGCAATGCAGAACATCCCCCAGATGGATAAATACCATAAATGCCACTTCCCACACCCCCACTACAGATTTCCCCACTGTTGACCCTGGCTTGCTCATCACAGGTGCCGACAGCCAGCTCCTGAGATTTGTTTCGCTGAAGGAATTCCCCACTGCCCCAGGTCACCCACCCCAAGGAGGTGGGATGGCTTAGCAAATGCCACACACACCTGTCCCTGCATGCCAGCCCCTGAAGAGCCCTCCGGAGCCTCCACCAGGACATAAAACAACATCAGCTCCCCTTCTGCCAGTGGGAAGGAATTTTCTTCCCCAGGAGCAGTTTGAGAAGGGGGTGAAGTGCAGGGGCTGGGCAGGAGAGTTCAGCCAGGGGCCACTTTTAAGCAGAGTCGGTGTTTATGTCCACAGACAGCGAGTCTAAACACTGAGCGAGGCCGGGAGCTGCCTGCAAACTGGCCAGGAGCACCCTCGGGCTCCTCTCCCACCCATTGCCACCTCAGCCAGGCACGGGCAGCACCCAGGGGTGACCAGGCAGCAAGTCTGGGGCCACACATGCCATTTGCAGCCCCATCCCCACGGGCACCCATCCGGCGAGCGGGTGCTGGAGCGGAGCGAGCCCGGCCGGGGCTGTGCGGAGGCTGGAGCCGGCTTCTCTTGGCCTTATAAGGCTATTTTCGCACTGCTCTTGCAGCTCCCAGCTGCTCCCCACTCCAAAGCAGGGTCGGAGTTGGCAGCCAGAGCCTAGCCTGCCTCCTTCCTGTTAACCTCTTTCCTGCTGAACGGCCTCCGAGGGGTCTGTGCATGGTGGGAGCAGCTGTAACCAGTGCTAGCACAACCACCCGTGCTGGGCAGGGAGGGTCAGCAAGCCCAGTGGTCATCAAGTGGGTTCAACCTCCCTCAGCACTGGTAGTTGACCCTCTGGGTCCTCAGCAGCATCAACAAATCCAGGGGGCCTTTCAGAGAAGCTTGCACCCACAGTTACGCACATTTCGCTTCCAACGCTGCTGGAGAGGAAGAGGGAGAGAGATGCAGAAAACATTGGTACCATGATGGGAAGGACAGCAAGGTCCCACCAGGATGGGGCATTCAGAGGCTGCTCTGAGCTGCCAACCTGGCTGTTTGCAGACCAAAGTAAAAACCAAGCGTTGCACAAAGAGCTTGGAGCATCTGTTCAAGCCCTGTCCCAACTCTTGGGGGACTAAAGCAGAAGCCCAGCAGTGCACAGGCACTTGCCAGTCCTGCAGTGCCAAAGGCACCACCCTGCAGCCCTGCAAACCCAGCAGTCACTCTTTCCCTTTGCTCTACGGGATTTAGAAGCATTTAAAATGCAAAATGCCCTCCTCCCCTCTGAGGAGGGGGGTGGGAGGAACACATGATAACAGATCCGACCCCATCTGCTCGCAGCTGCCAGTGTGGCATCTCCCCTGCTCCCTGATGCACAGGCACAACAGCCAAAGGGGAAGCAAATTTCTGCAGCCTTCCAGCAAGTTGTCATGGTAATCAACCCAATGGCAAAAACCTGGCAAGACCACGGAGGAACCAGAGCCTGGTGCAGGGATCATGGCAGGAGTTTCCTGAAGAGGGAACTGCAGACGTTTACGGGTGGGTAGGAAAAATGGGCTTCATTTGCATCTTGATACTTGAATCTTAAATTGCACTGCTCCAAATTGGCCTTGTCAACTTTATCCTCCACCCCCTCAGTGTAGGAGACGAGTCCCAGGTGGTCCCTGCACAGCGTGCCAGGCACACATGTGCAGGAGCTCAGCACCACCTCCGAGCTCACGGCCCTCCCCAGCAGCAAGGGGCTTCACCAAACACCAGCAACCACATCTCCCTAAGGTCACCCACACACAAAGATGGTCATACACACAGTGATGGACACAGCTCAGGAGGGAAAGCTTGAATGGCCTCTAACCGTATTGGCCAGCCCTGTTCCACCACAGCTGGACCTGGATTTCTGCTTCTCGGGGGTGAGGGAACACGACCAAGGTAATTGTCACCCAAGGAAAGCAGCAAATTAGCTCAATCAAATCCCTGTACCTCCCACTAAGTAATCCTAGCTCTCTTCCAGCCTAGAGGGGCAAGAGGGACAGGTCTCCTCATCCCCAACCATCCCACAACCTCTCCTGCAAATGCAACCAAGCAGAAGAATCAGTGCAAAGACACAGGGACAGACTGAACCATCGGCACCTTCACAGCCATGAGGAGCCACCTCCAACAGCTGACATCGGGAAATGTGGATAATTTCAGGCCCTGCACTGCTCTGCTGCCACCATGGTGGGGCTTCCCACCTTCACTCCCCGGGATTGTCAATACCTGTCTCATACTGGTGCTCAGTGACTGCAGAGGAGGAGAGGACAAGCCTGGGGATCAGCAGCACCAGATCCACCGGAGGCTTGGGCAGCTCCCACAGGCGCAGATGCTTCAGTGGAAGTTCTTGAATCCGGCCAAATTAGTCTGGAAATCTCATTATTCCCCAGAGCTGCTCTTATGAGCTTTGCAGAGCTTCCTGCCGGGCTGGGAATATCAGGAGGCCGGGCTCCCAGGGCACTCGGGGGTCTGCAGCTGGAGGTGTGAGGGCCAACCCAAGCCAAAGACGTAGGTTTGGCTTGGCCAACCAAGCAGCAGACACATCCTGCACCCCACACCCCTACAGAAAACCCCACACCCATTCTGTGTCACTTCCAGCAGCTTCCAGACAAACTTTGACCATGCAGACCTTCCCAAAAGCCAAGGTGGTGGCTGGAGAGGGTTTTCCAAACTTTGACTATTGGCCAGCCCACCAAATGGCACAAAATGTGAGCTTTCTGGGCAGTTCCAAGGAGAAAAGTTCCCAGCAGGTACACATGGCTATTGTGGGGCAAGGAGACCACCCAGCAGCAGTTCCAGCTGGGTTTTGCACAGGCATGATGTGGTGGAGGCACACTGATGGCAAAGAGCCATCCTGGCCAGGCAGGCACCATCAGGCTCAAAGGCAAGGGCACCTGGGGTAAAATGTGCTTTAAACACCCAGAAAAAATTCAGGAATAACTCATAAGGCTGCTGAAGCTGTCCCAGGGTAGGTAGCAGCATTTTCTCCCTAAACCTGCTGCTCACATCTGGCTCCTGCAGAGGAGTAGGAAGAAGAGGGAGTTCACAGCCATGAGCAGCTCCCAACCTCTCCTTTGGGAACAGCTGTGCAATCCAAGCAGAGAGGAGCAATCTGGGGTTAGTGCACGTGAGGGGGATGAGCCCAGGAGGTTTCTCCATCCCCCATGCCTGGGATGACAGACTTCATCCCCCCCCAGCATTGGCCTGTACATGGCATTAACCACCCATGCAAGCCAGTCCCTCCCTCCACACATCTGCTCCATCCATAATCCCTGCTGTCCCTCCCCTAATGGGAAAGCAGCCAGGAAAGTGAACCAAAAACCTAATTATATCCCAGTAGCTCCCCAGCGCCCTGGTGATCCCTGTGACTTTATCGATGCGATTGCAGCAGGGCTGAGGAAATGTGGAGCAAAGGGCCAAGGCTGGGTGTGCTCCAAAACCCCACCTTTTCTCCCCAGTCACACCAACAGGTGGAAATCCCATACGAGTTCAGGATGCTGTCGGGGAGCTTCTAAAGCCACCCTGTGTGCCTGTCCCCTCTGTCTCCTCTGCCCAAGGACCCGTCACCCACAGCAAAGGGAATTGGGAGGGAGTAGGGACAGTCATGGGTCACAGTGGGACAGCAGCCCACGGACTCACTGCATCTTCCCAGGGCTCTGTTTGGCCACAAAATCATGGAGAGCCACAGCCACAGCAACTGGAGCCACGGGACCCAAGGCCTGGGGAGTGCAAGAGCCAAGACCCCCAGGATCATGCCAGAGAATCCTGGAATGGTTTGGGTTGGAAGGGACCTTAAAAACCATCCAGTTCCAATCCTGCAGGCAGGGAGACCTTCTACTATCCCAGGTTGCTCCAAGTGTCCTATTTTGGACACTTTCAGGGATGGAGCAGCCACAGCTTCTCTGGGCACCCTCCCTGTAGCCCCATGGCAAGGGATGGTACAGCAGCAGAGATGGGGCACAGCCGTGGGCTGCAAGCCAGGAAAACGTGGGGGGGGAAAATCCTCCATGGAAAGTGGGACCTTCCCAGCTTTTCCCAGCTCCCTGGGGCACCCAAAGCCCCCCACATGCAGCACCTCTGCCCCCAGACCTGCTCTCCTGCAGCAGCACAAGAGGAGCTGAGCACACTCAAGCCTGTGAACACCCTCCCACAAACCAGCTCCTGGATCAGATCCTGCAGGAAGGAGGTGAAGGGTAAGCGAAGCTGCTCCACACGTGATTTACCTATGGTAATTTCAACTTTCAGCAGGGCTGTCTGGCTGTTTTATCTCATTACCTACTTGCAGTCAGATTTCAGTGATTGCAGGGAAGTGCCTGCACTGTAGCTTCGAAGAAACAGGGCAAAATGAAAAGGTCTTACAAAATACAAATTACCAAGAGCACATTCACAGGCTGTTAGCTCGTCCAGCATAAAGGAAAAACAGTATTTTGATGGCTTTTTTTCTACTTATGTATCTTGCAGCCCACGATAAGTAAATGAGCAAGACTAATAAACCTGTCTGGAAATTCACCAGAAATGCCTCAAAACAGCAAAGACAAAAGGGGGAAGACTCCTACAAAAACCCTGCATTTGGTAACCCTGAGAAAAGCTGTTTACAAAACCTCACAGAAGACCTCGGCTTGTCTCCACGCAAGTTTTAACCTGACGTCCCTTTTACAGCCTCCAAACCTGATGAATAATTCATGCCTGGGATAAAGCAGAAATATCATATTCACCAATGCTTACCTAACAGAGAAACAAGGACTGCAAATAAGTAATTTATTAACCCAGAACCGTGTTGCTGCTTGTACAGAGGGCACACCTCGGCTTTTGGTGGAAAAAAGAGCAGGGGCTGAGACCCCTCTGCTCCAGCATAAAACACGCCTTGTCCTGGACTCAGTGAGATGCCAGTGGGGGGAAAGCCCCCCAAGAGCATGGCTGGCAGCTGCCACCCTCCCTCCTCCTCCTCCTCCTCTTTTTCCTCATAGACACCCCTTCCCCACTGGGAGGGGAGAAGGGGCGGTGGGAAGCCCTCAACCCCACACTCGCCCACGGCTCCAGCCGCTTTCTCAGGCATTCCAAAATTTGGCCAGAGCCTCTTTTTGCAGCACGCCCCCCTCCACGGCTGGACGCCTGCCTAATTGCGTATTTATTTATTTCTGCATTTTCCCAGCTCCCCGCACACACTGGTGCAGGGTGGAGGGGAGGGAAAACCAAGGCCGGCTCCCAACGCGGACCCAAAAAATAAAAAGAAAACCAAAAAAAAAAAGAGGGAGTGCAGCTCCCCACATTCCCCCGAGGGTGGGAGGAAGCTGGGAAGCGCAGGGCTGGCTGGGAAAGGGGTGGGAGCAGGGGCAGGAAGGGGGGATGCCGGCGGCATCGCCCACCCCCTTTGCTTTGTGCGCGCTTGGGGAAATTAAAAATAGCTGCGTCCAAAGAGTGGCTGCAAGCGCCACAAAGAGCGTGTTGAGCAGAGGCAGCTGCAAGCTATTTGCTGCCCCTGGTAATCAGCATCTCAGCTTGCAGAGCCCCTCCGGCCCCCCCCAGCCCCTTCCTCCCCTGCCAGAAGCTGCCGCTGCCTTTCTCCAACCCACATATGTCATGTCAACAATCAATGAATGCAGGATCTCTGCCGGGGAAAAAAAAAGGGGGAACGCGCTTTGATTTTTGGAGCAGCTTTGTTGCCTTGTTCCATTCACGTCCTCGTCCTCCTCTCTGAGCTGTCACTGAGAGGTTTGCAGCACCAAATCCTACCAGGATACCTCATGACCCTCAGCAGGAACAGGGATGTGCCAGCTGCTGGGATGCTGCTTCTTCTAGGAGCAGGGAAAGGGATGCTATTACCCAGTATCAGCCAACCTGTAGCCCACAGCCCACTGGTGGTCCTCAGTGACCTGATCTGGTGGCCTGGAAAGAATTAAACCTGACTCCATTCCCACCACATGGCTGCAGCTGGTGGGCTCAGGGTTGTTCTGCAGGCACCTCCTTTCACATCCCCTCCCTAGCACCAAGCAACAGCAGGGGGAAAAAACGATGTTTTTGCCGGTTCCTTGGGTGGTTTGGTCATTCATGTGTGGACTGGCACGGCCACCCAGGGACTGGGTAATGCTCAGGAGCCCAGCACTGCCCTGGCTTGGAAAGGGCTGGGATCAAGCACCCACTGCTGCAGCCCCTTCCTCTGCTGCCTTGGGGGGATCACGGGGCCCACGTGAGGGTGACTGCTCAGCCTTAGCTGTGTCATTTCACTGCCAGCCCTGACATCCTTTCTCCTAAATGTCATCAGAGCTTGATTTCCACATTAACCTTTTACAGCAGATAGATTTTTTCCTTCACCAAGAGCCCGCAGGCAGGCTGGAAGCCGCAGGTCCAGGAGTCACAAAGGAACTCCAGCTGCTCCAAGTGCCTGTTTCACTCTGCCCCCCACGAACAAGATAAATGCAATCTAAACTCCAGCTCACTTCCCTCGCTGCTCTGGCACACGTCTTCTACACAAACGTCTTTGCAAGGCCCCGAGGGACGAGGAGTGGGGAAAAAGCAGAAGGATGGAGCCACTTGAACCTGTCCTCGCTGCTCAGCCTAAGAGCAATTCCAGCTTTGTGGCTCGCCCTGCAGAAGACAATAGGGGCTGTGTTGTTTCCAGGAAGGAAGCACCTGGGCCAGGTCATCAAAGCAGCTTGTGTTAGGAGGTCGCTGGCTGCATGCAGCTTTCAACTCCACTTTCATCCTCTCTCTGCCTGTTAACTCCCAAACCTCCCACCACGGACTGCTTCACACCAAAGCCTCTCCCAAGAGGGTCCTGCAGCCACAAAATGTCCTTCTCGGGGGATTTAGATGTGGACAACAGTGTTCTCCAAAGCTCACGATAAACCCAGGCACTTTTGAGGCCCCGATGATGGTCCCTGGCCGCTGTCAAGTTGCCAGGACTCATGTTGGAGCCATCAGTGGAGGAGACTTTCCTGTTTCCTGAGCCCCCCAGCAAACTGCCCTTCTGCAGCTCAGCAGTTTTACCTTCCCAAATAGAATAAGCCAAACTAAGAGACAAAACAGAAGAGGGTTCAGCACTGTAGGGAACCATTCCTGGAAGAGCCCGTGGGTGTCCTGACAGCCAGACCCACCTCCAGCATCAACTGGGGCCAGGCACTTGGACCAGAGAGAAATGGGAAGACATGAACCCCCCAAAGTCACCGTTATGGATCCCCACACCCACCCTAGTAATGACACTTGGATCAGCATCAAGACAGATAGCAATATAAAACCACAAATGAAGATCTGTGTATCCTCCTCTCACCCTCCTCAAGGCTCTTGGGAATGAGTTCCCAGGGCTTCCTGGTTCATGGTTTTCCTCCTTAAATTAGTACTGAAAATTAAACATAACAAATTCACCAAAGATCTCTGAGTTCTGTCCAGAGTCACCAGCTCCTCTGCTGTCTCTGCATCTCCTCTAGAGGAGTCACAAGGATGTGCTTTGTCCCCTCTCCCTTGCACCCTGATTTCAGGTGTCCCTTTTTCCTGCCCAGCTTCCCTGGAGGAGAAAGTATTTCTGCTTCCCAATTTTCCCATTATTTATTATTGCCACTGCACCATTTTTGAGATGTGCACCAAACATCCCACATAAAATCTCCTCACTAAACATTGTCCACCCTGACTTGGCTACATCCAGTCTTGGAAAAAAAACTGGGATGGGGGTCCCTGTCAGTGTCTGAGCCTCACACAGTCACTCCCACCCAGCCTTCCTGTCTCTGCTTGCTTTAAATTTCAAACACGCTTTGATTCAAGCCAAAAGCTTTTTATGCTAAACAGAAACTGAAAGTCTTGATCTGGCAAACAGAGGCACTGGCAAAATTGTGTCCATGAGGGGAAACCACAGGGGATGAAGGGAATGGGGTTTGCAAAGCTGGTGCTCCCACGGAGGAGGGGGCAGGGAGAGCTTGGAAACACTTAAATGGCAAAACGTGTGGAAAAAGTAAGGACAGAGAGGCCAGGATGTTTAAGGTTCGTTTTTAATCCCTGCCAATGGATTTCAATTCTGTGCCAAAACTGAAGTAAACTGCTTTGATCTGAAAGGGAGGAAAAAAATACACACACGGGCTCTTGGCTTCTTAAAACAATACAGATGACAAAGGAGGGAACTACAATGAAAATAAAGCGGCGCAGCTCTGCTGACAGTGACATTTTAAAATGCCCCTTTCCTCCGAATAAAGAGGATTTTGGAGGGGGGTGAATTAGGAAACAATAATTACACAGCATCCCTGAGCACGCATCCTCCCTCTGATCCCCCTCCAGATGCCACCAATGCTTACACCATCCTCCTTTTTTAGTAATTTATCAGTTCCTTAGGTTTCAGTGGCCAGGAGTGGGGCCTGGGGCTGAGCAGGTCTCCAGATGTGACCCCACAGCCCTGCTGTGCAGTGCCAGACCTCCCACCTTTGAGCTGGCCTCTCTTCTCCTATTTATACACCTAGCCCAGGGGTCCCACTGCTCCCCTAACCATTCCCAGATGCCAGGCTGGCCTCACTCTTCATCCCAACCCAGCCCCATCAGCTCCTGGCTCCCTCCTGACCCTCCCTCCCTGCCATCACAGGCTGGAGCAGGGATGTCTGCTCCATTGTACTGAGGTTAATGACATTAAGATTCATCTGAGTTCCTAATTTAGGAGCAGGACCACCCTGCTGTGAGCTTGGGAAGGGTCTGCAACACCACCCTGGAAGACAAAACCACCTAAACTTATCAAACTCCTGTACTGGGGTGGCTGACTACTGGTTCAGACATCCTCTTAGACCCCTTACCAATTTCACAAATCAGGTTCACAGCCCATCCTCACACTTCTCCAAGCTGGGAAGTGCCAGACAGACTGAGGTCAGTTCGTTGGGAAATGAATATGTCATGCCCAGGGATGCTCCTCCTGAATCCCTGCAGGGAAACTAAAAGAGCCTGTCCAGAAGATGCTCTCACCTTGCCTCTCATCCTCAGCACCAGCGAGTTTGAGATGCTCCCAGACAAGCCTGTTTTCAAACCAGCATATGCAAAAACCAAAAAAACCTCTAAATTAATAGTCTCAGCTACCAAAAGGAAGCTTGATGTGAGACGAGAACACCCCCAGGGAGGACGCAAAATACCAGCCTAGCATAAATCCCAGCTCAAGAGAAGTGGCACAGAGGCACAGAGACAAGACCTGGCCCTGGACATGCAGTGAGTCACTAAGAAGCTGGCCTGGACACCCAGAGCCTTCTCCTCTGACCTGCCCCAGCCACGGGGCTGGATCCATCCCCAGGCAGTGCTTGAGGCCGCAGACCCACCTGCAGGCCCAGGGAGGGACATGGCAGTGCTCTCCATCCCTCCAAACCCCTCCTGCCTTCCCATTCCCACGCAGACGGGCTCTATTTATGGAGACCTCGGCCGCTAATTATAGATCTCAGCAATCAAAACAAAGAGCTCTGCACTTGCCACTCGCTGGCTCTGGCCCCTGAGCCCAGCACTGTTCTTGTGGCAGCTCCCATACCCCAACCAAAACCTCCCAGACAGCCCCAGCCCTGCAGTGCTGGGCTGCTGTCCCACGGCACAGGTTTCACTGGAGACCACAGGGCGTTTTAGCAGAACTGAAACTTGTCCTTGGACATTCCCCACACAGCAGCTCAATCCCAAGCCTGTCCCCGACTTCTTTCCTGCCTTCCCTCAGCAAGAGTGGCATTGCCATCCTCCAGCTGCTGCAGAGGAGTGTCAATCCCTGCCATCAGCAGTCCCAGCATGAAGGTTTATCAGACAGCAGGAGCAAGCCACCACTGGGGTGCAATCGTGGGTGTTCAGCATGGGAAGGCAACCCCAAGTGATCACACAACCTCCACATCCACCCACAGTTGGGAGGCTGGAATTTCTGCACGTCTGAGCAGGCTCAGCTTAGCCAGGGCTCGGCAGAGCTGGGAACGGCTGCTGGCACAGTCCCTGCAGAGGGAAAGGGGGTGGGATCTGCTGGGCATTTCCCGTGGCCAGGCTGGATCTGGGTGCCACCAATCACAGCGAGTCCAGGAGCCAGGGACCATCCCATTCTGCATGTGTACCTTTCCTTTTCGTTTGCATTTTTCCAATTTCTCCCTTCTCAAGGGGAAAAAGCCCAATAGGTGCCTGGAGAACTGGAGGATGCTCCTGCTGTCCTCTGGCAGTGGCCTCTGTGGCACAGGGCTGGGACACTGCCTGGCTGCATCCTCAGGATGCAAAACAGAAAAAAAAACATTCCAGATTGCGTTATCCAGCATTCTTGCACCTCTACCTCAGACTGAGGAATCTCCCTCTCCACCCAAACACAAAGCACCCTCCTGTCAAGTGCAGGACAGGAAACACCAGCCCAGTGCAGAGCCAGGTTGCTGACACTGAAAATGTATTAAAGCCTTCACTGCTCCTACCAAAGATATTTAAATTATTTAGGGCACTTGGACCAACCCCAAGTAAAAATACAAACAAACACAGCATGAAATCTGAGCCACACTGGCCGTGCCTCCTCTTTCCACGGTGCCCTCACAGGAGGCACTGGAGGAGGACCAAGGCACACTGATCTCACAGGGAGCCTCCCTGCCACAGACACAGGTCCCCACGTGTCCCTGTCCCAGAGATGTGCTGTCCCCACCTGGCTTCCTGAGTCTTCAGCCCAGGCAGATCCCAGCACATGGGTGTCCACTGTGCCAGCCTGCTTGGGCACCCTCCCATAGACTTCCTGTAGCCAGCAGGATAATCAGTAGTCATGGGTGCTCCTGGGATTGACCTACTGGGCTGCCCCACTCTGCAGCTCCCAGAGGATGGATTTCCCTTCCTTTGATCCCCTTTTACCGATGGGAACAGTGCTGGAGACAAGCTGCAGCTCCAGGGCAGGCAGGGGAAGGAGTTCCAGCTGACCTACTTTCCACGGGCATCGCTAGGCAGGGCCTCCTTCTCGGACACTGCCAAGGTGATTCACCACAACCAAAACCCAGCTGGCACCAGGAAACTGGGCAAAAAGGAGTGGGAATGACCTTGGGGACCCCCTCCAGCACTTCCTGCCAGTGTGGGATCTGTCAGCAGCTGATGAATCCCATGCCAGGTGGGATCCACACGCCTCTGAAACACCCACCGCCCTCTGCAGAGTGTCCACTGAGCTCCCACACAAACCCAGCCTGGCACAGAGTCAAAGGCAGCGAGCACAGCTCTCCTCCAGCTTGGCAGAGCGCTCCAAGGGCAGCAGATAACCCAGATGATGCCCAGAGCCTGGGCAGAGCCAGGCAGCACTCACCATCTCGTCGAGGGCATAGCGCAGCAGCCCGTGCTCGTAGAGGATGAAGAACCGACGCTGCCATTTCTGCAAGAGAAGACATGAGGAGGGTCATGGCAGTGCCCACCAGTCCCTGGGCCTTGCTGGGGGCACTGGAGCTGCACATCAGCAGGCAGAGCTCTGCCAAAGGTCTGTGCACCAGCCCACATTGCCCAATGCTGACTGCCCTGAGCTCTGGCAGCTTTGGGACCATGACCATTCCCTGGGGAGCCTGTTCAGTGCCTGAACACCCTCTGTGGGAAGAACCTTTTTCTAATATCCAAACTAAACCTCTCCAGACTCAGGTTCATGCCATGAATCCTGGGGACACCTAAAGGGTCCCCAAACTAAATGCTCTGAGCTCTCAGCTTCATCCTGCATCATCTATTCCAGCATCCAGTGCTGGAGGGTGACAGGGTGTCATGTCAGATGTCCCCCAGCAGCATATGAGCTTGAATTCAATGGCAGCTGCACTTCTGGCATGACAATCCTGGCACCACGCTGGCACTGCTGCCTCTGCAGCTGCACAGCAAATCAGATTGGAGAACTGATCTGGCTGGAAAACTGCCTATTTTTTTTCATGTGTGCCAGGTTGTTTTCAGCCAAGAGCAAAAACTGGTCGAGCAGGCTGAAATAAAAAAGGTCCTGGATTCATAGCCCCAGTGCAGCAATTCTTATCTCACTTTTCTCAGCCCTTCAGGCAAAGTCCAGGTGCTCAGGGACAAGCAGAACCACGGAGGACCTTGTGGACCTCCACAAGCCCCAGCTCAGCAGGCAGCCTGGGTTCTGGGGAGACACAGGTCCCATGTCCCCCTTATGCCAGGCCAAAAAGCCTATGACAAGCTGTGACTCCAAATAATGACCTATATACCCCAGGCTGAACTCAGAACCCAATTCTTGCTCATTCGGGAGCAATTTTTTTATTACAAACAGCTCTGAGAGCATTTTGGCTGCACGACAGAGTGTTCACAGGCCATTGCCATCCCTCCCACGCACAAGACAGCCCCATCCTGGCAGCCTCAGCAGCAAGTTCCCTGCAAGACCAGCTTGAGGACACGCTGGAAGTCCTCCTCACAAGCCAGCAGTGAAAGGACGTCAGCCTGGCCACATCCTTCTGAGCCTCACAGCCTCCAGGACAGGGAAGTGGGGATGCTCTGACCCCACACGATGCTGCTGTTTCTGCCAGGCATGAGAAAACCCCTTTGGGAAGGAGCTGAGTGTGTCCTGCTTTGTCTGCAGGTCCTTGCTGCCAACACTTGGCTTCAGAGCTCTGCAGGGTTATAGCAAACAGGAACCATCACTCAGTCCCTTCCCTGCTGCAGGACCTGCCTGACATTGGCATATCCACACTAGGGGATGGAATGCAGCCCCCCTCTAGAGCTCTGGGCAGGCTTATGATGAGCTGCAGAAAATAAAGCAGTTGTTTCCAAGCCCCGAAGGACAACTGGGAGCCTTTCTGATGGTAGCAGCACAGCTCAGAGTCACATAGCCCACACCCCGATGGCCTGAGTGCCTTCCTGACAGCATGGCACGTGCCAGGCAAACCAGAGCAGCATCAAAACATCAAAAAGTAAAAGCAGCAAGCAATAAAATTGCACAGACTGAGCCTGACCCGCACCTGCAGAGCCCCAGGCTGCTGCCTGGCACGGGAGACCTTGCATCCCAGAAAAGGCATTCCAGCCTTGCTGCAGGAAACATCTCCCAGCTTCCTGGTTTGCACAAGGGGATGGGTGCCTGTGGCACTCCCAGGGTCACAGCCACCCCCATGGGCAGGGACAGCCCCTTGCTGCTCCTCCTGCCACTCCCACCCATGGCACGGGGAGGGGATGTCTCAGCGTCACTTACCCGGGAGCGATGCACGGGGTTGTCAAAGTCCGTTCCTTCGGGGGCCAGCAGCAGCCAGCCACCATAAATGGGCTTGGCCTGCAATGAAACAGCAGAGAAACACTCAGGCACAGCAGCAAACACTCAACATGCATCAGCACCACGGGGAATCTACGGTCAGGGACCACGGGAAACTGCAGCAGCCCCAGCACGAAGGCAGCTGTGTGAGCTCAGCCTCCTGCACGCAGGCAAACTCAGCCTTCCCAGCGCAGGGAACGTGGTGTCTGAAGGCAACCCGTGGAGTGACACACACTGTGTGCCAACGGGACTGAGACGAGGACTCGGGAGGAGGCAAAACCCCAGCCACAAACTCCAAACACAGCTGCTCCTGCATGGCACCGTGCCCAGAGCACCAACCTCGCGGGTACTGCCGAGCTGCTGAGCCCATCCCCACGGCTCTTCCCGTCGCCATCGGCAGCGTGCCTCTACTCCAAAGCAAAAACACACTCCAAAGGAGAGCTCGATGTTTTCCGTTCGTTAATTAAGAGAGGAAAAGCTACCCAGCGCTGGCAGCTCTCCAGCTCCCAGGCGCTTCCCGTGCACATCCAGCTCCTGCTTCCCTGCAGGGGCAGCCCCTGCCAGCCGCTCCCCCCCGCCAGCGGCGGCCCACGGCCCCGCACACAGGAAGGTCAGAGCCGGGAGGAGGGAAAACAGCTCATTCAGCCAGCCGGGAAGAGAAAGGGAAAGAATACTCGGAAAGAACCTTGCAGCACTGCCGTGTGTCAGTGGAAAAAAAATATCCAGGCACTTTCCAGCAGTGGTTTGGATGCAGGAGGGGAAGCGGTGGGATGGGGATGGGCAGCGGGCATGTCCTCCCACGCAAAGTCCTGCGGGCACCGCTCCTGCTGCCTGACAAGCTCTAAACGATGAGCCAACACCTGGCAAGGGCTGGGACCAAATCCTGCTGCAACAGTGGCAAGGCATTGCCACACCAGCGAGGCGGCTCCACAGATACCAAGACAGGCCAGGGGGGAGGAAACCCAGGGCAGATCCAGCTCCAGGAGACCCTGGGTCTGGGAACACAGCTTTCCAGCATGGAACATCCACGCACGTCCATCCTGGCCCAGCCAAAAAGTCACAAGGACACACACTCCCAAGTCTTCTCTAACTGATTCATTCAATCTTGTTGCTTTCATTCTTTCCTGTTCCTTAAAGTTTAAAACTGTTTCCAATTCAGTACCTCCCCTAGATTTCTCTTGCCAGTTTCTGTGGTTTTGTAATGTTAAAAAAAAGTTTCCCCTCTGGAAAAATCCCTGCAAACAATAGAAGAAACTGCCTATGCACCAGAAACTGTCAAATGCATGAAGCACTGAGTAAGCAAACTGGAAACACGCCGGAGGAGACCTTTTACTGTTTATAAAGTGAAAAGAAATAACAAAATCTCTTATCCCCTCCACAATATGACATACCAGCTCAAGGTGTTGCTCTCCCAGCAGCTGGGAAAACATGATTTGAGAAGACCTTCCTTCCTTCCCCTTTAAGAGATTTAAACCAATAAAAACGAAGCGCTGGGACCCCATTTGGGGGAGTTAGGGTGGCCCAGGGCACCTCTACGCCTGTTCCCACGACCACACTGGGGGCACAGCAAGGCACCTGTGGGCACCACAACCCTCCCTGGGTTAGGCAAAGGGCCCAGACACCCCCATCACCCCTTGCCCAGCTCACCTGGATGCTGGTGCCCTGCTCACCCATGGCCCCCATGCCACCTCCAGCAGCCCGGCAGTGCTCTGTGCCCATCTCCGTGCCCGTCTCTGTGCCACCCACGCTGCCAGCGCCCCACAGGTGAGCCAGACTCTGCCACACCCCCAGCACTCCCCGCCCCACGCCCCCACCCAAAGCCGCCCATGACGCACCCGCGCCCACGCGATGGGAGGGCTCCAGCGAGCGGGATCCCACTGCTCCCCGCCACGATGGGGTGTGGACAGAGCCACCAGCCCGGCCTGGGAAGGGCCAAAGGTCCCGAATTTCTCTGCTGTTTTACAGGGAAAAGCAGAATTGCAAATGGCTGCTGATGAGCCATCCGAGATCCTTCAATGGGTCACTGCGACAGAAAGTAGGATCCCCAAATTGCCATGAGAGAACTTGGGGTGAGCACTGAGCAGTGGGGCTTGAGAACATCTTAGGAGTGGCCTCCACCATGCAGGAACAAGAGGATGACGGTGACAATAGAACGTGGTGTCCCCAGCACCTGGCACCACCCCACCAACGAAGCACCCTGGTGATGCTCTGGACAGCCAAGTGGCTTGCAGGGCTCAGCCCTCCTCCACCCTCAAATTTTTCCATCCCCCAGTTTTCCCCTTCCTGCCCCAGCACAGCTCCAGAACAAGACCAAGTGCTCAACCCAGCAAAGCCTCGTGAGCAAAAATTCTCCCTGACACATGACACAGCACTGCAGCCACCCCAGCCACTCCGAGCACCCCACAGCATCCAGCCCAAGTGACAGGCAGCAGGCAGGTCCTAGTGTCACACAAGGGACAAAGTAACCATGAAACCAATAGGGGACATCATCACCAGGGCCAGCAGCAACAGCCTTAACCCAGCAATACAGGCATGAAGTCCTGCCCCACCTCAGCCTGCTCACACACCCCAGCAGACATTATCTTGCCCTCAGAAATTCTAATTTTAGCTCACATTGCCTGTAAATAAACACCGAGCACCTGAAATACACACCCTTAACACACAGCACGGTCATTTCTGTACTGGCATCATAAAAAACCACCAGTGGGCTACACTTATTTTGGCAGAAGCATCCAATTCCAGATATTGAAACCAAAATAGCTGAAAGGTATGAATTAGAGCCAGGCAGCGTGGGCAGCTTGGTTCCACCCATCAACAAATGAACACGCACCAGCACTTTTTAAAGCCAAACCAAAACAAGCTCCTGCTAAACCAAGCAAATGCCCAGAGAGGTACAAGCCTAAATGAAAGGGATATGAATTAGCACTCGAAGTGTCTGAAATAAATTCATCACACCTGCATTGGAATGGCCCAGCTGCAGCAAGGTTTAAAATAAACCCGATGTGGGAGGCAGGTCCAGGGGGGTGTTGGAGCACCAGGATGGAGCTGGAATCACACGTCCTTTCCACTGGCTTGGCTTCCTCTGGAGAGCTCCTCAAGAGCAGGAAAATGCAACAACCAGCATTGAGCAAGAGCTCAGAGAAAAAAAATCCCTCTTCCAAGCAGATTTGTCCAATCTCACACTCAGAGATGGCGTTAGAGCAACCCCAGAGCTCCCAGGATGCCTTTGACCATGCAGGGCCCTGTTTGCCTGCTGGCAGCTCCGTGATATCCGAAGGGAGTTCTACGTGGTTTCTCCACAGGCAGCAGCCACGTGGGGTGCTCAGGCACTGGGTGGGTGGCTTTGCTTTTATCCAGAAGGTACCTGGCCGGAGGGTGAGCCACAAAATGCCATGGAGAGCAGAGTGGAGAGCAGCTGCTGGTGGAGCCGGGGTGGGGTGATGGTCACCCCACCATGGCGTGGGAGGCGCAACCGCTTTGCAGCCCCACAGTGCCTGGTTCCATCCGATCCCTTGGGACTGCTGGGGGCTGACTCAGGCAGAAACAGCCCCACGTCACCACTCTGCTTCCTGTCACACCTCTGGGAGTGTCCAGGTACGGCATCCCACCTTTGATCCGACATTGGAGCAGCACCTCACCTGCCTCTCAGGTGACTGTTCCAGCCACTACTTCCATCTCCTCAGCCCACGGGCCTTCAGTGCACCCAGGGGAGGATGCTGCCTCCAGCCCAGCGACGGCAGCACGGCGGGTGGGAGGAAGCGAAGAAGGAAACGGCCCCAGCTGGGTTTACACAAAGCTGTCAGGCTGCTGTGCTGATGCTGCCCAGGCATGGACAAACCACCCCAACCAGCTCCACCAGCACTGGGAACGCGATTCCCAGCAGAAGGGGAACTGGGCTTGAAGGACGTGCAGAGCCACTCAGCACTTCCCCAAGCCCAGGGTGATACAGGAAGCCCTGCACGCCCCCAGGGCTGCAGGGCACCCACTTCCAGAGGGCAGGACGGGTCACAGGAGTGTGGCAGCCCACGGAGCACCAGGTCATGGGGTGGAGGTGGGCTGTGACACCAACCAGCTGCCTGTTGGACAGGCTTTCACACCTCCTGTGTTTTTGGTGGTACTTTCACTTCCTCCCTCCCCATGCAAACCAGCCAGGCACACAGGACCCAGCAGAGCCACACCATGCCAGCCCCATGGTGCTGCAGGGGCTCACGGCACAAGGTGGAACAGGAGAGCTGTACCAACATCCACATCCCCTCTTAGGGTCCAGACTCAGTGCCATGGCAGAGTACCCATATCCCTGCTGGGGTGCTGGACACCTGGGTGGGCTGGGATGCCCCCAGAGCCAGTGCCCACCCACCCCCACATGTTCTGAGGGAAGTCCGAATCCATCGCCGGGAGAGACTCCTGGCTCCGAGCGCGTGGCAGGAGGGATAATCTGTTTAGGCTGCCGGCAGACGTAATCAGCCTGTCTCGGGTGGAGGCAGGGCTTGTTTTGTTCAGGCTTGGCAACTGAGCGGGAAGGGCAAGAAAAATGGGATTGTTCCATCAGAGCTTTAGGCTCAGCCTCCAGCACTGGGAGCAGGGAGCCCTGTGCACCAGGGAAGTGATGCCAGGGCTTCCCCCAGCCCCACAAAAGAACGATGTACCCAACGTGACCCAGCCTGTGGGTGAATCCGTGGTGGAACTTGTTCCATTACCTTTATGGGTCAGCTCCAATATTCACCAAAGGAGCCTCTCTGACAGCAGCTCCTGCTGCTCCCCACACCCAGGGGAGCACAACGGGGTCAGAGCTCTCACTCAGACACAGAGAAGGGGGACAGCAAGGTCATCATCCCCTGTGTGCTGCCTCCTGATGCACTCAGAGCTCCCCAGAAGCAGGGACCCGTTTCTGGCACAGTTCAAGGACAAAGTCACCACAAACACTGTGGTTGCAACCTCAAAATAGGAAATCTGGGCGGTTTCAGCTCCCTTCTGCATTCAGTTTTGCACACCTTGGAGCCAAGAGAACATCGCTGATGGATGAGTCAGAGCAGCCATCACTCAACAAGAATGGGGAAGGTGACATGGTGTTCAGGGAGGGAATGGGATGTGATATCCAAGCAGGTGTTCCTGCCCCCAGCACAGCTTCTAGGAACTGAGAGACAGGCATCGACTGACATTCTGGGTGCTCCCAGTGGGATGGCAGATAGAGACCTGTGACCACGGCTGCTGGGAGGCTCTGCAAACTCTGCTGTGCAAACCCACGCTCCAGCAGCAATCCCAAGGGCCGGGATGAAGCCCAGCCTCAGTAGTTAAGCTGCTTACATCCCTGTTTCCCTGCCTGTACAGCATTTCCCTTCTGCTGTCTGTCACCTGGCGACGCCAAACCCCAGTGCGGAGGCTGCAGCGCTGCCTATGAGCATCCACAACCATTCCCAGAGCAAAAACATTCTCCCATCCCCCAGCTCCTCATCCAAGAGGCTGCTCAGTGCCCCTGAGCTCAGCCCAAACAGTGCTTTTTCCAGAACAAGACCTGGGCAGCTCCTGGAGGTCACCCTGGATGATGAGGAGAGTCCTATCTCCATCCATATCCTACTCTTCTGCCAAAACACATTTACTCAAGGCAGGCATGAGTAGGCCACTGCCAGAGCTGCAAATCCCAGGCCAGGATTTCACCACCACCACCTCCACATGCAGCAAAGGCCAAACCAGACTGGACAGACTGCACCTGGGGCATGAGGAGCACCAGATGCCAATGTCACGGGCCAGCTGGTGGGCACTGTGCATGGCACAGCCCTCCTGGCACACTGCTAGCACCAACACAGGCGTCAGCAAATCCCAAAGGACAGAGCTGCCTGGACAGTTTGCTGTGTGGGCAGCGGGAATGACCGACCGACCAGAGGAACAGGAAGGGGAAAGGTTGAATTCACCCTTCGTGCAAACAGCCGGCCTCCTTCTGCAAATACCCCTGGTCCTAGGGCTGTGCCTGGGTCCCAGCACTGCCATCGCCTGGGGCAGTCGGAGCCGGCCGAGGCTGGCTCAGCATGCACAGGGAATTCATCAAGGAGCAGCAAACTGAAGCGGGGCAGAATGGACTTTGCAATTCCAGCTCCTCCTCGAGCAGCCCCAAAGCCGGTGTGCCTGGCAGCGAGCAGGCGTATCTAACCACTTCCCACCACTGGCCTTCCTCAGCGCCTGGGAGAAGCCACAACATCTCTCCACAGCGCTGGAGAGGGGATTTATCACTTCGTCGGCTGCCTGCGCAGATAAGGTGCGGCGCCATGCAAAAACCCAGCAGCAGTGAGTGAGCAAAGGGGATGGTTCTCCAGCACCCAAAGGCGCCACCACGTCCCTTCCCTTGGGCCAGGAGGAGCTTCAAGTGCACCCCAAATCAACCCCAGCATCCAACACAGCTTCCGAGTGCCTGCTGCCCTCCCTGCCTGCACGTCACTCCCCAAGGATGGCAGAGCCACCATGACCCTGCCCCCTCAGTTTCCCTCGCTGTGCCCCGTCCCTGCCCTCCACTGCCACTGACAGAGGCAAATTTGACATTTGCAGAGAAATCTCCCCGTTATGTGCAAATAATCAGTCAAGTAGAGGCGGATTTTTGCAGCATGATACAAGCAGCGGGGAGCAGGGAATGCAAGCGCGGGGGCTGCTTTCCAGGAAAATGGGGGCTTTTCCTCCTGAAAAGGAGCAGGGCTGGAGGGAGAAGTGTGGCCGGGACATGATCCCTCACCCTATCACCCTTTGGACAATGCAAGGAGCCAGGACAAGACCCCTGCAGCACAAGGCATCCCAGCCCCATGGATGCAATGTCCCAGAGCAAAGCCAAGCCTGTGACCCAACGCTGACACATTCCAGCCTCAGGGCTGCTGGCCACCACTGCTCAGCATCCAGAACAGTAGGAAAGTGATAATGTCCAGTGGAGAAGAGATGGAAATAACCATCCCCTGCCATTGGGCAGGGGTGTCACGGGAAGAGGCAGTGGGAAAAGTCTGCGAGCTCTGTTTTCTAACTGGGTGGTCCTCTGGGCATCTATGCCATGATCTCAAATAAAAAGAAAAAAAGGGGGGGAAAAAAGACACTGGTAGCTGGAAAGACGTCCTCAAATTCCTCTATCTGTGCCAGTCCCCACGCCCCGAGAGAGCAAATGCATTGAGAAAATTAAAAGCAACTGCTCTTCTTCCAATTCAGGCCAGGCAAAATTTTTAGGTTAATTCCCAGCCTGTCCCTTGTTGTTGGGGGCTTCATCTCACAGCTCAAAGGCATGTGTGTGCAGACATGGACTGGCCCAGAGCAGACAGCATGGAGAGCAGGGACCTCACAGGGACAACCCCACGAGAACCTTGGGTGGCTGCTTGGGAAAAGGATCCCACTGGACGGGCTGGCTTTGTCTTGGAGTCTGAAGGGGGGCTCTGGGAACCACCCATCTTCCCAGGACAGGTTCTGGAAAACTGAGTTCCATATGAGGTTTGCAGGTGGTTACAGGGGGACCCTGCAGTGCCAGCATGAGCACGTCTTGCCAGGAAAGTAGAAATTCCCACAAAAAGGGAATTTCTCCTTGGATGGGAAAGGAGCAGCATAAGACAAGCTGGCAACCGGTGGGTGGCACAGCCAAGACAGAGCCACCAACAGCACCGTGTCTGCCAGCAGCCAGATCCTGCCACCACACAGGATCAAGGGATGTGACAGACCACGACCCACAGCAACAGATTTTCCCGAAGGGAGAACAGCCGCGCTGACTGACCCAGTTTTTCCCATGCTGTGTGGGCACCCTATAAGGTCAAACACAGATTAGGGGGCAGCTAGGGGACATCACCTCCCACCTGCAGCCCTGGGAGGGGACACTCATGTCTCCAACAGGTGGTGGGACCACATGTAAGTGCCCCAAATCACACCAAGCCCCGTCCAGCAGCACAGCCACGCACAAAAACAACTCGTGAACGCAGCGCTCCCGGGATTAGGGACTTAGCGGCCGCACAGCCCTTTGAAGTTGGAAGCGCTAAGTCTGATTATTATTAGAGAGCTCCAGCTCATTAATCCTGATGTTTGGGGCTGGATTTCCCCCCTCCCAGCCCCATTCCTAAGCCGGTTCCCGAGTACGACGGAAATCCACTACTACCACTAAATATTTGTGACTCTTTGCAAACACACTCCGGGTCTCTGCCCCAAGAGGCTCCAGCGCCCTGCAGCAGCCTGGGCAGCAGCGGGGGCAGCTCCTGACACCCACCCAGGTATTTTTATCTAATAAAAATCCAAAAGAGACACAAGTGCGTAAGTGTGAAGTACCTTCACCTTTCCTCCAAGCCAAGTACAAAGGTCAGATGACTCCAAAAGACTTTTCTAGCCTGATTCTAGGTAATCACCAACACTGTTCCTGTCTGTGGGGTGAGCAGGACATGCCCCCATGCTGCAGAGTGGGACCCCCCCCAAGCCAAGCTTAAAAAGATTGAGTTAAAAAGGCAGAAACATTCAGAGCTGCTAAATGAACCGTTATTCCTGGGTGTGCTTCGGAGCGAGCACACCCCCACATCCAGCCAGGCTGCGACACGGGGCACAAACTGGGAGGAGAGGCGGGCAGGGTGGCGGGGAGCGCCGGGGTGGCTGCGGCCGGGGGGCTCCTGGGCACGGGGAGCTGCGGGCAGGGCGGGAGGTGCGTGCGTGCATCACACGCTGCCACGGCCACCATCTTATCTGGGAAGCGGGATTACTTCACCCCAGCTGCAAGGGAGAAGCCGAGCAGGACTGCGCCGTTTTCCCAACCGGAGCCCCCCGCGCAGGGCCTGGATCCGGCCGCGGGGCTGACCCCGACCCCATGGGAACCGGACGCGGGGGCCGCCCCCCAGGGCCACCCACCACCCCGACGGGAACAAAGCCAGCGAGGGGCTGCCCCAAACGCTTCCCTGGGTCCCCAGAGAGATGGGTGGCCCCCGTGGCAGGGCGGGCAGGCACCAGGGCGGGCTGCGAGCGATGCTTTGAGCCCCCCA
>JAHLSL010000037.1:1082080-1099953 GCA_025920805.1 Petroica traversi
GGGCTCGGTTCGGTTCGGCTCGGTTCGGCTCGGTTCGGCCGGACTGCCTTCAGCAGGGCTCGGTTCGGTTCGGCCGGGCTCGGCTCCCCTCGGCTGGGCTCGGTTCGGCTGGGCTCGGTTCGGTTCGGTTCGGTTCGGTTCGGCTGGGCTCGGCTCCCCTCTGCCGGGCTCGGCTCGGCTCGGTTCGGCCCTACTCGGCCCGGTTTTGCTCAGCCCAGCTTGGTCCGAATCGGATCGGCCCAGCTCGGTTTGGCTCAGCCTGGCACAGCTTGGTGTGTCTTGGCTCAGCTCAGCTCTGCTCAGCCCAGCTTCCTTCAGCCTAAGTCAGTTCAACCTGACTGGGCTCAGCCTGGCTCAGATAAGCTCGGCTCGGCTTAGCCTGGCACAACTTGGTTTGGATATGCTCGTCCCAGCTCAGCTCTCTTCAGCCTGTCTTAGCGCTGCTCAGGCCAACTCAGCTCGAGTCAGCTCAGTTTGTCCCGCACAAGCTCAGCTCAGCTCGGCTCAGCTCCTTGTGGGAGCAGTTGCCGAGTGCCCCCCACTCTTGGCCCACGCACAGCCCACCCCCAGCAGTGGGACACACGGTGACACAGGGTGACAACCCATGACCCGACCCTGTCCCCAGCCCTGACACCAGCCCTTGGACACTCGGATTTGGTGGGGACAACATCCCTCACCCTCCTGTGGCACCTGGGACCAGGAGATGAAGCAGGGCCAGGGGTGCACGTCCCACCTCAGCCAGGTCCCCGCTGTGCCACCGCCCTGGGGCCAGCTGGGAGCTCCTGTTTGTCCAGTGAATTTTCATCCGGAGGAAACTGGCAGGTAAATATTCCTGACTGGCTGATAAGGACCCGAGTGAGGCCACGCTCTGCCCCTGGGGAACCCCAGCTCTGCACAGGAGCACCAGGGAAGGGACCTCAGTGCCTGTGGAGCATCTCTGGGTCAGGAGAGGGGTGGGAATCTGACCCTGGAGCAGGGACACAGGGCAAAGGTGCCAAGTGGCACCTCCAAAATGCGCCCAAGCCTGGCACATCCCACCCCAGTCAGATGTCACCACGGCCCAGAGCGTCTCCTGCTCACCCCAGTGCTCCCCGCCAGCGTGGGATGGGGCCCTGCCATGAGGAACACACACATGGACCTTCCTGGATTTTTGGGACCAGGAAAAACCCGTCAGGGAGGAGGTGATGGCGTGGTCCCCTCGCGCCCGGCGCTGTCCTGCTGTTTGATGTGGGGCCCGGCCTCGCTGGCCTCGCCGCGCCGGCTCCGCGCTGTCATCCCTGCTAAATAAAGCCCAGCACAATTGCCTGCTTGTTTATTAATTTTTGCTTCATCAAAGGCAGCTTTAATCATCTCTCTGCCTCCTGCCAGGGCCACTCGCGGCGCACACCGTGGGCCATGGGCTGGGATGGGACAGCAGAGCACCAGTGACCCCAATGACCCCAAGCCTGCATGGTGATTCCAGGCTGAGAGTGGCCCAGACCCCAACTTGTCCCATTTGGGATGGATTTTTCCACCTTTTCCTTGATCCTATAAAAGCAGCATGCCCCTACCCCAGGAAGAGCGGCCTTTCCCCTCTGGAATTTCCAGCCCCTGCCACCTCGCTGCAGGTCCAGGGTTCACCTGGCACATGACTGCGGAAATTCTGCTCCTTGGAGAAGGGTGGATGAGTTTCTCAACCAGCTCTTGTCCTTCACTGCCTCCCTTTCCTCCCTCCCTGCTTCCATCCCCAATGCTGGATTATTCCCTGCCACACTTGCTGAGGACCTGGCGTGCCCTGCACCCCACAGCTCCTACAGATGTCCCTCTGCAGCTCCATGGACACCTCTATGTGTCGTCCTCATTGTCCCCAGCTCTTCTCCACCTCCTCAGGGCATGGCCCCCACAGACTGGAGGATCCCTCCAGAAGAGAAAGGGCTGCTCTTTCCCCATTTCCATGGGGCACCATTTCCCCAGAAAAGGGCCCGGTGTTGGCACAGAGCAGGGAGTCTGCAGGCCGTGCCTGCCCCGTGGGCTTGGGGCCGTGACCTGGCGCCTCTCACAGCTCTGCTGGAGCCGGCAGCACCTCGCGGGAAGCGGCTGGAGCCGGGGCTGGCTCCAGCCTCTCCAAAAATCCAGCTGAACGGGCCAGGCCTCCCCACAAACCTGTCGGGCCGCATTCAGCCGTGCGGAGCCTTGTGCTGCCGGCCGCCCGTGGGCCACGCTCGGTGCTGCTGCAAACTCAGTGCCCGTGACATTCCCTGTGTGCCCAGATCCTGGCACACACCCCCAGTGTGTGGCTATCCCACCCCATCATCCCTCCATTGCCCCACGATGCCCAGCTGGGGCTGCCGTGTCTCTCCAAACCAGGTTGGTTTTTTTTTTTTCCGGAGGAGTTTTCTCAAATGAGGGCAATTAAAACAATGGGAAAATGGAAAGTTTTTGTCAGGGAGCTGCGGTGGCAGAGGAGGAAGGTGCTGTGGTGAGTCAGCCCTCCAAAACGAAGCCCCAGCGCCAGGTAAACAAGGTGCAGAGCAGCAGGTGTTCCTCACAGCTCGGGCTGTGCTGGCCTGGGGACGGCATCAGCAAAACCCTCCAGCTCTGGAAAGGCTTCGGCAACACCAAACCCCACCGGGGAGAGGAGAGCAGCGCCTGCCACGGTGTGGAGATCCCACCAGCACCATCCATCAGCTCTGCTGGCCAGGATGTCCCCGGGATGGGGATGTGTTCTTGTTTTTCCGTGTTTTTCCGCTATGGCTGCGCGTTTCTCCGCAGGGCCGGGCGCTGCCGGGGCAGAATGGGACAGCTGCTCCTCCCAGGTGGCCCTCACTCCCCACGGGACCTTGGGCAAGCCATTTAATCCCTGTGTGCCGCCAGCTCGCTGTCATTACCGTGGAGCCAGACAGATGGATGCCCAGGGGAGAGGGCAGGAGCCGTGGCTTGGAGCTGGCAGGCCCTGGGATCCGCGCTGCATCCAGGCTGGGACTGAGCGGCGCCTGCCTGGCCTCCCCTCCTCCTGCCCTGCCCCGGGAGCAGTCCCAGGGTGGCTGTGCAGGGATCCAGAGCCCCCCAGCCCTGCCTGGAGAACGTCTGGCAGGGCAAACACTGGGCGAGGCCAGTTGGGTGTCCCTCATGCCATTGTGTGTCTTCTAAGGGTGAGATCCACAGGCTGGAAATCCATATGGGGTGAAAAACACTCTCCTGGATGGAGGGAAAGGCCCCTGGGCTGCTCTGGGAGCTGTCTCTGTGCCCTGCCCTGCCTGGGCCAAATTGTCACAGAATCAGAGAGTGGTTTAAGTCGCTTAAGTGGTTTAAGGTTAAGAGACCTTAAAGACCATTTTGTTTCAGCCCCGGCCATGGGCAGGGACACTTTCCACTAGGCCAGGTTGCTCTGAGCCCCATCTAAACCCATTTTTGCTGCTGGGAAAAAGAAAAGGACCCAAGTTTTCCACTGGAGGAAATCCCCAGCACTGAGCTGCAGCTGATGCAGCCCAGAGGGGAGGATGCAGCTTCCACGGGGCTGGAAAAGCCCACAAGGATGGTCCTGAGCTTGTCTCAGAAGCCACAATAAATCCTGCCCCACCAAGCAGAGCCGTCCTCCTGTCCAGAGATGCCAAATGTTTGTGAGTCCATACCTTTCTCCTAAAATTGATTAATTACACTCCCAGTTGGGTTATCAGTGGCTGCTGCTGCCGTCAGACCTCACTATGCTTTAGCAGGAAAATCCATATCTTTTATTCCTACCTTTTGGCTGCTGGGCAGGGCAGAGGGGATGCC
The DNA here is from genome assembly GCA_025920805.1 of Petroica traversi. Taxonomy (NCBI): domain Eukaryota; kingdom Metazoa; phylum Chordata; class Aves; order Passeriformes; family Petroicidae; genus Petroica; species Petroica traversi. The sequence continues at coordinate 1,085,834 of JAHLSL010000037.1, forward strand.
CCTCACCTCAGCATCCCTGCTAAAAACATCACCCTGTGCAAAACCCAGAGCTCTCAGCCTCCTCCATCGCTCGGCCACCGCCCCGGCGCTGCCAGCGCAGCCGTGGGATGTCTGCTCTGCTGACTCCATATAATGCAAGTTTTACAAATGAAAATGTCACATGGCCCTAAATTAAATACTTTGGAGAAAGCCATTATAATGCAGCAGCACAATTAGCTTTATCAGCCAGCCCAGAGTCATGCCAAAAACCAAAGCCGACTCACTTGACAGGAGCTGCCATCCATGAAACCAAGCTAACGACCTTAATTATATTTTTAGCTTCTAATTTTTGGCTGACAGTATCCTCAATTACCCAGCCCATAATTTGTGCAGGGACGGCGATCAGCCTCACCTGGCCTGTAATTCCCAGGATCAGCCCTTTTATCCCTTTTAAATATTAAATTGACTCCCACTGGCCACCCTCCAGTCCTCTGGAATTTCCCCAGGGTTTTAGTGTTAAAAATTAACAGCAGAGCTCCTGGGCAGGCTGCAAACCCCTTCCCATGAGGCTTCTGCCAGGAAAACACCTCTCCTGGGAGAATTCAGGGGTGAGGACAAGGAGTTGTTCCCACCAGGTCAAAACTGCACATAATCAGATCAGCTGTTCTGGCCAAAGATTGTTCTTTGACTCATCTCCTTTATCTGCCACCCACGCTTTACACCTCAGCACACAGCCCTGGCACTGAACCCTCCTTGCCCTGCTCCTTCCCTACACATTTTTAGGGCTTTTTCCTCATTTCTGTGCCAGACCTCAGCCAACCCAGGGGAGGTCCCATCTGGCTGTCCTTGGTGTCCTGCTGGCTGCTGGGTTTGGGGAGCCAGCGCTGTGCACAGCCTGGGTTTTGGTAAAATGCTTCCTGTTCCTGATCAGCGCTGAGTTTTGGCAAGGAGGCTGCAGCAGCATCACCCTGAGGATGCACGGGGGCACCTCTGGAGCCCGGGTCACCCACGGGTCACCCACAGCCCCTGGCACAGCCTCGGTGAGGGACAGACCCCTGGCACAGGGGCTGCCACCGTGTCCTGACACCAGTGGGTGCTGGGTGTCCTTGGGATGCCCCACGGTGGAGCAGTGTGGGGTGTCTGGGGGTCCTGAGCCCCCCGAAATCCGGGGGGCTGCTGCAAACAGAGGTGCCAGGGAGGGGCAGGAGCCATCCTGGGGTCTGGGGGCTGCATCCCCATCCCTGCAAATGTCCAAGGCCAGGCTGAACTGGGCTTGGATGAACCTGGGAGAGTGGAAGGTGTCCCTGCCCATCCAGGAGCTGGATGAGCTTTAAGGTCACTTCCAACCCAGCCCATTCCATACATTGTGATTCCCCTTGGCCTGGCTGGCGAGAGCAGGGCTGGAGCGGGCGGGCTGGAGGATTTTGGGGCTGGGCTGGCCGAGGGTGCCATCTCCTGGGGACAGATCCGCACAGCCGAGCCCAGCGCAGGTCCTGGTGCGGGACTGGGGAGCAGGAGCCGCACCCCGAGGTTCCCGGGGGGAACAGCCCGGGAGGATGGAGACCTCGGGCACACGGTGATGGTTCTTCACGAGTGGGACTGTCCCGGCATGGCCGTGGCGCTGCAGAGCCCCGGGGGTGTCCCCACGGTCACTCACCCAAACCAGGTGGCAGCGGTGGCCCCGAGGGTTTGGTCAGGCGGTGACTCTGTGGTTTGCTGTGAGGTGACGGGGACAGGACAGGACAGGGGGGGGACAGGGGACAGGCACATCCTGGCCCCAGCGCCTCCGCAGGGAATTGCGGTGACAGAAATGAGCCCCCGGAGCCGTCTGTGCTCAGCCCGGCCCCGCAGTTGGCAGTTTCGACCCTAAAGGGCTCCTCTTCCCCTTCCTCCCAGCACGGCCCCTTTTCTCAGGTCCCAAAGGCAGCACGGGTGTGAGCAAATGCCTGGGCAAGGCTCCGAAACTGCACGAAGCAAGAGGGCTGAGGGGAGGAAATCATCCCGGCAAAGCCTCAGGGGGAAGGCAAAGCACCCCCTAAAAGCTTTCAGAGCCAAACATTGTCCATCCTCCTGCCTGTTCCTGCAGCTCTCCCTGCAGCACGGCCACTGAGGCAAGAGCCCAGCGGAAAAATCGATTGTGCTGTCAGGAGAAAACTGGGCTCTGTCACCCCAAAAAGAGTGTGGCACCTCCGGAGCCAGGCACAGATGGGCACTGAAGGATGCAAAGCTGTGGGAGATGCAGGGGGATGCAGATGGATGCAAGATCATGCAGGGGGATGCAGAGGGATGCTTTGCACTGGGAGGATCCTGGTTGATGCTATGAGGAACCAGTGGGCTCAGCAAAGGCCAGGTTTAATCCAGAAATCCAGAACGGGGGCTGGTGGTGCCTGCCCAAAACACAGGAACAACCCCAGGCAGGGCAGGGTGGCAGCCAAGGCTTTGGCTGTGAGACAGGAGCTCCATGTCTGGAGGCGCTGCAGAGCCACAGAGCATCCTCAGAGGCTGTGGGAGGAGGGAGATGAGGTTTGGGGCACAGAGGGTGAGCACAATGGGGCACACGGCCCCAAATGGGGCTCCAGCCCACCCAGCCTGAGAATTCTACAGCCAAAACCACAGTGCCTGATCCTGCTCAGCGAGGAGGGACAAACCACCCCCAAGTGCTTCTCACTTCCCTCTTGAGGGCTCAGCAGGGTGGAAACTGCAAGTCTCTGGTGCTATTTCCAGAGCTGAGTTTCCCCTGCAAAACCCCGAGAGCCGGAGGGCTGGGGCCATCTCTCCAGGGCCATCTCCCTGTTCTGCCACGCTCAGGCAACGCCAGAATCGCGATGTCCCTCCCCGGGGGAGACTCAGGCACAGCAATGATCCCACATTTTGTACCAGACACACAACTTGTGGCACAGAGCTGGGGAGCTGCAGTGTCCCTGTGGCCCTGGTGCCTCCTGTCCTGCTCCCTGCTCCAAGCCCTGTGGTCCCTTGGGTAGTGCCAGAGCTGCTTCCCAGCTCCTCCAGGATCTGGGATGGGATGGGCCCCATCCAACCACAAGGTCCTGGGTTCCTCTGCTTTGGGTTCTGCTCCCCATGAGCAGGATCAGCCTTTGATGTCCTGCAATGGGCACAGTGGCAAAACATCCTCTGCCCTCTCCATGCCAGCTCCACACGGCGAGCACAAAACTGGAGTTTTTGAGCCAAACAGAAAAAGCCTTGACGCCGCTCCTGTGATGTTTTTAGTAACAGGTACTGCTGCTTCCTTCCTCCTTCAGCTGTTTCTGCAGAAAGGTCGTGCAGGGCTGAGCTGAGTCACTGTCCTGCCGTGCTCCCAGTGCCTGATCCTGGCACCACGGGCACAGCCCTGCCCAGCCCCTCTGCAGGGAGCAGGGACACAGCTCTGCAGTGCCAGCAGTGCTGAGGAGCCTCTTTCCCTCTGTGAAAACAAGCTGAGTTATTAATGTGCTATTTATGTGTTATTTATGTGCTATTAATGTGATATTAATATTTATGTATTTTATTTGTTAATAAATATTAATATTATATAACATAATATAACATAACATAATACAATATAAAATAATATAACATAACATAACAATATGATGTAATATAATATAATGTAATATAATATAATGTAATATAATATAATATAATGTAATATAATATGATATGATATGATATGATATGATATGATATGATATGATATGATATAATATAATATAATATAATATAATATAATATAGTATAATATAATAAATATAATATAGTATAATATAGCATAATATAAATGTTAATAAATATTTATTAATATTTATGTATTTATGTCTTATTTATGTGCTATTAATGTGTTATTAATGTGTTACTAATGTGCTATTAATGTGTTATTAATGTGTTGTTAATGCTTTGTGCCCCAAGCCCAGCCAGGACTCAGCTGCCCACGCAGGACACAGCACAGCCCTCCTGCCTCTCAGACATGGAATCACCAGAGAAAATCAGTGTTTAAGGCACCTCCCGGGGCTCCCTGAGATGTTCAGTGAGCTGTGAGTAGGAGACAGGACAGTGGTTTGAGCCACAGGGAAAGGAGGGATGCTCTGAGCGATGCTTGGTCCTGACAATTGCCTCTGGCACAGAGTGAAACACCTTTCTGTGCAGGAAAAAGCATCCCACTGGCACAGGCTGCCCAGGGCAGGGGTGGAATCCCCATCCCTGGAGGGACTGAAAAGGCATTTGAAATGTGGCACTGGAGGACGTGGCTCAGCAGTGAACCTGGACTGGATCTCAGAGGGCTTTTCCAGCCTTTATGGCTGGGATTCTGCTGTCCCGTGGTCCTGCAGAGCCCCCACTCCCCCCCAGGCCCTCTGCAGTGTGGCCACCTGGCCCAGGACACCTGTCCCTGCTCCTGGTGTCACATCCCCCTGCGTGTCCCTCCCAGCCTGTCCCCAGCAGCACAGGGACCCCGTGAGCCAATGCAGGGCCCTGAGTGTGAGGCCGATTTGCATGGAAGGGACGAGGGGAAGCCCCAGGAAATGCACAACCCAGGCATTAATCAAATCTCTCTCTAATAATAAACCCCTGGGCCATGCAGGGGCTCGGGGCTGCAGCTCGTGGGGCCATGGCAGGAGCCCAGGGGGAGTAGCCACGGAGGAGATCAGATGTGAGTGACCCACGGAGGGGCTGCAGGGGGAGGGGGTCAGGGGTTTGTCTGTGCCAGGGTTTGGGTTTGGGGTCACGCTCCCAGGGCCAGCAGAGAGCGGGGGATCTGCTCAGAACCCCACCCTGCTCAAGGGGGTCAGAGCTGTGGGGCTGGGGAGGGAATCACGGGGTGGTTCGAGCTGGAAATGAGCCCAATTCTCATCCAGCTCCACCCCTGCCATGGCAGGGACACCTTCCACCATCCCAGGCTGCCCCAAGCTCTGTCCAGCCCAGCCTTGGACACTTCCAGGGATGAGAAGGTCACAGCTTCTCTGGGAATCTGTGCCAGGGCCCCCCACCCCCATTGGAAAGAACTTTTTCCTGATAACTGATCTAAAATTACCCTTCTTCAGCTTAAAGCCATTCCCCCTTGTCCTGTGGCTGCTTAAAGCTTGGGGTGAGGGGTCCGTGGGGGAATCCAGAGGGTCCTGGTGGGTGAGAGGCAGAGGAGAGACTCACCTGGCTCTGCTGGAAAACCCGGAGAAATCCGTGCTGGGAGCACCACGTGGACCTTGGACTCCCCAAGGAGGGGAGGATCTGTCCCAGAAGAGGCCAAATATCTCGGACGTGCCCTGGCAGTATCAGGGCAGGAGATCCCCAGCCTGCAGCCCCAGATCTCTGTTTCCCATCGATTATCCCATGGGATAATCCATGGTGGGGTCTGGCTCAGCTCCCTTCCATCCCCAGGGCTTGCAGAGCCCCCAAAGGGCTTCCTGCCTCCCCTCGGGGGCTTCTCTGGGTACGAAGTTTCTTCTGAGAGCGCCCGAAGAGAGTGGTGGCCTGAGCCTCGCTGTGCCCTGGGGATTTCTCCAGTCAGCTCGACAGAAAAGTCATTATTTCATTTTATAGCACCGTTAATTGAGCGGCCGGGAGTGCCCGGCCAGCACCCCAGGGCACAGAGGATTTCCCCGGGGAGTGGGAGGGTTTCACTGCTGCCCCAGCCCATCCTCAGCCCCCGTGCAGGGACAGGCGTGCCAAGTGCCCGATCTCTGCACGCTCCTGAGTCCTGGAGAGAGAGGAGAGACCCTGGCAGAGTGCGGGGGATTTTCTGGATGAAAATCGAGGGTTTGGCTTTGCCGCAGCAGCAGCTCAGCCTTCGGGGGGTTTGAAACCTTTGGGCCCCGCCTGCTCCAGCATCTCCCACCCGGGCAGGAAAGAGCTGCGGCTCCGGGCTCGGCTCGGACGGGGCTCCCGGGAGCTCTCGGGCAGCAAAGGGACATTTCCACCACCCTGGTGCTGGGTGGGAGCTCCCTGCAGCTGCTCCATCGCTCTGGCTGCAGCCCCAGCACATGGCACAGCACAGCAGCTCCTGTCAGCCAGTTAATTCCTCAAAGTGCCCGTTTTGGAGCAGATTTTTGTGCTGCTGAGGCTGCTCCTGTGCTCTGGCATCACCTTCAGGCACTGGGGCAGCAGAGGGTGGGACAAGTAGCTTGCGACGGGGACAAGAGCACGTCCACCTCCAGCTGGCACTGGTTCAACTGGTGCCTAAAGTCTCCTGGGGACGTTTCTCTCCTGCTGCTGCTCTGACACGCCTTGTGCATCAGCTCGGGTTTCACTATGACACCAGAACACCCAGCAGAGAGGTCGGGAATGACACATAAAGCCGTGTTTCTGGTAATTTCAGAACAACCTGCAAAGACAGGGACAGTCCCCAGAGTTCCCAGTGGCAGCTGCAGGGACCCCCAGACCCCTGGGGCACAGCACGGGGCCACCTCTGATCAGGGTGGGCTCCCTGTGTGTCCCCTGGGGCTGGCGATGCCTTTTCCTGGTGTTATAAAATGCAGCCAGACACGGTTAAAGGGGTTGAGGTCTTTCCCTCAGTATTTGAATCAGGATCCCGTTTGATGCATCCACTTCCCCCAGGTGCCAGCGTGGCAAATGCACCCCCGTCAGTCACACACACCAGTTCTAGACTTTCCACAGCCCAGATCCAACAAGGGAGCCCAATGCTGGGGCTGGGCTGGGCTCAGCTCGACTTTCCAGAATCTGTCCTGCCAGGGGCCCTTGGCTTCCTGAGCCAGCAGAATGTTTGGTGTCCCTGGCTCTGCAGCTCTGGGCTCTTCAGCCTCAGGGCCTGCAGGGCACTTACAGAACACTAAGTAAAAGGTTACAAATGTGCATGCTGATACTGGTGCATACAGAGAACTGTGTAAAAGGTAGATAAAGAAAAGACAAAAATCATTCCAGCATCACTGGCACAGGTCACACTCACAGTGTGAGGAGCAGATTTGCCCGAGCCTGGAGCAGAGAGGGCCGAGGCAGAGCTGGGATCTCCCTGCTGGGGCTCCCGGCCCTGGGAAAGGACGAGGTGGCTGCAGAGCCACCCGTCCCCACCTGAGCCTCTGTCCTGCAGCCATGGATGGGCCGCGTGTGGGGCAGGATGCCATGAACAACTGCACCGACCAGGAGTACTGGGACAGCCTCGTGTCCCGCTGCATCCCCTGCAGCCTCGGCTGCAGCCAGGCCCCGGCCAGGTGTGATGCTGTGTGTGGTGAGTGCGGGGGCAGCGCCAGCGGCGGGGCAGGGCTGGGAGGGAGCGTCAGAGCCCGGGAGGAGCCCCAGGGCAGGCTCAGGGCCAGCTCAGCTTTGGTTCCACGCCAAAACCACGGGGGGATGTGGCAGCTTCCCATGGATGGGCTGGGCTGGCAGCAGCTCAGGCGGCTGAGAGCCTGCACCTCTGCGCTGCTCCTGTCTGGGGTCACGGGGCTGCAGCGACACTCGTGTCCCCTCTTGGGGCCACCCCACCCTCCACAGGCAGGGCTGGGGAGCCCCCAGGCTCGGTGGGTGTGGATAATGATAAATCCCTACCCGGGACAGGCCCTGAGGTGTCCTGAGAACAGCTGGGGTGGAGGGCAAGGGACAAATGAACTTTGCACCCAAACCCCGTCCCAGCGCCCTCAAGAACCACAGGCTGAGGTGGCTTAACCCCGTCTCAGGGCTCATTCAGCAGCCCCAAGGGAACATCTCCTTGTTGAGGACAGGAGATGCCACTCCTGGCGTCCCGAGCTGGTGCTGGGGCAGTTTTGGGGTGCCCCAAAAAGCCGTGCAGCCCCAGGGCAGCAGCAGCAGCTCTGAGAGCAGCAGCCCGGGGCTCCCGGGTGAGGGCAGCTGCCTCGGGCTGGCTGAGCACATCCCCTCCCCGAGCAGCCACCTGTCCCCAGCTCCCCGGCCAAACACCACCCCAAACCCCCCGTCTGTCACCCTGCCAGCCCTGCAGAGCCTGGCATCGCCCTGTGCCTGTCAGAGCAGCGAGCTGGGCTCATCCTCTGGTGGATCCGGGCCTTGGGGTGGTGGGGAACGTGCTGAGGACACCGGGATCATCTCCCTCCCCTCCCACAGAGTCCATGGACTGCAACAAGAAACCGGGATTTTACTACGATGATCTTGTGAAGAACTGCATCAAGTGCAGCTCGGTGTGCGGGCAGCACCCCAAGGAATGTGCCCTGTCCTGCGAGCGTGAGTTGGGGAAGGGGCACCAAAATTCCCCCCCCTTCTTCCCAGGGCGCCACACTTTTGGGGGCTGCCACTTCACTGGGGCTGGGGAAAAGCAGTCAGGGCATCTCTTTCCCAATTTCTCCATCCTGCAGAGGCTTTTCCCTGTCTGCGCTGGGTTTTAGGGGTCGGGCAGCTCCCCCAGCCAGGGCAGAATCGGCAGCTGCGGATCCCACCCGGCTGAGCTGCCACAGCCCTCGGGGAAAGGGAATAGGAGGGAACAGGGGGATCCTCGAGCTTTACAAATCCTACCTGGGGTTGAGGCGATCCCTGCAGATGGGGCAGGGTGTGAATGGGGCGTGGGGAGGGAACTCCTCTACCTCACCCTGGAAGAGAAGCGCCGGCGAGCAGAGGGGATGCAGAACTGCGGTGAAACTCCTTCCCACGGAGGGCACGGGCGCTCTCAGCTCCTTCCCTGTCAGAAAAGCCCCCCAAAGTGTCTGAGCTCCCCTCTCTCCTGCCCTCAGCCACACCCGCGGGCCCGGCGGCCGTGCTGGAGCAGAAGGCGTGCGGGGAGCAGGACCCGTGGCTGGTGCTGTACCTGCTGCTCGGGCTCTGCCTCTGCAGCCTCCTCTGCTCGCTCCTCCTGGGCTGGACCCACCTGCGCAGGAAGGGAGAGGGGGTCTCCTGCCCGGCCAGCGCTGGCAGCTGCCACTGCAGGGAGGACCCGGCCAAAGGTGGGTGCTGGCAGCTCTGGGGGCTCTGCGAGAGGGTGGGGAGCTTGTGGGGAGGGGTTCAGGCTGCCAGGAGCTGCTGGAGGGGCAGAAAGAGCCAGGTCCTGGCAGGGGAGGGAGGAAAAGCAAAGCCAAGGAGTGTGAGGCTGGAAGAGGAGCAGGACTGGAGGCCTGTGCCCGATTCTCCAGTGTGGCACTCCCTGCAAAGCCCCAGGCAGGGCTGGAGCTGCTGCAGAGCCTGCAGCTCTCCAGGCTCTGTCCAGAGGCTGAGGGGAGAAAAGCCAAACCTCCTCAAAAATAAACACCTGTCCTGAAAAACACGGGTTGGGTTCTGCAGCCAGAGGGGCTTCACAGGGCCTTGTGTTAGGGAGAAAAGGAGAAAGGATAATGTGGAGCAATTCAGCATGGAAAATGTGGTTTTAGTCTTGCTCCTTTTCTTCCCTCCCGCCTTTCCAAAGGAAAATTGCCTGCTTACCTGTTGCTGCACACACATCACACACATCCGTGTTTACATAAATCCACCTGAAAGCCACGAATGCCAAAAATCACAGAGGAAGACCCCACGAGCCAGTGTGTCACACAGAGTCACTCCCAGGACTGTCCCTCAAGCCATTCCTGTCTGTTTTTCTGAGGGACACAGGGAGCAAAGGGGCATTTTTAAGGGAAGCCACCAGGTTTGGGGAGATCTGGGTGGTTTTGGTGATGCAGAGAATCCCTGCTGGGAGCTGGGTGTCCTCTCCAGTTCCAGCAGCAGGTTTTCCCAGGCTCTAGGGTGGCACTCAGAGCATTTCTCAGGTGAAAGCTGCTCCCAAACCCCTCAGCTGACCCCGAGTTCATTTGCAGATCGGCTGGTGGAAGCCGGCAGCGTCGCTGAGGGATTCACCAGCATCAAAATCCCAGAGCCAGTGGAAACCTGTGGCTTCTGCTTCCCTGGGCACGGCTCTGCTGTGCAAGAGACCAAATCCTGCCAGAGCAGCTCCTGCCAGGCCGGGGAAAGGGCAGCTCCCTCCTTCTCTGGGATCTGCAGCACGGGGAGCGCCGGGGCCGTGCCCAGCCCTGACGACGGCCACTTCAAAATCATCTGCTCTCCTTCCCAAGAGAAGACAGCCATGGGGTGAGCTCATGGATGTTCCAGCCCAGGATCAGCATGGAGAGATGCTCCCTCTGCCCCCAAATCAAAGCTGCTTCACCCTCTGCTGCCAGTGACTGGAGCAGCTTCAGCCCAGCCCAGGTTGTCCCAGGGGCTGTGGGATGCAGACAGGGCTGGAGGTTGCTCAGAGCTGTTTGCTTCCACTCAGGAAATTTAATTCCCATTATTATCCCAGTGAAAAAAATCACTTCCCATGCAGCAGCATCTGATTTCCTGCTCCAACTTGACCTCGGTGCATCCCGGCCATCGGGGACCTCTCATGGGGACTCCTCACCCTGTTCCACCTCCTGCATCCCTGCAGAGATCAGCCCGAGGTGCCCAGGGGTCCCCAGGAGAGCTCACCCCTCCCTGCCTGGAGATTCCATCGTGTTCCATCGAGCTGTAAAACTCTCAGACACAGAACTGGATCCAAGCATTCTCTGGTGACGTTTATAAGGACTCAGTGTGGGAAGCTCCTCTCGGCCTCCAGCACTGCCATGGGTGATGGAGAAGCTTTGCCTCATGACCAGGACACGATGCTGCACATGAGGAGCTGGGACAGGCACCAAAATCCTCAATGGAATTGGGTTTAAATATGAAAACTCATCCAAGGCGGAGATTTTTCTAAGAAACTGGATTTATGTGTGTTGGGTTATCCTGAAGAGCTGGTAAAAGTGAGGAATGAGCTGGACAAAAAGCTGCTTTAAGAGAAAATTTTTATCTGACCTGGCTTTGAAAGCTACCACGGAAAAATGGGGTTTTCAATGTGTAACTTGAATTTCTCATTTCCACTAAAGAAGACTGTAGGATTTTTCTGTTTGATAAGGAATTGCTCCTGGTAGGAGCCCATCCCCTCCACTGTCTCAAACTAGAGCTTTAAATTTGGAAGAATAAATGTAACTCAATGTGTGCACAAATTTGTGCTGGGAAAGAAGACACAAGTGGATTTATAACAGATTCTATCCCTTCTATATTATATATTGCTTTAAATGTAAATACTTTCTTACCATTAAAAAAGGCATCACCTGGGAGGTTGAGCCTCTCTCTCTGGTCACCTCCTGCTCTCTCAGCATCCACAGTCCCTGGGTCTCCCAACTTCCAAACCTTCTCTACATCCCAGCAAACCTGGAGATCCTCTGGGCCTCCCCTCTCACATCAGCACCTTCCCCTGCACCTTCCCCAGCCTCAGCTGCCTCCTGTGGAACCTGCTCTCCTCTGCTCTCCTGCTGTTCCTGAGCTCTCCAACCTCAGGATCCCGTGGTTTGCTCCCCACAGCCCCAGCTCCCCTCTCTCCAACACCACGGCCCCAAATCCTGGGCCATCACTGGCAGCCCAATTCCTCTGGACCTCCAAAAGCCTTTCAGCCCCAAAGTCACTTTGGCCTCCACCCCTGCTCAGCCTCAGCCCTTCCCCATTCTGCAGGGATTGATCTCTCCCTCAGCTTCTCCAGCTCTTGGTTCCTGTCCCAGCTCAGCCCCTTCCTGCCCTCCCACCATCTCTTGCTCTGCTGCTCATCTCCTCCATCCTTCAGTCTCCCTTTGCATTCCTGCTCTGCACTCCCCAGGTTCCTGCTCAGGCCTCCAAAGCCTCTTGGCTGCTCCTCACCCTCTGCTCCTGCTCCCTGTCCTGCCCTCCTGCAGCTCCACATCCCCCACCCTCTCTGGGGCTCTGATCCCTCTCAGGTGGGGCCCCCCAGCACCGACAGCCCCGCGTCTCTCCCTCCTCTGGGCTTCCCTTCAGGAAAGTGCTCAGAATCTGCAGGAGAATCCCAGGGTGGTTTGGGTGGGAAGGAATCTCAAAGATCATCTCATGCCCTGGGCAGGGGCACCTTCCACTGTCCCAGGCTGCTCCAAACCCCATCCAACCTGGCCTTGGGCACTGCCAGGGATGCAGGGGCAGCCACAGCAAATCTGGGAATCTGTGCCAGGGCCTCCCCACCCTCCCAGGGAACAATTCCTTCCCAATATCCCATCTAATCCTGCCCTCAGGCAGTGGGAAGCCATTCCCTGTGTCCTGTCCCTCCAGGTTCTCATCCAAAGTCCCTCTCCAGCTCTCTTGAGCCCCTTTATGCCCTGGGAGGGGCTCTGAGCTCTCCCTGGAGCCCTCTGTTCCCCAGGAGAACACCCCCAGCTCTCCCAGCCGGGCTCCACGGCAGAAGGGCTCCAGCCCTGTGGCCTCACAGCACAAATCCTGCCTGTGCCAGGGGCTGCAGAGCTGCAATCTGTGCTCCTGGTGAAGGCTTTTGCACTTCCCTGGGGCAGCAGCAGCACATCCTCCTCCTCTGAGCCCCCAGAGCTGTGCCTCCCCCAGCTCTGTGCCCCCTCTGCCCAAGCACTTCCCAGCGAGGACAGGGAATTCAGGAGAAGGAAAATCCCCAAGAGCAGCCAGTGCCTCACCAGGCAGCCCCTTTCCACAGGGAGCTCCTGGGGACACGTGGATCCAATCCAGCTCTGGTGCCCTACAGACCTTAAGTGTCACCTCCAGGAACCCCTGGTCATGGTATTTACAGAGAGATTCAAACCTTATTTAAGAACAGGACAGAATTAACTGAACACGCGCCACCAGTTCTGCAATTAGGGCATCTCTGGAGATCAAAAGGCATCAATTATTCAAATGAGAAGGATTTTAAGGCCACGTCTGTGCCAGTGAGAGCAGGAGCTCACCCTGGGTGGCACCAGCTGGCCCAGGTCACTCACCTCACACCCAGGCAAAGCCAGGGCTGCTCCTCCTGTCCCCACGTGGTGTCTCAAAAACTGAGGAAAACACTCAACAGAATCCAAATCCTTCCCTCCAGCCCACACACAAGAGGGAGCATCCCTCCCCCTCCTGTGGGAATGGAACTGCAATGATCAGCACAGAAAAGGTAACACAGATAAACTGAACAAATCAGCAGCAAAACAAACGCCCTTATCTGGAGACCCAAGAGGAACCAATGGATTTGGCATCACATTTTACAGCCACTGGCCAGCAGCTCTGAAGGAGCACTCCTGGAGACATCCCTTCCAATATTAAAGAACATTTTCTGTACAGGACACAAGCAATTCCAGATGGGACGAGTCAAACCACATGGAATTAAGGGCACTGATTCTGAGCAAGAGCCCCTGCCTGGGGTTTAACCAATTCTCCCATTTCTGCTTGTGCCATCAGGCACCAGCATCAGGCAAAGCTTTATCTCTACTCCAGCGGCTGAGGGACACGAAAATGGAGCTAAAACCATTTCTGTCTCTTTTTGTGTCCCCTGCAGAGCCGGGTTCTGCTGGCAGGTGACAGAGCACACCCCCGTGAGCCCGCACCGCCGCCCCAGCCTTTGTTTCCCGTCATTTCTGCAAATGCCTCCTCCCAGCAGATCCAGCTGAGCCCATAGAAAATGTACCTCAAAATAAACAAGTCAAGCCCAAACTGCTCCCCGGGCTGAGGAGCTGTCAGAGGAGGAGGCAGCCGGGCACTGCGGGCTGTCACACATCGGGGAGGCTCCGCTTCGCCCTCCCTTCGGCTGCTCCTCAGCCGCGCTTTCCTGCGGGCGATGGAGAGGGAGCTCCACGGAGAAACCTCCGGGAATAATTCGGTGCCTGAGCTGCTGCCGAAGGGATGGAGGGGGAGAGGAGGCTGCGCTTGAGAGAAAGCAGCATGAGGGGCAGCGCTGCTCGCACCCGCAGCTGCTCTAACATTTTTATAGGAAGAGGGAAAATGCTGTCCCCTCCTCTCGGAACCCATGGATTTACTGCTGCTGGAATAGAACCCGGGGGGATTCGGGCAGGGACATGGGGGGTGTGGGGTGGCAGGCAGGAGAGGGGGAAAAATAATAATAATAGAGCTTTTAATACCCCAGGAATTCTGTTTTAGAAACCAGAGAGCCCTGAAAGCTCCCCCCCGAGCAGCATCTGCGCCGGTGCGGGCGCGCAGAGCAGAGCCCTCTCCACCAGATGGGCGGGGAGGGAACAAAACCAAAGGTGATTTATACGGCTGCCTCGTCCCTAAACAATTTGTTCCTGCAGGCTTAACAAAGGCGGCTGCAGCAGCTCCGCCGGCTGAGCGTGTGCTGTGGAAAAGAGAATTCATCAGAAGGGCAGCCAAAGGCTCAGAGCTCGGCGCCACAAAGCGAAGGCACCGCCGGAGCCACCTCATCCTCATCCTCATCCTCATCCTCATCCTCATCCTCATCCTCA
>JAHLSL010000037.1:1099963-1194442 GCA_025920805.1 Petroica traversi
CATCCTCATCCTCATCCTCATCCTCATCCTCATCCTCATCCTCATCCCCATCCCCATCCTCATCCCCATCCTCATCCCTATCCCCATCCTCATCCCCATCCCCTTCCCATCCCCATCCTCATCCTCATCCCCATCCCCATCCTCATCCCCATCCCCATCCTCATCCCCATCCCCATCCCCATCCCCATCCCCATCCCCTTCCCCATCCCATCCCCATCCCGACCCTCGGCGGCCGCCGCGCGGTGGCAGCGCTGCCCCAGCGGGAATGCGATGCAGCAGCGCCGGCAGCGCCGAGGGTCGGTCCCGGCTCTCTCCGCAAGCTCCTGCATTATTCACAGGCAGCAGAAAGCGTCGCATCCTCCCCATCCCGGCCCGAGGGAAGGAGGGGCCGCGCTCCCGCGGAGCCGCAGCTCCCCCGGCCCGGATCGCTCAGGAGAAACCGTGAATTACAGATGGAAATTAAATCGCCCAGCGCGTTGCACGGGCAGGGAAGGCGACGGGCTCGGCAGCACCGGGCGCCCCCGCACCACACCCAATCTCCCGAGGCTGATTCGAGGTTCTCCAAATTGTCCTGTCTTCCTCCGTGCCTTGTCACTGATGTACAAAAACGCCTCGGACTCTTCCAGTCTGCGTGCAGACCACAAGAATTCCACCGTCCTTCTGTTCAGCAGCTCATTTGAGAACCAAACACACCCAATTCCCGTATTTTCCCGTTTTTCTGTTTATCACTGTCTCAGGTAGGTCAGACACCTGCACCTCATTCCTGGAGCACAGAAATAAAGGCAGAGATCCCTCCCTGCTTTTCCACACTGGCAGAGCCGAGGAATGGCTGCCTGGGGATTGATGCAGAGGTTAAAGATCACAGGAGCTGTGGCTGCCCCATCCCTGGAAGTGCCCAAGGCCAGGCTGGACAGGACTTGGGACCACCCGGGACAATGGGGGTGTCCCTGCCCAAGGCAGGGGCTGGAACTGAACGATTCTGAAAGTCCAACCCAAACCCCTCTGTGACTTTCGTTGTGACACCAACTCACACAGTGCCCAAGTGACACTCTGCCCTCTCCACAAGGGAGAACAAAGCTATTTCTGCTCTTCCAGCTCTGTTCTGAAGGTCTCCTCTGCCAGGCTGTGATTCCACCCCCAGCCCAAGCTCCTGAGAGCTCCTGCTGGTTCCTCAGCACAGCCCCAGAGCCGACAGCACCAACACACCCAGGCTGTGGCTCTGCAAGAGGAGAGGAGCACGTGAAGGGTTAATCCATGTGGGAGGATACAAGGAACCAATACCAGCCTAGCACATACCAGGAAAATGTGTTGTTTACTTAGAGCACTGCAGAAGGGCTCAATAGCAGCAGATCCATCTCAAAGCTGCCCCGGCAGCGACCGTTCCCAACAGATGGTACATTTTTCACCACTGAGGTTCTCTCAAGTGTCAGATATATATAAATCCACCTTTGGAAGGCAGCAGGGGAGAAAAAAAACAAACCAAAAAGAACCAAGTCCACTCTTACAGTATAAACACTCCAATTCATTCATTTTTACTGATGGTTGCATTTATGAATTTCATTCTCGTGAAAAAAGGGAATAAAAGGAAAAAAATTAAGAAAATAGCTATTTATAGAAAACAAAACAAAAAAGGGCTCAAACAACAGAATCTGTGCTGATGCTTTTGATGAGCAGTCCGACGGCATTGAACATTACCTGGGCAAGCAGGCATGCTTGAAAATCTGTCTGAGTACTGCAGCTTCAGTTCCACAATCCAGGACTTCTTTGATGGTCGTTGGAAAAAAAAGAGCCTAATAGTTTCATACTGTATTTATTTAATAACTAAAATTCACAAATAAAAAGATACTTGCAAAGTCCTTTAGTTGTCTCATCCCCTCCTCCTCCACTCTACTGCTTTCAGACCCATATGCATAAAAAAATGGGTTTGGATTTTTAATTTTAACTGTTATATGATTGGTCGTTGGAGCTGAAGCACCAAATGGAGAAGATGCTTTATGGAGATGAGGGTAGAACCCTTTGCCTTCCCACACACATTTTGGAGGAACACAGGAGATGTACCAGTGCCCGGACTCCTCTGCTCCCATTTCCCCCACCCAGAGCATTCCTTTCATTTTAGATTTCCTCTGTTAAGTGACTGACTGCAGCCTCTTTTCCCCCTCTCTGTCCCCGTGGGGCTGCACACACGCTGGACATTGTTCATTTCTCACTCTCCAGGCTGTGAGTCAGTGTCAAGTAGGTCCTGTTACAGCTCAGTGCGAGTTGGTTTGTAAGGGTCTGTTCATTTCAGGTAGGTTTGTGTGTCGATTCAGAAGGCTTGCGTTGTTTCTTCCTTGTTTACATCTGACAAGCTGCTGGATAAGGCTATTCATACTCCAGGAACTGCTTGTGATAGAACAGCAAATATCTGGAAGGGAGCAGAGGGACAGAGTCAGCTCTGTGCTGGAGCAGATGAGTTTCCATTGATGCAACCATAAAACACAAGAGCTGTTAATTTTGGGTTGCTCTTCTGTTTGAGGGGATTCCAGGGACAGGAAGCAGGGAATCCAGCTGACATAATTTTAACAGCAACTCAGAGAACTGAACAGATGAACATCAAAGAGGATCCCCATGGATGCTCCATCCCTGGAAGTGTCCAAGGCCGAGGACAGGGCTTGGAGCAACCTGGGACAGTGAAAGGTGTCCCTGCCCACAGCAGGAGCTTGGAGTGAGATGGGATTTAAGGTCTCTCCTTAGCCAGGCCATTCTATGAAAGAGTCAAACCTTCAAAAATCTACTCAGGACCTGAAAACCTCGAATATTCTGTTGGTGCCCAGACAGGCAGCAACCATTTAACACTAATGTGACACAAAATAAAAGGTGCTTTAAGATACAACTGTTGCTTTAGAGCCACAGTACCAGAGATCAGAGCAGGATTATTGCAAACTGCCTCCCATTCACTGGAACAGAAGTGAAATGAAGCAGCAGCCACGTGGGTGAACACTCATGTCCCAGTCAAGGATCTGCTGTCTCAATCTGCACTCAAATCTGGTGTTTTAAAGGATGAGATTCTTCCTGTCCCTAATTACTGTGTGTGTCCTGGTACAGAAGGGAGAGGGACTGATCTCCACACAGCCACACTGACACAGCCACTGCTGGGTCCTCAGAGCACTCTTGAGATGTTCCAATTGCTGTAACTCCATCCAAGCCTGTGCATCCCCTGCCAGGATGCAGAGCTACCCTTTATCTGTCAGCCTTTATCTGAAATGCATCAAAGGTCATTGTGTGTGCATCCTCTCCTCCTTGCCTCAGGTTCTTCCATGGACACAACCCCACCTGAGCACCAGGCACGAGTGACTGAATCACAACAAATTCATTTCTCTGCTCACCTCCAAGCAGAAGTTCCCTGTCAAATCACTTAACACTAAAATTCAGGTGTTACAGATTTCTGTTTTTACTTCCTGATTAAAGTTTAAAAAAAGGAAAAGGGGGGAAAATCTATTTAAAAAATTACAAGCTGAACATCGTGCCTGGAGCAATCCTTGAAAATGTAATGAATAATTAAAACAAGAATGGTAAAGCTTATCTCTGCAGTACCAAGTTCATAGTTGAAAATGCAAAATGAAGACTTCAGATTTTAAGTTGCTTTTTTTCTTGGAACATTCACCAGCCCCTAATGCTTCCCTTGAAAAATACTGCTCTGTCCTCCCAAAACTTGTGTAATATAAGTATCAGAAGCCATAATGTCAATCTGAGATTAATTTAAAGCCATGAGCTAAGAAACAGCTCATGTTCTCTACCTGCCTCCCATAGAGCTTTGCCATTCTGGGTCACAGCACTTCCTTAATGGCTTTTCTTCAAATCTTTTACACTGATAATAATCCCAGGGTTCTGCAGGCACAGACTGGATTGTGTCATGGAGATAAGCACTGGGTGATCACATCACTTTGCTTTTCAGAATCCCTTCCATTAGCAAGAGTTTGGACATGAGCAGAAGTTCCAGAGTCACCTGATGTCCCTCATCCTTCCCCTCCCCTTCCTTCAGCAAATCCAGGGCTTTAAAGCAATTCTGTATAAACACAACTGTGCAGGCTGGATGCTGAAGCACTGAGCATTACAGGGGATATTCAAGAGAGAATTATCACTCTCTACAATTAAAAGTAGCTTTTTAAAGTAAGGAATACCCAACAAAAAGTCAAAGTTTGCCTTCCTTTCCCCTTCCCAGTGACCACTTACCCTTCACTGTCTAGCACATCCTTAATGCTTGCCTTGGTGATAATGGCATCATCACACTTGAACCACTGGTCCTTGTGCTGCCTGATGAAGCTGGTGTAGTGCCCACTCTCCAAGGTTCCCTGGTGATTAACTACTGCAAACAAGGAATATCTGGGGCAGGAAACATGCATGAAAATGTGCATCAGAAAGGGGGAAAACCAGGCATTTCAGACAGGCAGAAGCTTTTGTTCATTAACACACACAGCAGTGGTAAAGGATCTGATCCATCAGTAAAACACCAGGTGTAACATTAGCTGGGAAGAGGGTGGCCTTGCCCAAGTTAAAAATAAAACAATTTTTCTTTCCCTGTCTTGCTATTTCTGCAAATCTCCAGTCTGGTGACCATTATCAGCTTTACCAATACTGGTTACCAAATTTCTTTATAAAATAGATCAATATTAGTGCATTCCTGAAGAGGACCACTGATTATCCAGTCTGACTTTCAACTTCCCTGATTTACTCTAGTGAACCAGAAAAAAATGCATTTGAGGTATGGGGAAGGAGATAATCTTAGCTATTTCTAATGATAAACTGCTGAACTGATTAACTGTCCTTAATCTGCAAAGCCTGTACTTATTTTGAAATACTGAATATATTCAGCCTCAACTTCCAGCTCTGTGGATGCTGCTGTGCATTGCCTGAAAACCTCCAGGCACACCTCTTTAAAAAAAAAAGATACTGATTTCTTTTTGCCTTTTTTTTTTTTTTTAAATGCAAGACCAAAGTCTTTGGCTCTTTTGTTCTAAGGTAAGATTTTGTTTCCAGTCTTAAATCCACTTGTGGCTCTTTTTCAAGTATTTTCCACTCTCTTTAACTCTTTCACAAAATGCTGCCCTCACAGTGTGTGTGTGACACAAGCACAGCTACACAATGGTAAAATAATCTCTCTAATCTCACTTGATGTTGTCCTACTCGAGTTTAGAATTCACAGAACTCTTTTGACACAGTGGTGCCACAACAAGGCTCCCATTCAGTGACTGCCTGCAGAGCCACTGATTTAGAGCCACCCTCTCCAGGGCAGTCCTTGAGTCCAGCTTGGATGGACAGCACCCTTCAGACCCAGCTGGAGCCTTCTGACATTGCCCAGCTGTTTCCTGGCACTCAGATCACTGAGGAGTGCAGATATCTCTGCCTTTATTACCTAAATCTGCTTAATTTTTAACACTTTCTCCAACTTAAGGCATGTGCAAACCTCAACAGTGATCAGCTGTGTTACTTTCAGACCTTTTCTAGCACTACTGAACACCCCACACCTCATAATTGAAGCTGTAGGCCCACACAACACCTGCCTGGTTAGTTTGGTTTTACATCTTGGTGTGATTCCATTTTCCTACTGAAACTTCTAGTGGCAAATCAACTGCCTTGAATTTAAATACACAGCAGCAGCAATAAAACCTGTAACCCTATTTAACTGAAGAGGTGAGGCTTGTGTGACCATTTTATCCCTATAAAGCAATGGATATTGGTTTCTGTTACATCTCCTTTGCATTCTTGAGCAAGCCCATCATTTATTCTGACTGGAATCAATACCTGACTAACAGACCCCAGGATTATTTGGATCATCTACTCCTGAGTGTCAGTGCTCTATTAACTTTCTTTGGTCCTCTGGAACTCCCTTTGCCATTGCAGTAGGATTTCTATAAGGAAACACCCATCCCTTGTAATAAATATTGTGATCTAATTTTGCCCACAGATTATTTGCTGGGGGTGCCACCCTCAGCTCTGGAACAGCTGCCACAGAAGGGCAGGAACTGCAGTGAGTGAAGCTTTATTTTGCAGCATTTCAGACTCACTGTGCTGTCAGATTTGGTAATGCACTGGCACTGCAGGATACAAAGCAACAGCATCTCCTTCTAGAAGGCAACCACCTTTCACAACAGGAGTCATGGAATGTACCACTTACTTATTATCATTGTTTAGACTATCCGTCGGCTGCTGGTACTGCCCGTTCATTCTGCTCTCTTTACTGCAACACACACACAAAAATCCAGTCACTTCAAGCAGTTGATGCCAGAATGATTTTTGTCTTTTCTTTTATATCCCTTTTACACAGTTCTCTGTATCCACCAGTATCAGCAGCATGCACACTTGCAGCCTTTTACTCAGTTCAGTGCTCAGAGTTCTGTAAGTGTTCTGCAGGCCCTGAGACTGAACAGCCCAGAGCTGCAGAGCCAGGGACACCAAACATTCTGCTGGCTCAGGAACTCAAGGTGTCCTGACAGGAGGATTCTGTAAACTGGGGGTTAGCCCACCAAAATCTCATTATTGGGCTCCCTTGTTGGATCTGGGCTGTGGAAAGTCTAGAACTGGTGTGTGTGACTGACGGGGGTGCATTTGCCACGCTGGCACCTGGGTGAAGTGGATGCATCAAACAGGATCCTGATTCAAACACTGAGGGAAAGACCCCAACCCCTCTAACTGTGTCTGGCTTCATTCTCCTAACACCAGAAAAAGGCATCACAGTGGCTTCCCAAACCCAGAGATGGCTCTGATGTGACACACAGCCTGTCTGCTGAGTCCAGCTCCCCACTCCAGCCCAGCAGCAAAGGGCTGATTAGGATGCTGCAGATGCTTTATTTGCTCTCACAGCAGTGCTACAGCACAAACAGCATTTCTCCTCCTGGTCAAGGCTTCAGTGCTGCAAAACCACATCTGTTTACGTCAAATGTTTTATCCCAAAAGCTTAAAAACAGGTTAAGAAAAGATTTGTATTTGAAAGCCAGGAAATTATCGAATTACATCAATCCTTTATCTTGTGATAAAGGGTCAATCATCCTGGCTCTGACTTGTAAATTCATTTTGTGTTTTGACAGCACCAATAGGATTATGGTGGTGATTTCCTAGCTGGTGAAATTCAGGCTACTGAGTTATGCCTGCTGATTATCCTGGATACCTTTCATGAGCAGAGCCAGTTCTATCCAGGGAGAATTCACCACAGAGGAACAGGGAAGTCTCAAAATCTCCAGAATATATTGGAATAAACCATATATCCTTAATATAACAGTATTTAACAGAGCTTCAGGGCTCTCCTTTATCTCTTGGTAGAAGCATCTACTTTTTTTTTTCCTGGGAAATGAGGAAAAAATGAGGCAAAGCTTGAAATTTTAAGTAGAATTTCAGCATCAAATAGAGTCCCTCTGTTAAGAGATACCATGGTTTGAGGCTTTCTCCACTGCTTCAGATATAAATTAAATCTGAATACCCTCTTGCATATTTGCATGGAATACCTGACAAATGCTTTTTAATTAAGCTGATTAAATTCCTTTAATAAAGGTGTATTTACACAAATGCCATGTCTTTCACAAACCTGGGAGGTGGGAGAAGTCTTGCTGTTTCTATTTGAGTCTGGACTATGTTTTTGCTTCTTACAGAATTCTCTAAACAGAAGTTGAAGGTACCAAACAAAAACCCCCAGATTTGCATATGTGCAGGAATAAAGAGGGAGGATTTTTATAACTTCAGGACTACTGGTTAGGGATTAGGTTGGCTCTGTTCTGGCCAACTGCACAGGATGGCAGGTGGGTGGGGACTGAGGGGATGCAACCAAAGCAGGGATCTGAAGGCAGGATGCATCTGGGTCTATAAATTTAACAGGCAACCAGAAACATAGCACACATTAATTAAAACTCCCCACCACAATGTTTAAATAGAAATCCTTTTCTGGCACATGAAACTGAACAGTTTATCTAAAAATGTGTTTAGACAAGCTACACCTTCCACAGAGCAGCTCATGGCAGAAGCACCAGCACAGACACTGTTCTGCACCCTCAAGGATGCTCCTTGTTTGGTGCTGCACATTTATGAACTGGGAACCAGCTCTGCCCAGCTCTGGGGAGGGGTTTTGGACTTGGAACCCACCTGGAAGCCATGAAAGGTGTCATGTCCAGCTCCAGTGGAAAGGAGACATACGTAGTGATCTTCCGCCTCAGTTTGGCTGAGTGTTCAAACCGCTGCAGGCAAAGCAAGAGGGTTTTTCTTTAGAGAAAGGGGAAGTTTTATGTCTTTTATTAAAATGTCTTAAGTTTAGAAACAATAACATGAAAGCACATTAGCAGTCACTGTGCAGCGACAGCCCCAGATTTTTCCTACTAGCTCTTTGGGAATGCCCATGTAAATAACAACGCATTTCTATCAGGAAAACAAACCACCATTTGGGGGCTCAGTGTTAATACAGTATTAATTAGATTATTTACCTTGATATCTATGCATACAAACTTATTCCCACCTGACATCAAAGAAAAAACTGCATTAAACAGGAAGAGCACACAGAGCCTTTACCCAAAGCAGGGTTCATTTGCAGCAGGACTGTTCAAAGCCATGGCTGCTGCCTTCCCTGGCTCCCAGAACTGCTGATAAGGGGAGCTTCCCTTCAAATTCACACTGAACCCACCCATCCCATCACCTCAAGTGACAGGAGTCAAGCCTACACAGGAATACCCATTCAAATGAAGGCAAAAAATGGAATATGCTAACAAAAAAAGCCTTGTCCCTCAGCCAAAAGGGGCCTGCAATACCCACCATCCTCTCCTCGTCTCCTTCACTGAACATTAAATGAGAACAAGAACAAATACCAGAAAGAGATGAATGAGTTTCTATTTAAAGGCAGCTTCTCTCTCCATTTCTCATAAATTCTGCTCTATTTACACTTCAAGTTAATTATTTTCCAATTGTGATGCTGTAACAATTCCCTAGCAACAGATCCAGATGTGAAAAGCTGAGACTTCTGTAATTCTGATCTTTTGTGTTTCTCTCTTGCATGAACACACAAAATGAAATTTGTGTTTTGCATAGACAGGACAACACAATCACTTAGGAAAAGCAATTTATTTTCCAAAAAAATCTTCAGTCATTTGGGATAACACAAATACTGAATTAAGTCCAGGAAAGGAGTGGAGCACATTCACCTTGACTTCTCCAAAGAGCAGAACCATGAAGGTCTATCTTATTAACTATTCTATAGAAATAAAAACAGAAGCCCAAAAGTGCCTCCAAAAGCCAAGCACTCCTGAAACTTCAATTCAGTGATGCAAGAATGTCCTTCAGGAAGATCAGAAACAGCCAAATTAAAACAAAGGAACTGCTTCTACCCAGCCCAGTCAGGCTGTAACATCTGTGGCATTTGACACTGCACACCCTCATGGACAATGCTCAAGATGCAGCTGAAGGTGCTGCTGTGTGAAATGAACACCTGCAGGCATGGCTGTCCCAAAGGCTGGAATGGCTGGGAACACCTTTTTCCACCTGTAACACCTTTTTCCAGGATGTGGCATCACTTTCCAGGGACCATTTGCCTTTTGACACAGAATGACCTTCACCTGCTGTGACAGCTGCTCACTTTTACATCACATTTCAGACAGAAACTGTACAGGACTAAACTATCCAAAGGCCCAAACTGTGATATTCACATGACATCTGCTTTGGAGATGTTTAAAATGTTTAAAACTTCACTGCAGTTGGGAAGATACAATAATGTTTCTCCACTGGTATCAGAACTTTTCCATGCTTTTCCTTCAGTGGCATTCTTTGTGAAAGTGTAAAAACTGTGCCATGCAGGATGAGGGAGTGTAACTGCAGATTGATTTCTGTGCTGCTTCAGGTTTTGGACCAGCCTTCAATTCTGTCTCTAGATAAAGCTGGTTAAGTTCCCCCAGACACTGCAAAGCCACATCAGAGATAATGTCACACTATCTTAAAAGAAAATCCAGCTGGGCAAAGCAAGCTGCTCTTTATATTAATTTATATCATAAAAGTTCAGTCAGTGAAAGACATGTCCAGGAATTCAGCTCATCCTTTCAGAGAGGAAATCACATCCCCAGCTCTGCTGGCCCCCCATGAACTTACTTTGAGATGAAAACAGGCCACAATGGGTAACTTCTTCATAGTGAGTTGTTTGGTAGATTCTTGGTAGCTATGGCAACCACTACATTTGATTTTGGCACTGCTTCCTAGATGTTCTGGCCTTGTAAACCTAAAAAAAATATTGAAAAGCAAAGGAATTCACAAAACAATCAGATGATTTTTGAGGTGTGCTGAAAACGTTTTTACTTGTGGGTCACTGGGACCACAAGAGACAAGAGTCAGTGGGTTTTAACTCATTTTGGGAAAATCTACAATAAAACAATAAAAATGTAAAGTGCTATGGCTGAGCTATCCAAATCTGACACTGATCATTGCTCTGACTTGCACTGAAATGAATCTGTGGCTGAGAAAGGAGCTCAGTATCAGTTCATCTCCTACAGCAGAGCAGCTCATTTTCATACAGAAAGCAAAGAAAGATCTTTTGTTTCCAACCCCAAAAACATTGATATGGAAGACACTCCTCTGCAACACACTATTCTACCTTGTAGCCCTCCAGGGCTGGGATCAAAGCTCTGAGATGGAAAGGCCTGTAAACACCAAGTTCTTTTCAAAATACAGATGCCCTTCTAAAAAACCTTTGCTGACAACTAGAAAAATCTCTTTCAAAATTTTCAGACAGAACTGCTCAAAGGAGCCATGGGAAGAGTCCATTAGGGAACAGGGAAGTGAGCACAGAAAATGGACTAGCTCAATGCTCTCACTACAAACTAAAGCAAAATCCTTCTTTTCCAGAAACTCAGCATAGAAAGGTCAGGACCATGAAGTTTAGATTTTTACAGGGCAAATCAACCATTTCCCCAGAGTCTTGCAACTAGGATTTCTGAGGTGAGGTATTTTGAAATTTAGTTAAAAACTTTTCATTAATGCCCATGATGAATGTGAGGGCCAGACTGATATGAACTAAAAACCTTTTTTCTTGCAAACTTTTGGATAAAAACATAGACTCATCCTCTTTATCCATTAGAGTTCAACTTTCCAAAATCCATACTTTCTGCAAGTATCTTTGAACCTGAGTGTTTTTCCTTCCCTACTACCTTTGATTCTTACTAATCTCTATATTAAAGAAAATCACCAAAATTCAACTGTTTTTGCTTTCCTGCATCAGCAATTTTTCATTTGTACTAATTCCCTTGTTTTCTTAAAATTATTGATCTTAACAGTGTCAGGAAGATTAGAAATCAGATGTTAGAGACCATGAATTTTTATTTCAGGAGGATTAGCTTTGCCCCAGGCTCCTGGTAACTTCTTCCTCAGGCAAATATCTGCATTTGCCACAGGAGAATGACTTTGAGATCAACTAAAAGATCCAAGTGAATGTACACAAAGCCATAACCTCCTCCCCAGATACCTGTTTCCAAGATGTCCAAGTTTCCAGCTCAGAATTACCTTTTCTTTTTGACATCTCCATTCTTTTAATCCTTAATGGCAACCCTGCAACTAATCTGGTAGTAGCTGATCCTCAGTTGTGCTTAGAGCAAAATCTGATTCCTACTTGGTGTTAGAATTTAGATATATATTAAATGCAATAGAAAATCTTTTCATGTGTCTCCTCAGCCACCAGAACCAAGATGGAGACAGACACCAGTGATTTTGATCATGTGAAACCACGTTGCCTGGCAGCAGCCAATGCAAAATTTGATTTCTTCTTGCATCATGTGGCAACAGGCTTTGAGTGCTTATTGTTGCTCTGAGCCTTTTTACTTTCTCACAGGCAAACAAGTAAAATATGTGTAGAAATGCAGTTTGGGGACAAAGCATCACTTAGTCCCAGTGTTCAGAGCCACCTGGAGAAGGGGATGAAGCTGAATTCCCTTTCTCTGATGCCTTGGAGTGACTCCCTAGGACAGAGGCCAGACAGAATTAAGAGGATAAAGCAGGTATTTATTAAAGACCTTCAACAGATACACCTTGGGCAGCCAAAAGCCTCGCAGAGGAGCCAAGATGGACAATGGTCAGGAGTTTTTCAGACAGATCTAAGTTTGGCCTATTTGCATACCAGAGGTTAATCCTCCAATTATGGCTTCAGGTTATAAAGTCATATTCTTCCATTTTGCTCCTCCCAATTCAATTTTGTTTATACTTTTTGGGGCCTGAGGCTGTGAGGTGTCCTTGGATCTCAGGCCCAGAGGGGCTGTTCTGTCTGACCAAAACGTGACGTTAACTACACTTTACCCAGAGCTCAGAGCTGTGCACTAATGCAGTGCAGGACTTGAAAAACACAGAAGCTAAAACCTTCAGGCATCACCCCCAGGCCAAGCTGAGCTTGGGCAGGCCATACCTTCTCAAGCAGTCTGTGAGGGTGGTGGTGCCCGACACGTGGCTTTCCCCATTGACCACGCTGCCATCGCTGCCCGGACTCAGCGGCCAGAACGGGGTGGAAGAGCCTGGCAGATCCAAACTGATGTCCCAGAACGGGTCTATCGTCGTGGAAACGCCACTGTGGGAAAGAAAAGAGCCCCAAACACCTTTAAAGGAAGCCAAATGAGCAGTTTCTCTCCTGCTTTGGGGTGCACTCCAGGCGTTTGGTTTTAAGGACTTTGGGATCTCCATCACCCCTAGAGGGCACTCAGAGATGACAGAAAACAGAGCTGCTCCCACAATTGATGGTTTTCCTGCATGTTTAAAAGCTGTATGTTTAGGGAAATGTATGTGATGGATTAAATGTAAAATGAAAGTATTTAAGATGTTCTCCCACTCACTGGAGCCCTGAGACTCAAGGCAGAGGTGCTCTGAGACAGAGGCTCTACTGCCCAGTATAAACCAGTTAACATTTGTGACAATAGCTACGTGCCATCCAACTAGTTTAGAAGCAGGTCTTGTCTGCTCAAGACATGGAATATGGTGCTTGAGGCTACCCCAAAAAAGAGAAAGCCTTTAAAATACTTCTGCTGTACAGCAGTGCACTGAATTCAGCTTTGAACTTCTCTCAGCATCTCCTACAGCCTTTGGGCTTTGAGAGGCCAAAGAACAACTGCACCAAGCAGTAGCTCGTGCTCTCCATCAGAGCTCTCTAAAGACAGCTGAAGACAAGCCAAGAGCCAGACTGTGGAAAAAGCTGCTCAAAATTTTAACTGCTATTGACTCGAGTATTTTCTTCCAGCATCCACATTTTTAAGAGAACTTCAGGGGTCTTAGCTCTTTGATATGTTTATTTTCTGAGTTCTCTCTTCCCCTAAAGCTACTGTCTTTCACTCTGCAATCTCATTAAGCCTTCAATATTCTGCCTTTTTCCCCTGCTTCATTTGTGCAA
Organism: Petroica traversi; assembly: GCA_025920805.1. Lineage (NCBI taxonomy): Eukaryota > Metazoa > Chordata > Aves > Passeriformes > Petroicidae > Petroica > Petroica traversi. Next base: position 1,113,324 of record JAHLSL010000037.1, read on the forward strand.
AAGTTGTCAATTTTCAAAAGAAAACTTATTTTGTCAAAGTTTCATCAATGTTAATATTGTGTCGTAACAAATCAAGCTTTGCATTATCATGTAAGGATTCTGTGGCTCTACCAGGCAAAGAACAAAATTTCCTATGTTTTCCTTACAGTAAATCTTTTGCAAATCCCTCCAGGAAACTGAGAATAAAAGCAGATTCAAACAAGCCCAGCCCATGTGCAGGACAGCAAGAATGCAAGGCAGAACAAAAAACAAGAACTCTGACTTCTGCACTACAGCAACACCAAACATCTCCAAAGAGAAGCCAACTTGTTCCAGTACTCAGTAGAACAATAAATACATTTTTCCATGCTCTTATAAAGGCTTCTTTTCTGGTACCTGAGATTACATTAGACATCAGCCTCTCTGAAACCTCTCCTGATGATACACGAGGCTCCCGACTGAAGGAAAATGTGGTTCTATATCAGAATTTACTTCAAATGTAGTTGCAATTATGTGTTTTGAAACTCAAAGAGATCTTGGAAGTATTTTCCTTATGATCTTGAAAAACAACAACCTTTTCCAGACTAGTAAAAGGTTTATGTGCATAAGGCTGTGGTACTTTCCAGGCAGCTTTTTAGGTACGTCTTAATATATGACAGTTAACTGGTAATGATTGCATTTGGCTGACAGAATTATAAAATTATAGAATCCCAGGACCGTTTGGTTGGAAGAAACCTTAAAGATAACTCATTCCAGCCCTTGCCATGGGCAGGGACACCTTCCACTAGAGCAGGATGCTCAGAGCTCCATCCAGCCTGGCACTGAACACTCCCAGGGATGGGGCAGCCACAGCTTCTCTGGGAAATCTGTGCTGGTGCCTCATGGTGCTGGATTTTCCCAGTTCTTGTCTTTCTGGAGTTTTGCTGGTATTTACTGGTATTCAAGAGAGGAAAGGCTCAGTGCACTGCACTGGAGGGGTGCAGAACATTCAGAATGAGGAAAAAGTGACTTACTGGCAGACTTGACAGGTAACATCTGACTGCAGTCCGCCTGTGAAGATTTGGTCTATGATGCAGTTACAGTGGTTGGGGTTGTTGGCCTTCTTCCCATTATCATCACCTGCAGGAAGGCAAACACAGGCTCAGAAGTGAAAAATCCTTTGAGGGAACAGTGCTTTGTCTTGGACTGTGTCTCCAGTAACTCTTTCTAATTCAAACTTAAACTGCAAGTTCACAAGGATAATACAGAACCCTCCAGAAGTTGTGCATTGAAGAGAACAAGGAAACAAGATTGGAGCTCCTTGAAAAATACAGAAGATAACAGAAGGTGACTAAATGTAGAGGTGAAGTTTTAAGCCATAGCAGCTCTCAGCCAAACCCTTGCTCAGGGTATCTCCCTTTACAGAGGTTTGCTTTGCACTGCCTGGCTTAAGGAGCAGCTCCTAAGACAAAGGAGTGGCCAAGGTGCTTCATGAAAATCAGTATTTAAACTTCACAGAGAAAAGAAACTTCAGCAAATGCTGCTTTTTACTTCTATCCCAGTCAACTTCTGTGAGCAGAGTGAGGGGAGTGTTTGTTAAGAGCCATTCACCTCCAGCCCATCGCCTCCCTCCTGGCCCTTCAACATCTACCTGCACCTTCCATGCAGGTTTTCATCAGTGGGAAAATGAAAGATGTTTTTATCTGAAGTGAGGAGATGTTGCTGTTTCCTCCTCCAGCTCCTCCAGAGGCACAGCAATCCTCTGAGCTCCCCAGGGGTGCAGTGAACACATTCCCATCCTTTAGGAATCACAAAGTGTCCCTGCAGATCCCACGAGCCAAGTGTAATTTTTAGGATTTGAGTGCTGAGATTAGGCCAATTCAACTTCCTTACAATAACCAGAGGTGAGCTAGGAATAACACGATTTTGCTTGATTTCCAGACTGTGCACTGCTTATTTTCCTTGGGTAAGACAGAAGCAACTGGATTTGCTTTGCAATCAGAGATGCACACACCAACTATTTCACAGCACCAGCTAATTATTGTTTTCAATACATCTTAAGATGTTTTCCCATTTCCTTCAACAGCAACTGTTACAACAGAACTAAGTTTGGCCAGGTTTCCCAGTGTCTTTAACTTACAGGGTAAGACTTGATTTCTGAAACTGAAATACTCACACTGAAATACTCCTCAAATCTCAGCTCTTTCTCAAAACCAATTAATTTCTACTCAAGAAGATCCAAAAAATCACCTGAAGAAAATGCAGGGCAATAGACCATTTTCATGAGTCTGAGGTGCTCTAGCTGGACTTTCTTTGTAGTAGGAGCTAAGAGAATTATATTTTTTTCCCCAATGAAGCTTTAGAATCATGTTGAAAAATATTATATAAAATTGGCAAAGGCTCCATAGGATACTAAGTGTGGAAAAGCAGTCATAGGTGATACCTACTACGCTGCAATGGGCCACTTGAGTTAATTAGATTCTAAATGCCTCAGGAAAGTTCTCTCTCAGCTGCCGGATTTAGGCTTTAGAAACTTTTGTTTGAGTTGCCAAAAAAAAGCACATTGTTTCCTTTAAAAGACTCTTGAAGAAAATGCTCTAAAATTAGATTTCAAGTGTACGAGGTTCAAGTTGGGGGTTATCACACCCGGTCTGAGGCATTTCTTGATGGGAATTTCAGCTAAATCTTACTGAACTTAAGAGCTTTTAAAGGGCTCAATTATGCTAAGCTAATGAAGAGGGCACACAGGACAGGGACTGTGCAAGGCATCCTTCACCTACAGAAAAAGCTCCACTTATATTCACAAGCACTAAAAAAAATTTAAAATAGATTTAACTGGGTTTTAGCTAAAACACCACTTTTCCTTTTTAAAGAATCCACGTGCAACTACCACACCCTTGCAATCTCCCAATTCCAAACATTATCCCTGCTTTGTTTTGAGGGGGCAGAAGGAGAAAAGCAACACTGAGAGCTTTTCCCTGGACCACAGGTACCATCCCAGCTGGACACCTTCAGCAGACACTGATTTCCTCCTCCAGAAAGAACTGAGCTCTCCCTTTTCAATTACACAAGTCAATTAGGATCAGCAATGAGAGGGTCTCCAATGAATATCCTGCAAGCTGGTTCCCAGCAAAACAGAAGGGTATTACCCACTCAACATTATTTCCCATGACATTTGGTTGGAGAGGAGGGAAAAAAAGAGTAAGATTACCACCTACACACACTTGTCAATATGGAACAGATGCTGAGGGGAGGTATATTATGCAGCTGAGAACTAGAAGCTGCTAGATTGTTGTGCTCAAGTTAAGGTTCCCTTCAACATTTCTGTCTACCAAATGAGGTTTTAATTTCATGTATTTTTGGGGGGTTTAAATCCGGTTGTAATTCTTACCAGGGAAATCAGCAGCTTCTTCTAAGAGTGGCCAGCACAAGACTAAAAGCAAACTTTAAAATACATCAATAATGTGATTGTGAGAACGGCTGAAATTTTGAGTTTAGGAGTTTGGAATCAAATTAAATGCAACTCTGAAAAAACCCCACACAAGTTACTACTGGGTCTGTGCAATTACTAAGCATGTTAATTTGTGTTCAAATTAGGCATCTAATATACCACTAAAGGTAAATAATCTAGAGCAGCTGTAAAAACAGCTAGAAACAACTTTTAAAGACTGCTTTTTGGTTTTGATATAAAAATACAAGTTTTGCCTCAATCCTCCATTCTGTATTTCCAGCGATAAAAGGGAAGTCAAGGATTGTCAGATTTTAAAAGGGCTGTTTATCAAAACAAGCCATTAATGTTAATATTTCTGCTTTGCTTTGGTCCCTGGTGTTCTGAACAAGTGCTTGTTATTTCTGACAAAGCAGGGTACACACAAATCTATATGGATCAGAGCAGATGACATGTTTCACAAGCATATGCTCTATCAATTCCTAAGAATATCATCCAGAATTCACAGAGCAGGGCAGTGTTTTTCTCACAAATCTCAGTACACCACTCTTTTTCTGGCTTCAGATTTGTTTTGAAGCACTCCTTGTTAAAGGTGAATGCAAAGTGCTTCACGAAATCCAAATAAATGAGGAATAATCAGCTTTAAAGTACTAGTCTCATTTTCTTAGACTGCTGAATAAAGTTTAGGATAAAAACACAGGATTACTTCTATTTTTTTTATCTTGCTTTTTGAACTTTTGTGAACTGGTGCCCATCTCTGCCACTTGAGTGCTGCTGCTCCTGCAATAAATACAGAAACCCCCACAGCCAGTGATGCCACTGGACAGAACATTAATTTTTGACTTGCAGTCTCAATCCAGAAATACAGACTATTTAGACTATCTTTTTCCATCAAAATACTACTTTCCAGTTAGATCACCTGCCTCCAGCTGCTGGAATGAAGAAGAAGCAATGCACAGGCAAGACAGACTCAACCCCTTTTATTCAGAAATATTTTCTATTACTCCAGCAGCAGAGAGGAGCCCTGTTGGGGGTTCAGATTATGCCCTGCCCAGATGCCACAGCTCAACCCAAGTGCCAGCACATCTTTCACCCCTGAGACAGCAATTACATGGGGACCAAACAGGTATCCTGGGCTTCCAAAACTCCACAGATGCCACTAAAACAAAGTTTAGATTCAACCAGCATTTAAAACAACAACCAAATCAAAATAAAACTTCCTGAGCCAGCCTGCCCACATAACCAGCTCAGGGCAGGTACAGGATTACAAAACTTATCTTTACAAGGACATCAAAACCACATATTTTTCATAACTTAGGCAGTGACAGATGAACAACAAATTTCACAGCTTTGCCTTCACTTGCATTAAGGCACTTCCTAGAAAGCTGAGCACATGGAATGGAAAAGGGATAAATTACTAATGACAGCCAAACAAATATCACTGGATATTTATATATAAGGAACACTTTCATTTACTTTGGTGCCTGTAGCCTTGGTGATCATGAATAATGTCCAAAAACCAGAGCAGAATTTTCCCCACGACTCTATTTTATTTCACTGTGTGCTAATTGTAAAACTTCATTACTATTGACTGCAAGCTTTAACAGCTTTTTTCGTTATGAAAATAAATATTTAATATTGGCAGGGGAGGTATTATTTGCTTATTGTAGCTGTAGGACATATTCTCACTATTAGTAATAATATTTTTATATCTGCACACTTCACATGCAAGTGTGTGTCTGTGTGGATACACAAGCGGGAAAACTTCCTCATTACACCAAAAACTAGCTCATTCCAAATGTGGTTTTGCAAGACTATACTTGAAATTCTGGTTTAGATTAACTTGTTTGGTTCCCACACAAATGCTCAACCACTTCTTTTAAATTACCTTGATGTGGTATAGATTATTTACTATGATTTAATAAAAGGCTCTATTTCTTCAGAAACTGAAATTTGAAAACCTGGGTGCAGAGATGTTAAGGAAGATACAGCAGAGAGATTCTTCATTTAAAGTCAAACCACATCTTTTTCTAAAGCCTTTTCATATTCTTTATCAGTTTGAGAAGAGCTCAACCTTTATTGTTGCAAGTTTTTCTCTTTACAATTCTGAGACACAAATACTGCTTCATTAATTAATGAGGAAGTGCAGAAGAAATATGAGCATTATACCAGAGATGATGCAAAAAGCTTCAAAATTTGTTAAATCAATGGTTCAGAAATTGAACAGAACAAAGAAGTGCTTCTGTTTGCAGCTGAATTTATTCAGTGTTAAGAAGTGAGAAGTCAATATTTGGGCAGATTTTGTTCCTTACTGGACTTTCCCACCAGTTTAATTTGGATTATTGAAATCCAGTTAGTGGCTGTCAAATGACAAATATTAATAACTACAAAGGAACTGCTCTGTGTACTCCTGTCCTTAGCAGTACTTTTTTTGGAGAAGATTCTTTTGGAGGCACCAATTATGGATGTGAACAAGCTCATCTGCTGCCATGCAGGGCAACCTCAGAGATAAAAGCAAGATTCACAATGGTTCAGAGAAGCAGCAGCAGCAGCTTTCCCTTTGATGGTCTCTGATAAGCCAAAAAACTAAAGTGCTTTTCCTAAGAGCATTTGAGGAAAGTTGAGTGCTTAAATCTTCTTTTTGATAACCAAGGACTTTTTGTTTGTTCTGTATCAGCCCTACTACTTTTCCTCTGGAGGAATAGTAAAAATCTTGCTGCTGCAGTAAGTGAATCAAGCTAGAACAAACATTGGCAGATTGGAAAATTTTCAGTTCAGCTCGAGTTCAGCTAACTAACAGAAAATATAACATTTCATACGATATTACAAAATCAAAACTTAGATAACTCATGTCAAAAAGCATGGCACTGAATATTTTTATTGTATTGTACAATTATGTATTGTTCTATGCAGACTAATAAAACAAGATACCATAACCACCCATTGCTCTTTCTTATTCACATTCCTTTAACCAATTTGGTATCAGAAATACAGTGAAATCCTATTTAGCAGAATAATAGTATTAAGACATAGCCTCTCTCCTATGTTATTTTCATCAGTCCCATGACACACTGAGTAAGAGTTCTAACTACTTAAAGTACAAATAGAATTAAAATGGCAATTTAAAAGAAAAGACAGTGACTCACAACCAGTAAGAGAACATCATGATGGTGATTCAAACCAATGCACAGGCATGTCTGCCTCTTAACTCCTGGTAATTTTTGAAAGTAGGAATTGTTTATTTATTCATAAATATTTTAAGTCTACTGAACATTTTTAAAAGAACTTGCTAAGAGTGCTGTACTGGCACTAGACTTGGCTTAAGAAGAGCTGGTTCTGATGCCGGAATGATTTTTGTCTTTTCTTTTATATCCCTTTTACACAGTTCTGTGTATCCACAAGTATCAGAATGCACACTTGTAACCTTTTACTCAGTTCAGTGCTCAGTGTTTTGTGAGTGCCCTGCAGGCCCTGAGACTGAACAGCCCAGAGCTGCAGAGCCAGGGACACCAAACATTCTGCTGGCTCAGGAACTCAGGGTCTCCAAGCAGGACAGATTCTGGAAACTCGACTGAGCCCAGCCCAGCCCCAGCATTGGATCTGGGCTGTGGAAAGTCTAGAACTGGTGTGTGTGACTGACGGGGGTGCATTTGCCACGCTGTCACCTGGGTGAAGTGGATGCACCAAACAGGATCCTGATTCAAACACTGAGGGAAAGACCCCAACCCCTTTAACCGTGTCTGGTTCCATTTCCTAACACCAGGAAAAAGGTATCAATTCTACCTCCTTCTGATGCAATAATCCTTGTTGACTGGAGCCTGAGGACAAGCCTTACCTTTGCAGTGTCTGTGTAGCACATCTAATGCAGCAATGAGGAACTCGTGTGCATCTTGTTGCTCGTACCCTGCTAAATGCCGTGCGTGAGTCCATACCAGGTGCAATAACCTATATGGAATGTGAGGAGATCGGTGCCCAGAGTAAAACTGCTCAAAGCAAAGAGAAGGACATGACTGTTAACAACTCACACAGCCTTTTGCATTTCGTTATTAAAAAAGTTCAATGAGCGCAATTAGTCAAATCAATTTAAACAGTTTAATTCTGATGGCCTTAGTAATAAAGGAGAGAGGCAGTTTTTGTCACAGACTACCAGAGAGGTGATCTCAGAACTGAGCAGCTCAGTTTTCTCCCCTGAAATTCCATGAATTTGTGATGGATTAGCCTAAAAAATGTGGGGGTGCAGGGAGTGGGGTAGACAGACACAAACATCACTCACAATTTGCTTACTGATATCACTGACTTTTAATAAAATAGCCTGGGAAGGAAAGAAAGGAAAAAATCCTGCATTTAGAAAGGATCAGCAACTCCATTCACAAATTATGTGAATGAAATGCACCCCCCATATCAGAACAAACACTGAAGATGAGAATATTACATGCTGATTGTCAGCCAACCCCTGACCCATGGCAGCTCTGCATCCAAATGCTGTGCACACTCCAATTTTATGGAAAAATTTCCAAGCAGGGCAGCAGCCTCATGCCAGGACTGGCCTTTCACTGTAAAAGGCTTTAAAAACAACTTGACTGAGCCAGCTGTTTGCAGAGCTGAAGGTCCCCATTCAGGCAGTGCTGCCCAAAGGCAGCTGCTGTCACTGCTCCAGCAGGGCGTCCCTGCCTGGGAATCTGGTCCTGGACCAGCTCCTGCATCTGCTCCTTCATCTGCTTCACTCAAAATCTGATGAGCTGGCTCCAGAGTGACTAAAACTGCCCCAGGTGATTTTGCCAGGAGCACTTGAGAGAGTGCACAGATGAATTTTTCAGTCAGCACAGCCTGATGTGCAGCACCGCTGTTGCGGGGTGACCCAGCTGGGGAGGGAAATCAGCACAGGGCAGGAGGACACTGCCCACAGAAACCTTTTTTCATTAAAAACCAGCCAGGTCCCACTTGAAAAACCCAAACAAATACAAAAACCCCCAACAAGCAACCCACCCCAAAAAAACATGCCAAAAAAACCACCCGTGCTAAGGGTCTCTGTTTCCCTGGCTTGAGGTTCAGCCTTTCCTTTACCCCTGCACAGCAATACCAGTTCCAAAAGCAAAGCAGGGATGCTTGTGGTGTCCCTGCAGGAGTCAGAAAAGGCCCAGAGGAGATTTTTCACTTCACAGAGTAACATTTTATTTTTAATAAGTGAGCATTTGTGAGTCACTTTGCCTTCCCTCACCTTCAGTAAAGGTATCTGCCAGTAAATGCTGCCTGCAACACCACAATTATGTTTTCCCAAGATCCTATCAAATCCATGGTGGTTTCCTTTCAGTTACTCTTCCCAAACAGAAGACAGTAAGTGGCAAATACACAGAACAAAACCAAGATTTAAACCCCCAGCAGTAAATAATTCTCATCCTGGCTGGAAAAGTGAGCTTCCTTCTCCAGCCCTGAGTTTCTCCCTCTAGAGTCTCTGAGCATTTTCTGTAAGTCCAAGCACAGGCACTGTGCTACAAACCTGCTGAGAGAAAACACTGTATTTTAAGGGATTGGCAAAGGCAGCACAATCTTCATCTAGTTCTCATATTGGTAGGGTTTTCTACATGATTTTAGTGTATTTCCTCTGTCCACAGATATTTCTTCCTCACAAGCTCTGCTTTTCCCAAACAAGAAGCTGCACTCTGCAGCCAAACACCACAAAATGCTCCTATAAATACAAAGATCAATAGTTAACTGTGATGCCGGCAAGGATGACACTGAGGGACTGGAGCAGGAGTGTGGTAATTGAAATCTGCTGATGCAGCTGCTGCTCAACATAATTCAGGGAACTGCAGCAATAAAACTCCCCTGTTCTGTCACTCCTTACAATTAGTCCCAGAGCTCTCTGGTCATTTTAACCACCAGCACTCCATGTAATTACTCCACTGCAGACATGAGACCTGCCAGCAGATTTTACATTCTCTGCTGCCTCAGTAGAATGGGAAGGATCTGATATGAAGCTTTATCCCCACTCCACATTCTTACGAGGCAGGTTTCTAGTTTTTTGTGTGATAATAGTTAATAATTTGATAAAGCTTCACTGCTTGAATAAATATTAAATGAAACAAAGAATCTGAGCACATTCAATAACAATATTTTAACTGGAATGTCTAAAACATCCATCCCATCTCTGTCATTTCCTTACTGCTGGGAAGAGCAGCCTATCAGAGCTGTTCCAATCCACAAAAAGGAAAGGAGCCCATATAAAGTCTTATTCCAACCTTTTCACTGAAATGTGCAAATATAAACAATGATGTATTAACAAGTCACCTTTAAAACACTTCAATGGCACAACTGTTCCAAACATAATTTAAACTTTTTATTTTGGTTTAAATTTGTTTTCAATTCAGCAGTATCAGTTGTTTATATTGGAGAGAACTAGTCTGTGCAATTTCAAAGTGCTGGGTAATACACTGCTTAATTGCTGTTCCAGGAAAAAAAAAGGGAGGGGGGGGGAGAAAGGAACAAACCAACCAGGATTCAAAACCTCCATTCTTCCACACAGCACAAGTAAAAGTAATTTTGTTTTTCCACTTATAACACTTGCTGTTGCACTCTAGAAAGAAGCTATGGAAGATTTAGAAGATTGCAGGCTTTGTAATTTGCATTATTGCTAGTAAAATATACAGACAGCAGTGAGGTTTTAAAACAAAACATGACCCCACCATACACATCTGTACTTCTTCCTCCTCCTCCTGCCAAAAACATGCACAGAAGTTTCTCAATTATGTGAATAAACAGATAAATATGATTTATCCTGCACATGTATCCACAGAACGGTCTCTGAGCTTTGCAATTAAGAGTTTATAGGCAGAAATTCTGTACCAGGTTCAAGTTGGATTTGAGAAGTCAAAACCTCCTCTTGGAAATTGGTTCTCAGGCAAGACTTGAAGTTTTCTGGCAATTTACAATGGATGAGAGGAGTGGGCAACACATGGAACACAGGCAAGAGAACACCTTCTGAAGGCTTCCCAAAGAACAATGGTTCAAAGAGTCACAAAACCCATTCTGCTTGCATAAACTCTGCATGTTCTACACTTATTTCAGGGAAAAGGTTTTACTGAATCTGTATTTTCCATGACAAAATGCAAGGCTTCTCTCTATGCAAAGTGCCTGAACTTTTTCCCCCCTCTTGAACCTTTGTTGTAACTTATTTTATACATAAGTCACTTCAGCAGTAGCATCTCCTTTTCCCTCTTGGTCCTCACTCCTGAACTCTTCCCGTGGTTGTGCTGAGAACTGTGATAGGCTCAGGAGGATGAGTAATGATGTGCAAAAGGGAAGTTTTGTTACTTCCATCTCTGAGTGGATGCACTGCATTCTGCTCTACTCCCAGCTGTTCTTGCTGCTCCAGACAGAGCACATGACATACACATCTTCTATTCCTACCTTCCTGAGCGGTCATTCTGGATTTAGATAAACCTGAGGGTGTGGACCATCCTGAAATTCACTTTCATTGGTGAAGCAAAACTACAACACAAACACCAGTAGGTAACAAGGAGTGCACCAACCCTTCCAGCCAAAAGGCTCAATGAATGCACTCTGTGTGCTCTATCTTCCCTCCATCCAGCTTCACCCCTATCTGTCACTCCCAAATCCTTTCCATTCCTTTTCTTATGCAGTGTAACTCATACCATGATTCTATTGAGAAATAGGTTTCATGTAGCAAAATGAGAATGTTAACTGATGCAGTCAGATATTTTTAAAACAAACAGAGCTCAATGCTTGGCTTGTCTGCCAGAAAAGCTCCCAGGAAAAGAACCACCTCAGCCCTGAGAACCATCTGATAGTCATTACTCACCACCAACCTACTTCAAGGTGGAAGAACTTTGGAGCTTCCTATTTATCAGAGTGAAATCACTCAACCTATATAACTACGTGATCTTAAACAAGAACAAGAAAAAAATAAAGTGGGATGAGTAACTTCTGTTAAGAGGCAAAAGAGCAAAACTTGCTGATTTATATATAGTAAGTTTTATTTAATGTTCAAGGCAGTCTCTCTTTTTCTCCTGGAGAGCTCCCACTCAGGCACTCACCAGATCCCCTGGAATTCCATTTGCCTAAGATCACACCTTCAGAAAAGAAGGGTGGAGGGGAGATGAAATTAACCTCAGCCCTGATTGTTTGTCCTGGGTAAGATGCTCTGGGATAACCACAGCAGTTAATCCTGGTGGGAAAGCTGTGTAGAAACAAGACAGAACCTGAATCAAAGTTTCCCTGGTAATCCAATTACATAGGAATTCTTAACCTGAGATCTCCTGGTTTGCCTTCCTTTGCTCAGACCTCAGCTCTGTAAAGGCAGCATCAGAATCTTCATTACAACCACTGCACAGAGCTGGGACATGAAACACAACCAGTCTGCTCCAAAAAATTCAAGATTTTTATTTTCTTAATGCAGAGCAATTAAAACTCACTGGGAACAGAACTGTACAATGGGTGCTGACAGAGCCATAAGCACAACAAGGTATTTACTGCTTGTGAATTAAAATATACCAAGCTGGTCACAGACCCAACAGCTTTGCTTAGGAGGATTAAGCTCCAGTTTTACTTCAAGGAGGTTGAGTCATTTTCTGTGTCCTCCCACAGCACATGGCTGCAGTATTTAATGTGAAATAAGGACAGGACTATTGCTGTCTGGTGTCACAGATATGGCTGTTCCCTCATCCATAACACCCTCACGTTGCAGAACATTTAATTAATAGAACTAATGCAAGTGAAGGCATGAATTTTTATTTGAAAATGAAGGCTGAGCTTCCCAAAGTTGTGTGTGAAATTAAACTTGATTACAAGTGAAACTAACAAAAAATGCTGTATTTAAGCCCCACTTTGGACAACAGCCTGTTCTCTGTTCCATGCTCACAGCAGAGCAAAAGGCATCCTGAGCCATCAATAGGGCTCCACATACAAAAATGGAAACAAAAATCATTACCTAGAGAGTCTTGATCTTTCCTGCAGCCTCTCAATGTGTAATGTAACACTCATTTCCCCTTTCCCAAGGGATTTTTTAAAAATGCATGTGGAAATAGAGTGTGGTGATGTTCATCAGCATGAGACTTTATATCACTATTTGATGAAAGGATATCAAGATTATAACAGTTCCTTATTTTTAAATAAGCAAATAGGTTTCTGTAGTAACAGTGTACAGAAACTGGTATTTCTATAACATGACTGATTTTTAAATCTAGGCATTGTGGTATTTCCACACTTAACTGCACATCTGGTTTCAATAATCCTACAGCTGCTACCTATTGGTCTGCCTGCCTTTTGTTTTTACCTCCTTTCCTGACAGACGTGGAAACAATTGAAAAATAGAACAAAAAATAAGAAATATACACCTAATGATTGATAAGCAGCATGAAATGTTGCAAATTCTCAGTGGTCTTCAGCAAAACACAACTTTGTAGTGGAACAACTAAGGGGGTTTTACTTCTATTTATGTTTAACTCACCTGCAGTGACCAAAAAGAATCATCTCTGGTGAAAAACGCACAGGAGCAAAATCAAATTGAAAATCACAAGATAAGGGTAAAGCTATTTCAGGTTGGTCCCTGCCAGAATGAACTTCCATGACAGCACATCCTGACAGAAAACCTCTCTGTGTACAGACATCTCCTGCAATTTTAAATGCTCCATGACAGCACATATTACAGATCTTTTTGGTTGGCTTTATTTTACTTACCAAGAAAGCAGATCTACCACTGAGGGAAAGACACAGAACTGGATTTGTTTTTAAAGACATCTTAAAACTTGGAGCCCATGTCCACCCACAGCCTTACATTACTGATGTGGAATTAAGATAATTGATAAAGCTCTGGGACTATTTATTAAGAAAAAGCCTGTGCCTGTCTCTCACAGCACAGACCTGACCTACAGAAGAAGACACAGTGCAAAGCCAGTTTCCTGAGTGGGAAAGGGAAAGAAGTGCAGCTTTTACAGGGAAGACACAAACTGTAGCAACACATTCACTTCTCTTTATCCTCCTTCCTGGCCCTGACTGGCTTTGCACGGAAGAGATGACAGAAAAGATGATTCTGCCAGTGAACAAGCACTGAACTGAAATCTTTGAAATATTCATAGAGACCTACATAATCCAGTACCTTAAACCACAAGGCTGTATACTACTGCTTTATTCTCACTCCCATTATCACCCAAAGAGCCCGTGACATATTTTCCAGTTACAACTTGCACCTTTAATTAAAGCACACATTCAGCTTTAAGACTAAGGGCTCCCAGATCAGTCTCAGAAGAACAGGCAGCACTGTAATTATTTCCAATACCAGCTTTGCCTAAACAAGGGTGACTTCAGAATAGGACTTAAAAGGCCATTAGTTTCCCTTTCAGCAGCTGGGTCCTTTTCACAGCGAGGTCTCAATCTGTACTGCCTTTTTTTTTACTACATTTTGAGGGGAAACACGACTTGCATTCCCTTTATATTTGCAAATAGAACACAATTCCTTTCGGGGTAAAGAAACAGCATCTGTGGCAAGGTGATGCTTTGTGGCAAACAGCACTCACCTCCTGAAAGAGCGTAGACATTTCACAGACCAGACATGAGCTGGGGCTTTGCATTTCACATTTGTGCCTGTCGGAGAGGAAGAAATCTCGCAGCAGTGGAGTGTGGGTAAGTGCCTGGACAATACAGTTCATAAAACATGTGTTCCCAAGATTGATTAGCCCTCGTAGACCTATAAAAACAGAAAGGGGGAGGGGATGTATAAGCATTATCAAGTTCAAAAAACGGTAGATTTGCATTTTTGTACAGTTTTCACAATATTGCCATGGATTTACTGGATTACATGCACAGCTCCAAGTACAGTTTTACACCAGTTTAGGGAGGCTATTGGTATTTTTGTACTCAAGTGACAAGAAGCTGCAGGAGCTTTCTAAACTACACTAGGATTTATTTCTTAAATTCTAAGAAATAAGGAAACCTAAAAAATTCAGCAACACCAATACCATTATTTTGCAATGGCTGTTGTGCCACATGTCACCAAAACGTGTCCCTCCCCAAGCTTGATACCAAAGTGCAATGACAACAACTGATAAGTCAGGACAGTAAGAAACCAATACATTTAAATAAATCAGTAGGTTTTCAGATTGTTTAAAAAGCTTTCCCCCATGCAGGTCATGAAGTCAGAATAAGGTTTTTGTACTGTTATAATCATCATCTTTCTAAGACAGGCAGCAAAGGAAACAGCCCTGACCAACCAAGTAAGGCTGTGATATCCAGTGCAGACTTAGGAGATTGTGTATAAAACCCAAGATCTGAAAAGAACAACCTTAAAAATATGTTCTGAACAACACTAATTCTGCACTCATTTTAGGTAAATTAGGCATTAATCTACAGCATATATAAAAAAATTCAACTTGGCATAAGAGGATTCATCACACCTTAAGTCAAAGGTTCAGTAATGCCCAGAGACGATTCCTTGTGCTTGGAAACCAAGATGCTTAAAGGAAAGCTCTTTTGTTGCACAACAGAAGAGAGGTTAGGAGTGGGGAAAGCTTTTCAGTCATTTGCAAAGTCTAAGTGAGAAGAAAAAACATGCTCAAATCCTTGAGTATTCTTCCAAAATGTTAACATAATACCACTACACAGGAGCACTAAATGAGAAGAGCATCAGGTGGCCAAGAATGCTTATTTTTAATCAACAACTTTGAAACAAACTTGAGATAAAATGCACCGACAGACACAATTCTGGTATTGACTTAAAATTAACACATTCCTCTTCTGCAATAAAAATAAGATTACTACAGAAACACGGAAAGAAAACACAACAGGATTACTAGAGAGAGAAGCACGAATTTCCTTGTCATTCCATGGGATGAAAAGCCCTCCCAGCTGGCAGTGCTGGGTAACTGGAAGTGCTGCAGTTCCAGTGCAGCACAGCAGATAGTGCTCCAAGGGCTCTTCAGCATCCTGCAGCAGGAGGGGGTGTGGTCCGGTTGCTGCGTTACCGAGAGAGAACCGGCACCTCACCGGCTCCAACTGCACCCGGAGCTGAAGGCACGGACACCCAGCACTCCTCGTTTCTTTTCCTTGTATCTAAAGCAACATCGACCTGCTTCCAACAGCTTCCTGTTCCTGCGGTTTGCTCACAGGACAAAGGTTCTCATTATATTAATGTGACTTGTACTGGGCAGAAGCTTGTTGTAATTATTTGCTTGATTTTCATGCTGGGAGGCAATAAGTGTGTGCACAACATTAGCAGAGTGTTAAATAGTTAATTTGTTGGAGCAGCTTGAAATACTGTGTGATGCTTCAGCTTGGTCCACAATCCTATTTCAGTTCCCAGGCTGTCTCTGCAAACAATGTCACAACAGGGGGGGTTCATGCTGTGCAAGTGGAGAAACGTCTTGGTACCTCTTGCCTACCTCTCCCCTCGTTTTCTGCCATTTAAAATTGACTGGGTTTATTTAAATCACAGACTGTGCTCACAGGAGGCTGGAAGGCTTCCTGACATGCAGGGTATTTTGAGAAGCAGAAGAATCTCTCCCTATTTCTCCCTCTGGTTAGCACCAGATTTCAAAGCCAGCCTGTTCAGCACAGAAAACTAGAGGAAAACCAGTAGTAAATCTAGAGATTCACCCTAGCACTTTTTGGTGGCTAATAGAGCAGTCACAAAAGCAAACACATAAAGGCAGCTTTTTGGAATCATTTATTAAGTTAAGCATCATTTATTACATGCCTGTGGCTGGACTGTCTTTCCCTGTGACCACAAGAACCAAATCTTCCTCAAAGCTGCCATCAGGAGACAGTTACAGGCATCAAACTCAGAAGGCTCTTGGTTTGCTCTGCTTGCTTGTTGTTTGGTGTCAGTTTTTCATGGATCTAAAGGCAGTGATTCATGTGCTGGGACTTCACTTGAATGAACCGAGACAAAGCAACCTGCAAAACAGGCAAGGCTGAAATGTGAATACTCTGAACCCTAATAAAAATCAGAAAATGATTTGTAGCAAAACACAGGAACTTACTTGGTGAAAAGGGAAAAAGGAAAGGAGCACACATCAATCTTATCCTTGTGGGAGCAATGACTGCAGCTGCTGTACAGTCTCTTAAACTGATGTTTAAAATGAACCAGGTATGAGGAACTACAGCTCAGGCACTGCATAAGTAATTGCAGCACACTGAAAAACATCAGAATTTGATGTAGGTAAACTAAAGAGGTGACAGAACTCAGAAAAACACATCCTCTAGTGCTTAAGTTTTATGAGGAATAATGGGTTTTGTTGGAAAGAAAAATAGCTAAAAATTAAAGTCTGTACAGCACTCTGGTCAATAACATATTGAGAATGTAAAAGCTTTGTGCCTGCCACACCTATTCCCTCCCCTTTAATAAAGCCTGGCAAGCTTTTGCTGGAACAGTCAAGCATTGCAACATGTGGGTCATAAATTAACAGAAAAATAATGTGCCAAAACCTCACATGCAGCAGTCCATTTGTGCTAGAGCACACACAGTGGCCTCCACCAGGCTCTAATCAGAGCACAATGTCAGAGTTTAAGGATTGCCAGCAGGCTTCAACCTCTACTAATAATAAAGTTCTGGTACTTTGCAAACTTCTGCTGTGCTTCATAGCACTGTCTTTATTTCTGTTTCTTATGAATTGTTTCTGAAACAAGCAAGGGCAACCTGTGAGATACTTAATATATTCTGCACATGGATGTGTGCTCTTGTGGTAAATGTACTTCACAGGAAAGCAGTTTTATTTCTGAACCTTGCTGATACAATTGTAAATATTGGAATAAATTAATGTTGCTGTCAAGACAAAATTGTCAGGTATGGTGCAGTTATAAAAAAAAGAAATATCCTTTAATCATCATGAATACAAACACTACTCTCATTCTGCCAAAACCAAGCAGGCAGGGCATAAGCAAAGGCAAGAAATCTACTTTTGCAATGCCTTGAGCACAGGGAAATCAATCTGGGAAATTCTTTGTACATTTGGTCTCAAGACTGGGTTCTGGCTGGCTTACCTTTGTCAGCTCCAGTTCTTCCATGTTCTTCCAGGAATGGGCTCTGTTTTTCCAATGCTCAAAGCAATAAATGTGCAACACTGGGCAGCAATGGTCCTTGGGATGCAGGGAGATCCAGAACACTGGCTCTGCCAGTCCACCCACGCAGGGGAGATGGAAAATCCAAGACAAGATAAGGAAATTCCACTTCTCTGTGAAACGCAACTCTACAGCTTTAAAGGTGGGGAAGCTGGGAAATGAGAGGACCTCACATGAATAGAAAATACAGAAAATCCAATCCTGTCCTCATGGAGCAGAGGTTCTGTTTGCCTCCAAACCCAGGCTTTGGGCTGGGGTGGGAAAGGCAGCAAACAAACCAGTCTGAACAAATGTTCCCAGGCAGAAACCTGGGATTTGGTTGAATGAAGGTTCTGGAGGGAAAAGCAGCAGTCAGACAATGCACCTTGGTGAGAAAAGCAGGAGATCATCCAGATGCACCAAAGCACAGCCAGCCTGAGATCCTTTCTACACGAAGCAAAGGTTGGCAACACCTTAGAGCAATCTTTGTCCCCTACCCCCAGTGTCCCATGAGGTGTTGATGCTTCCCTGCAGCTCCATCAGACACAAGCTCCAGGTGTCACAAGTCAGGGCAAGCTGAGGAAGAGCTCACTGAAATATTTAAAGACAGTTCAACATCTCCCTTGGAAAAAAAACAGTGTAGCACAGCAGTGACGAGTTCTGGAATAACTCTAGGTCTCCATCCTATGTTCATCCAACAGGAATTGGCAACAACATTTAAGAGTATCTTTCTGAAAGTATTTCAAGAGGGGACTGCCCGACTTCCCAGCACCTAAAACTACACCCAAATTCTCTCAGCTCTCAAGTTTCAGGTGCAGAGCACAGCACACATGACCTGAATGGAGCTGCCACAAGCTGGCCCAGTCAGACCCAGAGCTGCTGCTCCACCTGTGTGCCAGGAGCAGCAGTTTTGCTAATGGGGTAAGTGACAGCAATTATTCTCCAAAGCTAATCCCTTTTGAAATGTTAATACAAAAATACTCATTTCAGAAAACAGCAGTATGCAGATATGAAAAATTACAAGTCTACACAGGAAAACTCATTGCATTCTGTGATACCAGTGATCAAAAAAACCCCAGCCACGCAGTTTTGGTGAATTTATTCCCCAACACTTCAGCTAAGCATCCTTTCTTAGGGACTGAAACCCACAGTAACTACAGAAGCAGGAACACTGAGTCAATGAATTAGAACCTTTTCTTCAGAGGTTTTTACAGAACACTTTTTACAAACTTATCAATAACACATTTAGGTATTAAACTGCTTTGACAACTGTTTAAGAAAATGCTACAGAAACTTTTGCCACATCCAAATTAAATGAAGAAACTTCAACCATGGGATCTTAAAAACTAACTGAACAATTCAATCACCTCCAGCAAACACAGAACATGCAACCTACCCTGAAAGCAAAAAATCACCTTGGGAGGGAGTAGAGGAAGAAAAAAAAATACATGATTCATTGATTCACACTGGTTCATCAGTGGATCTTTCTCAACAGAGTACTTTTGACAGCAACTGCAAGCAAGGGATTACATGAAGGATCAGAAAAGATGAACACTCAGGGCAATAATCTTCCCTCGTTGGGTTACTGCTGAACCAGGTGAAAACAGGCTCATGCTCCCTCTTCTTTATTTTTCCAACTTGACTCCTCCAGCTATTCGTGATGCAGGAATCATTTTTGTCTTTTCTTTTATATCCCTTTTACACAGTTCTCTGTATCCACAAGTATCAGCAGCATGCACACTTGCAACCTTTTACTTAGTTTAGTGCTCAGTGTTTGTAAGTGTTCTGCAGTCCTGAGGCTGAAGAGCCCAGAGCTGCAGAGCCAGGGACACCAAACATTCTGCTGGCTCAGGAAGCCAAGGGCCCCTGGCAGGACAGATTCTGGAAAGTCGAGCTGAGCCCAGCCCAGCCCCAGCATTGGGCTCCCTTGTTGGATCTGGGCTGTGCAAAGTCTAGAACTGGTGTGTGTGACTGACGGGGGTGCATTTGCCACGCTGGCACCTGGGGGAAGTGGATGCACCAAACGGGATCCTGATTCAAATACTGAGGGAAAGACCCCAACCCCTCTAACTGTGTCTGGCTTCATTTTCCTAACACCAGGAAAAAGGCTTCATTCAGGGCTGCCAGGTCAGGCACTGCTCAGTTGGAATCACTGGAAATCCCTGTGGGAACAAACCACCTTCCCTGAGCTGTATCTCCAGCACCACCCACATCCCACCCCCTGAGCTATTCCATCACCAGCAGGCACAACCTGCAGAGCTTCACTCATTGTTCTGCTCTACCCAACTTTTCAGCTAAGCCTTTTACATCACAAGTCAGAAAGAACTTCTAGAGCAATACATCTGAATTTATGAAAGATATCTGAGATGGATTTGATCAATTTTTCTAAATATACTATATTCTATACATTAATAATTTACTGTATCACTCCATTACCTAAAAATACCTATTGAATATCATATATATGTGTGTGCACATCAAGATTCATAGGCCATGTTGAATCCTGCAGTTTTGGGTGGCTGAAAGGATGACAGAGGACACTGTATTTAGATACTGTTATACAAATTTGGATTTCTTTCTCATGTTTTAACTATATGTAAGTATTTTCATTTGTCACTGACAGGAATCAAATAAAAACCAGACCTTTCATCTAAAAGCCCTGAAAATACAGAAGACACTGAGTACAGAAGCAGTCAGCATAAGACTATGAAGAATAACTCCTGTAAACAGAGAGAAAATAAATTATAGGACTATTTTAGATACATTGCATTATGCACTGCACCAAAAGCTACAAGTTTAGCCACCCCTACACAGCAGAAAGGCAAATAAATCAGGAAAGACTTTCTGGAACAAAAAAAAAAGTCATCATAGGAAAAAGAATATTTGAATTTTAAATGAAACCCCATCTTTAACTTTCCCATTTCCAGCAAAAGGATTCTGGATCACTGCATTTTTTCCATTGCTACTGAAGTAACAGATTGCTCAAGAGCAAAAAATTTGCTTATGTGTACAAAAGGAAACTGTCCATGGGTTTGTTTCCAGTTGGGAAGCCTGGAGTCCAACTACAGAAGCTGCTACACTGGAGGGAAGAAGAATATGTCACGAGTGGCACATGTATTGCAAAACCATTAACTGTGGAGAGAAACAATATATTCATTATTCTCCTTGGATGTATCAGCAGCACCAGGAGACAAGGACTATTTATAAGGCTGAATCACCAAAGCCCAAAGTTCTCAGTCTTGGTGTGTCACTGCTGTACAGAGCTGGTGGAATTCATCCTCATTACTGCCCTGTTTCACTGTTAACACAGATTTAGCCCAAGGCAAAACCAGCTTAGGAAGTCCTTAAAAAGGAGGGATCCAGACGCAATTCACTCCCTACCTGAGCACTGACAACCCAAACCCAAAAAGGGAACGTGTCCCATGCACTGAATGCAGGCTGGCACCTCAACAAGGTCCCCTGGCATGTACTTACTTTTCCTAAGGTACTCGTTCCTGGCCAAGGGTGGTTTTGCTTTTCTAAAAGAGAATTAATTTCCCACCTTCCAGATTTTAAGTGGTTCAAAATAAACAAAACAACACAGCAGTTCATATTTCCCAGTTTAGCTGTCTGTAAGAAAAATCTCACCTTACGTGTTTTGACTTAAATCCAACACTCAAAAGCATGTTCAAGTACTTTATTCAAGCTCACAGGGCAACTTCAAGACTTTTTTGGGATAATTTCTGGCATATTTGTGTGCAACTGGGCAGCTCTGGAGTGACCTCAGCATTCCTAGGAGACTTTCCAGATTTATTCTTTATGTTGTGTTACAATTGCCATTCAAAAGTCAATGCTTTTATTCTTTTTCTTCATTAAAATACCCATAAACCCATGAAAAGTTACCAAAAGGCAACAACCCACCTACACACATTGCCAGGATAGATGTACAGTGATATTTGCAGCAGTTCAGCAGCAGAGATTAACATATTTTCTAGCACATCTATGAAGAAGACCTAGTTCATCCACACCACATGGAAACAACAGCATTTACTGAGACACAATAATGCTTTTCCAGCATTTAGTTTGCCCCCACCCCTCTTAGTTAACAGGGAATTGATTGCATTCACTATTTTTATTGAATAGCTTCAGTGACATCACATAATACACACTTAGAGAAGGGACAAACCACATGAGGACAGTGCAAATGTAATTGGAAGACAAAACAATAACTCAAGAGGAACTTGTTAAAGGGGAGAAACTATCTGAAATCAATTAAATTCAATAAAAACAATTGTGAAGTAGGAAACAAGAAAAATTAAGTGGACAAACACAAAATAAAGAGCAATGGCTACAGTAACTAAGCCTCAACAACTTAATCCTGAGTTGTAGTTCTTCTACAAACAGCATTTTGAAGCTTAACAGGAATGTGAGAGGGCCTGGTGCTCTCACATTCTGCTCTGGTGACAGGTAAACCTCAGCTGGATGATGTCTGGAATTGAGCACCATTTTAAAAAGAGATTATGCAAAGTCAAGAACATGACTCAAAATTTGTATGGAATTAATATTTGAGACTGGAGAAACAACTGAAGAATCCACTGGTTGAGTTAATTAATTAAAAGCAGATAGTGTTGGTGGAGGAACAGCCAGGCTGACAATTTTCAAGTATGTTACAGGCCACTACAATGAGGACTGTAATTAACTCTTTTGACCTAGCAAAGCTATAATAAAAAAAGACTGAGCTCACAAGAAGTAAAATTTAATTAGATATTAAAAATAATTGTCTCAGTTAGAAAACACTGTAATGAGGGAGTTTGGGACTCCGAGCTGTTGGAGTGATTCCAAAGGCAGCTCTGTCAGCCCAGTGCACCTGAGTCAGGAGAGGTGTTTGATGCCTTTCCTATTTCTCATCCTGAGACTGCTCAGGATTCAGACTGATCTTACAGCCTGGTACAGGGCACACAGAGCAGCTCTGGCAGGAGGGGCAAGGTGAGGGCATTTCCACAGCACAGCCACCTGATAACTGCAGAAATGGTGTCACAGGAGGGATGAACTCAGCCCCTGCACACAGCAATGAATCTCTGACCTCTGAGGAGCTTCAGCCGGCTCACAGCAGGCCAGGACACACAGACAGTGCCACAGCAAGAGAGGGATGCAGGAACTGTCAGTGCCTCCCAAAACCAGCCACCCCTCACACCTCCTCCTGTAACAAATTCCCAGTGCAGGCAGTGATGCTGGAATGATTTTTGTCTTTTCTTTTATATCCCTTTTACACAGTTCTCTGTATCCACCAGTATCAGCAGCATGAACACTTGTAACCTTTTACTCAGTTTAGTGCTCAGTGTTTTGTAAGTGTTCTGCAGGCCTGTGCCTGAAGAGCCCAGAGCTGCAGAGCCAGGGACACCAAACATTCTGCTGGCTCAGGAACCCAAGGGCTCCTGACAGGAGGATTCTGTAAACTCAAGCTGAACCCACCCCAACCTCATTATTGGGCCCCTTGTTGGATCTGGGCTGTGGAAAGTCTAGAACTGGTGTGTGTGACTGACGGGGGTGCATTTGCCACGCTGGCACCTGGGTGAAGTGGATGCATCAAACAGGATCCTGATTCAAATACTGAGGGAAAGACCCCAACCCCTTTAACCGTGTCTGGTTTCATTTTATAACACCAGGAAAAGGCATCAGCAGGAGTCTAAAAGCCACAGGCTGGGCAGTGAACAGCCCTCATCCCTGGATCTCTATTTGACCTCATGGCTCTGGAAACCAGAATTACCTGCCCTGCTGCCACTCAGGGAAGGATGGAGAACAGGTAACAGCTGCTGCTGGAATGAGGGCTGCTAACTCTCCTCAACATTATTTTTAGACTACATAGGTATTCTGTGCATGGGCTTTTGCATTTGTGGCTCAATGCATCATTCTCCCCATTTAGTAATGCAAAAGAAGAGTCACAGGATAATGCAAAGAGCTCGCCTGGGTCAGGTGTTTCAGTTCATTACCTTTGTGTCACACATGCTACTGTGCGTCAAGGAAAATTTAAGTTTGCACTATCAAGAAGTGTTTTAAATCAATTCTGGAGGAGTTCAATGGAGTCCCTGTAAGGTGCTGCACCTTCAATTAAAATCAATTGCATTGACCCAGGGTTCAGCATAGGAGATATGTGTTTGTGTTTATTTAAACAAAGAATTTATAGCAATGACATAAATAACCAGCAACAAATGGAGATGAGATTCAAGGAAGGCTGCCCTTTGCCAGATTTAGGAGGAAAATGGCATCTCTAAGCAATGACTACCAAAGATGGCTTGACTACAGATCCTTCCCCAGAGCAACAGCTTGGCCCTTCCACACATCCTACTCGGACACAAATTGTTGGGAGAACCTAAGGGCAAGTGACATCCTTGGAGCAAACACATCAAACAAGTTACCAGGAATACAATCCAACACAAAGTGTATCATTTTAACTTATTATTGCACAGATGAAACTCCTGAGCCAGAAATGACTCCTGAGTGTGCACAGTGTGCCAGACACAAAATCCTCTCTACTCTCTACTTCCAACCCACACATCTTTGAGCCAATTCCCAAACTGATGATGCCAAAACAGGAGCCTTTCCACTGCCCAGAGGAGTTTCCATTCCCTGCCTTAGGGCACACTCCCTGAGATTTCATTCCCCTGTGGATGCTGTGTTTGTTCAGCAGTGTGCAAGCTCCATGCTCCTGCTTCTCTGGAGGGGTACTGCTCAGGTAGGATTATTTTTATTCCTGTTTCTCCAGGCTTAGACATTTCACACAAGGCAAGGGATCTCTCTGGTTGGTGTGGGCTGTGAGGTTACAGCCTGGCACTGCTTTGCAGTGGCTGCATGCCCAGATTAAGACCAAGCACACAGACAGGACAGGAGCACTTGATGTCCTTTAAGTTCTCCTCCTTCTGATTTGGTGGCAATTGGCTCCTGTGTGCACACCCTCAGCCTGGTAAAATGAGTCAGCATTCCTAAAATATCTGGCAACACAAACAAACAAACCCCTTAAGGTTAATTTTTCATATGGCCTGTGTAAATAGAGAAGCTGTTTCAAGCAAGACAAGGGACTGCAAGTATCTCTTCCCTCTGAATTTAAATTAAGAAATGTGTTTCCAAAACAAAATAAAGCAAGGGGTTTTGACCAGGACACTGAAAAGTGCATTGAATCTTCCACTAAAATCACAGTAAACAGATGTAGAATATCTTGAGATGTCACCTGATCTATCCCTCTATCTCAATGCAGAATTACCAGTACCTGTATTATTCCTGACAAATGTTTCTCTGAATTGTTCTTAAATCTCTTCAGTGATGAGATTCTGCAATATTCCCTGATGCTCTTGCATTCTGAAGTGTTCCAGTCTCATCTTTGTAAACAAAGTAAGTCAGAGTTTAAGAACTGCAGCAGTATTAATATGGAAGATACACACACAATAAAACCTACAGATAAGCTCCCCTGGTGCTAGAGCTTCTGAATTAGAATAAATATAGCCCTGCAAACAGCAACAGATTTACAAAAGCCCCTAAAATGAGGGAGGAGACAACTTGTTCAAGATACTGGGTTATCACTGGTTTTCTCAATCTATATGAATTTACTGATTCCCACAGCAAGCTTAAGTTTAAAATAGATGTGGGAGAGAGGAAAAGGGGAGTCAAAGTAAAGAATCTCTGCATTGTGCAAGAACAGTTTGGAATCTTTGGGTAAGCCATCTCACAAGGTGAGGGTGCAGGAGCACCCTGCAAATAAAGGCCTCTTTTTTCCCTTCAAGATCCTGGAAAATGTCAGGTTTTATATCTGTAATTTTGTATTTCAGCATTTTTATTGATCATCTGCATCATGAAATTGTTTTTCTCTCTCAGGTGTCAGGAAGAAACCAATGCAGAATGTTCTCAAACCCAGAAACCTACACAGCATGTAATCATCCACAGCAAGCATTTCTCTGTTTGGCTCTCTGCTGAAATGAGGAAAGCTGAAAAAGACATTAAGTTCTGCAGCAGAACTTGTACCAAACTTCTCTGAATTCCTGTCCTGGCATATTTTGCCTGTTGTGCTTCAACCTGATCCCATCTCTGTCAGGATCTCTGAACACTGAGTGATCACTGGGAACGTACACACAATCTGGAGCATGCAAGAGAAGAAAACATCTTTCATATATGTCACTGGAAACAACCACAAAATCAAATCTAGTACTAAATATCAAAGCATTATCTGATCCCTGTAAAATATGAAGATGAATTGGCTGAAGGAGAAAGACAGAATGATAGAATCCTGGAATGGTTTGGGCTGGAAGGAAGCTTAAAGGTCTCCTGATTCCAACCTCCTGCCATGGGCAGGGACATCTTTCACTAGAGATGTGGAAACTCATCACAACAAGAGCTTCAGAAACAAAAGGGCACCTATTCCTGAAAAGCAGAAAGAACATGAAATGATACATTTAAGTTTATGCACTGCACAAAATGCCTTAGTTTATTATTAAAGCCAGAGCCCTCTCAACTGTGCTCGTTGTATACTCAGATACACAAAGCTGAACAAGTTTAAAGTTGAATAAAGCTACAGAGAAGCCCTTAAAGCAACCAGGAGCTGCCCTGTCTCACAGACCTGATAAAGCAAAGTTCAACACATTGAAGTCCTAAGAACCAGAGAATGAAAATAGTCATTATTCTCATAATTGCCGGAAGGTCATGGAGAACAGACAGAAGACCCTCAACATCAGAAAATAACAGCAGCAGGCAAAGAACAGGAATTATGTTTGTGAAAATGCCTGAATGATCGATCTGGAGCTTTTTGACACCAGCCTTTCACACCCAGTTCAGCTGAAGACCCTTCAAGGTGCTTTCCTCCGGCCAAAGAAAGACTTTCCACAAAACAAAACACTTCAAAAGGTGGCACAGAATAAAATATTCTCTTTGCCCTCCCCCAAAGCAGGGAAAGTTAAAAGCTCAGGGAGCTCTTGCGTGCTCTGCACAGAGCACAAGGCTTGCAGCGAGAGCCCTGTGCAGATGGCACCCGTAAAGAACAAGAGGTACTCCCACCAAACTGACAAAATAAAATTCACACCCGCAGCCGTCCTTTCCCCCCAATATCACACCATATGCTGCCTACAAGTTTTTACCCTTCCTCCAAGCAGATTTCACAAATTAATAACTTAAGGAGCAGGCTAAGCGCCAATGAAATTAAATGCATCCAAATATATTAATATGCACAAATGATTGTTGATGAACTGGCACGGAGCTCGTCCAACAATCCACAACACACAAACCATGCCACATGCTGTTTATGCATATTCCTGCTTTCAGTATATACTCTATCTACCTTCTGGCCACACAAAGTCAACTCTGGAAGCAGACAGGAAAGAGCAGAATGGAAGGTCAGAGTAAATAGAATCCAAAAGCAATCCACAAAAGAACAAAACTGAGATGGGGATGACTGGCCTTGCTGAAAATGCCACGCTTGGTGTGGTGACACTGAGTTAATCAGGTGAAAATACAGAGGTAAATCAGGGTTGGTTTCAGATTGTTGGCCAGAGAGATTTGTGGCTGCCCCACCCCTGGAAGTGTCCAAGGCCAGGCTGGACAGGACTTGGCACAGCCTGGGATAGTGGAAGGTCCCTGCCCATGGCAGGGGCTGGAATTGGATGGGCTTTAATGCCCTTTCCAACCCAAACCATTCTATGATTCCATGACTTATTAAAAATAAGGAAATGAACCTTCTCATGCTAAGGATACATCTCTGTCCATGACAAGACAACAGGAACCTTCCATAACCAGTGCAGCTCCATAATCCTCAACTTCCTATCTGGAACAAAAAATCCCTAATCTAGATAAGGTATCTTATTCAGAGGGCCAGAATCAGATTCTGGCTAAGTATTACTGTTGGGTTTTACCTTGGTAAGAAAATTCTGACTCCCATAAAAACCCATTCAAACAAATGACGAAGCCCCTGACACCAACTGCATTTTTCATTGAAAAGCTGCTGTTTTGACTGCAAATTGAAGTTATATAATGACTTAGTGAAGAAAACATAGCATAGGAAAAAAATTAACTACCATTAGAGAGAGAGGTAAGACAAATAATTGACTCTGCAAACATTTTCCACTTAACATCAGCATCCATGAGGGACAAAAGAAAGGCTTTTTTTTGTGTGCTTTTGTCCAACTGGATTTAAGTGATGAAGTTTCACCTGAAGAAGGGCAGAGTACAGTTGAGGAAAATCAAATTGAAACACTGTCTGCAAACTAAAAATAATGTGTCTGGATCAGTAACGACCATGGATCTACTTCTAAAAAGTCCAGAGCAAGAAAATCAGGTTTGAGTTAGAAGTTTGGAACACAATCCAAGCCCTGGATCAAGAACCTTGTCTTCTAAGGAATTTCCCATTGTGCAAGCACACACAGGGTGTCTTCCTTTGCCTCCAATCCCCAAGAGCCACCTAGAGCTACAAAATTAAAGTATTTTCTATGCAAGCAACAGGAATGGCAATTTTCCAACACAGGATAACAGAAAAATTCAACCCCAACTGCAATCTGCTGATTTCACATACAAGTAGTTTTAACTTTGTGCAGTCTGCAGGGGTTTTAGCTGAGGTAAAGATCCCTGGAGATGACAATTCCGGCTCCACAAACTTTGATGCTTGTGCCAACATTTCTTCATCTGCAATATTTTAAACTACTGCAGCTACACACACCCAGACACTGCTGTCTCTCTTTGCTCTTATTTCCCCCACTAACAAAACATGCAAAATAAGCTTTACAGGGAAGTGAAAAAAGACAAACCAGTCAAAAATTTTTATGTATCTCGTTTTAGAGAATTCTAAAATTGTATGGAAACCCACTACTCCTCAATACCCAATGGTTCTACTCAGCTTGTACTGCTTAAAACTAAACTTCTTCCACATAAAGCCATGCAAATGAAACCTTCAGCAGACCCTGAACCCAAGAATCTTCTCCAGAACACATTTAAGGTATCACTGCAAAAGAGGTTCTAAAATTCAAACAAATATTGAGGTAGCAAGATCAGAAGCCCCCTCATTCTTCACTGGAGATGGCCTGCTGTCCAACAGGCATTCTGAGCAAGTGCTGTTCATCAGGAAACTCTTCAGATGCTACAACAAAAAAGTTTCTACAACAAAAGTTTGCTCACTCCGAGCAGGAAAATGCTGCAGGACTTCACTGATAACTGGGATGTTCCTACCCAGGAACAATTAAATCACAGATAACTCGATCAACTGCTGTGCAGATAAACCACACACACTGACATTACTGCAGTGATGCAAATTGCTCTCTGGCACCAGCTCTGGAAAACCAGGTGACAAGTTCCCAGACACTCAATACACAAAAAGGCAACTGAAGCATCCAGCCTGGAATTTCTCCTCATGAAGCCTTTTGCAGAGGAAAGCTTTTATTTTATACTGAGGAAGAGCTACATTTAAGAAGTCTAACAAGACTTTCTGAAAGTACAACTCTGCAAACCTCAGAGAGTAAATCGCTACTTATGTTTTAGAATTCTTAAAATAATCACGTCCCTCTAATTTTTCTTTGAATTCCCTGGGAATTTTGAGAGCAAAGAGTTTTTAAAATTTATTTTTACTATGAGGTTTATCAATTTTAGACCTAAGAAATGTATTACGCAACTGGGTCCAATGGTCAGACATGCTAAGCTCATGACAAAGTAAACCAGGAACAGAAGGCTCTCCCTGTTGATATAAAGGTATCATTTTTTTGATTTTACCAATCCAACTTTTTAAGAAACAATTTTCCATCAAGATAACCATTGCAACAATGAAGTTAGATACAAAAAAAGCCAAAGAGGAAACGTTCACCTGAGTAGTCTTAAAGGTGGTTTTCCTCTTGGTCATCACACAGCAATCTAAAAGAATTTAAGAATGAGAGATTTCTACTCAGGATGCACTTTGTGCAGTCATAACTTCCAATATCAAAGTATTACTGCTTACAAATCAGTAACTGAAATTTAAAGTCACAGCTAAAAATGTGGTGCTGCACCAAACCATACTTTTCATCCCATTTTTCCACTCGAGCTACCTTAAGCACCATCCAAGGAGAAGTGCACCTGAAAGCTGCTACATTCACAAAAAATATCCAAGTACTAATGCAGCCTTCAACACTTCCATGTCAGAGAGGCACAAATGCTTCTGGTAGCTTGTCTAAAGAACCAGAAATATTTTCCAGGTCACTGTTCCTCTTCTCTCACCACCTTCACACAGAGTTCTGCTGCAATATTTATTTCACTCGTGCTGCTCCTTGGCCCATCAGGCTGCTCAGCACTGCAGCTGCAAAACCCACCTGCACTGCCAGGCACTTCTGGTTTTGCCACCTCTCCATCCCATCACTCCTGGTGAGGAGGATTTGCTCATTCTCCTGGAAAGGTCTGTCTCCCTCTGCCTTTCTGCGGGGCTGCAAATGGGAATCCCTGGTGGCTCCTGCTAATTACCCATGTGCATTGGGAGTCTAATTCTTCCTATTGTTAATACACCCATCTTTAGCCACAAAGCCACTTCACATGCTAATCAGAGAGCAGCTGATCCCAAGCTAATATTTCATATACTCAGGAGAACGGATCTGCTGGGGGTATTAATGACTGCAGAGCAAGATGAGCTTGGAAAATAGTTCCCAAAAGATATTGTATCACTTCTAGTTCAACCCCCTAACAAATAATTTGCTTGTGAATGTGAAGCTTTGTCCCTTCCCTCCCTTGCAGAGGGAGGCCACTCTACAGACAAGACTGAAAAAAGTAGACGTTTTTCTTTTACAATTTTAGAATCGAATTTAAGAGCTGTTAAGCCTTACCTAGTTTTTGCATGTACAAGTCTTTGTGTTTATGGATGCTTGAAACATCAGTTTCAACCCAAATTTAAGGTAAACATTTATATGAATATTGAACAGTCCAGGACACTACTCAGTCCTGCTGCTGAGAGCAATGTAGAACAACTTGTGAAATTTCTGTGCTCCCCATAATATGCCATCCCTTCAGCCTGAACTGCTTCACCTGGAAAAAGCTGTGGCAACACAATGAAAAAATTCAGCATGCAAGTGTCAGAGGCAGAACAAGGTCTGAGAGTGTCTTGAGCTGGCACTGCTTCCACAGAGCACGTTTAGGGTCCCAGTGGATGTGACATTCATCCTGAATCTCCTGAAATGCAGAAACTCCAGCAAAATGTCAAGTCAGGACACCAGAACATGCAATGTCCCCCATAAAATCTACACTGCAAGGGTTTCTCATCATGGCTTTCTGCCTGTAGGACAACTCAACATTTCCACTTGGCTAGCAGTGTGTTCCAAGTCACTTTGAAGTGTGCAACACTGGGAAAAACCCTGTACATCCCAAAAGGCAGGAATCAGCACAGTTTCCACAGCCTGCAGCAGTGCCCAGTGTGAGTTCTCATTTCAAGAGCAATTTGCTCAATGGCAAAATAGAGGTTCAAGTCAAGTTACCTGCACTATCTTCTTATTACCTGGAAAAAGTATCTAGGAGGTGGAAACCCACAGCATTTTAAAGAGAACCAAGTAAAATTTATGGATTTTTTTTCCTCATTTTTTCTGAGGAACAAGAAGTTCCTTCTTCAATGGGTTTCAAATTGTCACTCAAGTAGAAAAATCAAAAGCTGTGAGTTTTACACATTATTTCCTCCATGGAACTCCCAGTTCAAGTCTCCATTATAAGATATTCATCTCATGTCTGAATATTCTTCAGTTTTAATTCATGGTGCTGATCAAAGGATCCTGCAGCTGTACAAAAGTTCAAACAGCTCAAAAAGCAGCAGACACATCCAGCTGTTTTGAGAAGCATTTGTAGCATGAGATTGCTACAAATCTGGGATGAAAAAATTCCCTTCATGTACCCAGAACATTCAGTCCCAGAGTAAACATTCACCTAAATGAGTGTCATGCACATAATACAGACCTGACAGGCAACTGCAACAAATACATGGCACCATGTATTTTAGATATGAAGTGTGTTTTAGATATGAAGAACATCAAGTTTCATGTTTTTTATTGTCAGGGCTCAAAATCATATGCAAATCCTTCATATACAAGCAATACACATCCTTTCAAGGCCACACCTGCCCATGTTTCAGAGTGTTGTCCCACATATTTCAGTTGTAACACTGACACATTTATCTTACACAAATGCTGAAAGAAGTGTTGGCACAGCAGCCACTCCAGGTCATGGAAGAGCAGTGAAATGTTCCACTCCCAAGTGGTGTCTGTGGATGTCTGGGGGGTGGGATAGAAAGCCACAAACCTCTCCCTGGCCTTCCTCTTAAAACAGCTTTGAAAAGAGCATTTTATACATAAAAGGCAGCTGGTTATGTTTTAACAGACTCTTGTGTAAACAGAAGTGCTCAACAGATGTGCAGTGCCTATCAGAGATGGTTATCAGCATCATTTTCATTTCCACAACCAATAAAAATGGACATCATGCCTATTTCTCTGAGCCATTTACCTACCTCAGAAGATAAACTGGATTCCCTAATATCTGCCATGGGATTGATAAAAACCTGATGTCAAAAGAATTGAGTATTAGAAAAAGAGAGAAATGAGAATGTCCAGCTACTGCAGCATTTCAGCCTGCAAACAGGCTCCTCACTGATCTGAAACTGCAAACACACAAGTCAAAGTGAGGGGAGGGAAGGCAAAAAGACTCTGAAGCAGATTTATATTTAGCAGCAGGTTAGGTGGAGAGAAAAGGCTCAAGGACAATGGCAGGTCTTTTCTTCCTTCAGCTAAACCCCCAATGCATTTTTGTGAAAGAAAGCAAGTCTTCTGCTTTTAACTGCAGCCCAAAACTGCATTTTGTCTCTTAGGTGCTTTGATTTTTTTCCTTTCCTTTCTAAATCTCAGCACACAGGCAGCTCCAGGGCTCAGTAGGAGAAACTCTTAAAAGCAGGCCTGCAGAAGTGAAGAGATCAGTCAGTCCCTTGTCCCCGTGTTCCTGGAGCTCCCCCACCCAGGCAGATGAGATTTCACACGAGCAGAATTGGCCTTTTTAAACAGCCTGAAAGATTTCAAATGCTCCAAGAGCAAGCAGAGCACCCCTTCTGATTGGAGAGAGAAACACAGAATGTGCTTCAATTCTTCACAAAGGTCACAGTAACCTTCAAAATTCTATCAAACTTCTCCCCCCCCACCCAGCTCTATTATCTTTAGTAATTTGTAACTTTACAAATTTATTGGAGTTTCTCAGAACACAAATCCCAATGTGAACATGATGCAAGCAATCTTTGCTTAGCTAGTTTTTCCTAGCTTGAAGTTTCCAAAGTCCAGATGTTTTTCCAACTGTCTTCCCTGTCCCATGACTGCAAATACATTGGTCCTTTCTTTAGAATTCCCATTTTATATACATTTTCAGTGCTTCTCAGTCCATTTTTTCCAAATAAATAAACACACACTTTGGATTAAATGATTTACTGTGTTAGAGACATGACATTAGAAAGGTTTAGAAAGCGTGTTCAGTGTATTCTGACAAATGCAAAGGTGCTGAAAGCATGACATGTTCCATGAAACAGTACAGAGCTTTAAAATTGTGGAAAAAAATTCCAACAGTTTCCTACTTGCAATGTCTATGGCTGCATCTCCAACCCTGTACCATTAACCATTATTTCCCAACTTCATCATTAAAATGTTACTGTGCATTTAGAAGCACAAGAAAATGCTTGATAATCTTAATTAGAGCTTGTCAGGGAGTTAATTTTAATCCCATACTATCCAAACCTAAAAGCAGCAGGAAAAAAAAAATTGGAAGTTCATTTTTATCATCTTTGTCCAGATACTGTCCAGCCAGAAGCAGATATTCACCTTTCAGAGAATTCTTTGCTCCAAGAGCACTGAACTCTTAAGAATCAAACCCTTGAGATCCATTTCAAACCTGCTTTTTGACACCACTGGAGAAATAAAATCACTTTTCAGAGCTCATATGCAATTGAAGAGATCCCATTTAGAGTGTAAAACATGAAGCAGGAAGGCATCACTGTGCTGCTTCTGCTAAACCAGATTTACAAACAGACTGCTTTGGTTAAGGATGCACCAAGTACAGGATTTCCCTTCACATTCTTGCATGGGATCTCTGGGGAAGGCTGAGATGGGATAATAACAGTGATTTCTCATTACAAGCACATTGTCAAAAAAAAGGATTGTGTTTTGTAGCTGTTACACAGCTCAATCATCACCAGTACCTGAAGTGACAGAGCAGAGATCCTTCCACAGCGAGGAAAAGGCAATGTAAAATAAACTGATTTTGTTATCCCAAAGCTTAGAGAAATCCACAATTACCAATGGGAAAACTACACAGAATTTTGAACAAATCAGTAACAATTTGGCTCCAGCAAGGATTTCTGCAACTCACCTATGGTGCAGTTTGTGGTTATTTTTCTCCGCTTGGGGTTGTGCCGTAGCAATTCTAACTCTCTCTTGGTCGGCTCCCATGTTGAATACTTCTCTCCAATGCCTAAGCAGGCAAAAACAAAGTTTCAGGAAGCTCTTTAGTAAAAGGATTAAAAATTCTGTTCAAGTCAAAACTTTCAATGTGCTGTCCATTAGGTTAGATTCAATTAATGCACAACTAAAGGACACTGATTGCTTTTTAGCCCTCCTCAAAAATATGGTTTGGAAAGGTATAGCCAAATTTTCCAACAAAAAACTAACGTAAGAGAGGAAAGGCACTTCTTTACTTATAAAGAACACCAAGTCCAATAAACTTGTCATTATTGGATTATAACCCTTCTAGTTCAAAAAGAAATTCCAGCAGAAGCTTGCTATTACTCAAAAATACATTTCTTTGAGCTCAGAGGATGTTAAATGACAGAATCGATGAATTTTGACAAGTTATTTAATAAATCTAAACTGACCCAACTTAATGGACAGATAATCTTTAGAGAACAGCAGAATTTAGTAGTTCAAGATACTAAACAGTTACTACATGTCTTAGGATATGCCATTACACAGAGTGACCTCTCCTTACACCATTAATGCAGGATTAGACCAGTTTTAATTTTTGAGATTCACTTTGCTGACATATCTAAAGTCATCTAAAAATGGAATTAGCAGTAGGTTTGAAGACCACCCTCCCTCCACCAAGCAGCCAAAACTCTCCAAATATGAAACTACCCTTTCTCATGAGCTAAAATCTGTCCTTATTCTCTTTGAGCACCAACACTGCATTTCCAGTAGATTTCTTTTGCTCAAAGGAAAGTGCAGTAGGAAAGAGTCAGGTCAGTAGTACAGAGAGCAGATTTGAAGGCAGCACAGAGCTGTGTTCAGTGTAAATCTGATACAAGAAAAACACAACAGTGAAGACTCACGTGCTGACCAGCTCAATACTGCTGCAGCTTTCTATGTAGCACAGAAATTGCTGTGCACGGTCAATTATTGTGAGTCACAAAGGCATCTCGGCATTAAAAATAAAGAATTAGAAGATGGCAAGCAATCTATTCTTAAACTGAGGATTAAAGTCAATTAAGAGTTATTTTTCACAGAATGCACGGAGCAGAAGCAGTGCTTGGCTACAGAAAATAAATTATAAATCATACATATGAAAAGGATAGTAGAAAAATATAGCTGGAAGCTTACACATTCTGCATAATATACATTAAATTTTAATAGCTCTTTGATCTTCATTTTCAGAAATAGCTATGCTTGTCAGAAGCTACCCTCCCAAAAATGTTCAATTCATAGTTACTACTGACCCTCCAGGTTCTAGTAATAGAAGGCCTCATTTTTGGATCCTCAAGGACTGGAAAATTCTTATTTACACAAATACACCCATCTCCCACTTTATTTCATTCAACAACAGATTATGCAAGGAGCTTAAGGAACAATACCAGGATCCCTTTTCTTTATCCAAGGTTCAGCATCAAGCCACACACCCAGGAAAGCAGAAAAGGCAGGGAATGACTGAGACTGATGAGATAACAGAGCTGCAATGCTTTGGACACACTGCACGTGTGCCCAGAGCCTTTGGAGACACAGATGGAACTCCAGAAGATGGAACATTGGCTTCCAGCAGGTTTGGCACTGGATGCCTCCAGCAACCCTGGCCATGTTTGTAATGCTCCCTTAGGAATTTCTATCAATTCACTGGTAGCACCATGTTAGGACCAGCAGTTGCATTGTGCAGCTGTGAATTCCTGTGTTTGGGTTCACTGCAGTTAAAACATGGCCAAGCACAGTCAGTCAGTGTGATGAACCCTGATAATAATCAAAATTACCCCCTTGGATATGTTCAAATCCTGGTTCAAGTCAAATACAACAAAATTCATACCTGGAAACACATGTGCACTTAACTTTAGGCATGCAATAGTTCCATGTATATCAGCAGGGCTATTCATATATATTTATATATATATATCTATATATAATTATATAGTTAAAATGCTGTAGAGGATGGGCACCAAAGCATGTCACAAGAGCAACTCTAAGTAAGGTTAAACATGACAGACTGGATTACTCTGAAAGATTCTGGGTGAATCAAATATTGTTCAATTACAAAGAAATGAAAGGAAACAAAAAAAACTCATGTGCATAATGCCACAAACAGAGCAAACCAGACAGAAACAGTTCTTGCAGAAGCCTTTCATTAGAAGGAGCACAAGTTAAGTCAGACACAGAAATTAAAACATGTTCTGTTCCATCTACAGAAATGAGCAGGAATGCTGAGGTTTTATTGCTCTTGAAAATTTGGAAAAGGCAGAGCCATTTATTAGAAATGGTTTGATGTTTAAAAATTAAAAACAACAACAAAAAACAACCAAAAGACAAAGAAGGAAAGAGGTTTAATAAAAGGTTTAATAACACTCACAAGCATGCCAAAAACTCCAATATAAACTACCTTAAACAAAGATTTGCAAATCATGCACAGGTCATTATTTACAATTAAAGGAAAGTAATGTTAGAGAAGTGAAAATTAGTCATTTTTAAAATGCTGCTATAAAACAGCCAGAGATTCAAGTCAGCAAGTGAAACCTCCATCTAAGAAATTATTATATTGGGTGAAACACTCAAATTGGCATTTCTCAGAGAATTCACCAGGGGCATAGGGATGAGTGAAAGAAAAGGCAATGAAGGCTCTAGCTTATAAAAGTCACAATTTTTCAATCATTGTTTATTTTGCTAAACTTCAGCAAATTCCAATTTTTCCCCTCCCAAAAACTCAAGCATTAATTAGAACAAAGGGCTCTGTGTATCCTCACCTCCCTTGTTATTAATATTCAATTACCAAAGGAAAAAATACTGGCCAAGTTGCAACTTGTTCAGAGTTACATCAGATAACCCTGAACTACAGCTGGACAGGGGAGCTCAGCACACTGGGAGTTAATACTACAAGAATATGAAATGAATCTCATGATATTTGGGGGTTTTCTTAAAGTTTTTTTTTTTCTCCAGGCATCATGTTATTATGTGAGCATCTATTAAAGTATAAACTAACACCCTTCAAGCACTGTGGAGAGAAATTTGAAAATATCCTGCATTTACTCTTTGGTTTTTAAGCCAATCACAGTTTCTGCAGACTGGATTCACTTCTGAAGTTAAGTTGGCAACAAGATCTGAGGGAAATTAACTCTGTGGTAGCAATATAAACCCAAGACACTGAGTTTTGGTTTGTGCTCATCTTGACATTCAGTTTGGAGCAAGAAGGGATCTTTCAGATAACATGAGGGAGGGAACACAGGGACTGGAACAATGGAGAGAGAAGGGAAAAAACAACATAATTCTCCATTATTTCTCCCATGTACCTCCCTTTCTGATTCCTTAGATAAATTTGTGAGGAAATGGTTTCGTAATAAAAAGACATAAAGAAGAACCTATGCAACAACTTAAAGAAATAAGAATATCTACATTGCAGACTCCAGTAATCCAAAGTATTGTTGTCTATTCCTTGATTTTCTGTCTTCACTGGTCACTACAGATTAGCTCTCCAGGGACAGAAGATGCAATGTGTGTATATATATATATATATATATATATATTATATGCCATTTATTAGTCAGTTCATCAGTACAGAGGCTTCCTGCCTGGCAGCTCCTCTGGGTGATTTTTTGACCTTCTCTGCACAACTTTGAGGTCCAAGATAGAAACAACCTGGAAGTTGTAACTCCCTGGAATACAAACTACAGCAGGCTGATGTCCATGGCAGGGTAAAGTGGCTGCATCTCAGTCCACAAGGCACGAATGTGTCAGTTGATAAGGATAAAATAACTAAGAAATTACTCTTTAAATCTGCATATTTCAAAGTAAGGAACTGGAGGGGGCTTCCTCCTCTACAGCATAATGAAGATCTGTTGTTGCAGCTGATTAATTTGGTGCCCCAAACACAGACTGAAGGAGTTTCCAGAAGAGATGCAGAGCTTGAATGAAAGGTTTTTAAACACATTCCCATTTTGTCTTGCTTTGAAAATCAGAGCTTTGAGCTAAAGCATTTTAAGGTGCATTTCCTTGTTCCAGGACTCACTATCCCCCTTTCCTGTGACTCCCTTCCCTCACACAGGGAATGAGCAGGAAGCAGACTGGGATCTGGAGCAGGAACCAAGTGAAGGCAGCTATCTTTTGAGCCAGCAGAAAAGCTCTCGTTAATACCATGTTAGCTGCTATTTTTAAAATTGGAAATGAGGTTAAGAATGGTTTGAAGTCATATCAGCCCTGACTAAGGCTGTCACATTGAAACAGGATGCCATGGATTCCGGAAGAGACATTACTAGACAGAAGTCATCTGTCTTCAAATACAGACTTCCCCACTTTAAGAAAACATTCCCCCCCAGAGGCCACTGGAAATGGAAGATGACAAGCTTTTAAAACTGATGCTTACAAACTACTCAGTTTAGAATAAATGATACTTCCTTTCCAAACAAAAAAAACCACCAAATGAAAACAAAACAAACAAAAAAAAAAGAGAAAAGGTTTGTTTCGGAGGAATTCTACCAAGGAAAGGGCATATGAAATCAAGTCTGCTGCAATTATTTAATCACTGGAACATATCCAAACAAGAGGAAAACGATTTGCATGATCAAACTGGCATTCTTAACTGTGATTCATGTCTAAAATGGCAGGATAATCAGCAAAGGGACGCTTGTTAGTGAGGAGCGTCGCCAGCCCACGCCTCTTACCTGTCATTGTACACTGGTAGTGAGAAACCACTGTTGGGGTGAAGGCTAAAAAAGAAAAAATTAGGGAAAGCAAACTGAATAAAACAAATGTGTGTACATATATTTGTGTGTAAATATTTCTACATAGATACTGTGCGTGTACCATGAAAGCACAGGTGTGTAAGTAA
This sequence comes from Petroica traversi, assembly GCA_025920805.1. NCBI lineage: Eukaryota > Metazoa > Chordata > Aves > Passeriformes > Petroicidae > Petroica > Petroica traversi. Next base: position 1,152,043 of record JAHLSL010000037.1, read on the forward strand.
GCTGGCATGATCTATTTCAAAAAAAAGTTAAAAAAAAAAATCACACACAAGGGTGGCATTTCATGTGAGGGGAACAGATTTATTGCCTGTACCACGTAAATAACCCTAAAGGAGCAGACTGTCACATTCTCTACCTAATACAGATCTGACTTCTGATATTATGCAAGCTTTGCAGGATTAATGTTAGATATTTCTATAATTTCTTTGCAATTAGAAATAAAATATTTTTGCTACAATTAGGTGTGGCGCAAGTGTTAAACCCACAGTCTGACTCCTGGAAAGCAAGAACTAACATCTCTCTCCCATGGCCTGCACTATTCTCTCTAAAGAGCTTTTTCTTCCCCTTACTGTTGGTTTTTGGTTTTTTTTTTTGCCACTGAACAAATGGGAGGGACAGGTATGATTAAAAACAGAAACAAGAAATTCAGGCAGGAAAACCAAACCTTGTAATTTCCAAGCTTTTCGTTGTTCTTCTTTGGCAATTTGTTCCATGTCTTTGTCGTATATGTAATCTTGACACATAAAGCAGTATATACCCCCATACAAAAGGTCTATGGCTGCAAAACAGAAGGGAAGTTGGGGAGGAGGAAAAAAAGATGTGAGTTCATAAACCAGAAGGCATTTTAAAGCAGGCTTCCAAGTCAGGCACTCTTTCTTCCAAGCAGTCCACAAAAGAAGAAAAATCTGTACCTTAGAATCTGGAAGGGGAAAAAAAAGGGAAAAAAAGAGAAAAACCCAGACATTTTTCCAGTTTCGTTGTGAGTTATTCAGTTGCTTCTGGCACAGCAAGAAAACTGTGCAGGACAACAAAGCATCAGCTGCCTTCAAGCTCTTTGTAATTCACAATTTACCTTCCAAACACTGAGTTATCAGGAGGCATCAGGACAGTGACTGACTACAACACAGAACCATCCCTGTAAGGGTTGATATAGGAGTTTGAACTTTTCCTAAAACTTCAGCAATTTCTCTTCAACACCATTAAAATAATCAGAAAGCAGCTAGGTAAAATCCAAATGAAGGCTCAAACAGAAGACAGCACTGCAAATTCAAAGCTGTTTCTCCAGGGGAAAGGTTTTCCAGGGTCGTTTATTCCACAGGTTACTTCTGTCTCAATTTTTCATTTCACACACCCTCTCAGAACAAACAAATGAACACTGACCAATGTTAAAAATACTTTTCTTGCACAACCTTAAACAAAAGAAAGCCAAGAAACAAACTTAACAACTAACTGAGAAATGTCATTTTACTCCAACATATACCATGAAAAAGTGCAAAGTAATCATAGTAAACTGCTGATTTTTAGTACATAGGTATGAAAAACAGCCACAATCACAGGAAAGCCAAAAATCTGTGGGCACTAACAAATCCTACTAAAACACAATCTGCCCCAGCAAACAGCTAAGAAACACACCACCCTTCTCCCTCAAGTGAAGAGCTTTCATTTATTTTGGTTTTTTAATTCCTTTTATGCCCAGATAAATAGCATTATTAGAATAGTCTTTCTACAGTGGAAACTTGTTTGAAACACAGGAACCCATTACCACGTTAGGTGGCCTGCAAGACACAGCAGTGAATTACTCTGAAGTGTTAAATAAGCCAAACCCCTCCATGCAGCAGGAATTCTGCCTTGATTTCAGACACCAGGTGATGTCTCTGAGTTAGTGGGGCAGGGCTCATGATGAGGTTTTTTTTGTGAAGTTCCTTTCTAACCCCATCTCCTCCATCCTTCTCAGCCTCTCCCCCCTCACAACCTGCAGCCCCTCTCCTTTAGTCCCCAGTCTGACTTTTTTCCTCTCTCCCTTCTTTTAAAAATCACCTTTTCAATTATTATGTTGGTTGTTTGTTACTTCTCCTGTTATGCAATAAACCCAAATTACTTTAAACAGTTTTTTGTCTTGCTGATGTGCTTCATTCTTCTCTTTTGCCTGTTTGGACCACACTCTGTGACTTTACATGAGGTAACACAGTCCTTTTCCTCCTCCCCAAACAGAGTCCAGGTTTTCATTACCTTGTGTAATGTCCCAACACCAGAGCATTTCACCCTGATGCCCAGAGGGCTGAATAAACTCCTTTAGAATATCCCAAAAGGAGACAAGACTATGCTGGAGATCAGTAATAAAACACTATGCAGCTGGGAGGGGGGGAATATATCAGAAGCTAGAGAGGATTAGAGCTCTACAATATTTACTCCATCATTTATTGTGTTACTGGTTCTGCAGTTTTCTACCCAAAAAATTGTCAAAAACCCAAATATTGGTCTTAAAACACAAACCCAAATATGGTTCTCCACATACTTTTAAAACATCCCACAAACAGACCCCCACATAATAGAACAGGGCTGGCAGAATGCTGAATAAATAGGACTCTGTGAGCACTAATAGTTACAAATTTACCATCAGAATGTGTAGGCACAGCTGAGCTCAGAGGATTCCTTACTTTTCCTTTCCTTCTGAATTTACATGCCTGAGGAATGAAGTAGAGATGTCAAGATCTAAACCAAAAAGAAACCACCTTCCACAAACCACTTGGCAGAAGGAATTTCTGGTGTGAAGGATCAGAAAGTTTCACAGAAACACTGGCAGAGTTAAAGCTGTAATTGTCCAGCACCTGATTAAGGACTCTTGAGGAAATATCCTCTCTCCAGCACACTCATGGGAACAATGCAGTTGAACATTTGCCAACAATTCCAATGTCTTTTTAATGACTGCAAAGGGTTTTGGACAAATTACCTCAAGCACCAGTGACAAGGCAGCCACCCAGGCCTGGCCACAGCATGGAGGAAGGGCAGGAGTTTCTCACAGAGCCACAACACAGCTGCTCAGGAAAGTTTGGAAATTATTTATTTCAGGTTAATAGAATTTGATTTTTTCCCTTCAAATACACCTAAGTTTTCTTATGCTGGTTGTCTTGAGGTGAAGAACAGAAGAACCACTGAAGGGGCTGTTTTACTGACAGAAATTCTTCCCAAGTGAGCAATTCCTTAGCACTGACTGAAGTTACACCACACCCAAAGGACAAAGTCCACACAGAACTTTCTCCCTCAAAGAATGGGCAGGGAATGAAACAAATTTCACCTCATTGTTAGGCTGACCTTTTTTTATGAAGCTCTATCCCAAACTGAATCACCTGGCCAGAAAATTCTGTAAAAAACAAGACAGTAAAGCATGGGAATGCACACATAGCAAATTTCAGCACTGGCATTTGCGTTGGTGTTCGGGATCACAAAACTAACAAAAAGGCCTCAAACTCATAAAAAGTTTGGGAAGCAGCAACCTAGGAATAATGCCCAGGTGTTTTGGATTAATCCACTGCCAAGTCTGCCACGATGCCCCACGTTCCTCATGATGAACAACATCTCTTTTTAGGAAGCTCCTCTGGAATGGTTGTCACTCCCAGCTTCCAGGATCTGCTTTTCCTAAAACTATTCCAACCCTTCTTTCAGGAAGGTACAGGGGGATGAAATCAGTGAACTTCAGTTTTAGCTTAATACACATATAGAATTTATTCCCCTGGAAAAATAAAATATACATTAAGTAGAAATCTACCTTTTGCTTTCACAAGGAAGAACCAAAAGTATTTTAAAAGGATCATAATGTCATTTTATTAAATTTGATCAATCTAGATTCCTGGTTTAGGAATTCAAAATACCTACTTGGTGATCACAAGCAGAGCAATTTAAGAATGAAAAGATCTCTTGGAATGTAACATTTTTCTTTGCTTTTGTACCTTCTGTGCTGACAAAAAGCTGGCCTTCCTTTAAAGCCTGATCTCCTTGTACCCCTTTATATACAAAATCCTAAGCAGCTGCAACACAAGAGAGGAATGAAAATACATTTTATTTGTCATTTAAAAATAAAACTATCAGGCTTGAGAAACAAGGAGGCAGCACAGAAGATCATGCAGGAACAACAACAACTTTATCTACTGGTGCAAGGAACACTAAGTTTTAAAAAACAACAGCTCTGGGGTGAAAGTTTAAATCTCCCAGCAAAAGTCTCCAAACTCCATCTGGGAGCCAAGTGAAGTGTTTTACTTAACCCCAAGTGCTTTACTTTTCCAAGTATATCCATGATGTCCTTGTGAAAATGTTAAAGAGACCAGAGATGATGGGAACACAACAAAAGCCACAGTGTGTGCCACATCCATCCAGGTAAAAAACTTGGATGTACAGTTTCTGAAAGACTGAAAAGAACTGACTCTCCTCAGCTGGGAATGGGATACTTCTCCATAATATTCAATACCATTCATCAGATGGGAGATATTTGTGAATCATGTTTTGGTATCATCTCCCTTGGATCACTGGGTGCATTCAAGTAGAAAAAAAATATCCAGCAGCAACTCAGAATTCAGGTCAGTTTTTACTTGTACTGAAATTAATTCCATTGTGAATTTCTGTGACTTGGTCTTGGCATATTATCAACCTCAAATCAACACACACTGTGTTCTTTGCAAGTCACCTGTGTTTTCTTCAACTTCTGTAACAAAGGAGGCTAAATTGGCAATTCTTTCAGACCATTTCAGGCCAACATCTGAGGCTAATTCATGCTCCCTGATTTCTCACCTTGAGTGTTAATCATTAAACCCATTCCAGGTAATTGGCTCAGGTTCCCAAGAAGTGATTTGTTAAACTTCAGCCAGCTCTCCACTGGATCTTGTCTCTGATCTATCAGCACAAAGCAGGCATCTGATTGCCTTCCTCCCAATTTCCTGGCACCTGGAATCTGCACCACAGGTCAGAATTCCTGAACTGATAAGAAGGGAGGAAAAGAGGTGCAAAAGGGACTACTCTTGCTAAATGATGATCCAGCCATTGAGAATTGCAGGTATTTACTGTCAGGAAAAAAAAAAACCAACACAAACAAACCCCAAACCTCCTTCTGTTGCCAAAATGCAGCTCACATACCAAATCTTATAATGCATGTTAAAAATGATGGTCACAGTCAAGCATTATCCTTCCCTCTCACATTCAGCGTCCTCTCCTGATACTCAAGATGGAACTATTCCATTAAGTGCTACTTTTCCTTCTGTTTTTAATCCAGGTGAGAAGTGTTTCTGTAGCTCCAAAGTCTCCAAGATGCCTGTTGGCCCCATATGGATGTAGAATTTTAATGTTTAAATTTGATTTGCCTGCAATCCAAACATGGCAAGCACCCAATACTATCCTGCAAACCACTTAACACCAGGAGCCAAATGGGCAGTCCCTGTGCTGTGCACTGGCCCCTGTGATGGTTTAGAATATCATCCTACAACTCCAAATGAATCCAAGCCAGGAAAGATAAGGTGCAGAAAAAAAGTCCTGGTATCCCTATGGAATCTAGACAGCAAATATGCTTTTAACTCTTAAGTTAGAGGAACCACAGTGTGTCAAACCATTTAATGTTGTTATGAGTGGAATATTAATTCCAGCTCCTTGATCTCATTCAGAAATACATGGATTGTACACACAGTAGCTACATGTGAGTGCATGCTCCAATATGCTGCAGAGGAGGCTGTAGCATTCCTGTACTTAAGTTGTCCTATTACAAAAGATATTTTACCTTTTGTCAGTCTTCTCCCTGTCTTCCTCTGACCCTACAACCTTCCACACTTCCCCTCTTTGCAGCAAACCTTTGGAAACTGAGAAGAATTAAATCCTCCTGCTACAGCACCTCTTCTTGATCTCTCAAAATATTATTCAGGTTTAAGGGAGAGAAAATGTTAAACACTTCCTTACTTAATCCTGCTGGGTTTTTTTCAGAAATCTGGGGGAAGAATCCCCAAATCAGTCACCAAGTTTTGAGCTGCTGCACCTGATGTGATACAAACTGCTTTTACTCATCTGCATATTCTCATCTGAACAGCAGTGGAGAATTACCTAAAACCACTGTTCTCAGGAGAAGCAGCAGCAAGATCCAGACCTGCACAGAAGTTGGGGGCTGGGTCTGAGGCAAGCAGATACATCCAGAGCTGGCAATACACAGGTAAATCAGCAAGCTGCCTTTCTGAGGGGTAAGAATATCCCAGCTATAGAGAGAACTCTGCAGGAGTCCTTTCTGATACTAAAAGGAGCTTTTGAGGGATGGCTGGCAGGAGCTCATCACTACCTGCACCTTCCAGAGCAGCTCTCATCCCAATCAATGTTCCTGCTGCCTTCCTTACAAGTCCAGTCTGGCTCCAAGCTTGAGCTAAAGCTCAGGAATGCCATGTTGGAATGTGCTCACAAAAGCAAATGAGGATTTCCCTGCAATACTTTGCACAATACATCCCAGAGCAGCAGATATTGTTAATGGCAATCAGGAATATTGGAAGTTCAAGGCATGCCCTGCAACTGACCCCTGCATCCAAAATTATTTCCTGCTTTTCCTCCTTTTCCAATGATCCTCCAGCTGGCATCACAAAGATACTGAAGTACAGTATTTTCTATCATCTGCTACCAAATTTTACCTCATTTTTGTTGCTGAAGTCACTGAGGTTATTTAATTCACAGGGCTACTCAGCCCTTCTCAGTACAAGTAACACCTCTGAACTTTTGTCTGTCATACACAGACAAAATTCCTTCACCTCAATTACCAGAAAACAGCAGTAAATCAGGACTGGTTCTGCTGGTTCAGTCTGTGTCCTACACACTCTGCTTTCAGTTGATCCATCATCAATTCCCCTTTTTTGTGCCTCTTATGCACCATGATTCTCATATTGATCCTTGCCACTTCTACCTCAAAGTAATAATTTCCAAGGAGCAAAATGTCAAATCCTTCACTTGATCCAGCAAGTCAGTTCAGTGTATTTCCTTTTTTCTGTGAAAATCAGTTGTGTTATCAAAAAATACATATTAATGTGACACAAACCATCTGTGACAGAACAGAACACTGTTTGTGGGCTGCTTTCCATTCACCTTCATCTCCTCAACACCTTCTTCTCCACACCATCACCAAGTAAAGCATTAGAACTCAAATCAAGAGGCTGTAAAATGCCCAGGTGACCTTTTCTGTGCCTGGATGTGAACAGAAAAACCAAACTGCTACTCCAGCACTGCAGTAAACTGTGCTGGGAACTGCTTTAACTGCCTTTTCCACATAGGGTGTAATGAAAATCTTTGCTGTTCAAAAAAGAACTGGCAGAATCAACACTACAGTCAATACCTTCCAACTCAAATGAAAATTAAACAGCTTTTACTGTCATTCCTTTACAGCAATGCTCTGTTTCTATCTATTAAATTTCAGACGGGTATGCAATAACAGCAGGAACCAGACTTTTCCCTTTTACCAACTTCAGTATAGAAACCAGCTTTCTATCATGTTTCCCCTGAATCAGATGAAAAAAAAAATAGATATTTGTTTTCTAGAGGAAGTAGAAACCTTTTGAATCGTACCAAAAATCCTCAACTTAATCTATGAGCATTATTATTAGGCTCACCCACCCAGTTTCTCTCACCACAAATGTATTTATTGGACAGAATTTTACACCAGCATATACTTAAAGAAAACAGTTCCTCAAGAAACAGTTTGTGATCTAATAAATAATGAATGTACTCTAGCAGGACTAATTCCATAATGAACTGTTTGCCAGTGTCCCTAGAAATGGAATAACAGTTAAGTCTTCCAACTATTTCTTGTTTAGTCTTTAAATCACTGCACCTCTCTCCTGCTAATTCACCTCCCTCTATTCTTGAACTATAGAATGAGGCCTCAGAGCAGATCAAGTCCTCACCCAAAACCTGCACCAGAGGTGCTGTTTCAGAGACACTGCTCAGGTGTTTAAAGTGCATCTCTAATACGGAGAGGCATAGCATGGACATGCAGGGAGTTTTAATAAATAGCTCAGCACAGAGCTTTGATACCAAAACGGAACTAATCTACCTCAGAATGTCCATCTGTACCAGCCTGTCCTAAGCCTTACACCAGGGGGTTTTCTGCAGCTAAGAGTGTGTGTATTCAAAAAAAAAACCCAACATTATGTAACAGAAAATATTCACTCAGAAAGAACACTCAAACTTCACTTGGGGTCTGCCCAGGAGTTTTCAGCCCCAGTCAGGAAAACTGATCATTTAATCATTGCTACAGTTTTGAGATTAACTTTATAACATCAACCTCTCTTCTCTTTTAGAGCTACTGTTCACAGACATCTTCCTGCTCCTGCTGCTCTAGGACTAAGCTGTTTATTTGCCTTCATTGAGCATCTGTAGAAAAGATAAGGTAGAGACCATCAATTTTCACAAGGACAGAAACCACCAGCAGATTCCCCAGGTGCTGAACCTGATTGGGAAGGATTTTTTAGGAAAAACAGAGTATGTTGATGGCACACCTTCATTTAGGAAAACCAAAATAGCTCCAGCAGGATTTCAGGTTACTTAGCAAATGGGCAATAGCAGCAAGAGTGAAACTCCAACCACTAAAGAGGCAGACAAGTAACACCAACGAGAAAAGAAGTTTTGGAGTCCCTGAATTGAATTCCCAAGTAACAATATCAGCTCTGTGTTGAACAGCAGGTTAAGAAGCACAAAATAGAAGTCATGGAAGTACTAAAATGGAAGTCATTAGCACAGCAAACTGTCTTAATCCAAAGGGTTGACACCAGATGGACACATTAGAACTGGAAATGTGAAGTATGATGAGGATGTTGAGAATCATGTAAGTGTTTCAGTAAGAAAAGTTTAAAATAGTTCAGGTTTCTATAGGTGAGGAAAAGGAAACATCTGACAGGATCAAAAATACAAAGAATCCCAGGAGATTTCAGTAAGGACTTTGCTCTCACCATTTCACAACTCCTCACAAAAGACACAGAGAGCCCAGGGGGAGTATCAGCCTGTCCTGGAGATTGACTGAGCAATGCAGAGATTAAAAAAAGCAGCTCCTATAGCTGGATCTGACCTCACCTACCCATCACCCACATCCACAACTCAAGGAATACATTAAATTAAGCTCAGTGTTATTAATATACACTGAGCAGGGAGGCACTCACAATCTGACCTTACAGTGATACCTGTGCTCTTGCTCCTGCCTCCCTGCTCAGTGTATATTAATAACACTGAGCTTAATTTAATGTATTCCTTGAGTTGTGGATGTGGGTGATGGGTAGGTGAGGTCAGATCGTGAGTGCCTAATTTGGATTGTTCAGGGAAGCAGAGATTGCAAGGGATGTATTTAAAACCACTGGGGAACAGGATGCTGGAGCCTCCTGAAACACACAGCAGTGAGCTGCAAACACATCCCTGCCATGCTCAGACAGCTGTTCCAGCTGAAATCCATGCTATTTCTTACAACTGTGATTAAGTGTGCAGCTCCTGCCTGTCTCCATGGAGACTGATGTTGGCTCAGCAAAAAGTCACCAAGTGCTTTAAAATAATTCCTCTCCGTTTTGAAATTTCAAAGCATTAACTTGTTTTTGCCTATGAGATGTTATTTTCCCAACTAAAACTGCAGCAGGAAAAGCAACCAAAAGCACTAGTAAAACTACAAAAATATTTTTAAAGCTCATTTCACATGCAGCTGGAAATTAAACACCAAAACATACATTTAAAAAAAAAAAAGAGAGAGGAAGGAATCTCCAAAACTAGAAACTGAGCAGTCACTTGCACAATCCTCACATTATGTGTATTTGTGCACTAAGTAATTTATATTTTGCTGCAGAAGATTCCTTTTTGGGATTATTCAGTAAAGTATTAGGTGCTTTGGCTTAATTAACTCTGGCCCTCTTTATCTAAAGGCTATTCCTTTTGGGAAGTACCTTATCTGACACAGCCTTGATTGTCTGGTGCCAGGACAACTGCAACAGTCCTTAAGCAAGGATTCCAGCCAGTTTTGGTTTTCCTTTAAGGAAACAAAAGCTAATTCACTACAGCAGACAACAGCAAATTCTACCTTGCTCAAAAAATAATTTGAATTTAAGCTTCCCAAATACACATAAAAGCATTTTTTAAAGATTCTCCATAAATGTATTTAGTGGTAAAAATATTACAGTTTCACAAAGTGTCCACAGATAAACAGGTAAATACTGCTGACAGCCCCAATTTAGCACAGTATTTTTTAAATCTTAAATGTAGCCATAAACTTATATTAGCACAAAAGGTTGTTTTATATATATACAAGCACCTTTTACCAGAAATCCTTTGAGTTTACCTCAAATCATTTGCACTTCCGCGTTGGTAAAGATTCCAAAATAATTTCAGCTAATGAATTGACTTTAAAAGCTCTTTGAGACCACACTCTGCAAAAAGCAATTAAAAGCTGTCGCACAGGGTTGGTTTGGCATTTTCAGTTTTCAAAGAAGGGCTGAGGTTGTCAGAGACCTCTGAGTCCACCCTGTCCAGGCCACATCCATCAGAACATCCAGGCTGCTCAGGCCCAAGCACAAAGAAATTTGCAATATATTTGGGGATAAACCCTCCACCACCTCTCAGGGCAACTTGTTCTAGTCCTTGGCCACCTTCAAAGTCGTGTGATGATCAGACAGAACCTCCTGTATTTCCCTTTTTTTAACCTCTGGACCCTTTTTTTAACCTCTCTTTCAGGGATTTGTACCCATTCATGAGGTTCCCCCAAGCCTCCCCTGTGAGCTGAACACTCCCAGTGCTCTCAGCCACACCATGAAGGAATCTTCAGCACTATTTTCCAGTATTCTGTTTCTCAAGACATTTACAAACTTCAACTATACCACTACTGAGCTTCATCTTTTTTTTTTTTCTTGACACATATGGAGGAAGAAACTATAACAATCTGTTGGTTTAAATCATCTTTTCCATAAATAGTAAACTTACACACCCGTTTCTTAAGCACAGGAGTACAAGCACTGCTGGCCTTCTGGAGCTTCTCTGTCTTCATGGAAAATAAAGACAGTTTGTTCCATAAGCACTTAGGATAAATTAAATTAGAAATGGTGGCCATGCTGGTCAAGAGGAAATTTATGCCATGAAATAATGCCTTTTTTTCTTATTTCTTATATCACCCCACCAAGAATATATTTTAATTTGGAAAAAAATTATATATCCATCCATTTTAAACCAGAATTTTAATACAGAATACAGATCAGGATTTTGCATTATAACTAGTTCTGAACTAGAAGCAACAGGTAACTTAAAACAAAACCAAAGACTTTTGGTTTTGAACATGAAGTAGCACCAAAGCTGACAGAACAGAACACTTGTTGGCTTTTAACCAGCATTTTTGGCATGACTGAGAGAAAGGCACTCGATATCAAACTGTTTTCTTATTACTTAGGTTATTGACCAGTACCTAGAAAAAAGAAGTCAACGTAGAAAAATGAAGGGAAGAAAAAAATCCCCCAAAGTTCAGCAGTTTAAATAATTCTGATTGCTATGTGATTAGCCTTCTTTCTGACAGAAATGATGGTTTTTTTCCTCAGCAAGAAAAGAAGGGAACACGACTGCCTGAAAAAAAAGTTTACTGAAATGTGTTCTAGTTCCAGGCATTAACCCACCATTTTTAACACTTAGGGAAAAAAACCCCCCAAAAGTCTGCCTCCTTCACATTTTTATATATGACATTAATTCATAAATACCAAGATACTAAACAAATTATAAGTTGTGAATATAAACTTAACAGTGATGCAATGGAAGTTTAAGCACCAAGTTTAGAATAATGCCAGTGAACTAACCCAAACCACAAATAAAATTATCTCTCTGCCTAATGAGGTAACTACAAGAAAATACCACTTTACTGGCCTAGCAAGGACAGGGGTAACACAGAGGGTGATGAGCACCACGGGGATGAGAACTCACCTAAATTGTGTCGCTTTGTCTTCGCGTGCTCGTGAATATGTTTCTTTGTGAAACAGCCAAAGAAGACACAGTAGAGGCAAGAGTGGAGTCTGTTCAGGTGGGCACCACACATATGACAAATGCACGACTTGGCCTGAAACAGCAGAACAGACACAGCTTGTGAGTGACAGAAACACAGCCCCAAGGCCAGGTAACTGAGCACAGCTCTCGCTGCTGCCTTTCCCTCTCACCCGGTGCCTCTGGAATGCTGCAGACAGCAGGGAAACTGTTCTGTCCCTGGGACAAAACCACCAGCTGGACAGAACAGAGAAAACTCTTCCATTTCTCCAACAGTCCTATAAGGGAGCAGGTCTTGAGATTCAGAACCCAGGGAAAGCCACTGCCCAGCAGGGAGTTAAGTGGTGAAGAGGCAGGAGTTTGGGTGGTGGGACTATGGCAAGGATTCTGCTTTTTCACAGCACCGACCTCCCTGATGAACTCAAGAGCTGTAATATAACTTGAACACTAAGATGTGTGTGGATGTATGACAGTTCATTTCTCTGCTGGGAGATTCTGCCAGATTCACTCATTAGATTTCCCTACATTAGTCCACAGAAAAGTGGCACAATTTCAAATCCATCCGAGTCAGAGCTACAGAAGTTGCCTTTGCCGTTCTGAGACTGGCTTTGAATCAGGAGCTGAAAGCAACGGGCTGAACTATTCCCCAAAACTACCCAGAATGGGGAGGTGTGAGGAAAGTTGCCTTGATTCATTTGGCATTAATAAGGACACAACCTGATATGAGAGTCTGTGATAATACATTTTAATAAGTGGGGTTTAAGAACCAAAAAACTTCATTGGAAGGTTAAATAGACTTTTTGACTCTTAAATCATATTTGAAGCACTCCAAGCCAACAGCACCCAAACTCATCTCTTAGCATTAAACTAAAGTACTTCAATATTTTTTTTAAATTACTCTGTCTTCTAAGAGACTTAAGAGAATTTTGAAAATAAGTCATGCTCAACCACATTGAAAGTAATTTAGGTTCAATATCATCTGACTGGAAGTTACAGACAGGAGAAATTCCTTGCAGTAAATTCGCTTTTCATCTCAGACATATCTGCATTCAGACCTGTGTCTGAGGGCAACTGAACTTCTGTAACAGCTCAGAGCTACAAGAACACTTGGAGAAATGTCTGATTTTACAGACAGATCTGAAAATACTATTGCTTTGCTTGTCAGTATAGAAGGACTCTTTTCTCTTAATATTAAAAAAAATAATAATTTGGATTATTAAAATCCTAAGATTAAGTAGGTCTTTATAAAGATCATCTAACCCAGGCAGTGCCTTTCATCAAAAACAACCCACAAAGTTCTTCAGTAATATTTGCCCAGTCTGCCACGACTTAAAATTACTGCTAAATAAATGATGCACAATCTTGTTCTCTAGTCTGGCATTTTTCTCTCAGAATACTTCTGGTTTAAAAAAAAAAAATCATCAAGGCAGCTTGCAATATGTTGCACCATGTAATTTATTTTCAAGCTCCTACAAATTAAGACTTAAAATCTGAATCTCACATGTTGGGCATTCAAAGTTATCATAAGTTGTTAGGGGGAAATGTTGAATCGAACTCCACACACCTACAGAAGGAAATATTTTAAAGTTGGGCCAAAAAAAGTTCACCACCACCAGCACAATTTCCATCTTTAGAAAAATGCTGCAGAACTGTCAAACTGTTGCCTAACGGCCGCTCGTTGGCTGCAAAAGCTAAATAGGATCAGCCTATCTGTTAAGATTGCTGCTATGACAACAACTTCAGCAAGCAGCTATTTTACTGAGCCAGCTAAAAATAAATCTTTTAGCATTAAATGTATTGTAAACACATGACATAACAAGCATGTAAAAGCTGGTCACTTTAGGCTAAAAGGCAGAAAATTCGTATCGTAAAGAGTTTTTATTGCAATGGAAATTAAGAGAAATTGAAGAATGTAAAAGAAATTTAGTGGTGAGTTGAAAGAAGTTCAATCACTTCTTTAAAGGAAGCTATTTTATCCACATCCTCTACTTGTTCAGTATAGCTCAAGATGGGTTTTCAAAAGTTGTAAGAAAACAAGGTTAAAAGACAGAGTGCAGTAAGAAATCAATATCAAGAACCATAGTGGCCATTCTTAACCAGATTAGCTGTCTCCTTTTCATCTGTCTGTGCTTTTAAACAATTTGTGAAGTTGAAACAAAGCTGCCACCCTCCCACCCCACCCCAAATAATCAAATTACTTTGTTTCATAATACTCCCACCCCTGCTCACATCTCTTGAGGCTACAGTCTAAGATGAAACAGAATACTGCAAATGAGTAATGAGAGTCAGTCAGATCCATACAGCCACCAGCTTTCTTTAAAACAGGATTCAACTTCTTAAAAAAGCAAGTCAGGCCTTGCTTCTGGTCTGGATACTTTGGGGAAGTCAACCAGGATTTCTGCCACAGAACCAACCTGTGCCTCTGCCAAGATACAAGAACATCCCTTCCTTATCTGAGACATAAATGGAGAATTTTCCCCTTCCTTCACACCATTATTCTGCTCCCCTCTCTTTTTATTCTGCTCCCTACCTGCTTCTCTCCTGATTATCCTCAGCCTCAAGTGCACCACTCTCCATCCTTCACCCCATTCTGCCTCCCCACCACACCCAATCCCTCACCTTTATGTCCCCAGCCAGCCTTCCTTCAGTCCATACTGAACCTCTGTCTGTCCCCTTGATTTTTGCTCTGAGATCCCAATAAACCACACACAGAAACCAGCAGAGGCCTTGAGCATTTTCTTTCTGGGAGATTGTAATCAGTTTTTGAAATGATAGGGAAGAATAGTCCTGCACAATATAAAGGTGTGTGCACATACAGAGAGTTACAGACAGCTCTGACAGCATCAGTATCTCAATTCCCTCTGCAGTGTTTCATCCTGCACTCATCTCCTGCATTGCTGCCAGGGCTGAGGTAACTCACAGGCCCAACTATGGTTTTGTACCTTCTGTGGAGGAGGTTCAGCCCAGCAAAAAGGTGTAAACACAAGTGCAAGGTGCAGGGATCACCTGCAAGACAAGAGCCAAACTCTAAAATGCTGCTCTCAGTGCTGTGAACAGTCATGATACAAAATGAGTTAAAAAAGAAAGCAGCAGGCATCAGTAGGTCAAAAACCAGAGTGCTGACACTCCAAATCTCCCCAAATTGTCAGAACAGCTTATGACTAGTTTACCATCCAAGCATCAGAACTGCAGTGGAGAAAATGAACGCATCCCACTGATGTTCTGCCCTTGCACTTCTCTGACAGCTCCCACTCCTGCTCTGCTGTCCTGGGCCAGCTCAGGCTCCATCTGAAGCAGGAAGGTCACACAGGGCAGGAGCACCAGTTGTTCTAAAAACCCACAAACCCGTTTCAACTTAACATAAACACTGGCTCCTAAAATCAACCCATGGCAATAGCAGTGGAAATAAACTATCCCTACAAAGCCAATAGTGCAGGAAAAGCAAGAGGCATCCAGTGACCTGAGCTATTACAAGCTCTCCTTCCATATTTGCAGCTATTTCAGAAAGAGGTTAAGAGGTACAATTTTTATTTAACTGTATATGATAAGAGGAAAACATCTTTTTAGAAGTTTTCCACTCTGGTACTTAGGAGTCTTGCCTCTTATACTCACACTAAATATATCAAAGCACTTTGAGAACAGAGAGGTTTTTAGCTCCAAGCTCATAAGCCAAAGACCTCCTACCTTTCAGTCTGCAAAACATATCCACCACAAAGGTACAGGGGAAAAGATGATCGAGGTAACACTAACAAGACAGTGGGAGGCTTGGGAGGTTAAAAGATCATAAGGAAGGTGTTGCCACAAGTAAATCAGAGAAGCAGATTCTTAAGGCAGTCTTAAAGAAAACACCAGTTAAGGATCCCTGCAATATTGCATCAGGTACAAATTCGTAGCATTAGGAAAGTAAAAAACTTCCCAAACCAAATCTACTTCTCTTTCCCCATCTTTTAAAGTAAGTGTTCTGAGTAAAACATATAATATTTAGACACATCAGGAAAAAAGAGGAAGTATTTAATTTTGTAACATGTTATAATCATTATTGGAAGTTTTTTTTGTGGCTAAGCTTAATTTCCCCGCCCAAAACTTCTTCAGAAACAGCTTTATTCTCAGTCTGCACAGATTAAGGTGTTTCCTGGGCAGCTCTAAATATCCTTACCTAGAGAATACAGGTGGATGTGGGAAATTCTCCCTCCATGCCCAAGTTTGCCACCATAACCTGCTTTGCTCCCCAGGAGCAGTGTTTGTGCTCCAGAAGTGTTACCTCAGCTCTGCCAAACCATCCCTTACAAGGCTCTGCTTCAGAGACTTGAAAGAAGGTGAAAGCAACACTTGGGCAGAGCCTTAGGAACCTGTGACAGTTCCTGCAATAAAGCTCTGCTTTCTTGAATTCTGAATCCCTTACAGACACACAAACAACAGTGAAGAGACTGATTTAAGGTTTGCAGTGTTCATTACCTTAACAGCAGAACAAGGGAAAGAAGAAAAAGCAAAGCCAAACCAGAAATTCAGAGACCTTAGACTGAAAATTTTCAGATATGAAGTGCAAATGCCTTCACTGGGCCATAGATCAAGACACTGAAGCAAAATTTAAACATTTCCTCACATATTCAGTACTCCAGGCCTTAATATTCACATTTTAGGAACAGTCAATCCTCTCTGGGAATTTTTGCCTATTCCCCTTGCTATGTTTAGCTCACAGCCTGGACACAAGAGTTTTATTTTTATTCTTATTCATTCATCTTGCAACCAATTCTCTCCCAGATCTAAAGCAGCCACAGCAGCTCATGTTGAGTGACGAGCAGTGTGCTTCCCTTGGCCTATTTTTCAAAGAAAAAAAGTGCAGATAATCACAAAAGGCCATGTAACCAACCACATCTTCCCTCCTTGCTGAAGATGGAGACCCTCTGGCTGCTCCAACTGAGGTGTTTCTTGTGCCCTATGGGAGGACAGAGCCAGTATTAAAGCACAGCCAGGAGCATTTATTACTCGAGTACTCCACACCTCTGGAGTACCAAAAATGGGTCAAATCTGCCTTACAACAGCTCCATCACTCCTCAGTCTGTATTTACTCCCTGTGCTGTACTCCTGACACCAGTCTGTCACAAATCCATCAGCCACCAGCATAGGGGCTGGGGCATGGCAGAAATTTAAATAATTAAAACTTCAAAGCCATGTTCTTAGGGTTGAAGAGACAAAAAAAAAAAAAGGGAATTGATTCTGCAGTTCTCCATGATATGGCATATAAATCACTCCTCCACATGCTGATAGGATGATTCAGTTGCTCTGAGTCAGTGCACTGCTCTGACACATCAGCTTTAAATTATTAAAAAATCAACTTAAGTATTGTTCACTCACTTCCTGCAACCAAGTCTTAATTGTGAAACTGTTCGATTAGAAATGTCAATTATGTCTTGAAAAGAATGTGCCATCAATATTGTAAATTTTGTTTTCAGACCCACTGAGGTCAGGGTACCAGTAGGGGTTTTATTTGTACAAGCAAAACTGTGCACTAGTTACAGAATTTTTGAGTTGGGTAAGCAGAAAATAACAGGTAACTTCTTAAACTGGGTTATTCTAAATGTTGGTTTAGCAAGCAGCAGAACCAGAAAAAAAGGCAGAGAGAGTCTACACAGCTCTCCCAGTCTGAACAGGACACTTGGCTCTGACCATCTGCTTGAAGTTTGAAGACAACAATATCACAATTTATAATTAAAGATGAAATGGCCTAAGCTGTTAAATAACATCACAGTTCTCAAATGGAGTGTAAATAAAAATATACCATTATGACCATGTGAGCAGCTTGCTGCTGATTCCAGTGAGTCCTACTTCTGTCTGTAACTGAAAAAACTGTGGAAGAGAAAAAGGAAAGCACTGAACATGCTAGAAAGCAACTTGAGGAAACTTTTTCCACTTTCATCTGATAAGGATTATATGCATGGGCAATACTCAAAAGAAATAAAACACATTTCTGAATTCACTCTGAAATAAAGACATTGCTAAATGAGAACCATGTTATAGCCAAAGTCTATCCAAGTTACAAAAACAGGGCTCTCATCAAGAGAACTCAGCAACTCAATCTACAATAACTCAGATGAAATTGATAATTATATCTGGGGGTGAAACAGAGAACTGAGTAGGTATCATTAATTCTACATACAGATTTTTCTCCTGCTCTCCTTATTCCAGGTGATGTGTTGTTTCAAGAGATGGATATTGAATCACTGCAGGTTTTTTATCTTTTTCTATTTTTTGTTTTACACAAAATTCTGCAACAGGTACAAAGCTGAAATGAAACGTGTGAGGAAAAGAAGAGTTGTGCAATTTAAAAGACAGCATCAGCTAGAGGAAAAAATAGGAGGATCTAAAATGTAATTTTGCTTTTCCTGTACATAGTCACAGTAGCAAAAAGTTGTATTTCAGTAAGAACAAAGCAGATCTCTGGAATTCAAATGACTATGCTGAAATTGCTTCTTTGCTTCTTCTTTGGTAGGAACTCATCCCCTCCACCAGCATTTACAAACCTAAATGATTTCTCAAGTACTCTATAAAAGATGCAGTTAAGAGCCCATTGTGTTTTTGAACCATTTAAATAATGGACCTTATTCAAATTAAATCACATGTCCTTCTATAGTAAGATTCTTTTAACAGTGGGAAGTCTATTTGCCTGGTAAAAACCCATAAGCTTCTTAAGGTTCAAAGGCAGGGCTCTTTCCCTGGATATATACATTGCATGGATACATTCTGTGTGTTGATTTTTATCTATTTCCTGCAATGCACCACTGCAGCAGCAAATTCCACATGAGAACAAGGGGCTTGCCAAGACCGCAGTAGTGAATGCTCAGATGGAGTGCAAAAATCTATTCCTTCAGCTCCCCATTCCCCCACGTCAGCAAATCGTGGAAATGTTTTTAAATGTCCTATTAGGTAACAGATCGATCTCTTCTGTGGCCACGTGACTGGGGAAGCAATTCAAGGAATAAGCTGAGCAGCCAAACCTGCCTGATGCTATGCAGAGTCTTATTAAAACCTGCCCAGGCTGCAGAAATGACATTTTGCCCTGTGCAAAACTAAGAAATGGGATTCTTCCCATGAAAACAGGAATGCTCTTGGGAAGTTTGCCACAGTACTTCGATGGAAATAGTCTAGATAGCATCCTTTCAGGAAGGAAAGGAGAAAAGAAACTTCAGGATACACAGGATCAAAGCCCTAACAACTCCTACAGGCTCATTTGGAAAAGCACACATATCCCAGCTATCTTTTCTTTAACTCCTCTAAGATAGCCATAAAAATACAGGCACTTAATTAGTCCAGATCAAAGTCAGAGCAATTCTGCTGGTGGGAAAGATGGATGAGATGTTGCTACAGCACAGAATCTCCATGGTGTGACTTATTTGAGGGACAAATTGTGCAAAAAAGATGATCACTAGAAAATGAGCAGCAGCAGAATGACACAGGGCATCTATTTGTGACTGATTGATCCCTGCCAACCCAAACTGTTCAATGACTCTGTGATTCAATGAAAATGGATTTATAAAAGAAACTAGAAATTCTGTTTTTCTAGTTCCACTTATGATTTTAAGAAGTTGTATTTATGATCAGGAGAACTCCAAGCCAACCTGCACATTACTGCTGAGGGGCAGCCAGAGAATGAAAGCAAATTCTCAATGTGTTTACACAGAACATGTTTGAGATACCCAGTAAGCTGAAGCTCAGTTTCCTCACACCTCAATACAAAACAAATTAATAATTCATGTTACAAGAGCTAAGTAAGAGGTCTTTCATTCACTACAAAACTTTCATGCAAATTGGCAAGCCTAAAGTTATGGGGATAAGGCAGAAGTGGTCAGAACTGCAACTCATCCTTTAGAGGACAAGATTCAGACAGATGGATAGTCTGAACTCTACAGACAGGCAGGTCAGCATAGAAAAAACATTTTAAAAGAATATGAGCATAGAATATGTTCTGGAACAGAAAAGGAGCTTAGGTTTCTCACATTAAAATTGTTAAGATGAATGAAAGCATCTTCAGGAAAACAGCTGGGAAAGAAGCAGTCTCATGACAGGGATTTACTCCTTTATTCCTTTATCCATTTAAACAGTTTGCAAATTGCTGCAGTCCCACAATAATATAATAAAGATTAATCACAAAGTATGTAGGAAGGTGGGCGACAGATTCTTAGAAAAGAGCTTCTGTCTTTTTCCACAGAGGGTACAGCCAACTATGCTCTAACACTTCGTGATGTATTTAGAACATTAACTTTTGCAAAATAAGGCCATTTTCCCCTCCTCCCAAAGGAATGAATTGGGAGGAGGGTGCAGATAAACTGTGACTGCCCCTCAGGATCAGGGAATTCTGCCTCCTGTGGTAAAGGAGGGCTCAGGGAAGGGGTGCTTCCCACACAGAGAAATTTGGAATCACATATATGGAACCAACAAGCAACAAAAATGTCATCCAGTGTGCCCCACTGATATCAGGACTGTTAAAGACACCACTTGGTTATTACTTATTTTAACAAGGTTTTAGTTATATGAGGAGTGTAGGATGACAGCCTCACAGAAGCAGGTCTGGATTCTTTCCTCACTGCAGTTTGTTGACCACTTTGTTTGTTTGTTTTCTTAATGTACCAATCACAAGTATTAAGTAAAAATCTATATATTTCCTTCTCACAGCTGCCTGTAGGCCATTAATAGATTAGTTATATATTAGTGTCACTGCTGAGTTCAGGCGACCTGAACACACAAATTTCTGACCTGAGGCTTTTTAATGGAGCACAGAGAAATTAATCCTCTCATTTTCATAATTTCTTCTGTAAATTACTAAAAGGAATGCTACTAAGAAAAAAAAAAGTGGGTTTTTTTAAGTCACAAGACAACTTTTTTTAATGGTGCAAACACAATTATCAGTGCCTTTTTGAGGTGTCATCATCAGTAATTTTGACTCCAAAAAACTTACCATGATTCTGATCAGTCACAGTTTAACAAACATGAGGCAAACTCGCAAGCAAATAGATTTGACATCCAGGCCCTCAATCTGTCCACTGACATTTGTGTAAAGCAAAAAAAAACCCACAAGGTCTAGAGCTTCACTGCACTGCAATTCTTCAAAAAGCAGGAAAAAACCCCACCCTGACCCAGCTCACACAGCTGCCTACAAGAACCAGGAGAACATTTGTGTGCAGGTCAGATGTCACTGACCCTCACAGCAACAGGAGGAATTCCTACTCATAGCAGCTTTGAGTTATGTGAATTAACTCCAAGGAAAAAATCTGCCTTTTTTTCTGTAAATAAATATCTAAATGGGGTTATAGAGATATTTTGGTGGTGGTGGTTTTGTTATTGTCGTTATGGGTTTGGGTTTTTTTTGTATTTAATTTCCAAGCAGCTGCTCCATCATATTAAAAAAGCTCCACTGAAACTAACAGCCAAGCAGGAATTGGCCAGAGCTTGTATATTTGACTAGTACTATATGAAAAATGCTCCTATTCAGCACAAAGTCAGAACAAAAACATTATTTTCCACAAATTCATGGAGAACAAACTTGCACAACAATTCCAGTGTCACTGTTGCAGACTTGTAAACAATGATTCATGAGTATTTTGAAACAGACTTTCCAATTCATTTTTCACCTTGTAATATTTATTCTGTTCATTCATAATTTGGATCAAATTGGAAAGATTTGGCTGAATTTCAGAGAGTTTGAGCACTTTTTATCAACTCAAGGTAGTTGCAAGACTGCAGCAACCCTGAAAGTTAACCCATCAGGAGACTCCAGGGAAGTGCTACATGTTGATGACATTCATCATCACCTACAGCAAAAGACACCAAGATTTGACAAGAACATTTTGTGCTGACCAGCCAGGCCCTACTCTCTTCACTCACCTTCTGTATTTATGACAGGAGTGCTAAATCCTTAACTCAACGCAGACATTCCCTCCAACAAATGCTGATCCCTCCAGCTTAGCCCCATTCACATCCCACCAGTAATATTTCCACATCTTCCTTTCCAGCAGGCAGCTTGGTTACATAATGCTGCCCATTGAAAGCAAAAATGAGTAGATTATAGTGTTGGGTTTCATTTATGGACATTCTCGTGTTGTCATTTAATGTAAAAAGCCTAAGTTTCATTTAAAGCATGGATATAAAAATTAGTTAAGACAAATGCAGGCTGCAGCAGCCAGCTGGGCTCAGTGGCTAGGAGAGGTTATTAGGCAAAGCACAAGCTTTTAGCCAGAACACACCTCTGCATTCCAAAAAGAAATCCCAGCAGGACAGCGAGCTTTCGCAACGCCAGGGTAAGAAAAGCAAGCAGAAAAACTCCCAGGCTGTTCATTACAGTGCAAGGCTATTTCATAATATCAACAACAGATCTTTCTCCCTATTTTGCTCTCTCTTTAAAGGATGGAATAAAGCAAACCCAAGGCATCCCCAGCTTTGCCATTTGATTTGTCGTGTTTTACAGAGAAGTCTGTGTCACCTGCCCTCTGCTGCTCCAAAGGAAGGTGTTGTTGGAAGGGCTGCAGAAGAAAGGGTCAAAACACAATTAAAAAGTGCAGGAACTAAACCAAGCCTTCCTTCCTTGATGTAAAGCATGAAAACACACTCTGGGCATTAGACAATCTGTGTAAACACCAGTTTCTTTTCGAATTAGGTTTCATGAAATTCTACAGCTTCTATTAAAATATGAAAGATGGAAATGGAAGATCATTTTTCAGCTGAAGTGCTACCCAGTCCTTGTGAGATAAAATCCATCTGCCTTTATGCTACCAAATACATCAAATTCTATATATTCAGGAGTGTGTGAAAAGTACAAAAAACCCACCCCAAACAAACCAGAAACCAGAACAACTCCTCAATGCTGTACCCCGTAAAAGACTCATTTTACAGAGCAACTGAGGAGTTCCAAGAACCATTTCTGGTAGCCAGCTCCAAGCAGTTGTTAGTGATATTTCAAAAGTGGCACAGTTTTTAATGTAAATAATTGAAAATCTGAACTCAACTTAAAAAAAAATCCTGAAACTATTCAGAGTTCTGCAGAACAGGAACTGTCAAGACAGACATCATGCCACCTCTTCATTCCACAGTGCATCTTTCTGACAGTACTTCAGAACTCATAATATGCACATTGCCTCCCATTCTCACAAAATGCTCTTTAAACCAGAATACGAGAACTCAAATTACAAGACAGCAAAGCAAAATGTTTAAAGATGTCAAAGATTATCTTGAAACTCCATCCAAAGCAAAAATGCTTACAAAGCTTAACAACAGAGACTTGATTTTAAAAAGAAACACAAATGGGTTCACCTTCAGCAGGTTTAACTCCTGCCCTTTCATGTGCCAGATCAGTGAAATATTCAAACACATTTCAGGTGCTCTGCAACCCTTCTGCCTGTGCCCTGTAAGCAAGAAAACGTAACATGCTACACAATACATAACATTTTTCACCTCCTTTTTTGTGAGGACATTAAGGTTTCTATTAGAGGTTTAATTTTGTCCACTGTCAGAGAGCTAGAACAGTACTTGGATGTAAGAGACAATTTGCCTGTCAAAGTGAATAAATTACTCCAGTTATTCTTTCATTAATCACACAGAAATTAAGGGTGCAGAGAAAAGATTCTCGAAGAGAGGGGAGATTTTTCAGAAACTTTACAGGCAAGTTCAAGTGGTTTTTGTCAGTCCTGTGAATCCATTCCCTGGCACTTCTTCCTCAGTAATGAAATCATTGAAATTAACGTGCCAAAAGACTTAATCAGAGCAGGATTTCCTGACATCCCATTTCAGATAATCAAGTGATGGCAGTGGTAACTGATGAGGGAAACAGGGGACAGTGATATCTACTCAAGTTTAACCCAAAACCTGCATTAGGTCTTTCTAGTTCACCATTCCCAGGTAAATCTAATGGAGAGAAGATTTTTTGGATCTATTAATATTCCAAATGACCCTTTGAACAAGTATTTGCACAGCAAATTCATCACTGCAGTTCTGCCAGAGACAACTCAGCCAACAACACTAAAAAGCAACAAGGAGATAAAAATCCACACAGTGGACAGGTCAGGAATATTGTGAAGAAATGGGGAAAATAAACTCTACTCAATGTGGCAACTCCTTAGATCACAACTGTTCCAGCCCACCCAACTTCCTTTGCTCTTGGGAAACTCTGCATTTTGGAAAGAACTACCTTCCTTCTCAAACAAAATACAATTTATGTACATATATACACATACATATGTATAATGTGTTAAAAAGTGTAACCATTCTTCTTAGAAGAAAGAGAACAGAATTTGAATTTCCTACAAAGATGGTTTCAGAATACAATTTATATACTCTTAACATTGATCACATACCAAGGACCAGGAACACACTGCAATTTCAATTAAAAATAATATCTTAACACAAGAATTGTCTGTATAATGGGAAAATACACAGGTTTTTGTAGAGGTTTTGATCTATTTATGTCTACTTTTATTAATGCCATGGATATTCAGTAGTTCACATGGCATCCTTGGACAGAAGCAGATTGTGTAAGAGCAGAGATAAAGGCACAAGGAGAAACCACAAAGCATCTCTGGAACATGTGCACCTGACAAATCAGGAGTGTGTGGCATTTCAGGAATAACAGTGCCTGCAAAAGATGCCTGAAAGAAGAGAATTCAGTCTGTTTATGCATTCCAGGTGATTGCCAGCAACTCCTCATGCACATGGCACTGATTCATTCAGACACGACACTCAGAACTACAGTTCTGTCACATTTGTCAAGAAGAAAAAGACATAACTTAGATTCTGCCTGACAATAGCAAATACTGAGCCCACAGCATGCCCATTAACAGTAATAATTAAGATAAGTAGGGTTTCATTTAGCAAAAGGGCATCTGTACCACAAAGCTGCAAAATAATTCAGAAAAAGGATTACTCAGATATAATTTAGAGTTTATTTTCTCAGAAGAGTGAGGGTACTTGGCACACATGCACTTTTGTGTGAAGCAGAGCACAGAAAACTTCAGTTGTGTAAATATAATAATCATGTGATTTAAAGAAACTCTTTGCAAAGCCAAAATTATGTATCTGAAGACTTCCAACTATAAAAAAAGACACTAATGAAAATTGGAACACGCACTGTTGAAACAAATTGCTTTTTAACTCCTATCACTAACTAAATTCATCTTTTAATCAGGGAATAAGACAACAAACACCGACAGCCAAACACATCCAAAGAAATTACAAAAAAGGATAAAGGGAAAAAACATCATGCATATGGTCCAGCTCTGCTGCTCTGACAAAACACAGCAGACCCTGAAGCCTCTTTAATTGATTGTTAAATTAGTGAACCTGAGCCTTAAAAAGGCAGAGAAAGAACAGATTCTGTACTATACTGGATACCACACACCTTGAAGCCTCTCCTATTACCATTCTCCACTTTTCCTGCCCAAGGTTAAGCAAATTACCAGTGACTACATGTGTGTGGGATTTCAACATATATACACACACCAAAAACCCCTCAATTAAACTGAAAAAAAAAAAAAATCCACTACAATGATTCTGTACAATGAAACGAAGGATTAAAACCTCAGAATTCAAAATGAGACTTTCAAAAGTTAACATCTGGAAATGCATTTATATAAGAAAAAAAAAAAAAACCAAAACAAAAAAACCCCAAACCCGGAGCTCCACCCAGCAACATCATCACAAAAAAGAAATAAGTAAGTGCTCTTACAGGATTCTAAATACCAAAACACATTTTCTCATCATACATTCTGGTCTCTCATGATATGAGATGAAGTTTAATAGGAGCCTGTCATGAGACACTGGGATTGAAAGAAAGAAATTTTATAACCACTTAAAATAATTATTTGTACTTTTAGTAAAACAATAGATGAAGTCACAGTATTATTAACTCTGATAGAACAGAGCAGTGACTGTTCAGTGGACCAGAACTCAGTCACTGAATGCAGAGTGACTGGAACAACCTGAGGAACATTTCTCCTCTTTTGTGATTAAGATAATACCATGGAGAAGGGGAAAACTTTACCACAAGCAACTGCTAAACCAGTCTTTGCATACATTTTTTGACTTTTTAAAATTAATTACCTACACAATATCTACATATAAAACACCAAATCAACGTGAGACTGCCTGATAGATGAGGCAAAACAGTGCAGAAAGTTTAATGAATCACAGGCTTAAGAAAGAACCACGCTTCAAACACACAGACTGCTGAAAAAACTAATAAAATTAATGCTTTGTTTGTTGAACGCACATGAATTACAATTACAGTTTTATTGCTCTATATTTGTTCAAATATACCCCAGCGCTCCTTTACAGAAATCTACTCTTCAAAAAAATCAATGGAGTAATTAGAAAAGCTGTAGAGACTCAGTGCATTGATAACATTTCCACAGTTTTCCACAATTTCTCCTAAGAAATGATTAACAGACATTGGATACCATGAGCAGTGCTTTTGAGGGACTTAAGGATGTACTCATTTGGTTTTCCAATTGAAGAAAAGAGTTCTTATTTCCAACTGGCTTCCCATCAGCCAATATGTTACTTCAAGACTCTCCAAGAATAAGGAGTATTGGTACAATCAAGAAATCTTCCATGCTACTAGAGCACCAAAGTGAAAGGGTCTTGGGTTTCAGACTGATAGAAAAGGTTTCCTTTGTGGTGTGGTTTTAAATTTTAATTTCAACATATGTGCTGGGAAAAAAAGGACAAAAAAGCAAGAGGGTCCATCCACAGGAAAGAGCCCTCCTCCCTCTGAGCTGAGCCTACACTGTAATTCCTGCTGACTTTACAACGCCCTTCAGGGAAATCAAACTTGGCCAAAAGTGCCAAGGCCTCACATTAACAATTGTGTACAGAACACATTGCTGGGATGGGCAGAATCAGCTGTGCTACCAAACACCACCCTGACAGAATCAGCCTGAAATCCCATTTCCTCTCTAAGCTCTGGAGGGATGGTGCTGAACAGAACCCTGGGTTGTTCTACCACACTCGAGTAGGGAGTTTTTGGTGAATTCCCTGCCATATCCTCACTGTTCACACCAGAGGTTTCCTGAACCACCAATATATTAAAAATACTCTTCCCTCATCTTCTCCCCATCCAAAACAGAGGCTGTGCCTCCAACTCTTCCACCTTTCCTTTGTATGAGATGTTGTACAGGCTTCCATCTGTCATTATTTCCAGTTTACTTACTCTCCATACAGAAACTGGAAGTTTTCCTGCTGTGTTAGAAGGTAATTATTTAAATCAAGCAGAAGGCTGAATTACAGAGAAGCCCAGCAAGCCAATGCTCAGACAGCAGCAAGGGCTCTGTGGGTCCTGCCTTCCCTTCCCCATTTCAGTTCTCTCCCCAAATGAACGTGGATGGTCTGCTGGATTCCACAGCTTCCCCTGAAGCAGGGACTCCATCTGATGCAATCTCACATTGCATTCCAACAGGAAAACATCATCAAAAGGTAGAACTCCACAAGCTCTGCCCCAAAGCTGTAAATGACTGAGGTCTGAAATCAATTAGTTCAAGCAAACAGATCAACTTAACACTTCTTGTCTCCCAACTGAACAACTGAATTTGGGAGGAGGGAACAGCTGGACTGGAAGATCTCAAACTGCAGTCTCACTGGGAAAGAGGGGAGTAACGTATTTATAATTTGCTTTCCTTCTTCCCCACATCACACAAACCTTAACAGTTTTCAGAAACTTTTCATTATTTATTGCCCTGAACATACTAACAAATATTCTTTGGCAGATGAGACACATTTTTGCACATTCTTCCAAGGATCTAGCCTGTCCCAGCTTCTAAAACTCAGACAGACTTACCAACACTTAGGGAAAACATTAGCTGATCTACAGCAGCTCATTAAAGCTCCAATTCCCTCACTGAAGTTAACATAACAGCAGACATTTGTGTGTGCTTGGCATTGCTAAAAAGAAAAAAAAAAAAGACATTGTATTTGTATTAAAAATAACCACAGTGCAATCTGAATGTTGGTAAGAACAGAGAACTCATCTGTCAATTTGTTCTAAACAAATTCCTGCTCCTGCACTCACAGAAACAGTACCAGGAATAAATTCAACATCTCTAATGCACAGATTGAGCCTCAATCAATCATTTGGATGGGGCAGTGGAGGCCAGAAACAGAACAGGGAACTCAGCTTTTCTCCCCTCAAACTCCCAAGAGCTGTGCAGGGTCCCCCAGCAACAGGAACTGTCTGGGCTCTTAAAGCCCCTGTACATGGAAAAATGAAAGGCTGACACATACACAAACCACAACATCAGGAGAGGGCAGGATAAGGGGGAACATGGGTATGAAGGAGAAAGTGAATTATAAAGTCTTTTATCTGAACAAAAGCCAGAACTTCCTTGGCATATTGCACTTGAAAAACCAGTTAAGAGCTCAAAGCAAAACCAAGGGATTCTTCAGGAGAGCATTACAATTGCAAAACACCAGTAATCTCACATAGATTAGAGCAAAAATATTCCATGAGATCCAGTACAGATTTCTAGTCCTGATCTCTTGCTTTGTCTCCATGGTTATAAACATGGGTGGTGTTTTGGGGACAAATACATGGACTTTATGCTTTACAGCAGGATTAAAAAAGAATTTGAGAGCCTCAGGCCTTCTTAGAGCACCTTAAATTGCTGAAAAGCTCTGCCTGCCAAGCACAGAGGTGATTTGCTCAGGTCTAAAAGAAGCCCTTCCTAGTTCTGATTTTCAGGGTAGTGTTTCCTGTGGTCTGGAAGTGCAAAGAATTAAGGCACAAGGAATGAAAACCAGGGGAGTGCTGGATGACACAATGTGTGGGTAATAATAAACTCTCCAGCACTGCATTTTATCCTACAGGAACACATCATAATAATGTAACTCCTATGGTACCTTCTCTTAAAATACAAGAGAGGATGAAATTATGCCCAGTCACTGGATATGATGAGATTTATGCTGGAAATACACTGGGAAAAGTGTATTTATGTCTGACAAAACAGTAAATCTCACCTCCCTGGTAATCAAGACACCACCATGGCCAAAATGTAATGGATACCTTGTGAAAAAAACCTACATAACTTGCATTTTTCTACAGCACATATATAATAGCAAGTGTTAAGTTGTTATGGGGGACTCAGATCCTGTACAAAAATCCACTCATTTTCCTCTTCAGGGCTGTACATCTCAGGTATAACTAAACCCAACACCATCTTTAGGCCAATGCCCAGATACAATGATATCCAGAGTTCACAAAGGTTTTTTTACTTTTAGAAGATCCTAAGGATACAGATGGCAAAGGCTACAGCTCTTCAGAATTGAGCCAACATAGTCACTAGCTCTTAAAGGAAACACAAAACTTCCACAGCAGCCAACCATGGCAGAGAACAACTAATACAGCAAGGGAGACACTGTTAATTTCCTTTTTAAATTCCCCTCACCCTACCTTAAAAGCTTTCCTTCCTTTTTATCCCGAACACAAACCAGAACTTCCCTACAAGAAAAACCAGAAAAAGTAGCCACAATCAGAAGTTCTTCCACCTCTTTACTAGTGTTACACAGGAATGTGTTTCAGTGTATAATAGTTTTTCCTCCCTGAAGTCAGAACAGTCATAAAAAGGGGGGAGGGGAGGTGGATTGCATGAGTTCTGCAGCATCTGGCTATGCAATAAGACTCTTGAAATAATTTTCTCTAGTGTAGCATATAGCCAACAAATCTGGCAAGAAGCAACTTTCAGCATGTGTTGCTGTGACAGCAATGAATTATCACCCCAGTCTGCAGCAAGATTAACACTTACAACCTTGGCATGAGGAACAGTCTGCTCAGACTCTGTGGCAGGAGTAGTGCTCCAGGCTTAGGCTCGAAAGGGTGGGCTCACCATAAGAAATTAAGAGCACAGAAATGTAGACATTTGTCTAAACTGTAAACAAACAGATAATTTCTAGGGGTAAAGGCAGTGTACAGCCAGAGAAGTAGGAAAACGAAGGAAAACTCGTGGTATGGAAGAAAAATGAATAAAGAAGAAAGCAGTCATTGAAAACAAGGTATTGTCTGCTGCAGAGGATGTGCTCCAAAGAACAGATAAAGAACAAGGCACCAGATTCCTCCTGCTTAATACCAAAACCTGAAGCATCCAGTCAAACCAAGTTGATATGAAATAAGTGACTCTGAAAGCTTGGTGTGATCACTGTGTCCAACTCAGTCAGTGCTGAGTTACAGACTTTTGTCAGATCTTGTGTGCTCTGCAGCAGAGCTCACCATTAGCTGGGAGTTAAGGGCTGGTTCAAAACCAGCTCTGGCCTCACTGGAACGTCAGAGAGGAAATTACATCAAAAACCATCTCTGCTAAGAAGAAGTAGATTCCTGGTCATCCACTTTTCCAGCTAACTGACCATAGAGAGAAGAAACCTGGAACCAAAGCTCATTACCACGAGTTCTTAAACCAAAAATGGCAGAGGGAAGTGAAGGACACAAAACTGAAGAAAACAGTGGAATCTCCTTCCTGCTTGAACACTCACCATACTCTGGCCTTCTTTTGCTCAGTAGAATTGACAGGACTATAAAGCATGACTTCTGCTCTTTGATCTGGTCTGCTAAATTTTTTTCAATAAACAGTTTGGAGATTTCACCAATCATTAATTTCAATTCTAATGCAATCTCTTTGCTTCATGAACCAGAAGAAAAGTACATTAATGCTGTTAAGAGCTGATTTCACATATTATGTGCTCTACTTTCGAGACCTTAACTTGAAGGGAATACTTTAAGAAGTTAAGCAGTGTGAGTTGAAACATATGAATTGGTGAGGTTAAGGGATTCAGCACTGAGGAAGAGCAGGACAAAAGGATTTCATGCCTTGAAAGAAAACTAATTCACTAACTATTAGTAGTAGCTGGATATAAAAGTATTTAAAGTGACAGAACAGTCTTGCAGGCATCACACCCAGCAAGGGTTTACATGGAACAGAGCTTTCTGCATGACAAAAGGAAAACTTCACAATTTCTTTGACAAGCTTTATTTCAGATACCTGTAAGTAGATGTAACACACCTGCAAAAGAGAGAATTAAGAGAACAGTATGTGTTGAGAATTTTGTAAGGAAGCTATTGCAAGGAAATTACCTCCAATTCCCTGGGATTTGAAGCTTTTCCAAGTAAAAAGGTAGCAAAAATATTGTGTAGCAAAGAGGAGCGCACACTGATTAGAAACAGCTCCTGCAACTGAAGGTCACTTTGAAAAAATCTACTTAGTAAAGAAATCAGGGAAATGCATCAAAAGCCTATAAATTATTTCTCACCATACATTTCTTCCCACTGCTTTATTACTTCAAGCTGGTGTATCTTTCACAATAGACTCAGCCTTAAATCATTTGCCTTGCTAATACAAGACTGAATGATCACTCCCAAACTTCTGTCTTGCCCTAAGAGATCACAAAAACACCATCATTCCCTCTTCAGCAGCAGAGATAAATACTATTTAGGCTGGAATATGGTAACTACCACTTTGTGCTCCATTCTCCTTGCAGTTCACTCCTCTAGGGCAAGGGAGCTACAAGGCACATCCTTCATTGCCTGTTCCCACTCATATCCAACAGTTCTGGAGATTGACAGGAGGAGTTGTCTCAAAATGTATCATTTTTCCAATAAATCCTTTGTACATCCTATCAAGTTTTGCTTATTACCTTATTTAAATCAGACATTTGAAGTACCTGCCCAAAATAATCTCATGTGCCTCAGCTCAGGGGGGGTTTTCAGCTGCAATTCTGCAAGTTGGGTTATACCAACTACCTGTGCAGCAAATGCCACCACAGTAAAATCAAGGCTTGGCAGCTATTCTGGGCTGCTGGATTAGAAGTGTGAGCTGCATTAATGGGTCAATAAGAACAAAGCCTTCTGGGTTAAGAGAGGGAAGAAACACTGGATAGGCTGGTGTATCTCAGCTCCTCTACAAAATAAATGACTGTTTGAACAGCCACCAGGGAATTTGATTCTTCAAAGTTTCACCCATTTACTGTCCTCATCTCCACAAGATGGGAATATTCAAACACATGAGTTTGTGGGGTACATCTTGTGCAGATCAGGTTATTACACTCTGACTAAGCTCATTCTAGAACACAAAACAAGCCACAGGGTTCAATACAAAATGCAGTAAAACCAACAACTGATTTCAGGGGTATTCTAAGAAAAATATTTTTTCCAGTAAAACTATGAAGTCAACTAGGTAAATGAAGGGATTAAACTTCTGCTTTTATTTTTGAGCATATCTGAAGTTGTCATTTCAGACAGCAGAATGAGGGGTTTGGGGTTTTGTTTAATTTTAAGAAAAAACTAAAAATATCAGCATTAAAAAGCTTCTTCTAGTCTGAGTATCTTATGGATAACACCATTATTCAGTAATCAGGAAAAAACCAGGACAACATATCAGGAACCACCACACTTAATCAAATTGAAAAAATCTGTCTCAATACTGAGCATCTGTACATGCTACGGAATTGAACATTTCACAGATACAGTACAGAAGCATAATCTAGGAAAAAAGAGATGCTAACACATGGAAAATGTTTAATAGCTGAATATTGTATTATAAATCCACTAAAAAAAAAAAAGCCTGACAGATGTCCCAGCCCAGTCCTGCACCAGTACAGGAGGAACTGAGTCCCAGGGCAGCTCTTGCCCGGGGATCCCTGGCGGGGCTGCAGAGGCTGCACCTCTCCACGACCCCGGGAAGCACGTTTGGCTTTCACTGCAGTGCTGCTGTCTCCATCTGGCACAGCGGCCCCGCAGGGCTCCAGCCAGCTGGCACCGCTCGCAACAGCCCTGGGGCTGCTCCACGCTGCACAAGGGAGGAGGCCAGAGGAAAACCAGCACCATAAAGAGATAATTTACAGTCCCATTATCCCATCATCCTCAACTACATGCAGCAGGAGCATGATCTAGGCACATGCCCCATGACCACATGCTCTAAACCAACAAAAAATAGTTATATCAGCTTATTAGAGTTTGATTATAAAAGCTGGAAATCTTAACTTAGAGACGGGCCAATTTAAAGAGGGACACAAGTGGCTCATAACTTGATTACTTGGAAAAACACTATTCATTTCATTAAATTAAACGTAATATGAAAAGTGGATTTGCTGTAATAGCTGATCACACATTACAGGCATTCTACACTCCCTGATTCATTTATTTTTCACAAGGAAACTGGGGTAACTTATTTGCATACAAGACTAAGTTCTAACAAATGCACACATAAGACACGTTTCACGTATCAGGCTCAGCACCTGTGAGACCAGCAGGTACAAGCTCACCACTGCAGCACTGACAGAGGTTCCTCCACAGAACCTTTTGGATGAAGTCAGTGTTAGAAACACTTTACAGAAGAATCCCCCAGCAGGACACTGCTCACACACTGGCACAGCCCAGGGCACAGCAGCAGTTGTTACTCAAGCTGCCAGTGTCACTGCTCAGGTTGGTGAAATATCATTAAGAGGAAAGAAAAAAATCATTTTCATCTTTATCTGCTCTTTCTGGTTCATGGCACAACCATGCAGACAGCAATGGTACAACAGCAAGAACGTGCAGCCCAGAGTTGGTAATTCCTTCCACTGTTAAGGAAGCACACTTGTACAGCCACAGCTGAAGAGCTGGATTTCATGTTCCTTGCTCATCAGTCTCCACGATAATGCACAGAAAGGTCCAAATTTCACATCACTTGCTTTCCTCTAAATGAAATACTGCCTGTCCTTTACCTCAGTGGCATTCTTCTCACCCAAACCATTTACCAATTCCATCATGTATCCTGTGTCTCACCAGAATCCGTATCTATAACTCATTTCCAAATTTCAATTCAAGCTTTTAGAACTTGTAAGATTTGCTAACTCACCTTCTTAGCATCCTTTTCACCACTGTATAAAACAACTTGTTTGCCTGTTTCAACGTGCAGGTACAACATGTTTACAGAGTTAAACTGCTTGCTTTATAAAGAACTGCTGTAATATAGTAATTCTTCAGGATACTGCAAAATTGGATTTCTGCTTTTCTACAGTCAGATTTTGCATTACACAGCACAAGAAAGACAAAAAAACTCACATCTCCTACCCTCTGAAACCTTTCAATAAGGACAAAATTATTACAAAGAGAAAAGAAATTTAACTTACTGGGGCAACTCTGGAACTTGCATATCAAGAAAAGTTCTAAGTAGCAGAACTACTGTGTGACAAGGAAATACATCATGAAGGGCAGTAAGATAAAATTATGCTGAACACAGTATGAGATAAATTTCCTTAGGGAACAGCCTCATCACGACAGAGGAGAGTCTTGTTCCTCTTTATGCACAGAACTGCAGGAACTCTTGAAACGATTTTCACAGCATTTCTCATCCTGCTTTCCACAGCAAGATCATCCCACAACCAAAAACACAAAATGTAGCCATGAGTGACCAAAGAACTGAGTGTTCATCATGCAGATAAAACCAATAATATCCAGTAATAAGCTCTCGGGAGGGGATGCTTGCTGACAGAGCATGGCAGAAGTCAGCAATGCACAGAGGCCAATGTGAATGTAGTTTCGCCCTGGTCACCAGCTGCCAACAGGACACAGACCCAGTGAAGAGCAAAACTGGGCCATATTATGAAAATAATGAAGCGCAGCAAAGAAAAACATAAAACCTTAAGACAAATTTTGCATTTGTCCCTGGAGGGCAGAGGGTCACAAAAGCTCACCTAACACAAACGAGGTACTGAAATCACTCAGCTATCTCAGCTGTCTGCACTTACTGAGCCCTCATACATCTGCTGTGCAATAAATCTCACCTTTATTTACCAAATACATTGTAGACAAGGTTCCTTAAAATCTGACTTGCAATGCAGTAACAAGGCTGATTGCACAGGACAGAAGTACAAACTGTAATTAGATAAACTTTATGAAATAACATCAGGTTGTGCAAAGACACAAGGAGAGAAAGATACTTTTTAAATAGAAGTTGGCAAGAGAAGGTAGGCAAAAATAAAGCTTATAAACTGCTGCTTTCCCTCCTTGTGCTGATAAACACTGAAGTAATTCAAGTCTGCACTTGATGCAAAAACAAAAGCCCTTTAAAAACAGAAGCAAAACATACATATAAAAGCCCTGGCAGTCAATTCAGTGAGATGAATCCAAAGCCAAACCCTATTTAAAAGAGGCCACTTGGATGCATGAACTTCTGAGTGACAAGCGAGGCAAATGGAACTCGGTGCCACACGGGTGTTTGATACTCCATCATCCCCATCACTAAACTACACTCAAATACTCCAGGCTCTTTTATGTGTTTAAGAAAAATAAAGAGACTAATAACTAGGTGAGTTTTGAATATACTACTTTTTAAACTATGGATTAATACATGGATGAAAACTTGGTTTAATATACTAGGGAAGAGCTACAACACAAACTCCAGATGAAGACACTAACGAAGAGATATTCCCATGGTCTCTTGAATGAAATGTAGATTAATAATCTCTACATCTTAATTCTACATAAACACAACTCACTGAATGAATAGTTATACTTTCACATCTTACATGTATGTCAGGAGAGCTCAGCTGTGTGTTCAAACTAACCATGGCAAAATCAGCACGGTACAAGGACAAGACCATTTAAATTCAGTCAAACCCCAGTTCTGTCTTCAGACTTTATTACTCAGCAGTGTCACAGCAAGCACCTCTCACCACTACTTTGAATATGAGAATATTTAATATATTTGTCTCATTTAATGTCAGAATTTGTGTCAGGATATGAAAACTTGCACTAGCCTCAATATTTACATTAAAAAGACACTACATTTGAAGTAGTGTTGAAAACAACTCTTATTAACAATATCTACCTTTTTCTCTTTTTTCCTGAGTTTCACCTTGTCTAATATCCAATTTTTTTATTCAATGACAAATTCAGTGCACTGTAGATCTTCACAGAAATATTTCCCACCAGGGATATGCTGACATCACCAGTGATACTATGCAAGAAGTAGACAAGAAGAACCACGTTAATTTCAAGCTCCATTAAACACAGAATAGGAAGAATGAGAGGGAAAAGTTCTCTTTACCAACTTGGAAAAGTAACAGAGATAGGCACAAAAAAAATTACGAGTTTTGCAGCAGTGTTACATATAACTGAGAGGCGTTAAGAAAAATAAAACCAAACTTTAACATGCTACGTAAGTAGAGAAATGGAAAACCTAAAGTAAAGTATTTGCTGTATTCCACAGACAAAAGAATGTGACAGGACAGACTGCTTGCTGCTAGTCAGTTATCAACTGATAAAGTGAATCTCAGGTTACTTTGAGTCAACTGGTGTCTGGTAACAGTTCACTTTACAGATCCTCAAATAGGTCTTGAAATAGATAAAATGATTCTTTCTCTTAAATGAGAGAGATCAGCACCATGGCAGCTGCTCCAGCACTAAAGTAAACCACAGATCATTCTGGAGCTGCTGTGCCAGGTGCATTATGAGGTCCCACTCCTTGGAAAAAAATTGGTTTGAAGCAAACAGAATGCAGGTTAATTTTGCAAGGAGTAGCTCCTTGCAACATTGATTCTATTACCAGCTAATGCAGCAAAGTTCTTAGCTTGAATTAAGCCAAGTGTACATAAAGGACTGCCAAATCAATATGTAAGAGAATACAACTACCAAGACAGAGCTTTCACCCAGTCAGAACACATCTATCAGCTTCTAGAACTGTTTCTGCTAAGGAAAGGTTCCCAATTCAGGCCTCTCAGATAACATATGGCTCTCTCTATGCTCCAACACTGCTTGCTGACAACATAGGCCAGGGTAACAGAATAAACTGTAATGTCATTACAGCATTTCACTCACTTGCTTCATTGGCCACAGGTTAACAAGAGACTGGAGACAGTGGCTCTAGGCAACTCTTTCTGTCCGAGTCAAGAAAGGTTCTAACAATGACTCTTTGCATGGTGGGGAAAAATATAATTTTTTAAAATAACGTTTTGAATAGGCCAGTGAAATGCATAAGAGTCACCTTCAGATGGCCTTTCTCCTCATGCCATTACACCTGATGTATAATAAGAGGACATATGCATCTACTCACCTTGGATGTGTTGCAGGCTACACATTACAAATATTCGGAGAACCACGGGGAAAAACACTAATAAAAAACCCAAACCCACAGTTTTAAAGTGGATGTCAGTCAAGTGAAACAGAAAGGTGTGGCTGCTAGAATGAAAAAGAAAAAAGCCCTATATCTACCAGGAAAAAGACAGAAAGAAACCACAGTTTCTTCATAAGAATTCATATATCTGCACATGAACAGGAAAAACTGGTTTAATATGGGAAACACGAGGTTTTAAACATTCCTCTGGTTTAAAACAAATCAGCCACCACTGGGAATCAAATTAGCAGTTGCAAGAGCATTTATAAGGAAGCAGGATCCCCAGAGTCCATTCCAAAGGAAAACACTTTTTTTTTTTTGCTCAACTCAAGGAGCAGTAAGTCAGGAGAAGGAGAGTCAGCAATTCACAAGCAGAAAATTTCCACTACCAGTCAGTAACATTTGCCCTTAGATTTGTTACACCAGTTACTGAAACAGAAAATGGTCAAATGAAAGGAGGAGAGCAGAAGGTTTGTAAGCAATTTGCAGCTCTGGTTTCACCTTAACACTACAGATTAAGGCTTGAAACAAAAATGAGGCTATCACCTAACCTTTGTTTGGGGTTTAAAGCTTTGATGGCTTAAAATAAAGCTCAAGAGATAGTCCAGCAAATCAAACAAAGCCATTCCACCCTGCTCACCTTCACACTACTCACTGTCATTTCAGTTTAAAAGTTTTCAGCATTAAGTAAATAAAATCGTTGACTGCAGAGAAAATGAAAGAGATGCCACGACCACGCTGACAAACAGCTTGGTTACAAGCAAACCTCGACTGCTGATAAGACTACAGAAAAAAAGAAGCCTTCTTGTCCAACATACCCTTATTTTTTCCTTCATCAGCTTGTGCAGATCCATCTTCTCGCTCTACAACAGGGAACAAACATAAGGAGGGAAAAACTGCATTTATTGTCTCTCCTATCCATGTTAAAAAGATAGAGAAGAGGTGATGGTTCAGAACTCACAACTCAAGAATTGCTATTCACAACCTTCAACTTCACAGTGCAAAACTAGTTCCTAACCTTTGGCCCAGAAACCAACCAGTGATTTTAAAAAAACACGGTACAGGATACAACACAGGGATTAAGAACCACTACGAAGAGGAAGGTCTCATATTATGTTCTTTAGCACTAGAGACAAACTCAGGGGAGCATTCTCAATCTGGCACATCCCACATAAGCAAGGGTACAGAGCTAAAATCTCCTGTCTGGGTACCTCTCACATCAAAGGTCGTGTCTTCACATCAAGAGGAAAGAGAACATTACCTTCAGCAGGTCTAAGGACTTTTTCAATCCTTAGTGGTTAAGAACTAAGGAAGACTGCTCGGTATGAAACTGGAGACCTGCTGAACAATGAAGCTTGCAGGTGACTTTGACACTTCTCATGGGCTTTCAGGAAGAAGGCAGTTCCCACAGCACATGGCAAAGAAGAACATCCTTCCTGAGTCTATCACAGTTCCCTTAGGCAGCCAAAGCAGAGTATGCAGCTGAAAGAGAGACATGCTTCTTGAATCCTGGACTCCTCTTTCAAATGCTCCACAGGATCTGTAATCCAGAAGTTTGGTGCACATGCTAAAAACGTTAAAGAAAAACAAGCTAAGGTTTCCTGATTAATTTAAGCAATCCAAACATGGAGCCTGTGAAGGTGGCACAGCCTGGTGAGGTTCTGTCTGTTACAGCACAAAACAAATCACCTCAGCAACACCTCCCTGTTCCTGGACAGGTACATAGGGCAAGGCCCTTGGGAAGCAAACCTGCCTCAACAGGCACGGGATGAGAAGTTCCACCAGTAGCTTACCCTGAAGACTGCAAGGTCACTTTAGCAAGAACATGACACGCTGATTTAGACTGGGAACCAAAATACTTGCAACTGAAAACATGACATGGCATTTATTTCCTAAGCTTTTTCTACTTTGAAAGTTAGGAAATGAACCAAAGTCATTTCAGGCTTAAGTCTAAGCATTGATTATCTGTCAAAATATTACAAGGAACCACTGAAGTCACAAGTTCACAGGGAGAATGATACCTGACGAAAAGTCATCACCTGTAAAAGCAAATGTTTCTTCATATCTGAAGGGAACAGTTGGTCTGTAGGACCCATGCAAAGAGAGAATAATGGGAAAAACAAGAGAAGCTCTCAAACAGGCAGAAATATGCCAGAATGCAGCTGCTGTCAGTGAGAGTGCACAGCCCCTGACAGGCAATTATTCTTTGATCTATTGGCTGAAGCACTGAATAAACACTCTGGAATTCCACACAGAACCTTGTGCATATCACGACTGTGGTCACAATGACCAGTTTACTTTTATCATCAGGAGCCTTTTCAGGCCAGTGCTACTAAGAACCATTCAGAATGAGACAGTTTTTCCTCCAAGGCGTATAGTCCAGGAAGAGGGAATTTAATCATAAATTCAGCTGCCCTTCCAGCACTGAAACCATTACTTACCAACTCCTGGACACAAAGATGCATCTACATGTGTAATTGCTCACTGGCGGGGACAAAAGCTACATTCAGCACTGCAAAACAGATTTTTCTCATCTGTAATTCTAAAGAAATAAGCCAAGTGTTTCAAGTGTGACCCTACAGAAAAAATGGAAAAAGCTGACACGAAGGTCTGGCACAAGCCTTCTCAGCATCCTCTGTCTGCTCTGAAATTCCTGAACGGAGAGTAGTGGTGACAAATTTAAGGATTTCTTCTAGAGTGTTACTTAATTAAGTGTGAGGTAATTTTCACATCAAAATATTCAAGGTAAAGTCCATGACCTACCAAAACATGAGCTTTGCCATCAGGTTATTAAATAAATTCTAACTTCGGCAATTTAAAAATCAAGAGTTGCAAGCCAAAGGCCCAACAATGAGCCAGTCCACCCTAATTTTGTGCCACTTTACACACAACCTGAGCCCTAAAACCTAGTTCCAGCTTTTAATCACAATAACCACAATTTCAAGAGTCAATCTTCCCATTTGCCCCTCTCCCTCTTCTCGTGCTCCACTCTCCAGCACTGACAGTTTTGCCTTTGCTTAGGCTCCACCACCAGCAACACAATTACACCACAGCAAAGCCTGTGCCTAGAACAGCTTGTACAAGTGCTGCACTCGAGTTTGGCCAAGATGCAGTGAGATGAGGCAAGTCACAGCCCTGCTCCTCCGTGTGGATACAACAATGCACCGTGATGACAGCTCAGAATCCTGGCATGGCCAACGCTTGGGGAGCAAACACACTCCCAAAATCTTCACCAGATTCCCAGAGCCTACAAAGATACACACATGATTACCTCTTGGTTCTGCCTGAGGATTGGAACACACGTTGAGGAGACAGCTTTCCCACTATAAACCAGGCTTTAGAGCCATTCTGCTCGAAGCACTGGCTGTAAAGCAAACTGAACCGCGAGCTGGAGCTCGTAAAAGCTTATTCACAGAAAAGGTGTGTATTAAAAGCAAATAGCACAGCACTAAAATGGGCTGCCAAGGCAGAAAGCAGTGTAGGTACAGCAGGAGAACGGACCCTTTCTGCCCCCCTGCAGTTCCCACTGCTCCCTGGATTTTTAAGACAGGCTTAGGAGGGATTGTAGTTACCATTCTAGACCCAGAACCATTTACATCTTGGCTCTCACCAACAGCCAAGGCATTTTTACACTGACGTTCCACAAAGTTCAATTATATATGTATACATATATATACACATGGAATGTTTCCTGTGATAAACATATAATCTGACTGTCCTTGCTCATGCAATAAAAAGGATATCACCTGCTAATAAACCTTTAATTTAGCCTCATCATTTTGATGATTAGGATTAAGAATCTTCACCAATAAATAGGTGCTCTTAAGTAGTCACAGCTGGCTCCCAGAATATATATAAATAAATATACCCATATACATAATATATATGTATGTAAACTATTAAAGGACAAAGGATTGTTTCCCAGTTACAGGGATTATCTACGGAATTCTGTTTCTAGTTATTAGACTATAAATATGCCAGCAAACAGAAAACACCTTTTTTCTAATTTTACATGCAAAACTGTAGGGCATACATTTATAGACTTTCCTCAATCCTTATGAACATAAACAGGGAACTGAATCCCAATTTAGCTACCAAAAATGTTCCCCTGTATTGATCATGTACACCCACATATTTCAGGTGGGCTGGATTCAGAAACCCCAACTGTTTTCATACTGGCAACCTGCTTTAAAAAAAGGGTGGGGGAAAAACATTTTTAGCATGTATTAGGAAAACTGGTGTTTTCCCTGAGCTGACAGATAATTTTGAGACAATCCTGTTCTGCTTTATGAGCCTGGCTGTGCAAAGAGGAAGTGAGAGCAGATTGATTACAATGGAATATTCTGTATTTCCAGCTATTTTCTCAAGCAATGATGAACACATCCCTACATTAGATTTTGTAAGGAAAAAGCTGTTGCAGCACACCAGAGCTATGCAGGTTGCAAAGGATACTCCATATTTAGAAAAAGGTAATTTTGCTAATGAAAATTTATTTTCATTCTTCCACATTACACTTGCTTTATATTAGTCTAAATCATCTTCATACCTTACTTGTAATTTTTTTCTTCCAAAGCACATATATAATTTTTTCTCCATTTAAGCTGATAGCACCATCTAGTATATCCCAATTTGTATTTTAACGTGCTATAGGCTAAATAAACCCAGATTTTGACTAGTGTACTTCATAATATTGACCTGTAGGGAACTGTATGATATTGAAAACAAGTCTGGCTATACTTTGCAGGGCTATCAAGTAATTCAAGCCATTTAAATGTATTTCTTCTCAGATCTCATTTTTTCCTCTTTAGGTTAAAAAACGGGGAAACTGGATTGGCCTGAGACCATGAACTGAACACAGAAAAATGGTTCTGCACCTCACCCTTTAAGTCCATCCTTCATGCTCTAGTTCTATTACGAAAAATAAGCTGAGCAGCTCAATGCAAAGCACTGAGATCAGAAAGTTTTCAATGGGTTGCTCCAACAAAACCACAATCCGTGCTGTCCCAAACCCCAAGTTCTGCTCCGTGTAGCTGCTGCCATCCCCTCCTCAGTCTCCAATGCGACGACTGACAGAAATCTGCCAAGTCACTTTGAAGTAAAAACTAGTTGATTCTACGGAAAAACAGTAATTAGTTGCACAGTGCAGAGAGAAGCCATCCAGAAACGTGCATGTATGTAAGGATGTTATTATAGGACATAGGTGGGGGAAAGCACTCTTCCTGCTTTTTGCCTGGTTTACAGGGATTTTTTTCCCAGGCGCCAACAGCTCCCAGAGCAAACCCCTCCTGCCCTTCCCAGTACTCCAGGCTGAGCCAGTTCCTTCCCCCCGCCCCACCAGAGCAGGAATCCCCTTTTTTCAAGTGGATTATCAGCACGAGCAGCTTTTTTTTTTTTCTTTAAGGAAAAACACACATGTAACCGAGCGAGCCGCAGCCCCCGGCGCCGGGACCCGCTCCCAGCCATTGTGCTCCGCGCAGCTAGGTGCTCCTCCGGGAGTACAGGGAGTAGTTGCGCAGTG